>CM050323.1:102684597-103884597 GCA_027475135.1 Bactrocera correcta
TTATTTAAAAAAATAATTACAATTTCGACTAAAGGTGCTCCTCCTGGCACCCTGTATTGATTGCACCGAAAAGTCATTCACATTAGTTTATCTGATATGCACGCTTGTAACACGTAAACGTGGATTGAAAAGGAATTAATAAATGCTTATGTATATGTGTATGTATATATTTATATATATTAATGGATGCCCATATTATATATATATAAAATAAATTCCAAAGAATGTGTTTTTCGAATGATAATAAACATTCCTCAGTAAATTTTATGGAACCCTCGTAATGGATCGCCGTTTAAAAGTAGCTAACCTCATGAAAAAATTTAACTATTTTGAAAATTGATAGCCGAAGCGTAACGAACCACTGGTTTTAGATTTCCTAGACACAGATGACGTTAGGAAATGTTCAGAGCCAGTCGGCTTCTCCTATATTTTATACAAAAGATAGTAGTAACTACTCTCTTGCAGAATTAGACTGTTTTGAGCGTCGTCATGGTATAAAGTAACTAACTCGGCAACCGTAAATGTTCGAAGGCACACGGGTTCTCCCTAAGCAAAATGATTGTGGGACTCTCAGGCATTCCACTGTTATTACTAAGTACAGCTTTAACTCGAGATTGTTTCCTTTCTGCAATTTCAAATCCTTAGTTGGATAATAGCTTTAACTTGAGTTGACTTCCTTTCCAGCATCCTAATCGAAATGTGCCTTTATCCTCAACAACCAACTATATATCACATTCAAAGCCAATATCCGACGCCTCCGACTGTAATTGTTCACAAACACACATCCATCTACGAAAGAAAGCAACATAAACGCCATTCGTGCAACATTTGCCGCATCAAAGTGACCTCAGCGGCGCGTTAAAGTCAGAACCGCACCCGCAGCTGTGCACTACCCCCAGCACACCACGTGACTTACGCCACCTTCGTCTGTAGATAAAAAAAAGTCAAAAGAACTTTGCTACTGACGCTGAGCGCCGCGTTGTTGACTGACTGACAGTTGTCTCGCCTGTCTGCTGCCAAACATATTGTCGGGTGAGCAGGGGCGTGCTGGTTGGGCTCGACGCAGCTCGGCTTCGTGCAACATAATGAAAATGCAATTAATTTTTCCCACAATTTCTTTCACTCCCAGTTCGACGATTGCTCTGCGACTACTGCTGAGTCAGAGTCAAACGATTGCTGCTGCTTTTTGGCTTTGTTATTGTTGTTGTGTTTTTTCGCCTGCTGCTGCTGTTGTTGCTCTTAATGTTACAGCCGCTTCGCGCAATTCTTCCGAACCATTGCCGCAGCTGTTTTTATGTTGGCTAACAGCTGGTGGATGCGCTGATTGTTAGTGTTGTTGTCTTCTATGATGTTGTTGTTGTTTTCTATAGTGTTGTTGCAGTTGCTTGTAGTGTTGTTGCTGTTGCTGCCTCTTAATTTTCATGGGCTGCAATATTATGACTGCCTGTCGCAATATTTTTTCACCAGTCTCGCTTTTGTTGTTGTTGTTGTTGTTGTTGCAACTGCCATTCTGCTTCAATTGTTGCTGTTGTTGCTGTGGCTGCTGCTTTGCTCAGCCCAACGCTGCTGTCGTGTCTGTGTCAAGTGGCATGATCAGCATGCCGTGCAACACTTTAGAGGTGGCGGCGGCAGCTCAACAACAACAACAGCAAGAGCACTCACATTAAATGAGGAAACCAATTATTCGCGCTTATAAAGATTTGCAGCAGCAACAACAACAGCAATAACAACAAATACAGAGTATTCGTTTGCAACAACAACAGCAATAATAACAAATATAAAGCTTTCGTTTGCAACAACGCTTCGTGCTTATACCGTTATATATTTTTGTATTAAAGTATTTAGAAAAATATTTTTTTTCTTTCCGCTTTGCCTGCGCTATTCTTTGTCTCTTCCGGCTGGTTCTGATTTGCTCCGTCTGCAGGCGCTGATTAATGCCTGTGATTCGCGTGTCGTTTGGTGAATGACCAGCAGCAGGCAGGCTGTAGGCAGCGGTGCAAAAGGTGGAAGCGGGAAGGCAACATAACAAAAAGCACAAAGCAGTCAAAAGCGCAGAAAAAAATTACGCCTGGAAGCACAGCTCCACTCACATATATCTATATATATACTATCCGCCACCTCCCAGCGCAGCTCTCGCTTTGTGCCACCAAACCGTCGTTAGATATCAGACATCAGTCGTTCAGCCACCATTGCCACCTTTGCGGTTGTCTGTCAATACCCCAGTGACAGGACCTTCATCTGCGTCTGTGTGCGGCTTTGATTTTTGTAGTCTTCTGTTTCTGTCTTCCCTCTTCCATACAATCGTTTCTGCAACATGGATTAAATTGCCGGAAAATTTAAGTGCAATAAAAATCACTCGTTGGTAGATTTGAGTTGTGGGTTTAACGTTTTAAATTTACTTAAATTCTGTTCTTACTTAAGTGAAGGATAATGTTTTTTATGAAGCTGAATCTTGTGCTCAGAGAAATACGACTTTAACTAGGTTACTGGTTAGGATTGAGTGAGTAGTACGACAAATCATTGGTTTAAATTTATAAAGTAAGTGTCTTTCTATTCCTCTGCTTCTCCCAGTGGATACTGAAACGAGGTCTACAAGGTCCTAGTCGTCTCAGTCCTCGTTCCGTCCATCGCACGATGATGTCAGCCTCTACTCTCACGATAACATCAACCAGATGGACAGCAGCGCCTTCCCAGCTAAAGGACTTTACATTCCAGATGTATGCCCTTAAATCATAATCCTTAATTCGTTTATCGTGATCTCATCCGATGCTCTTGTTTCGTTTTCATTTGGGGTGTTTTTTTACGTGGTGGGTTCCAATCCCAGCGCGCAATCCAGAGTAGGGATGGTTCACCTTCTCACTCTAGCTAGCTTTCAAACGGATGTTCTTTGGCAAATCAGAGGATAATTGATTTAAGATCATCTAACCACTCCCAAGTGAGTGGGGCTCAAAGAACTTTCCTCACTGGCGTGAACTTCTATATATGGATCCTTCCTCCAAACAAATAGTATTGGTGCCATATATTAGAACTAACGGATGTATTTTGACGACTCAGTTTCAAGGTTCTCTTAGCAGTAACTTCAATATTAACCATCCTCAAAGCAATTCAATCAAATCTCGGTCGGTCAAAACAGCAAATATGGTGACATAAAAGCTCAAACACTTGCTGTATTGAGATCTTCCTTGTAAATTTTGATTCGAGGACCCTGAACACTTATGAAGTTCTACAGAATAACTACCGTAAGATATAGAAAGCAACATGGACAGCCAGGCGGTACTGCAAGCTTTGTCAACACCACAGATATATTCCAGCGTAGTCCATAACTGCAGGAAGGCTCGCTAGCTGGTCAACTCCACTTGTCTGTAATTTTGGCTTCAGGTCACAGGAATATTTTCGACAACGAAATCACGGACGAGTTGACAAAGCTATTGGACTCCTGACAAAACTTCTACCTACTTTCCTTCCTACCAAAAAATTCAACAATTGAGTCTTCAAGCCACAAAACTCTAGTCACTGACTGAAAAGTTGCCACCAAGATCTTGAAAATTTGCTTAACAGCTGTAACAGCATTGTATACAACGATTTAACATATGGGTGAAGTCGAGTCGGGCAAATATTGGAAATTTTTTACTTTCTGTTATAAAATTCACAATTGAACATGGGGAACGTTAGAGAAGTGTCACACTTCTGGTAGTGCTAGGAGACTAGTTGATATCGCTTATGAAGGCATACAGCTTTAACTAGATGAATCGAAGCGTTTGAGTCACCCGGTAAACGCACCTAGTTCGCCAGGTGTTGCCAAAGTAAGAAAAATCGTATGTGTGCATTCGAAATCGATCATGGTCAACACTAAAGGATTTCCACACTCTTGGTAGTACCAGAAAAATTATTTATAGTGCTAATGGAAGCCCATAAAATTTATTATAAGAATCAAAGCATTTGAGCTACCTAGTGAACTCACTCCGGTCGCCAGATGTCGCCGAAGTTTGAAAAATCTAATGATTGGATTAAAAATCAGTCATGGTAAACTCTGGAGGATGGATGTGCCTTTCGTGGTGATAGGTGGGTGATAATGTTAATTAGATTGTAACTATTCCTCTATAGTAGTGAACTAACTTTTGTTGTATAGTGCACCCTGTCTGTATGCTGATGGTCGCCACAGGGTGACACGTGTACCTAGTAACTGCATTTTAGGGGATTTCCATGCTCGTGGTGGTGCTAGATAAGTTATTGATGAGGCTAATAAAAACACATGAGATCTATTAGATGTTAGAAGAAATTTAAGTCATTTTGTGGTCGTACTATGGTCCCCACATGTCGCCAAAGTGAGAAAAACCATACGATCGTAGTGAACTCAAGATGGTTGCCACGCTCCTGGGGGCGCTAGGCGGATGATTTGTGGTGCCACAACCAATGTCTTTGCCAAACTTTTTTGTATAAAATAATGCAACCGCATTGTGTAGCTTGTCAACCCAAAAAACTTCGATCTGATTGCAATACAAGAGCGAGCAGACCGGCTTATTGTCTACAAAATGCAAGCGGAAATTGCAAATCTCAGCTGTGACTTGCCAGTAAACAGAACGGAAATTATTAATGCATTGTGTGGCGCATAAAGAAGCGAGTAATAGAAAAAATTGCAAAATATTTTTTTATTACAGTTTTTACTGCATTTTGAATTAGTGAACAGCGTAAACAAGGAAAAGGCAGAATAAACTTGTAGTCTATACGCTTATATATGTATATGTGTGCATCTGTCTTCGGATATGTGCCATGTGGCATGTGCGTTAGAGTTCACACTTGAGGCAGTGCCACGAATTGACAGCCAACATCCGTTTCCGTTCACCAAATTTCGCATACAATACAAATACATACACACTTACATTGTAAATTTTTATATATACATATATATGTATGCCTTCATTTGTAGCTGCTTTTGTTGTGAGTGTCACACAATGAATGGCGCAAATTATAAATGCACAGCAATTACAACAATAACCCTACAACAACAGCAACACTAGTGTTTGCTGCGCACAATAGAAAACCACAAAAGCTTTGGTAAATGCTATACAGCGCGCTGCCTTGCCACAACTGCTGCTTTCGAGCGTTCATTTCAAGATCTGCCATCACCACACACTTTGCTGAGTTCTAAGATTTGCCTGACTTGACACTTAGCATGCTTAGTATATTTGTGTGGGCACCCACCCACCGCACGTTGGCACCTCTCGCAGTGATTATAGAATCAAAACACGTCGTTTAATCAACGCTACGTGCAACAACGCCGCTTAGCTACGATTGGCTAGCATCAATCTGCATTTCTATGCAGGTTCATGTGTATGTGTGTGTCAACTGCCTGCCCAGCGCAAGCGATTTGGGTGTGGCAAGCCATTTTGTTACGTGTGTCTCAGGCGCTTATTGTTGCTTCGTTATTATTGTTGTTGTTATTATTGCTATTCACTGACCTGTCCGCATAGATCATCGCATTGATTCTCTATCGCTTCGTGCCGCACACAAACACCAAAAATGTAAATACGCTTATCCAGTTCGGCAAGTGTATGCTTGTGTGCGTGCCTCTGTGTGTACGTGTGTGTCCATTTTGTGGTAAAATTAATTAATTCTTTGCATACGTACAGTGCACGTCAGGCGTTGTGGCAGACCAATGGTTCAACCTTCATTACATTTCGTTGGCTTGCTCACACACACCCCCCCATACTTACACTAACACATAGCGCGTAGAGTTATGTTTGCAGGTGTTTTTGGTTATTTGTGATTTTGCTTGCTGCACGTGTTGCTGTCCCAATTGGCCATTTGAGTGAAATTATTAATGCCACAACATCAAATTGGCAGCTGAAGGATGTTAGGCATGTGAGAGTGTGTGTATGAAAACATCTACAGTTTTATACTAAATATGTCAAATTTTGAAAAAATAAACAGAAATAAATATTTGTGCTAATTTGCCAAAGTTTTCCTCACAACCACTTGATTCTGATGGGTCAGTTTGTATGGCAACTATAGCCTATACTAATCCGATCTGAATAAGTTTTACGCATATTTTACCGTTACTTTTGGCAATGATGTACGTCAAATTTTGCGGAGATATTTCGACAAATAACCAAATTGTTCATACAAGAATTTGATTTTTATGGGTCAGTTTGTATGGCAGCTATATGCTATAGTAGTTCGATCTGAACAATTTCCTCGGCAATTATACCGTTATCATAGGCAGTAATTCCTGCCAAAGTTTTTGAAGATATCTCTACAAATAGACAAGTTGTTCATACAAGAACCTGATTTTTATGGGTCAGTTTGTATGGCAGCTATATGCTACAGTAGTCCGATATTTACGATTCCGACAAATAAGTAGCTTCTTGAGAAGAAAAGTGTGTATGCAAAATTTGGAAACGATATCTCGAAAATTGATGTTCTAACTCTCGTATATACAGAGAGTTGGACAAGCGGACCAGCCTAAATCGATCCTGTCTGCCATGCTTATCACTTATATGTATGTATATATTTTATATGGATCTTCTTTTTGGGCTTTACAAACTTCGTGACGTAGTTAATATTGTGGATCCTGTTCAGTGTTTAATGAGAGTGATATAACCGAGTTCTCATTTTGATTTCAATTTCAGTTTAGTTCTGATTGGATTTTAACAAAAGTATTGCTCATAATGAACTTCTGACTTACTTGAAAACTTACATGAATCATCTTGCCGGGTAAAAAAAAAGTGGGAACTTGAAATCAGCAAGTCTTGTCAAGTATGACTGTCGCGTATACGTCATGGTGTCTGATTGTATCAGCTTAAGCTTTAATTGCGACGTGTTTTCGGAAACGTCTAGCTTTTGGTGCTTGTAAACACTAAGCCTTACTTAGTTTATATAACAGGGTGCAACAGCAACCATTTCCACTGTACCGTTATGTGAATCGATTTAGCCAATCGAAGCGTGAAACGAACAAGGCGCAGATTAACGAGCGCCAAGCGCAAGCAGCTCAGGGGTTTTGTCGACATATGGACTTAAGAAGGCATACTTTCTTGCAGCAGCGCGTATGTTGACAATACCTGACAGAATATGTAGGTATTTACACAACGACAATGATATATGTAAATCTGCACTTCATGCGATTCCCCAGTGTGTTGGCATGTGCGGACGTGCTTCATTGCTGTAATTGATTTTATCGGCCATGTTAATTTTGATTAAATATGCAAATCGACACGAATTTTCATTGCAGCACATACACACATGCATTTGCATATGCACAGACACTTATACAACCGAGATTTGCAGGCACGTACATAAATTTCGTGTGCAACATGCAACAGCAGCAACACGGCAGGGCAGCATCGTTAAGAAGTGACAGCAGCAACTAAAGTGCAGTTAGGGTCAAATTACCTACGCTCCAACGCCTCACACCGCTCGTGTGTCACTTTAGTTAATGCTCATTGCCCTGCTTGCCCTCTCCTGCGCGCTTTGCAGGCGTGTCTCCTATAACATTTGATAGCTGTGACTGCTGCTGGGCGTTTGAATGGCTTGGGGTCACGCATTTACATTGCTTTATCTCTGGATATGAGTCTATGGCTGTTGTTGTCATTGTTTTTGGCGTCAGTCAGTCTATTGACAGTTCTTATGTTGCGTGCATTATCTCATTATTTATGCAGCAATTGACAAATGCAATTTGTTGTTTACTTTGTACGTTGCATGTTGCATGTCGCTAGGTAATGCTTATTATTTACAACTTGGTGTTAATATCTATTTGATTTTATGAGTTGAGTAACAGGAATCATTTAAGCTAAGATGTGAGAGCGTATATTTCACAAGCTGCACTTACGAGTAGGTTGTTCTTTATGCCACTTACTCTATAAGAATTAATGTAGTATTCTTCTGAAGCCACCAGTGAAGCTGTATATTCTACAATCTCTGTAGGAAAAACCAAAAAAATTACCAAAACTCGGCTGGAGATTATAGTCTGAAACTGTTGAAAGTATGGATCAAAACCTTTATGCGATGAACATTTCTTTTCTCTCTAAGTATTTAAAAACTCTTGAAGATCTAAGCAAATTTTTTAAACTAAAGCGCAGAGCTTGTACTGGTGTTTGGAGTTAAGCGTGCGAAATTTATGACCACATTGCCGAACATTACTAATGATGCAAAAAATAATGGATCAATTGCAATTTTCAAAGCCAAAACTTCTTTTTTATGTGGGGTATTTCCTAAAATTTGGTTTAGTTATAAGCTTAAAGATTGAGTTTATCACTTAACAAAGAGATCGGGTTTAGTGCTTAACTAAGGTATTAGGTTTAGGTCTTAACTAAATAATTGGGTTTCATTCTCAAGTAAGAGATTGGGCTTACTTATAATTTAAGAATCTGCTATAGTGAAAATTTGGATCATGAAATATTGGATCATTCGATATTGTCAAAGTGAACACGTCATTTTCATTAAATTAATTAATTAAAATTTAAATTTGGTTCGGTTCTTAACTTAGAGATTGGGACTAGCTCTAAACTAAGATATTAGGTTTAACACTTAACTAAGCGATGAAGTTTAGTTCTTGACTAAAAGTCTGCTGTATTGAAAATCTGTAACCTTTTAAAATTTTGCATTTCTCTTAGGACTGCAATGCCAAGACATAACGATAAGGTCTTTCTGACTCTATGGATATTATATGTATATTCGATACTCAAAAATCATATGCCGTTTCAGTTCTCTCGCAAAAACAAGTTTTTCGGAAAATAGGAGCTACTAAGACGAACAAATTGTGACAGTGAAAGGAACTAAACAATTTCTTCGCAGATTGTTGTATATACAGACATACATACATATAGCAATAAATTTTATATGGTCTTCGAGCTTTCATCTGGTACTTCGTAACGAACTCAACATACACTGTTCAGTGGTATGTCCATTTTTTTGGCGATGACCATTTTTGTCTCTAAGTATCTACCAAAAAGTCTTGAGTCAACCCTTTGCTATCTTCTAAATTTTTTTAGGTTGACACTAGAACTTATTTTCAATCATTGGAATCAGCGCCCACATAGACTCAGATCAAATTAGAGCCAATAACTTTTATTCAAATATATTTAGCCAAAAATGTATATTTATCCACACAAAATGTTGTAAAATATTTTTTTTTTTTTAATTTCGTAAAAAAAATTAAAGTTTTAAAATTCGTTGCCTACATTTCAGCGCGAATAAAAATTTTAAAACGGGAAAACAAGAAACTATTAATGAGTATAGGAAGAATCAATATAATCTCTAATTTTCAAGAGTAAAAATTTTCAAAAAATGTTGCCTACATTTCAGCGCGAATAAAAATTTTAAAACGGAAAACAAAAAATTATTAATGGATGTCGGAAAAAACGATAGTACTACGCATTTTTAAGAGTAAAAATTTAAAAAAAATGTTGCCTACATTTAGGCGCGAAAAAAAAATCATGTTTAAAGTGAAAACAAGAAATTATTAATGGGTATATGAAAAATCGAAATGATTTCACTTTTTCAATAGCAAAAATATATTAACGTATTGTTTGAGGTACCTTTCTTATATTTTTTAAGACTATCTGCTATTTATTTCGAAAAAAGTATTGAAATATGCCATATTTCCGCATCTTGACTTTGCGGAACTGCCTTTTGGTATATCATATTAAGTAATAACGCTTCTACTTTCTAATATTTTGGCATACTTCCCTTCTTTTGATTATTTTTGGTTATTAAATACGTGTCGGGAATTTATTAGTGGCTACTACTATCAATTAACTACCCAAAACTACTAACCAGTTAACTACTTCCCACTACATATTTTCATATAATCCACTATAATCGGCGGCAATCAACTGTTCAAAGCCCAATTGCCATTTTTAGCAGAGCAAAAAAAAAAAAAACCTATTGGATTTACGTTTGTTATATTGCGTTTAAATACAAATCTAAATGTAAAACACATACATTCAAATAAAGCAGAGCTCAAGTTCCAGCCAGCTGTAAGCATATAAATATCGATAGCGGATTTGGTGGCTAAAAATTGAGTTGGCGAAGCAGCAAAACGTTGAAAATTTCACTTAATACCACTACAACACTGGATACTATGTAATGTGGAGAAGAGTGGGTTAAGGAGCGAGTTAGACGGTTACTCGTTGATATATAAAATTTTTAAGCTGTAGTAAATTATTTTATGGGATGCCCTTAAATAATTTGGCATAAGTCTCCAATAAATCTTAGAAGAATTTAAAATTTTCGTGAATTTGTCTCTTACACAGCAATGGAAATTCAAAATAGCTTCCAAACTATGTCATTACAAACACTGCATATATTATTTCTATTATAGTTAATAGCCATTTTCAGGGTTTCGAGTAATGTATAACCTTTAGTTCGGTCTCTCTTGCTTACCAGAAAAATATCTCAAAACAATTGAGCACAAATAATCTTTAGATATCAATCTAAAGGGTGATTTTTTAAGAGCTTGATAACTTTTTTAAAAAAAAAAACGCATAAAATTTGCAAAATCTCATCGGTTCTTTATTTGAAACGTTAGATTGGTTCATGACATTTACTTTTTGAAGATAATTTCATTTAAATGTTGACCGCGGCTGCGTCTTAGGTGGTCCATTCGGAAAGTCCAATTTTGGGCAACTTTTTCGAGCATTTCGGCCGGAATAGCCCGAATTTCTTCGGAAATGTTGTCTTCCAAAGCTGGAATAGTTGCTGGCTTATTTCTGTAGACTTTAGACTTGACGTAGCCCCACAAAAAATAGTCTAAAGGCGTTAAATCGCATGATCTTGGTGGCCAACTTACGGGTCCATTTCTTGAGATGAATTGTTGTCCGAAGTTTTCCCTCAAAATGGCAATAGAATCGCGAGCTGTGTGGCATGTAGCGCCATCTTGTTGAAACCACATGTCAACCAAGTTCAGTTCTTCCATTTTTGGCAACAAAAAGTTTGTTAGCATCGAACGATAGCGATCGCCATTCACCGTAACGTTGCGTCCAACAGCATCTTTGAAAAAATACGGTCCAATGATTCCACCAGCGTACAAACCACACCAAACAGTGCATTTTTCGGGATGCATGGGCAGTTCTTGAACGGCTTCTGGTTGCTCTTCACCCCAAATGCGGCAATTTTGCTTATTTACGTAGCCATTCAACCAGAAATGAGCCTCATCGCCCATAACCATAAATCGGACGTAAAGCGCGAAACACATTTCGAACCGAACACTGATTTTGGTAATAAAATTCAATGATTTGCAAGCGTTGCTCGTTAGTAAGTCTATTCATGATGAAATGTCAAAGCATACTGAGCATCTTTCTCTTTGACACCATGTCTGAAATCCCACGTAATCTGTCAAATACTAATGCATGAAAATCCTAACCTCAAAAAAATCACCCGTTATTTAACCACTGCATGAGTATATTAGTAATCAAAAAGCATCCTAAAATCTAAAAATTGCTGTCAGTACCATAACTTTTCAATTCAAAATCGAACTAACTACTTATTAAGTAAAAACAGTTTCTTATATTCTAATCAAGACAAGAAAAACATGGCAGTCGCGCAGGAACTAGTCGACGACCAAGGCGTGCTAAACACCCGAGTTCTATTAGCACTGAGCTAGAACGCAAGACATCAACAGAGACCCAACTCGGGCTCATTCTGATGTGAGCGGGTCAGGGATATCTTCAGAAATAGAGTTAAAGGAGAAGTTCGACGTTCCTTCGTTCGGTTCCGTTTCGTTCCTTGAGTTCTTTAAGCAGTTCGTTTACTACCAAGATCCAAGAGGCGATTACTCCACCTGCGGGGTACCGCAATTAATCTTCCGCGATGTCTTTGCACTACCCAACCCCGCTACGACCGGAGACCTGATATATGAAATGCTTGAGGTTCGATTGCATCGTAAATTTTTCAGGGCTTTTGCCACTGCCTCCGGTCGAAAATTGTTGAAATTCTACACGATGTAGAGAAAGGTTCTTACAACAAATTGCTTGTGCATAAGGGCTTTCCCGAGCCGAGGCACTGCAACGTGTTAGCTCTTTCCGACCTTCCGATAGTGGCTACGCTGGGTACGTCATGTTGTCCAAATGGACGAAAACACTAAAGCTTTTAGAGTATTCCCGCAGTATGCGCCGGGGGAAATAGAGGAGGAAGAAGACCTCCACTCCGTTGGAAAGGCCAGGTGGAGGGGGCCTTAGCTTTGCTTGGAATCTCCATAAGCTGTGTCTACGCCAATAAAGAAGAAGAACCAGTCGTACTCCAAAAACTCTCTTGTCATTCCAGTTGCAATTTTCAATTTTAATAATTTTCTGCAATTTTCATACAAAACCTCGAAACTGTCGTAATAAATTTGAAGTCATAAATTGGACAAACCACAACAACTGCCACATCCAATTACCAGCGTTGCAACAGCATTGAAAAATTTGCAACTTGCACATTTTTCACAACAACAACAGTTACAGTACAAAATTCGACTGAAAATTATTATAAAATTTTAACAACCAACCAAAAAAAAAACAAAACTACAGTTATTTAATTTTTACAGCAACGTCAAAGCAAATGCAACGCTACATAAATATTTTCAGCAATGCCCCAAAGGCAATGGCAATCAGCTGCCACACCACCGCATACGCACACCACGCCGCTGACCACATTCTCACCTCTGCACACTTTAACAGCCGCCAGTGCGGCCGTACGTCCGTCCGTCCGTCCATTATGCCAGCCATCTATCGTCGAATTTGCTGAGCGTGTGAAAATTAATTAAAATATTCCACGCCATTCCAACGCCCCCAACAATAAGGCAATCCTTTACGCCGCCGCCATTAGACCTGCCGGAAACCAAGCGACGCGCCAGTCAGCCAGTCAGTCAGTCAGCCACTTGGAACGAATATTGTAGTGAAATTTCATAAAACTGCAGTGGCCCGGCAGCATAACTGAATTTTAATTGAACGCAATCAATTCGATTTATTTCATTTCATTACATTTTTATTGGCGGAAATAAAACGAAAAATATATAGAGCTCCGGAGCTGCGTAAAAGCCGAGCCGTCGTTGTTAAGACTCCATTTTAGGCGCCTGCTCAACACAATCACGAGATAGCTGGGTGTTAGGCAGGTGCAGCCGAATTTCTCAAGATTTCACACTTTTTAATCACTTTTTCTGTATGACTCTAGTTCTAGTCTGTCTGTCTTTATGTCATTAATGAATTTCATAAATTTCTCAATTTGCATTGTTCACGCAGACAAAGCGTTCGTTGGGCGCAAATTTGAAATACTTTTGCATAAGGCTCCATTAAAATTGATTAACAGTAAAGTTGTAAGACAAATAGCGCAGTTGAGGGAATACTTTCGAGAAGTTAAACTTAAAAGGATTAAAGTTTTAAGTTGGAAAATTTTATTATACGTGCGTATAGTTCTTTGAAAATCGCTTCTTATTTGATGTTGAATTCTTATTACTTCGTATGAGGGACGCCTTTTTGTATTTCGGAGCACTGTAGTATAAACAGGTCGATTATATATTCCAATCATCTTTCAGACGTAAAGTTATTATGTTTTTACTCGCTGGCGCGAATATACCTATACTTCTCACACGGATAATGGACTCAAGCTTACATAGCTGCTCTAAATGGCATGATTATAAGTTATTGAACTGTTGACCTGTTTAAAAGCAATTGAATTCAGAAAGAATTATTGACATTACCAAAGGTTGTTGACCTCAAAACGAGTAATTTACCTCACAAAAGTTCAATGACCTGGTCATGGTTTACTAACCTCTAAAGATGTTATTGACCTCACTAAACATCAATCACCTTGTTAAGCGTCAATGACCCCAGGCGGAGCATTTTACCAATCTAAAGATAGTTTACTCCAAGAAGTATCGTTGGCTTCGCAAGAGGTGAATGCGAGGTGACAGTGCGCTGTTAGTAGACCTTTTAACATAAGATGCGATTAAGCGTCGAGCCACTTTAGAGCGTATGAAGGATTCTGTGCCCATTTTTCGAACGACTGTTCACGTTAGGTAGAACCAACCGTTTGAAAGTAGATAATGTTTCTCAGGGAGGGATATTGTCGTCACTAAAGGTCATTGACTCCAATGATAGTACACTGTTAATAACTTAGAGTAGTAGGTCCTCAACTCAGTAAAAATTTGGATCCATTCATGTTAGGTAGAAAAAATCGTTTTAGTGGTGATAACCTTTCTCAGGAAGGGTTGCTGTTGTTGCTTTTTCGGGGCATTGACTACAATTAATAGTACTCTGTTAGTATATTACGGTAGTAAGCCCGCAGCAATGTAAAAATTTGAAACTGTTCGCATTAGGTGAAATCAATCGTTTGAAAAGAGATAACGCTTCTCAGGAATGGTTATTGTCTTCGCTAAAGGCTATTGACTGCAAGTGATAATACACTGTTAGTATTTTACAGCAGTAGATCCGGTTATGGACCCCTAAAATGATTTGATGCTTTAGGGCGTATGAAGGTTGCTGCTTATTACCGCAATGCCTCCAGTATCCTTTCCCATTTTCTTCAACTACCACTTGTTCTCAGCGGACTATAAAATCGGACATGTTCAGTTTGTGTTGATCGAACTGTCTTAAAAGCAAATGAAGCTTTTCAAATGAAGCTCATTTTTCCGATCTCGATTTAAGGTCTTTTTGTAAGTATATATAGTATGCTCTAAAAATACACCTGTGAAGTTTATTACGGCCTCGGTATAGCCGAAGTTAAGCTTTTTTATATTTGTAAATTTAAGAAAATCATTGGCTTTTACTTCTTTCGATCTTTACAAAGCTTGTGTTTAAAGAACTTCTAAATTTCTTCCATCCGCTTATATTATGGAGGCATAAAATGGGTTTAAAATAAATTTTCCAACCATCACTTAAACACTTCAAGATTTACGCACACTTTAAAGAACCGCAAACCTCTAGCGCTCGGTACAAAAGAATTCAATTTGGGTAAACTCGTAGGCCGATAAATAAAAGCCTGTGGAAATTAAACACTCAACTGAGCTAAGCTGGCAAATGGAAAATCAATGTTAAAGCCAGTCAGAGCAAATAATGCAAACCGAAATAAGGGTATATATTTATATATATGTGAATATGTATATAAATGTGTGGGTGCTATATGTATGCAAAATTAACACTTTAAAGCGTACTTTAAGCGCAACTTGAAAAGCTACCAAAAACTTGACACACGCAACCTCAAAATACTTAAAAGCAGAGCAAAGCGGCAGAATGAAGCATGAATGGAATAAGTGCGAGATAGAAAGTGTAGAGTTTAAGAAAGATTGAAAGGCTGCGAAACGGTTCAAAAATAACCGTTAGAATTGTTTATGTGTGGATTTCATAGCTTTATTGTGTTGTGTGTTTGCTTATGCAAAGAAATGTATGTATATGTGTTTATAAATACATACAGTGTGCGACAAAACATATGCACGAACTCATGGATAATTCAATATTTGGTTAATAACAAAGCAAACTCATTTGGATTTAAATCATTTTAATTTATTTATAAAATTAATTATCTAAATTTATTCAACAAAACAAAAACAATCGAAAATATTAGTAAAAAATTAAAAAAATTCATTTTTTATGATAAATAAAACTTTTTGTATGCGACAAAACAAATGCACATCATCAGTTAACTTAATAAAAACATTTTAATTACTAATATTTTGTGGCGTAGCCCTTATTTTTTAATACTTCTTCACATCTGCGTGGCATGGACTCGATTAGGTTCAATAAAATATCTCCGGATATTCCATTCCATGCTATTTCCACTTGTCGAAAAAGTTCGTCTGTATTTCTGCAGTTTTCGCGATTAACCTTACGATCTACAATATCCCATAGATTTTCTATGGGATTGAGATCTGGTGATTGCGCTGGCCACTTTAAAACGTTAATCTTGTTGTGCACAAACCATTCTTTCACACATTTAGCTGTGTGTTTTGGATCGTTATCATGTTGATACCTCCATTTAAGAGGCATTTCATCCTCTGCGTGTGGCAACATTATATTTTCCAAGATATCTTTATACATGAAACGATCCATTATACCATTAATTTTCTGAAGTGGTCCTATCCCAAACCCCGAAAAGCAGCCCCAAACCAAAACGTTTCCTCCTCCGTGTTTTATCGTTCCTTTAGTATAGCGGGGATTAAGGCGTTCACCTTTAGGTCTGCGTACTAGTCTGAATCCATCAGAACTTCTTAGATTGAATTTCGATTCATCTGAAAAGAGAACGGTTCTCCATTGGGTTGTACTCCAGTTAAGGTGCTCCTTCGCGAACTCGATCCTAGCTCGCCTATTTTTAACAGAAATAAAAGGTTTTTTTGCACTTCGGTATGTTTTTAATCCACCTTCTACAGCTCGTCTTTGAATGGATCTTACGGAAAGATTTAGCTGGAGTTGGTTTCGTACAGATCTTGCCGATGTGAAAGGATCCTTTTTTATTAACCGGATTATTGAATTATCGTCCCGTTTACTTGTTTTCCGTGGCCGACCACCTTTATTTATGGGAGCTAACGAACCTGAAGAACGAAAACGGCTTATAATACGCGAAATAACACTGTGATTTATTCCAAATTTCTTTGCGATTGATGTGACTGATTCACCATTATTGTAATCACTTACAATTTTTTGTTTTAATTGCACCGAGTACTTATTGTTACCCATTTTTCGTGAAATAACGACGAGAAATGACCGATGTCGCAAATAAAAAAGCTACTACTAAAAACACGTGCAAAGTTTTCAATAATTATTTATATGTTGTTCAGAAGATTGTTTTTGTTGTCTAACGGTACCAATTGTTCGTGGTATATAAAAATTTTCGAAGAATTTAAATACCAATTACTTCGTGCATTTGTTTTGTCGCGGCCAAACAACTACGCTGTTAAGTAACAAAAATTTTTTCCTGAATAATGTTTATTATTTTTTCGATTTATGTCTTGTATTAACATATGAGGACTATTATTATTTTAAATTAATTACAATATTTTAAAATTTTATAAATTTTTCTGAGTTACTGAGCTTTATTATAGTAAGTACAAGTTCGTGCATATGTTTTGTCGCACACTGTATATATACATGTAGTGTATATATCGTCAGCTCAAATGCAAAATGCCTTAACATCACTTCTCATAAGTTAGCGGGCGAAGGAAAATCGTTATAATAAGAACCGCTCATATTGAAAAAAATTGAGTTTTGGTTATAAAAAGGTTATATTTTGGTATATACTCATGTTGAAACACAATTTTTGTTTTGGGTAGAAAATGGGTATATTTTGGTTTTAAACACTCATATTGAAACAGTTGAGTTTGGGTTATAAAATGGTTATATATTGGTTATTTTATGGGTTATTATATTGGTTACTATATTGGTTATTGTATTGGTTAATATATCTGACAATGATTTTCGATTTTATTTTTTGATTATACGATGTTTCGCATTTTAGGTGTCAATAAGTATGTATGTATTATGTGTATGAATATGACTATATCTTCCTCTATGTTTACTTACGCATCTCCTTCTATTTGCTTTTGCTTTCGCACAGTAATATTTCACAGCACTGAAAGACTGCTGTAAATCCTCAATTTCAAGTCAAATACCGCAATAACAACAAACGCTTAAAATACAACAAATATTGCTGCAACACTGGTTAAGTGTAAATATGCGGTGGCAGATTTTATAGAGTCACACACGGACACTTATATGCATATATACATACACAAATATATTTATATATATACCCACACGCCACCTCGGCAGCCTTGGCTTTGGCAAATCTCATTCAACAATACAATTGGTAAACACTCACGCAATCGTGGCACAAGCGTCCTTGGCAGCAAGGCAGCAAGCGAAGGCGAGAAAAAATGCAATACATCACATGCATAGACATACTATGTGTGTGTATGTACCTGTGTGTCCTCCATGTCAGCAGGTTCAAAGCTTTATTCTCACCTTAGCTGCCTTCAAATGCTTTTTTGCTGCGCTCACTGCGCTTCAAGTCGATTTTCTTGAGTGTAAATGCACAACAACAACAAAAACAACTTGAATAGTGTAGCGCAACAACAAGCAAACACTTGCAGCACAAAGTGCGCTTTTCGGCAAATGGCAAAAGTGTGTTTAAAACTGACTTTCGTCAATATCAACCAAAGTATTTCACCAGCAACATCACTCGCCAATAAAACCAACAACTTTCCAACTACACCAACAGCTCTCCACTATCACCATACCGCCGCTCCATCATCAACACCTCCAACTCTCCACCATTACCACTCCCACCTCCCCTCACATCATATTCCGTTTGTAGCCTCATAGCGGCGCATTTAACCCCAATTGAAATCCGTAAGCAAACTCAGCTTGTCTGATACGCTACAACAAACACGTACAACAACAACACAATTGACAGACATTTTACAAGGCATATTGACAGTCAAATAGACAGCGGGGTGGAGCTGGTGCGGCAACGGCAGACAAACGCATTTCGCATTTGATTTTGGGGTAGCACCAACCCTGGGCTCGGCTCGCCTCGACTCGGCTTCACTTGGCTTGGCTTGGTTATCATCCGTCTAAACGATCGTTTGCCGTCAATGTTTGTTTTTCAAATTATTTACCAACGTTTGCGAGCGATGATGATGATGATGACAACAACAACAGCAAAAAAATAATAACAACAACAGCCAGTGAAAGCAAATAGTAATAGAAATTTCGATTCTCGGTTGCTGTCGATTTTGGTGTCGATGACGCTGATGATGTTGTTGCTCAATGTTTAATGACACCGGCGGTGGTGGTGTTGGTGTGAATGATGATGATGGTTGGTGGAGTTGTTGTAAATGCTGAAAAGTGTTTTGGTATGTGGAAAGTACTAGTTTAAAGAGATTTGGATGTAAACATGTTGCTGTTGTTGTAGTTAGGTACTTCATTTTACATTTTCGTCTTTAATAAATTTCAAATAAATCCACCAATGCTGTCGGGGAATATTAGGTTAGGTAAATATTAAAACAAAAATAAAGATGAAAATGAAAGCTACTAGGGACAGCAAAGATTTATCATGAGACTTGAGACATGAGGTCTATCACGAGACTCTTGTACTGGCCTCTTGATTTGAGTCCAACTTTTCGATGTCCAAATTTTTTCTGCAGATTAGAGCAGTTCGGGCTTACCGTCGGCTCCTTAGAGATTCCACTCAATAACGTTTCAGGTGATTTTGTCTAAATCTCGTCTCAGAATATGCCCGAGCCAACCTCGTTTTCTTTGGCTCATAGGCATATTTGTTTTGTGTGTTACTATAAATCCTTGTTAGGGACGGTGATTGGCCAGAAAAAATGACATCCTGCAAAAGCATACGTTTGTGATTACTTATAATATATGGTACAACCTCTTAAATCAAACCTAATAGCATCAAGTGCTCCAGTGCAATCATCAGAAGTTTCCTTGAAACCCTGAAATCAATTCCGAGCAAGACGGGCCTTACAACTTATACGATATATATATTATATCTGTCGATATCATTCATAGGTTCCTTCGAGCTTAATCACTCTGCAGTCTGGAGCTGGAAGAGACGGATTTCAGTAACGCAGTGTCTCTGGTATCTCCTCAGAAGTGGAGGGTTGTCTAGCCTAGCTCCTCTCCAACCGCAGCTACCGATTCCTTATACTCGGAGGCCGACCGTTCGACGGCACACCTGACCAGCTTACGAATCTTGTGTTGGCCAGGGTTTTCTCTTTACCATCTTTATGAAAATTGCAGGTAAAGCCGCCATAACCCGTTTCTACTCCTCGTGGGAGATGACGCCATCTTACCTGCTACGATTATCGTATACCCCCAGTTCTATTGAGAAAACCCGTTTAGCATTCATGCTTTTCCCGTTCAAGCGATCTCTGTAGCTTAACAGTTGGTTAAGACTCATTAAAGCCCACTGATCCGCCAAGCACCAATTTCTGTACAGTCTGCCTTCCACCGTATCTAGCTATTTTTTCTGCCAAGCGTCGGTTCGATTTGAATTTTCTAGCTGCTGTCGTTTGCTTTCTACAAGGGATTTTGCCTTTACCTGTGGTCCTCGCAAAGGTTCCCCTTCTAGTTATAGTTATTCCTTCATGCAGCTCCGCTTTACCTAGCTGTTTGTATGTACCTTGCTGGTTGGTTTCTGCTAAATGTCTTTCTATCCCTAGCCTAGAGGTGTTCCCGCTCCCTTTCGTGGAGGACGATTTCATCACTTTAGGCAGTGATCCATTCGAGACCCTGTCCGATTTTAATGTCGATGCCCACCTACTTCAACTCAAAAAAAAAATATAAGACAGTTATAGGTTATATAGTTAATAAAGTTATAGGTTATGTATAGGTTAGGAAACCTCTTATGAACCAGCAAAATACATTTCGGAATCATTTTAGACACAATCAGTTTACCACATTTGACCACAGCCTAAAAAAAAGTGAAGGATAAAGAGCTTCATAACAAATTTCGTGGACTACAGAAGACCTGACTTCATCCACAATTAGACGAGCTTGGGCCTTTGGTTGGCCACACGAGATGATCTGTCCATATCCTTAAGCCAACTTTTTCCATTAAATGTTTAACAAATATATTTTACTATTACAAATAAATATTATTCCCTAACCAAAGTATACCTTACTAAACCACTCAAATTTAGACTAAGAACCCCTAACTCTCTCTCGCACAAAATAGTCGCCACAAAACCCGCATTTAGCCACATCAAACGCAATCAGTTTAAAGCCAATTAAACTCAATAAATTTTGTTCGAAAAACAAACAACAACCACACACCCCAGCAGACAGACGAAGAAGCCGACGCGCTTGAAGCAATATACCATGCACCCACACACCTACACACTATGCACGTATGGTGTTTCGTCGTAATTCTAAACGTGTTGATGAAGCATCTCTAAACAATTTATCAAACTATTTTGCGAGTATTCATTTGCAAATTCTTGGCGAAGCCGAAAAGTTCACAGTTTGGCGGTAAAATGGCAATTTACGCCAACAGAGACGAGAAAGTGTCCCAGACATGGTGGCATGGTATAGGTATGGTAGAGGCTTTAAGGCAATAAACCGTAAATAAAAACAAAATACATGTGATGTCTAAATTTTTGCTAGACACTGCTGAGCAAATCGCTGCCGGCGCAAAGCTATTGCAAAGTTTTGTTTATGCGGCAAACTCATTAGTAGCGCCTAAAAATAGGCAGCAGCCTTAGAGAAAATAAGAAAAAAGAAAGTTTTTAGATATTTTAGAGTTGTCTCACGGCAACAAATATTGATCAAAAAATACTATAATTTAATAAAAGAAGAATTTTTATTTAATTCTCGTATAAGTTCTCTTAGATAGTCTCAGGAAGCCTTTTAACAATTAAGCACCCACCACTTCCGAGAGTATCCATTTTGTCTCCATTCTTTCATTTTCAATTACTTAGTTGGCTTCGAAATGCACTCTCGAAATCTCTTTCGTTGCCACACATAATTAATGAAAAAGCACAGTTAAGTAACTGCGCGATTACAGCACAGTCCAAACATCTTAAGCAACTGTATATTGTAAAGAAATATTATTTTGTCGAAATTCGCTAGAAAATGATTGTAATAAAAACCACTTTGGAAACGAAAAAGACCTTTGAAAACTTTGCAACATGCATGACAACAAAACAACAAGATACAGGCATACACGCGGCCAAGTGTCTCTAACACAAGTGAGTATCAGCTCATTGAAAGATAAGGCCAACTAATACACGTCTGAGGCACACATTGATATCATGTATGTGTCGGAGTAGACAGTACACTGCCCGCACAGCCACTTGGCCTTCGCAGGCATAAGGCGAAGCGATAAAAATTGCACACAGTTAGGCGCGTTGAGTGGAGAGAAAAAATTTGGAAATTCTGTGGTAAAAGTTTGGTACACTGGGTCATGGTAGACACTGAATAAAAATTTTTTGAATTATATACAGTTTTTTGGAAGCATTAAGGATTTTTAGTGACCACTTATAGTACTCTCTTAATATCCCTAATTTTGTGAACAATATCTTTATTTTCTTGACAAAAGCTCTAAATTACTCTGCAGAGACCCCATAATCAATATTGGCTAATACCTTGTTGAGTGTATTCTAAAAAATCTGTAGCCAATACACAAATCCAAGGAACTAAATAGACAGAAGAACCGTGAGCACCATGAGACAGTTTTCACCACTTTGACCTTCATTGTGATATACTCTTCAGGACTCAATCTTAGTGATCTGGTATTAAAACACTTGTACTTGTACTTAGTTTCCTTTAGACTAACCCAGGTATAAAAGAGACTAGGCGAGGTTTAGAACAGGCTGGAATAGTGAATATGCAGGTATGAGAGAAAAAAGTAGCAAAAAGTAATCCGGTCTTGCAAAAAAAGATTCACATTCTAGCTTGTGTCTTACCAAAATACAGTGTCTGTATACGGAATCTAGTGCTTAAGTTAGTAGAAGATGGTTCTTATAACAGCTATACAAGTCATGAAAACTGCAAATAGGAGCCTCTGGTCTTACAAGAAAGACTATCTAATCTACGTTGTGTTTTACAATAATACACTTTATCGGCCAAGGAGCCCAGTAAAAAAGTTGAAGTAGGTTCCAATAAATACTTTAGAAAGGAGATCATGAAAAGTGCGATCACAACTTATTTAATCTAATAAAGAGTTTTGTAGTGTACGACTTTACAAATGTATCGCAGAACCCTTTCCTGGAGGTTCCTATTCAACTCCAACACCTGCAAGGAACTTAGGAAGCTGTTTAGAGAAGGGGAGCAGTGAGTTTCCCAGGGATGGATCGAGATTAAGAGTGAGAATAGCTGGTGGAGTCTTATGTCGCGGACTACCACACCAGTGTTGCGTCTCTCAAGCGAGGTCGGCTGCCATGCTCTAGTGATTTTGAGCTTTGAGCTCGCTGACTGTGCACTCAAAACGTCGTGTCAAGGAATGCATAATCTCATCAGCATTCATCAGATTCGAGCCTCGACTACACTACACTGTTATGGGTGCCTGATCACAGCGAAATCACCATAAATTGCAAAACCGATGAGCTTGATAGGAAAACCAACCTTACCACAATCTCATCCGACTGGAAGCTAGTCGGTTTTTGATTCCTCATTTGCTCTAGCACTGGACCTATAGCCCGCCAATGAGCTCTGGTTAGCACCCATAACTTGTGCGACTGCGAGATCCTTCTGGATCAGAGTAAGTCGTTGGAAGTCCTTCGAAGTACTTGCACATAGCTAAGTAAGGCCAATCTCACCGATGTTGTAAGTGTTCCGTCGTACACTCTCTGCCAAAGCTGTATAAAGAAAGGCGAGGTGGAATCATCAAGTCTCTTGTTGTCATTGTAGCGGTAGAAATCTGCTAAGTTGACAGTCCTTGGCTGGATAAAAATCCGGGTCCGTTCCGGTAACATAAACCCGACTGTTGTCGGAACGGTATCATGTCTCTTCCTTCTCTAGTGCTCAGCTTTTGCCAGACTGAGGTTGAAACAGCTTCATAGACTTGCCTTAGCGAACCTACTGAAGTGGTAAGCTCAAAACGCGATCCACTTTTAAGTGTTTATGGCTAACACAAAGAACAAGTATCTCTCAAAGTGATATCCAACGATTTTTGATCAACTTTGTGACCTAACCTAACCTTAAAAAAGCAATAGTAATTAAGAACACAGACAAATTTCTTGTTCTAATAGCTGCTGAGATCTTAAAACCTAACTTGGGCTCCAAAGTCAAAACCCTTATGTTTTCCTAACTGCTCTAGTAAGAGTGGATAAAAAAAATAATAATTATAGCTTCTAAAGCTAAGTCCCAAAAAATTTTGGTCAGAACGCCTAGAATTATTCTTCGAAAATTACATTGAAGTGCTAAAACCAAAATAAGAGAGTTCTTAACTGAACTCTTTTCGAAAAGATATTGTTAGAGAATTTGTCGCTAGAGAGAATTTTAGAGGACAGAGCAAAGTTTATGATCGACGAATTGTTATACTCTTTCGGAGAAGGTCCTGCAATATTTCATGCAACAAGAGCCAAAAGTGACTTGCCAGAGCCTAAAAAAAGGCGAAACACAAGCTATACTTTAATCTGCGTAAAACCGCCTAAAAGTATACCTTGAAAATTAAATTTTATGTTACAAAGCCAAAGTGAGAGAGTACTTAACTAAATTCTTTTCGAAAACGTATTTTTAAGACAATTTCTAATTTAACTCTTCACTCAAAGTGAACTAATTAGCTACTTCGTTGCTTGGTAGCGCCATGATAAGAGTCACTTCGCCGTCAACTGCCTAATGAATCGGACAAGTTTTCGAGAAAAGCAAAAGTAGGCAAGAAGCAACTCAAAAGAAATGTTACTTGTGCATAAAAGAGCACACTTGAGTATATTAAACAAAAAATATAATATCAAAAAAGGATGCACTCACTTACACAAACACACATATATGATACACAAGCAACTT
Source organism: Bactrocera correcta (assembly GCA_027475135.1). Taxonomy (NCBI): domain Eukaryota; kingdom Metazoa; phylum Arthropoda; class Insecta; order Diptera; family Tephritidae; genus Bactrocera; species Bactrocera correcta. The sequence continues at coordinate 102,709,023 of CM050323.1, forward strand.
TTAAGTAAAATCTCAGGCAATGCCTTTGAATTTCAAATCTTCCTTCACCTACACTTGCATTTTTGCACACTCTCGTCCGGCTGCAGTTCGCTCGTTCGTTGCGGTTAGAGCTATTCAATTTGCTCAGTCTGCTGCGTTTCGTAATCAGTGCTGTAGTCGCATTAGTTTTGGACACAGACGCACACATATACATATGTACACAAACAAGAATGCAGCCTGTAGTGTCACATATCCTGATATATGGCTGGACATGCATGAAAATCCTCGTTGATACGTGACCAGTCGCCCACACTGCCGCCTGGCGCTGCTGTCGGCCACTGCTTGTGGTCAGTTGCGGCGCTTCACAGCTTCTCAGCTTGTTGCCGTACATTTTCTTTTTTTAGTTTTTCTTTAACAAGTTTTTGGGCGAAAAGTCGGCTTTTTGCCCGCTGCCACAGCAGAGTTTTACTCTTCTTGCTTAGTTTATTTATTTCTATGTTTCGCTGCGAATCGTAAGTCGCCAGTTGAGCGACAGTAAGTCGTCGTCTTGACCACTCGGCCGATGCAAGGCGCACTGAATTTGTGTGTGAGTGAGTATGTGTGTGTTTGTGTGTTGTTGGTGGCGCTGCAATGTCACAGGCGGGCGGATGTGGATTTTTATCTGCTGTCGCATGCATTTCCTTGATTGCGTGTGCAAAGGAGTACACGCTTTGTCTGCCGTGATGGCTGGCGGAAATGCGCTTCTAAGTAGCTGCAAGAAAGTTTCGCTGTTCACAGTTATGTTCGAGTGTAGGTGTACACAGACGCCTGCTCAGCAGCTTGCGTTGATTTTGTTGCCATAAATATTTGTGCATTCAAGCGTTGCTGCATTTAATCAGAAAGTTTTCCCAAAAAAAAAAAATTTTATTCCCAAAGATTTCGAAATACTGCCGGCAACTTGCCGCAAAACTCATTTATGTGTAAATATTTGAAAATTAGCAAGTATTAATTTCATTGCAAGCGCTCCAAGCTGTAAGTTGATTAAAAGTTTGTTGTTTGTTAATATCCGTTATTAAATTAGGCATGTGATCTTTTTTTATCAAACCAAAATTAATAAAGCGCTTGAAGAGTCGTGGCATAACCCTTTACTGCTACTCCTTTACTTCTAAAATTAAAACCTGCCAAATAAGCTAATAAATTCTTATTTTCTTTTATAATTATTTTTTTTTTCCTTTTTCATCACTTATTTTACTTTCTTTTCTTTTCGCGGTTCACCACTTGTTTCATGTGGCTTCGCGCCTGTCTTAACAACCCTGAAACCCCTCCATAAAGTGGCAGTCGTTCTTCTAGTAATTTGTTATTACCTAACCGTCAGCCGTTGAAACTTAAGCGCCAAGTTGTTATAATTAAAACCCATGCAAAAAGTATGCAGCATTCATTGCACTTAATTCTGCTTAATTTAATGAATTGCCGTTAGGTGCGGTGGCTATGGTGACTGCTGATGTTGCGCTACAGTGTAAAAATGGCATGGATACTCTTCAAAAAAATAAAAGTTTTCATATACGAAATTTATTCAGATTGTTCGATTTATATGGCAGCTATATGCTATAGTCGTCCGATCTGAAAATCTAAAGTGTCGAGTAGATATCTTGCCAAATAAAAAAGTTTTCCATACAAGAACTGGTTTCTGATCGACCAGTTTGTATGACAGCTATAAGCTATAGTAATCCGATCAGAAAAATTCGTAGATTATGGCGTTTTTTAAAATAAAAATCTATACAGAATTTCGTGGAGATACCTTGTTCTGTAAAAATGTTTTCCTTACAAGCATCTGATACCGATAGTCCGGTTTGTATGATAGCTGTATGCTATAGTGGTCCAATATCGGAAGTTCCGACAAATGAACAGCTCCCTGAAAAGAAATGGAGGTACACAAAATTTCAGAGCACTATGCCTAAAACTTGGAGACTAGTCGTGTACGTATATACTAGTTATACAGAGAGACTGGATGTCGATACGGCTAAGCCAGCACTATATATTCTATAGGGTCGCCTCAAAACTAATAAAGCTTTGTAAACTCAAAAGCTCCGTCAGTTTCAGGAGGGACCTCCCCGAGCCGTTCGATACCGGACGAGGTTTCAAACAAGACGACTCCTTAACATAAGACTTCTTCCTTCTACTGCTAGATAAAGTAATTCGAGATACAGAGCTGAATAGAGAAGTTACAATATTCTATAACAGTGTTTAACTACTGCTGTACGCCGATGATATTAATATCATTGGCCCCAATAACCTGCGCGGTTAGTCTGTTTTCTTCAAGTTAGACAAAGAAGCGAAGCAAATGGGTCTGGTAGTGAACGAGAACAATACGAAATATCTTCTGTCACCAAACAAGCAATCATAGAATTCGCGAATTGGCTCTTGCGTCACTGTTGACAGCCATAACTTCGAAGCCGTAGATAATTTCATCTATTATGGAAGCAGTATTAATACCAGCAATAATGTTATGATCGAAATCCAACGCATAATAACTCTTGCGAATATGTGCTACTTTCGGACTGAGGAGGCAATTGAAAAGTAAACGAACGAAAACCAAACTTTACAAGTCACTCATCATCTCCGTCCCTCTGTATGATGCAGGGGCATGAACATCTGATGAGTCGGCGTTACGAGTTTTCGAGAGAAATATTCTACGGAAGATGTATGGTCCTTTCAGCTTTACGAAATGTACGACGACATTGGCATAGTCCACGGAATTAAGAGACAGCGGCTACGCTGGCTATTTCGTGTCGTCCAAATGGATGAGAACACTCCAGCTCTGAGAGTATTCGACGCAGTATCCGCCGTTGAAGAGGCCAGGTGACGGGAGATTGGCTGCACTTGGAATCTGGATTTGTAATAACTTTAAGGGATTATCCGAATACTGGCCCAGATGATTATGTTTTTAGAGCGTTCCAAAGCACAGACCAAACCATTAAGCTTCTCTGATTTTTATATCCAATATGAAACCTTCAAACGAATTTAACCACTTTTTAGTCCAATATTAATCATCGTAATTTATCTACTTTTTAGTCCATTATTAAATTGAGTATTTACGATTTGCATTTTAAGCTTGATTTTTGTTTTTTTTTTTGCCATTTTCCACCAAAATCCGCTTATTTTTGCGACTACTGGACGCTAGCCATCATATTCCCCAAGCTGCTACGGGTATTAATTTAAATCCAAATACCCAAATTAATTTAACTCCAAAAGTTAAGTCGAACGGGCAAAAGGTAAAATGAAATTGCATGTGAATCCGACAAAAATTGGCTCGCTGCATATTTGTCATGCAAAGTGTTGATGAACTGCAAAGCTCTAAGTAGATTTATGAAATGGTACTTTTTGCTTTTGCAATGCAACTTTTTTAACTGATAGCAGCCAACAGCTACCAGAAAAAAACTAGCATTCGTATAAATATTGTGGATGCCAGTAAAACTAAAAATTTTTGAACAAACATGTATGAGAATGATAATACTTGTTTTCTGAGTGCTGCTATAACAATTTAGTTGAGGCTGATTAGTTTTAGCTACTAACCTGATATCGTAATTTAAGTTATTGTTCCGTATTTAAGGTTTATTGGGCATAACCGATTGTTTAATCGAGTTATTTTACTGTTTATATGCATACTTTTAGGCGAAAAAACCAATTTGGATGAAGTTTCGTTTGCTCAGCAGCAGTTTAATCGGTTTAAGCTGATATATTAAATATAATATATCGATTAGTGTATCGAGTCCCGTGTAAATCAATTTAATCCATTCCAATTCAATCAAAGCCAATATACTCCAATTAAATGCGATTCAGTCCAATCCACTCGAACCCAATCTAAGCTTATCCAAACTAACCCGAGCAATCGGATCCATTCCAGTCCAGTAAAAACCAGTCTTAACCCATCCAAGTCAACGCATTCCTTTTCAAATCCAATCTCTTCCAATTTCATCGTATTCAATCCAATTCAGACCAATCCAATTCAGTAAAGTTCTGTTCAGTCCAATTCCATCCAGTCCAGTCCATTCATAGCAATCCAATCAAATTCTATCTATCTCAAACAAGTTCGATTAAATCCAAGTCCAGCGCAATCCATTACAATCTAATTTCAGCCTAATCTAATAACTTCCATATTAATTCATCAAATCATATTCAGTTCAGTTCAATTCGATGCAGTTCTGTCCGGTCTAGTCCAATCCTATCTAAAATCAGCCCTATCCAGTACAGTCCAATCCAATTCAAACCCGTCCTATCCAATTCACTTCTATCCAATCAAATCCAGTTCAGTTCAATCCGATCCAGTCCAGACCACCCCAGTTCAGTCAAGTCCCGTTCAGTCTAGTCTAGTCTAGTTTAGTCCAATCCAATCCAAACCAAATCAAACCAAACCAAACCAATCCAATCCAATTCAAACTCGTTCAATCCAATCCGCTTCTACCCAATCAAATCCAGTTCAGTTCAATTCGATGCAGTTCTGTCTGGTCTAGTCCAATCCAATTCAAACCCCTCCTATCCAACCCAGTTTAGTTCAATCCGATCCAGTCCAAATCACCCGAGTTCAGTCCTGTTCAGTCTAGTATAGTCTAGTTCAGTCCAATCCAAACCAAACCATTCCAATCCAATTCAAATCCGTCCAATCCAATCCACTTCTGTCCAATCAAATCCAGTTCAGTTCAATCCGATCCAGTCCAGACCATCCGAGTTCAGTCTAGTCCCGTTTAGTATAGTCTAGCCTAGTTCCAGTAAAATCCAGTCCAGTCCAGTCTAGTCTAGTATAATCTAGTCTAACCTAGGTCATTCTAGTTAAGTCTAGTCCAAACTAATCCTGTCAAATCCAGTTCAGTTTTGATCAGTCTAGTTCAGACCATCCTAACCAACCTAAGCGAATCCGAACCTATCGAATGCAATTCAATCCAATGAAAATGAGTTCGATATCTTAAATACCACTTCCGATTTCCGGTCCTAATAAACTGCTATTCAAGGTAGCTGGTCTCTGGCATCTAAGGCCCAAGGCTCATAAAAAAAACTATATATTTCATATTCTCCAAATTTTTGTAGCGCAATAAGACTCTACGACCTTGCTAAAGAATAGCATATATAACTGATGGATATATGTAATTATATATGTAGTATATATGGTATACATATGTATATCTCCATATATTCATCCTCTAAATCTCCATTTATGCACCCACAAAAGTACTTAACTAAATTCATATGAATTTTCCAGCTGCACTTTCTCGGCTTGAAGTTCATTCATAATTTGCACGCTACAAATGTTGGCCAACAGTCTTTTTAGCAATTTTTTCCCCCTTTTGCTAAAATCCTTTTTCTTTCATTTGCTTTTCACTCTTATACTTTTTTCGAATTTTTACATCCTTTTTTTTTTTTTTGTTTTTGCCTGCGGTTATCAACGATTTTATGCGGTTTCATTAAATCGGCTTAGACACTTTTGCTTATGCCAACTGTGTGCAGCTGCCCGCCGAGCGTGTGCCATGCGCATATTCTCATGCAAACACACCAACACACACACACATATATATATATGTATATCTGTGAGTTAATGAAAGTATTTGCAGATCCAACCTCTCGCATTTCCTTTTGTCGCATTTTTTATGCGCTCGACGCTTTTTGTTTAGCTCAGCGCATATTCATAATTTCTGCTTGCCACGCGTGCCACGCTTTAAAGCCGCACCGAATTTGCATATTTCGTTAGAAAAACCGAAAAACCGACAAAAATAAAATATGAAAGTATGAAAGTATCATTGCTGGGCATTTTATGGTTGGAGTAAACGACAAATTAATTATAATGCGACCGCAGATTTGCCACTCATTTCACATATGAATTTCGCAGCCAAATGGCATTTGGCCGACAAGCCAAGCAAAATCAAGTCCAAAAAAAGCAACAACACCCAAAACAACAATGACAATGCAATGGGCAACACGTTAATGAATCTGAATGTGTGTGGGTGTAGTTGTGGCTCTGTAATGTGGAGTGTGGTGAGACCGCAGTAGCCGCACCATTTCTATGCCACACTGCATGCTGGTCAAAAAGTAATTTAATTTGTACTAAAAGTCAGCACGCAAGCGGTGCGGGGGTCCACAGCTTGTGTAGCCACACACACAAATACACACAAAAACTCATTTCATGGGTCAAAAAGCACAATCTTCCCGTTTTTGTACAACTGACTTTTTCAGCGCTTAACACAACTAGCTCCAACCTTAGTTGGTTAGCAAAGGTGCGGTGTGGCGCTAGAGAGTCCAAATTCCGGCATACAACTATACATCATACACAGCGCTTTGTTCTTGCCTTGCCAGCGCCTTATACATGTAGTTAGTTAGTGGTATAGTAGCCAGGTGTGCGTCCGCTGCTATCTGTCCCCACTAACCCCCAGCTCCGGCGCTCAAATCCTATTAGTTGCGATTGCAACTCGATTTTGGCCACTCAGTTGGAGTTTCTTTCCGTGATGTTGGTCTTCTTCCTCTATTTTTTTGTGTGCGGCTTTATTGGTAAGCACACATATTTGTCAAATTAATACCCAAAAAGGTAAATCAAAGCCGATTTGAAACAATAAGCGCAATGAGCAACATTCGCAAGAAATTTTTCAGCAATAAGTGGTTGCTTGTTGAGCGAGATAAGCGACTTTTAAAGTAGTGTCTGATTTTCTTAAGGGAAAGTATTTAGCTGGCAAGTGCACAGTGCTCGTGAAGTATTTTTGTAAGTTTGTTTGAAAAGGGTCAAGGAACTTGTCCAATTTTGGGTTGAGTGATTTAATGATGTGGAGGATATAGGACGATTCAAGGAGAGGAGGAACTGCTTCTCAATTAGCTACTAGTCCCAAAGTAGTACCTGTTGGCAAGTGTTATTCTGCGCTTGATCTCCAGGCCTTACATTTTTCTAATTTCGTTCCTGATTTTGTTCCTAAGGCCTAATGAATATCTGCATTTGGCCTTCAGACCCTCCTTTACCACAAGACCTACCTCTTGCGTTTCTTTTTCTAGGCTGTAAAAGCTGTGCTGACGTCTCAAGGCTTACGATATATCATCTGCGTACCCCAATAACATTGTCAGGACCATTATCTAAAACCTTGTCTGGTATCAAATGGCTCGAAGATGTCCTTAACGCTTTTGATGGAGTTGATGACTGTTCTCAACGACCTTCTGCATAACCGTATGAGTTTTTCAGGGATACCAAATACAGACATGGTGTCGAATAGGTAACTCCTGCCAGTGCTGTCGAAGGCGGCTTTGAAATCAACAAAAAGGTGAGAATTGTTAAAATAAAATTTAAAAAATTTTATTTATATTGCTAAAGCTTCTTGACTCAGCTACTCGTATAACCGATCGACCCTCTCAGTTTGCAAACCTATGGAGAATTACAGTTCAGAATTTGCTATGCGAACGAAATAACGCGACTTGTCCCTCAGGTTTTGAGATATCGAGTTGAAATTTCGCACATACTCTTTTCTCTTCATGAAGCTGCTTATTTATCAGATCTAGGCAAATTGGACTCCGATCGCATATAGCTGTCATACAAACTGAACAAACGCAATAAGGTTCTTGTATGGAAACCTTTTTTTTGACAAGATATCTTTACACAATTTGGCATGTATCATTAGTCAAGGCAGCGCTACGATCTCCGAATATATTGTTCATATCGGACTACTATAGCATATAGCTGTCATACAAACTGATCCATCAAAATTAAATTTTGTTATGGAAAACTTTTTCATATGTTGGGATATCTTCATGAAATTTGAACTGGAATATTATCTTAATAAGGGCTCTATTAATTGAAGATATTTTTCAGATCGCAACACTATAATATATAACTGTCATACAAACTGAACGATCGGAGTGAAGTTCTTGTGTGAAAAACTTTTTTATTTGAAGGGATACATTCACGAAATTTGGCACAGTTGCTTAGAAAAGGCAGCGCTACAATCTCTGCAGATATTATTTAGATCGGTTCACTATAGCATATGGCTGCCATATAAACTGATCGATTACAATTAAATTTTAGTAAAGAAAACTTTTTCATATGATGAGATATCTTCATGAATTTTGAACCAGAATATTATCTAAATCAGGACTGTAGTATGTAAAAAAAATTTCCAGATTCCACCACTATAACATATAGCTGCCATACAAACTGGCCGCTCAAACACCAATCTCCTAATTTATTTCACTAGACCACTTTAATATAAGCTCTTTGAATTCAATGAAGTATATTTATTCACAATAGTATTTCTCATGCAGCAGTAATGTCATAATTTTTACCAATAATGACCACAACAGCTATAAATTCAAATTAAGTAAACAAGATTTAAATAAATGACAAAAAATGTCAGTAAAATTCTCTAAGCCTTGAACTAACAGTAATCATATTGATAATTTATCTAATAATTTATCTGACACTGTTTTGATAACTAATTAATAAACCTGCTTGTTCAACATATTTAATATCGGTCAGCAACAAGTTAATAATTTCAAGCTTAAAAAGCTTCTGAATAAACTACTATTAGAAGCATATCATTTTGTTAGCAGTCACAACCAATATTGATCAATAAATTCCCATTCAAGCGTGAAATTTAGTTTTTTGCAACGAATTGATCAACCACAGCTATGCCAACAAGATCACTATTTGGCTATGGTGAGCGGCAATGCCATCATTGCAACACGAGCCAGCGCAGCGCGCAGCCACTGCATTGCTGCAACTCGGCAATAGCTACGGCGGCACCAGCAGCTGCATGCACCTTCGCCGTGCTGTTGCAACAACGTAAACTTGTTGCGAGTGTCGAAATGCGCGCCAAAAACCAACTTGCCTGATCTAATAACTCACGAAGTGGTCAGCAGTTGGTTAGTTGGTCGCGCATGCGCACAACACAACCAAGCGCGGCGCATTAATACAACAGCTGAAGCGACGCGCAATCACGCCGCTCGCTTGTGTTGCAGCGTGCAGGTGAGCTTTTGCATTTTGGCGCGCTTTACAGCTGATATTTACCGCTAATGAAGCTGCGGTTATAATTTTGAGTTTCTTTCTTCGCTTTTGCTTCAATTGCTGTGTGATTGGCGAGCGCGTGAATACTGGTTGCTTACTTGCAAAGCTTGTTTCTATCTGCTACGTTTATTTTGACTAGTTTTTGTTGTTGTCGTTGTTTGTAGGTGCTGTTGTCATTGCAACTGTGCAAATTTCGATTGCGAAATCTTCGATGGCGAGTTAGCCAAACATCGGTGGTCGCCTCAACGGACTTTGTATCGAGTTTGCAATCGACTATGATAACAAGCATAACAAAAACAACACCACAAATTATGCTGCAAAGCATTTTTTCCATAAAATTTTTCCAAAACTTTGCTGCAAAGACCAAGTAACGTTGATAGCTGGTGTTTGCCGGACAGCTATTGGCTGATCAGTCGATGTTTGTAAGCGCGGCGCGACGGTTTTTGCTTGTTCTAACGGTGTTCAAGTGGCAAAAAATATACTAAAATAATTTTTAATTAAAGTTATTTCACTAATAAGGAATACAAAATTGTTGTTTGAGTTTAAAAATAAAAACTCAATTAGTTCGTCTGCTTTTTTGAACAAGGACTTTTTTATTAAGCATTCGCATAAATACCGTTTAAGCGTTGATAAACAACTCCAAAATGTCGCAAATTTTGTGTTTCTGCTTATTTCTAATATGCTATATTAATACCGTTAGAGCCGATGATGAAAAATTTCTCACAGATCCGCGTAAGTGTCTTTAAATGAAGAAGTGAAATACTGACAAAAAATTTAAAGAAGTAAAATGTGAATACAAAATATAAAAGAAAAAAGTATAAAAAAATAAAAAGATTAAAATTGAATAAAAACGCAAAATAAAATATTGGAAAAAAAAATATTTAAGTAAAAAACAAGATCGCATACAAAATTTAACAAAATAATCTATAAATTTGCCTCAGAAGGGGTTGAGTAATGCTTTCCTTGCTCTTGATTTGTGGAACTTCCTCAGTCTCTCCAAAACTGTTCACCATTAAAAATATTCTCAAAACGTTTTTTAGCTGAACTAGTGGACATAAGCTCACAAAAGGCCAACTCGATTTGTACCAAAACTATAAAACTTAAAACATATTTTTTGGTAAAATTCGGCATTTTTATTATTCAATGTAGTTCCCTCAAGGCTCACAATAGTGACACTCCAACTTTTCGATTTTTGTGGTATGATTTGTCCTTTATTTCAAAATAAGCTTCAGTTTCGGCGTTCCCCTCTTCATTCGACGAAAACTTCTTCCCAGCGAGCGTTCTTTTGTGGTTTTAGAAAAGAAAATAGATGCTAAAGGCCAGATATGACGAATGCAGTGAATGCAGATGTTATGCGAAGCCGAATTCGTTGATTTTTGCCATCGTCTTCACTGGCTGTGACACAGTGCATTGCCTTAGTGAAACAGCACTTTCTTCTTCGTCAAATACAGCTGTTTTTCAGCAATTTGGTTCTTCGGACGGTCCAATAACACTATCTAGTAGTCGCTGTTTGCGGTAATTCCCTTTTAAAGCTAGTCAATAAAATTTATTCTATGCACATCCCAAATTACAAATGTCATAACCGACAAATGTCAATGTCGACTTTTGAGTTTTTCCATGCTTTGGAGCGGGTTGGTGGTGTGCAGTCCACTCGAATGACTGTCGTATAAACTACAGAGTGAAATGTGGAGCCATGTTTCATCCATTGTCACATATTGATGCAAAACTCTGGTTTATTATGCTTTAAATTCTCCAAGCACTGCTCCAAGTTTTAAACTCATCATTGTTTATGGTCAAAAGAGAGCTCGCGGGGCTTCCACTTTGCACAGAGCTTTCTCGTACCCACGCATTCGTAAATGATACGACGTACACGTTCAGTTGATATCTCTAGAGTGCCTGCTTTCTCGCTCTAAAACAATTTTGTGGACTTTATTGAGATTTTCGTCAGTAACAGCCTCTTATGAGTGTCCACTGCGTTCACCACTTTCGGTGCTAATTTCAGCAAACCTAAACTTAACATACGAGTCCTTGATAGTTGATTTATCCTGATGCAATGTCCGGAAACTCTTCATCAATCCAGGTTTTTGCTTCAACTGTATTTATTCTCTTTAAATTAATACTATATTTTTTCAACCCCCAAAATTCCTTTTTATTCTTGAAAAAAAAAGCTCCATCTTAAGTCCATAAATAAGCAAAGACCATATGCCCTATAATTGTAGTAGACCAAATACTTGAGTACTGGGAACTAAGTCGCCTTAAAGAATGGTTTTACTTACAATGAAACTAGGGAACTGATATTATCAAAAACCCCGAAGTATTGCAAAAATTTCAGCGCTTCTGACCTGTTCATCACATTTGAAAGTTTCCATTGAAAAGTCTAAATAAATGACAAAAAATATATTAGAAAATATTTACGTGTATATAACCGTCATTATGTATTTGCTTCATTCACAAAATACACCGGATCTTCTAATCTTCCACAGCAGATTATATCCGACAATGTCAGATAGCTGACAAAAATTTTCTAAACTGTTCAACGCATAGCATACAACAACTGTTCGATAAATTAAATGACGGTAAGTAACTAAATGGCAGTGGAAATTTACCAGCGTTGCATGCCACATGCAATATGTAGCGCTGGTTTGTAATTATTTTCTGATTTATTTGCTTAACGCCGCTTTGCAGGCATACCCGGCTTGAACAGTATCAAAAGCTTCGATCCATTCTATCTGAACCGGATACGCATTACGCAAGGCAACAGCAATGCGATCAATCTAAAAGTGGAGTTGGGCAATGTGAAAATCAACGGTTTTGGGCATACGAATGTGCTGGAGAGCATGTAAGTGAGAAAAGGGTAACTTTCTTGGTGATTAATGGGTTAAAAATTTTCATGTCACTTTTTAATTTTTGTTAAATACAAATAAGTATTAATAATTTCTTAAAATCAACTTAATTAAATAAAAGTGTTAATACTTAATTCTGTAATTAATTTTTTTTTCATATTCATTTCTTTTTTCTCACCTAATTAAAATAATTAAGCATATATTTAATTCGAATAAATTTATATTATTTAATGAAACTTAATTATATTAATTAATTAAGATTAATTTCAATTAATTATGTTGATTAGAAATATTGAAAATAAAAACATGATAAATCAAACTTAATAATTTAATAAAATTAATCGCTTACTTAATTAGGATATATTTCATTTTCGCTAATTATGTTAATAAACTGAAATTAAAATCAATTTAAATAAATTCTGTTAATTAAGTAAAATTAATTTTATTTAATTAAGTGAGATTATATGAAATAATTAAAGCAAAGTAATTATAGTAATTATGGAAAGCGTTATGAAATAAATTAATTTGCTTACAGATTCAAAATATTTAATTACCTGTTTAATTTTAATTAATTACTTTACTTAAGTAAAATTTATATTAACTAAGTAAAATAAATTTTCATAAATTATGTCAATTAGGTTTAATTAAGTAAAATAATATTAAAATATAGTTTAATTATTTTTAATTACTATTAAACTTAATTATGTTAATTAAGTAAGACCAAGTTGAATTATATATTTATATTATATAGAAAAATTATAATAATTATTAAAAAATATAATTACATAAATTTATATTAAAAAATTTTCCTCAATTAACTTAATTTTAGTTAATTATTTTCTAATTACTTAACAAATTATTGAACTATTTTTTGCTTTTAAAAAGGGTTTATCCCAAGGACTACAGTTGGAAAACTACTTTTATGCTGCCGGAAATGAAATTACAAGGCGATTATAGTCTTGTTGGGCGCATATTATTAATACCGTTAAATGGACATGGAGAAGTGTTTTTGGAAGCGGGTGAGCTTTTCACTGGATATCGTATTAATTTATCATATCGCGCGAATATCAAATTTAAGAAAAAACTTAGTTTCCCATAATTTTTTTCTTTGAAAGACGAAGTTTCAAAATTAGGAATTCCTAACCGTGCTTTTCTCTCTCAAGCCCTTTGAAAAACTTTTATTTTCTGACAAAAGTGTAAAATATTTATATTTTGTGCAAAATTTGGCATCTTTTGTTTTCAAAACAGTGTTTTTCAAAATTTCTGTTGCAACAACATTTTTTATTAAATATTTTTATATAAGATTTAAATTTTCTCCTCAAATTTCTAAGAAAATATGACCGTCATTATGAACTCGAAGACTCGACTCTACGAAAAAGGCGGCTTTACCTTTTATAATGTAACAGATTGTCGTGTAGACTTCAAAATCGACGGTTTGAAATCATATTTTTCAAATCTTTTCAACGGAAACAAGCAACTGGGTGAGTTTTTGATTATTAAAAAATATTAAAAAAGGAACATATTAAACAAAAACTATAAAAAATTAAAAAAAAAAAACAATATTTAAAAAGTTTTTTTTTGAAATTCAAAAACATATTTTTTTAACTTAAAATTTTTTAAAAATTCTAAAAATAATAAATTAATTTCTTTAATTTTTCAAAATATTAGTTATTTAAAAAAAAATCAAAAATTCTAAAATATAAAAAGCATAAACACCCAAATTGAAAAAAAGATATATGTAGAAAGAAAATAATATTTCCATATTTTTCCAAATTCGAAATATGGTTTTCTAAACTCAAAATTTTTAAAAATTCTAAATATATCGAATTCAAATTTTTTAATCTTTTAAAGTTTTATTTTTTGTAAATATTAAATATTTTAAAAAATTTCAAAATTTAAAATTAATTTTTTTTTAATATATTTTTTATACCAATTTTTTTAGTTTTACGAAGTATTAATTATTTTTATTTTTTAGAAACTTCAAAAAGAATTTAAAAAATTGCAAAAATTAAAAATTAAATTATAAAAAAATTTGGTAAACTTCATTTAAATTTTTTTAATTTTAACTTTTTATAATTAAAAACTCAAAAATTTTAAGTTTTTATAAGTCTGAGTTCTTTCTCGAAAATATATATTTCCCCCACAGAGGACAGCACCAATAAGTTCTTCAACGACAACTGGCGTATGCTGGCTGATGCACTTTACAACGTCATCACGCAAACAATCGAAGATATTCTCTTGGATGTTTTGAAGAAAATCTTCCACTATATACCAGCCAACTTCTTCATTAGCGATATACCAACATCAAAGCAGCTATATGGCGGCAGCAAGGTGACGGCGAGCGAGCCAAAGCGACCGAAATGAAAAAAGGAAATAAAAAATATATATATTGAATCTAATAAAAACTACTCATTTATACAAATATATATATGTATACATATATGTGTGTGAAAATTTGTATATATTGTATTTACAAACCAATAAAATACTTACACAACAACAATATGGGTTTTACTGTTTTGAATATTTCGAAAGTACAAAAAAAAAATAGTTATAAAATATTTTTTAGCTTACATTTTTTGGAAAATAAAATAAAATTTTTTAAAAAATGTATTAAAAAATTTTACAAAAAATAATAAACTTTTAAATTTTCAATATTTATTTATTTTTATTTTGACAAAAAAAAAATTAATCAATTTTTATATTTATTATCAAAATTTATTAAATTTGAAATTAAAAAAATATTCTAATAAAAATATTGTCCAAATTTTTATAATATTTTTTTTTAAATCAAAAAATATAATTAATTAGGTATAATAATTAAAAAAATTTTCGAAAAATAAAATAATTTTTTTTAAATAAAATTTTTTTTTTCAAAAATAAAAAAACTTTTATTATTTCAATATTTATTTATTTTTTACTTTGACAAAACAATAATATGATGAATATGATAAATGATAATTTTGACAATAATTATTAAATTTATAAAATTTTTTTACTATAATCACAATATTAAAAAAATAATTATATATTTTTCTATACTTTTTAAAATTTGTTTAATTTTTTATTTTTTGAAATCAAAACTATTGTCCAATTCTTTTTTTGTAATTAAAAAATTTTTCCCAAAACACATTCCGAAAAAAATTTAGGAAAAAAAATTCCGAAAAAAAATTTTATGAAAAAATGTTTGAAAATATTCTTCAATTTTTTTTCCTCTTTAAAATCAAAACCAAGTCTAAATAAGTATTAAAAATATTAAAGAAAATGATTTTTATTAAAGTTAATTAAAATTTTTATGAAAAGTCATAAATAATATCAAGTTTTTGGTAAAATTGAAATGTGAAGTATTTAATTTTTGTTTTTAATAAATAAGCTTTTATTGAGAAATTTTTTTTTTTTTAATTAAAAAAAAAACTTAGAATTTTTATTGAAAATTGTCAATTATAATTTAATAATTATTTTATTAACTTCACAAACTTTGTCAATAAACAAAATGTATTAATTTTTTTTTAATTTGAAAATTTTTATTTTTTAATTTTTTTTTTTTTGCCCTCAAAATTTTATAATTATGGATTTAATTAATTTGATCTTTAAAATTTAATTTAATGTATTTAATTTGCAGTTAGTAAATTTTTAATTAAAATTAATATTTCTTTGAAATGAATAAACTACCTTTAAAACAATATTTATTTAGCCGTTATTTAAAAAAAAATAATTTCAAAATTGCTTTTAAATTCAATAAACTTTTATGGTATCAGCAAAGTGCGCATACTAATGTACAAAATAATCTATTAACGCCTAAAAGTATGCTAAGTAGCTCAGCATGATCTTATAACTACTTATCTACCGCGCTACAGTGCTGTGCAATAAAATTCAATTATTGTTAATTATTATTATTATATTTCATTTTAACATCTAAATTGTGTCGCATTGTCATTCTATGCAACATGCTCGTACAGTTATAAGCCGCTTTGTCGAGCAATTTACAGATTCGGTCACATTGCCGCACACACACAATTAATTTGTATTTATCTCGCACATTTAACAATGTGATAATAATAAATTTTTACAACCAACTCGTTATAATAAAAATAAAATGCCTGTAACATACGGATAATAACAACAACAACAATAACGCAACAACAAATTGCTGGCGGTAAAGTGTTATACAAATTGTTGTTGGTTGCGGAAGAAAATAAGAAGGTAGGCATATATGCATACACACATACACGCTGCTTAATCGAAAGCAACAAAGACAACAAAAACAACAGCAGCAGCCATGCTACGCTACGAGAAATGATGTCAGTAGTGGTTAGCAGCGGCGATAAACAAATAAAAATAATTGCATTTAACCCTTTTGTGACCCGATTCACCTGTGTAACCATTTGTGTTGTTGCTGTTGCTGTTTTACTGTGCATTTAAATGTCTGGATTACCTGTCTATCGTTGCCATCCACAACTATTACAACAATTACTTGCGCTGGCAGCAACAACAGTAACAACTATACAGGCATATGTATTCACGTTTGTATTGGTGAGTGTGTGTGTGCGTTTGCAAGACACGTGTGTATGATAGTGCAGCGATTAAACCGGCTGTCAATGATGCAAAAACCACATGCCACAAAAAATGTTCCCAACTCCAGGTTTTAATGTTTACAACGTGGTTTCCTCGCTGTCTATATTCTTTTCTGGGTGTATGTGTATGAGTGTGTCTCATGGCAGTGGAAGCAGTTGTATAATGAAGGCATATAAATGTCTACATAGTAGTCACTAGAAGGGTGGGGGGATATGTTTTCGAATAATTTAGTTCTCAACACAGTCATTTAGCGACTATAGAAACTCAAATTTTCCTTGATTGTAACTCAAAACGAAGATCATTAGTCTTAGATAGGTACGTGGAGTGGTTGTCTGACGATGCACCTATGCCTTCACGAGGTCTATTGTGAAACCATCGCCACTTAAAACCCATTACTTCATTATGACCTCTCTGAATCACGCTGTGCTCCTGATAAAGTTCATCAATCAAAGAGATTTATTTGTGCAAGCTCCGAGACAGATGCCTTCTATCGATAGTTGCGACTCTTTTCTTACACATCGAATATGTTCTAGAGCTTCCTCCTCTTCTACCTCTTGACTGCTTCACAATAGTCAATATACATATGGTTTTCCCAGTCTGCTGGCATGTCCATCAAGTAGAGTGTGAACTGTTAGCGCCCCTACTAGGGTTCTTATGTCATTCCTTTTAAATTTTAACAGTCGGCATGTGCGGCCTATATTCCATTCATGCCACGTCTGCCTGCTTGTTGAGCAAAGAGAGATTGACTCCACCGAGACTCAGCTCTATTTGTAATATGTTTCTCGATAAAAAATCTAAAAGTTGCCAAAGGCATATTTATTACCCCTTTATCGGAGGCTAATTGTAGGCTTGCTTCACAATTACCCGGAAAATTACTATGTCCTTCAACGCATTACAGGTTTATCATGAAATACTAAGATTAAGAGATCAAGACACCCTTTTAATATCTTCGATGAAACTCTAAGTAACATTAGTGATTTCAAAGCCTCGGCTATCTATATATACAAATATATTCCTTATTACTACTACTACTACTATTTTACTTTTATCATTTTGCTTTTTTACTTTTCGCCCCCTTCATATAACTCGATGTTAAGTCGTACTCGTACTCACATCTTTCGTAAAAATGTATGTTTATTATACATGAAGCATACAATTAGTAGCGCTGTGGAAACAATCATGGAAATAATTTTAGTAGACTTAATATATTTTGTAATTCAATGATGGTAGAAGACTTTGAGGATCATATACAGGCGATAAAACTATCTACGCTGAGAATGCTTAGCTGGGCCCTAAAATGGGTTTTAAATATGCTAACCAGCTTCGAAACTCGATATTCCGAATTTCTGAGTATAACGAGTACTGATGAGATCAAATGCGTTAACGAGTCTCAAAATTCAATATTTGAAATTTGTGGACAGTATAACGACGCTCAAGACTGTGCAGCCATTAAATACGTGAACGGGTTTCGAAAATCTCTATTTGGAAACCTGAGAACATTAAGTACAATAACGAGTTTCGAAAATCTGTTATTTGGAAACTCTCGCTACTCCAAAGATTCTCGAAAATATTATATATATGAAACTACAACGAGTCTCGAACATCTTCGACTTGAAAACTTAAAATATATAGGAATATCTATTATTTTGAATCTTCAACTACACTAACTAGGAGCTCTGCTATTTGGAATCCCAAAGTACACTAGAAAATCTCGAAATCTTGCTTTGTGGAGTTTCTAAGTACTCCATCGAGTCTCAAAGCCTTGCTTTTTAAAATCTCTTTCAAAGTTTCAGCGCCAAATTTGTAACGAAATAAATTCAAACGATAAATTGCAGGCGTAAAATAAAATTTAAAAGCAATATGCAGTAAACAACAATAAAAACGAAACAACAACAACAATAACAACAATACTAAGCGCTAACTGTAATGGGCAGTGGCAAGCATTCATTAATAATGGCAACACATTTTAATTTGCCAATTATCCTGTTTGCCATAGATTTTCATGTCGAGTACAACAAACGAGACTGCGAGTATTTATGTATATATCACGACAGGACATATATACAAGCATAGACACACATATATACACCTATACTCATACTTATATGCATTACAGTGTGTAACTGCATCTGTGCTGGCTTGTCTGTGTGTGCGTGTCAGCTTGTTGCGGTTAAATGTAATTTCAAGTATTTTACCGTTAAACAATTTAGTTGTGTTTGTGTGCATGTGTATGTGTTTACATTTTTTTCTGCCTCGTTGCATACTTTTAGGGGTCTAACGTAATTTAACGCATTTGGCCAAACCCACGCTGAGCCACTCGCCGGTTATCCTCAAACAAAATACGAAACGATCAATTAAGGTTGATCCACCGCCGACCAAATGAAATGCTACAACCAAACTGAACAACAGAAAAACAACAACAACAACACTAGTATATAAAACTGCAAGCGCAGCGCCGCGTTGCAAGGCTAAAAGCCTAAAAGCCGGCTAACGGTCATTGCAGCAATTTGCACACATTACGCGCTGAAACGCTGGGCAAAGCACAAGCGTTGGCGGGTGGCGCGCGGTGTGGCGCTGCTGCATGGGTGGATCAACATGGCAAATCTTTTAGTGTTATTGCGCGGCGTTGCGGCGGTTTGATTGTGCGCTAAATTAATTGTATGCGTTGCCCGTTTTTCGGTTGTGTCGGCGGCTGGTTGTGGGTGGCGCTGCGTGCGTGGATGTGTATACGTGGCTGTGCGTTGTGTGGTCGTGTGGTGGGCGCGCTTTTAATCATTCATCTCCAGTGTGTGGTGTTCAACAACTAAATTTGCTTTTTGCCGGGATAAATTAGCGGTGCAAATTAAATTTATTGGTTGCTGCAACAGCAAATTGGTGTGTTTTACAGCACTCGACCGCAGCGATGCGTTCGTGTATCGCGGTGTGTTGCCAACAGCGTATTAGGCGCTTTTTTTCTTTTTTGTTTTGATCCAATTAGTTAGGTTACGCTGAGGTATTGTATGCTATGTGAGATTTTGCTGAAGAAATAATTTAGTATGAATAGAACTCAGTTTCGACAATAACCTCTTCATTCGACGAAAATTTCTTCCCAGTGTTCAATTTCTTGATATGTGAGAACAGAAAATAGTCCAGTGACTATTTCAGGACCAGAATACGGTGGGTGTGAAAGCAATGCGAATCCCAATTCAAGGATTTTCGCCCCCGTTTTCACTGACTTGTGCCACCTTTATTGTCTTGGTGAAAAAGCACTGTCTCTTTCTTCAAATGTGACCGTTTTTCGGCGATTTCGTCCTCCAGGCCGTCCAATAACGCCGATACCAATTTTCACAAGAATAAGTTATTCAGCGATAAAGCTCAGTTGTGACCTCTATTGCAAGAATCAATGAACAGCTCTTCAACCCACAACCAACATGCACTCGATCCTATCTGCTGATGCAATTGATGAGCTCGTCGAGGTTTTCAATTCTTGAAAGTTTATGACGTCTGAAAACTCAGAAAAGTAAGCAAAGACCCCTTTGGGATCTAACAGTGTCTAATTTCTAGACTATTTAAAAAAGCCTGTAGAAGTGGCTCTAGTGTCGACTGTGCGCTATATGCGGCAAGACTTGCTATATAGAAGTCCGAGCTGAGGAAAACCAAAATAGCCTCGTGAAGAGCCTTCTGCGATAGTGTAGAGGGTTGTCATGATTTATCACGGCTTAAGAGTATTCCTGTAAAAAATACTACTCCGCTGAGGTGTCGTAAAATTGCGAGTAGTAGTTGAACCATGCGTAACGAGGAGTCGTTGAAACTAATCCTGCAAATTTTCCATTGAATCTCGCCGCTGTAAAAGTGCCACTGAAGCTTTGAGAGTGCTGCATAGCCTTCTTGGATCTTTTGGATGGAAGAAAACTATTAAGTCTATGGGCCCTGATGACATCATACCGGCGCAACTGCAGCGGTCGGTGAAGGTGTCATGCAGCTGTCTGGCGACGATCAGCTTCTGTGTGTTTCCAAGATCTTTCTGAAGTAGAGAGGAATACAAGAGATCTGTGAACTACTTGCTCTGAGCAATCGTAAGAGTTATTATGAGACTCTGTCCTGCATGCGGAAGCCTAAAAATATTGGTGAACGCTTGTTGTCAGAGTTGTATGGAGGAGGGTAAAGTGGAAACTTCAGGGAGGCTGGCTGGAATTTATTCAAACCATTTGGCCGAAATCATTTTTAAAACACAATGACTAATCTTTGTGTTTAATATAATATTATATCATATGAGTTTTTTTTTCTTTTTTTGTTTTGTTTTTTGTGAACACAACGTATCTACAAAGAATCAGCCTTTACACCGTTGTTGTGCACGAAGTAACTCATAGAATTTCCTGATGTACAAAATTTCTTAGAACATCCAGCTACATTATTGTTCCAACGTTTCTCCATTTCTAAAAACAATGATTTTGCTTCCAAAGCCTTGCAATAGCTTCAACTTTGAACGCTATCAAACATTTCAGTCAGCTACTTGCCACAAGTCTAGAGTCAATAAAATTCTCATGCATGAAACGAAAAGGCACTGAATATGTGCAAGAAAACATTCCACAACACATTGCTATGCAATACGACAACCAATATTTGCGTAGGAAGTCAAAAATAGCAGAGACAAAACTTTTTTGTTGAAAATACTGGAAGACTCTTTACTTACTGCTAGTTTTATGCTGTTGTTCTTGATTTTTTTACTCTTACACGTATTTTTTTTTTTGCGTAAAAAGCTCGCCGTGCCGTACACTGTACTGATCAAACAGCTAAGAATCCCAAGACACTGTGCCAAATGCCTTTTTTAATGATAAAATTTAAAGCTTTCATGTCTAATTAGCGCTAAGTTTACCATTTTGATACACTATTCTAGCCACTTGGTGGCCGCTATGAAACTTCTTATCTCCGTTATGCTTTTTTTATAGATATAGTTTCAAGGATAGATGCAGTATAGATTCCAATAGTTCTACGTCGGGATTGTGATAGAGTTGGGCACTCGTAGAGGAAGTGTAAAACCGTTTCCTTACTCCTTTCGAGTTCGCATCTGCGGCAAATATTGTTATGGAACATTCCATTTTTAATACGTGAGAGTTTTTAGAGCTCTAAACGCCTTTCAACATTTCTTATCTTTGGTGACGACAATTCTAGCAATCCAGCCTGTGTATATGGTAGTTTTCTGTACCCTCCGGTAGTTATTCAATATAACTCCACAAGCCTTCTCAATCCGACTTAAAGCGGAAGTAGACTCTATTTCTACTGCTACTGAAAACGACTAGCAGCTATCAAGATCCTTGTAAAGAACATATTCTCCTTTTTTGGACCCCTCGGTATATATATATAACCATTTAGGTTGTCTATTTAGCTACTTACCGAGAAATGGCATCATTTGCTTAAAGAACTTTCAATATTTCTTAATAAAAAGTTTGGTTAATTTATTTAAAAAAATTTAAAATTTGAGTTCACATCTTTATTTATTTATTTATACATATATTATATTTCAACTTGTATTTTTTATTGAGGGCATACGCATTTTTATGAGCACATATTAAAAGCTTATTAACTGCTATCTACTATATAAGTTAGCACCATACACATTTAAAAAGTATCATATGATGCATTAATATCATATGATATTGTTACGGATTGCCAATGCATTGCCCATACTCTAGTCACACTATTATAAGATTACCAATGCATTGCCCATACTCTAGTCACACTATTATAAGATTACCAATGCATCGCCAACACTCTAGCCACGCTATAAATGGAAAATGTGGCTTGGTTTTTAGCCCCTTCTTTTTTTCACAAGTGTGCACGTGCAATTCATCAAAAAGCTTTTTTTTTATTGGCTAAATTAATTTGTAATCGAAATTGTAAGTAAATTAATTATAATAAAAAACAATCAAACCAAAGTACAAAAAGTTGTGTATAAAGTGAGGGCTGATTTAATAGATCAGTCCTCATGGAAATAAACGTGGGGTGCAACACCTAAAACCAATGCACTCAATATTACACAGATATAAATCAATAGAATACAACATCAACTAAATCGCTGAGAGTGCGACACGTGTAGTGGCAACCTGTGGGAAGCGCAGCGTCAACAAACTCCATACCCGTCGCAGCGGTAAACGTAGGTTTAGAGTTAAATGTAATTAATTGTAAAAATTAGCTCTTAAGCGGAATTGAATAAAGGAACATAGCTCCCGAAAAAATATTTTTTTATTAAAAACTATATAAAAGTTTATAACTTATACAATTCTCAAAATAATTCAAAAATATTTTTAATTTTTTTTCTATTACTTTTGCAGTGCACAAAGGATATACAAGGTATTTCGAAAATTTACAGCCACTAAGCTGCTCGAAATGTATCAAAGTCATTTTCGAATATACGATATACTACTTATAAAGAAAGCACAAATTCTTCCACTATATTAAACAGGTAATAGCAATCAAGTTAGCAGCAATTTTATAGTAGAAAACAGCTTAAGGAAGGAAATCATAAAAAAATATAATATTTATTAATATAATAATAGCGACCTTTTACAAAATGATCAACATAACATTTTATGAATTAAAGGAAAGGCGCCACCATAATAAATACTAGACAAGCTGACTACAGGCTCGACTTAGCGAGCGTTTATCAGCGCCAAACAAAAGGATTAGCGACTTTATGCGTATGAAACGTGTACGGCATATACATCTTTTAATTAAAAAAATATTTTTTAGTTCATTAGGATTTTCTAGGATTTTTACATATTTAATACTGAATAGTTTAAATATTTTCTTAATGAAAAAGAAATTGTTTTTAGTTGAAAAATCTCTTGAGAAGGTTATAAATATATTCAATATTTTCCAATTTTGCAATTGGCCAACAAATAGAGATCGGACGATCTCAAAAGTTTTGAACCTAACGCTTAACAAGTAGAAAGCCTAAGTTGAAATAAGTGCTTTACGTCACCTTTTCGTTTTAACTCATCAAAGAATATATTAAAACAAACGCGATTGTAGCATCAACGGTTGAAATTAAAAGTTAAGTTTAAACAATTATTTCCGACAAAAAACTTAGTTTTGCAAAATATAATTAAAGGATTTTCTATAAACTTATTAAAAAAAATAAAGCAATTGATTTTTAAATCATTTGTAACGGCAGTCCGAGTGCTATACCCAATTTTACATTTCTTTTAGTTGAACAAAAGGATATCTTTACCGGTGTTTACATAAATGTCAAATAATAAGAGTTATAGACTAAAGCTGCATTGAATTTAGAAAATCTTTCACTGTAAGAAAGTGATTTTCTACCAAAAAAAAAAAATAAAGAATTTTTATTAAAAAATTATCAAGTCAAAGCAAAGTGCGTGTAAATAACTGTTTTCTGTCAGCAGCTGATAACTGATATATGACAGCTGACAACTGACACCTGACAATTGACAAATGACTACTGACAAATGACAACTGACAACTGGCAGCTGACAAATGACAGCTGACATCTGACAACTGACAAATGACAGCTTACAACTGAAAAATTACAGCTGTCAACTGACGAATGACAGCTGACAGCTGACAACTGACAGCTGGCAGTCTTATCTTCCTTCTATCACATGTTACTGCCAGGTGACTTAAAGTGGAGGCTTATTATCCAGTTCGTTACATGAATTCATTCAGGTATGTTCCCAGGAAGACAGTAAACTTATTTTCTTTTTAGCATCGCTATTCGCACCAAAAGTCTGTTGCTGTATATGCCAACTTCTGGAACCGCAAATAAGACTGTCCATAATCCTCTGTGACTTTTAAGTGTATATTCCAAGTGAAAAAGCAGCTCTTTACACATCGAATTTAGATTTTAAGCAATACTGCTTTGAGCGTTCCTTCAAAACTTCAGCCTTCAAACAGATACTCTGAAAGGAAAAAATTAAATTAATAAATAAAATAACATAATTATATAATATACTTAAAATATATATCTTATGTAAATAAGAAAACACCTTAACTTCGGCTATAAAGCCTTCACTAATTCAAGTTTTTTTACAAGAACTTGATTGTGATCATTCAATTTGTATGACAGCTATATAATATGGGAGTCCGATCGAAAAAATTTCTTAGGAGATTGTGCTGCTACCTTAAGGAATAGTTCATGTCAAATTTCGTAAAAATATATTATTAAATACAAAAATTTTCCATACAAGAAGTTTTATCGGTCAGTTTGTATCACAGCAACTTGCTATAGTCGTCCGATCTGAACAATTTCTTTGGTGATGTTATAGTGCCCTTAGAAAAAAATCCGACACCAAGAGTAGAATTTTTACCGGAGCAACTTTTGAACCTGACTACTTAAATATCAACAACTTTAACAGCAACCGCTGAGCTTCGTATAAAATTCAAGGCTGTACAACTGTCCAACAATTTAGCCACTGCAAGCGTTACAACAACCAAATTAACACAATTGTGGTAAAAAAGTTGCGAGCATACAAAAAGCAAGCGAAGCAGCGGATGTGGTCAAATGCGACAGCAAGAATTTTCTGTGAGAATTACGGTAGCAAGTACGCGCACCACAGTTTTCTGACTTGTGACCGCAACGCGACAGCGTCCTCATTGTAATAACGCTCGGTGGCTAGTCATTACTCTGAACAGCAAAATTATTTTGCTTCGAAACAATGACTTCGGCTGAGATGAGGCAACATTATCACTATAAATCTTTATGCTGTGTTATTGCGTGCTACGAGTATATACTGCTTTGCGATTTTATAAGAAAGAAAATAAAAGCATGTAATCAAATGGTTTTGTGACTGCTTTTACTGCCTTTTAGACTTACTCGTACTGCGCGTGAGTTAGTGGAAACTAACCTACTGGCAGTTTTGTGAGCTCGTAAATGAGCTGTAAATTGCCAGCAAAGGGAGTCGAGACCTTTATGACTTTGTTGTTGTAGCTAAAAAAAAAGATTTCGTACATTGAAAAAGAAATCGTAGAAAGATAACAGCACCAAGTCAGTGAGCACTCTTATTTGACTTTTGGTTAGTATTGCTTGTACAAACGTAACTTAAAATATCAAAAATACATTATTTTAATGTTCACAAAAAAAGAAAATGTGTTATTAATAATTCATATTCCTGCATTAGAGCCTGACGAATTTCATGAATTAACTAAAACCTCAAAGAGAGCGCTATCTCTTGCGGAAGTTAAAAACCGGATTTTTTTTTTTTAATTTTCTAGTGGCCTGTCTTTGCTTGGTGAGAGAAGTCACATGTCATATAACGTCAATAATGGATCATTGTTAGACATAGAGTTGCAAGCTAATGGAGTTGTTCAGAGTGCTGGACCTTTGTGACCATATGTGAAATAGGAGACGGCACAGTAGACCATAGGTCGCAGTGCAAAACCTCAATTATTTTCTATCTACACAAAAAATTGTCTTGAGACTACTGATATTGACTATATGAGTCACCATTTGCAAAGTTGATATAGGAAAACTGAAATTAAAAAAAAAAATTGAAAATATTTTAGAAAACTAATTTTTGACCTCCTTTTTTCATTTCAATGCCCATATGCTTTACATAAATTTATAGATATAATGACTCAATTAGATAAGGTTGTATCGATAGCCAAAATTTAAATTTTTCGAACATCCCAACCAATAATAATGCGCTTTTTGAGTTAGAACTGAATACCTATAGATTGTAAGACATAGAATATCATCAAAATTTCAACAAAAAATTCATCAGAAGGTAGGTAGTTAGATATGGAGACTGTCTGTCAACGCCTTAGGCTTTTAATCATACCACCGGGACAAAAGTTTCCTCACTTTTTTATCTCCTCCTTGAGCCATCCTGTTCTTCTGATGAAGTTCATAGAAAAGTTTTAACTATGCAACATCCAAAACGTTGTCAAAAAATTTTTATATAATATTTTTCCACACAAAGCCATGGTTTTTAGTTTGGATCCAACCGTAAAGTTGCTGATCTCTGCGTACCTGTCCACCTAGCCCCATCTCGACTCTCCTTTGGAAGGGTAGGCAATCTTGGACACCGAAATTTAATTCAATAATTTCAAAAGTCATGGTATTGGCTAGTATCGAGTAGCTACTAACTATCATTGAATCCCGCTTATTACAGGCAACAAACAGCCTTGATTCCTTCAGTCTAAAAGCTGATTTCATTGATAGTGACCTAATAAGAAAAACATAAATAAGGTTGTTTGACATTATGGATTGAAAATATTTTTGTAAGGAGAACCACGCTGTCAAGTATATACTGATAATGCTACCATGATAACCTTGGCCATGAAAATCAACTGATGATGAACACGTCAAAAAAATAAAGTTTTGATTATTTGTCTTGAAACGTATTATTACAGGCCTTGGATCTATGCTAACGGCCCGGAAACAGACGTTGAATAGACCGAATATCGTGACAAAAAGGTGAGCTGAAGCCGAAAAAACACGTCGAAGCAGGTCAAAAATCTAGTTTATGTTGACATTTTTCTTCGATTAGCGAAGCTTGGTGTACTCCGAATTCCTTCCGACCGGATAAACTGTCAACAAGGAATACAATTTGAGTGTTATGCGTCACTTGTACGCAATTCGTAAAAAGATACAGGAATTATGGGCCGACAACTCTTGGTTCTACGATAACGATACGATAATGTACCGTCGCATACTGTATTGATTCTTCGTGAGTTTTTCGCCAAATTTTCAACCAATATCGTGCCACGACCATCGTATATGCCTGATTTATCGTCGTATGACTTCTGGCTGATCAGAAAGAACTCAAACGGCCCTTCCGGAGAAATTGTTTTGAGTCAATTGAAAGTATTAAACGTTAATCGCTACGCGCATTGAAGGCTATTTCGGGAATCGACTTTCAACAACTGTTTGGAGGATTGGAAAATACGTTGGCAATGGGGAATACTTTGAGGGGTACGACATAGATTTTGTGGAATAAATTAAGAATTTGAAGATTATGAACAAAATCTTACCACAATCTCTTCTTTTCTCATAGTAGTATATAACATATATCAATATATACAAAAAACTACAGTCATTTTAAAATCTTTTTCCTTTTTTTTTTGTTTAAACTAAGTGCCTTCCCATGTCAACTCGCTTTAAGACTAAAGCCTGTTTAATTTATTTTATTTTCATAATATTTTTAACGGCAATTTTTCTTAAAAGCAAAAGCCAGTTAACCCGCTGAAGCATTCTAAGTAATCCCCACACGCGCGCAAAAGAAATCCTTTAAAAATATCATTAAATAAATCTACATATACGCTTAATTGAGTGCGCCACGCACACACACACACTCCTACACACAGAGCACAATAAAGTAGACCACAAAAAATTGCAACAAAAAGAGCGCAGTGACAACTCAATAAGTTGAAATTAATACCAGCAACATTGCCTTGCACTCGAAAGGATCAGCGAAAGGACAATAGCACAAAAAAGTAGAAAAAGCCAAAACAACAACAATAACAACAAGAGACTTTGCTACAACGGCTGCTGCACATGTGTGCGGTTACTGTTTAATTGCGATTGTCCAGCGCTGCCGTTTGTCCATCTATGTGTCCCTCCAGCTGTCTATGCAACGCTCGCACTGTAGCTGTGTGTTTGTATGTGTTTGGCCAGCGACCTGCAATTAACCCATGAATGTGCGTCTATAATGCAATTAAAGGAGTTGTAGGCACACACTCACACACATTTAAACAGTTATATGTGTGTGCAAGGGGCATGCGTGTCACACAGTTCGCCGCTATCGCGTTTTCACGCTCAATTATTATTAAATATTTTAAGTTTCGCATTTACATAATGAGCACGATTTCACGCGTTGTGCGAATGCCGTCGGTGCCTACGCTCCGCATGTGTGCATGGCATCGTAAAGCACGCTTAATTGGCGCACTGCAGCAGCGCCAGTGCGCCAGCTCGCCGGTGTGCTCGTCCCTAATGGGATTGCAATTATTTGTCGATAAAATGGAATTATATCGCATTTTTGCAATATTTGCCGTTCACACTTAATATGCTCGCACTCACCGCTTTTGTTTTATTTTCAATTTTTTTTTATTTGTTGCATTTCATATTTTTTCCCCTTGCTTTGGTTTAATGAGCAGCGATAAAGGCATACATTTAATTTTTTAATTATTCGACATTAAAAATGTATTAATAATGTTTGCTTTAATGATTGTGTACGCTTTTTTCACGTTATTTATTTGATTATGTGTTAATGACTAAATTTGTATGTGAAATGCAGTAGGCGATTAAGTGGCCTGTAGGAAATTATTGCGGCCTCAAGAAAAATAAAAAAAAATGTATATATGAGAAATATATTAAAATAGTAGTAGGCTAAGTGCCCTGTAGGAAATTATTTCGGTTTAAGAAAAAAAAAATCATTTATAGAAAATATGTGAAAATAAAAGCACGTAAGGTGTACTGTAAAAATAAAACAAAAAAAATTATTTTTTAGAAAATAGTAGTACGTGAGGTGCCCTGTAAGAATTTCATGCGAGTGAAGAAAAAAATTTTAAAAATTTCACTCATAAAAAATTTATGAATATTGTGTTGAATGAGATGCCCTGTAGGAAATTTTTCGGATGAAGAAAAAAATTTAAAAAATTTCCTTTGTAAGAAGTACACTAAGATAGTAAGTGCTGAATTAACAGTTTCGGTAACAAATTAATTTATTATATTAGGTCTCCAACTAAATTCTCTCTGTTTTTAATAAAAATGCACTTTAATTGTAAGAGAAAAGAAAAAAATGAGCTTTTCGAAGTATAGCTCATCGCTAGTCACAACATTTTTCAATTTTTCTAGTCCATTACCGTAAAACTGATCATCTTGTGATACTCTCCAAGAAACAAGCCATCGAAGTCGTCATGTGAATGAAACTGCTTCTGAGCCTGACTATGTGCCATCGTACGGAACAATAATAAACGGACAGTGTAATAATTGGGGAATCCAGCGGATAGTGAAAGACAAGAAGCAAAATAACTTTTTCATAGCTCTCCTGGTATTGAGCTCATAAGGAACCCAAGTTCATTGTTTCTGAATCATTCCCACCGCATGCAGTCGCTTTGAAATGGCTTCGCGGGTGACTCCCATGCGTAAACAAACGCTTCCTCCATTTGATACACAACTAGCGTGAACTCGCAACAGGTAGAGGCAACTGGCGGTGTTTTATGCTCTGAGCCCAGACCGATCACGATTGTAGTGCCGGAGATGAAGAAGTTTAGCGTAACAACTAAAAATTATTTCACAAGACCTCAAGGCAACTCTTTGTCGAGAAATGAACTTTCAGTGGAAAATACTCGGCATACATATGTATGGCTGTATTTTTAGTTTTACCCCGAAGTTGGCCATATAGTTTATAACACACAGAAGGAAGCATTGAATACACTGTCTATATATATACGCGAAATACCCCATCAGTTTTTGAGATATCAATCTAAAATTTTAAACACATCTTTTACTTCGTAAGAAGTTGCTCATTTGTCAAAACTGTCAATATCGGTTCACTATAGCATATAGCTGTCATACAATCTGAATGATCGAAATTAGGTACTGTATAGAAAACTTTGTTATTTGGAGACATATCTTCACGAAATTTGGCGTGAATTATTTTCTAAAGCAGTCACATAATATCCGTAGAAACTGTTCCGATCGGACCCCTATAGCGTATTGCTACCATACAAAGTGAACGATCGAGGTTAAGTTGTTCTATAGAAAACTTTTTGATTTGACGAGATATCTATATGAAATTTTGAAGGCAATATTTTACAAAGTAACGGTATAATCTCTGATTAAATTTTTCAGATCGGATCACTATAAAACACAGCTGTCATACAAACTGATTGATCAAAATTTTGCTCTTTATTTGAAACTTTTTACTTATGAAGAGTATTATAGCTTCAGTATAACCTTACTTAACGTTTTTTTTTATTGTTTTTGTCTTATTTTGTCTATATAAGGTTATAGCTGTCTGCTTCTATAATCATAAATATTCGCACTACTTAAGCACTCCATAGTAGACACTTTTATTACTTCAAATTACGCGCTCGTAACTACTCAAATGATAAATTATTCTTGAAAACCCTCCCTCTAACTTACGCCAGCAACTTCAGGAAAACCTCTCCCACTTCTCCTCTCACTACCTCTCCCCCTCTAAGAAACATGCATGCGCTTACTTTAAGGATGCAACCAACCTTTGACTGCCACATTCTAATAAATAAAAAAATTTCAAAATAATTCAAAAAAAAAACCTCTGTGCGAATGCTTCTGCTTACTAAGTACGAGCATGTCTGATGATTTCACTTTTTTCACGCTTGCTCGAGGAGAAAATAAATTTAAATAAAATAGCTAAGGCAGATAATGAGATGCTCGAGCAAGCGGCGAGGCAGAAATAAAAAAAACCGTTAGCAATTGGCGAAGAAATGCACAAAAATTTATTTGTGCCACACTCATCCACACATACTCAGTTGCACACATGCAAATTGCCAACTGTTAACTCACTTGCAGATATCCTTCAAAAATTCAAATGAAAGCGCAGCGAGTTCGAGCCCGCTGACTAGTTGCTCGTTGAGGCGCTGCTTTGAATCGCCGCTGCTCAGCTACACGGCCGCTTGGCACTTTGCCATGCCTTTTGCCTATTTCCTCTGATACAAAGCGAATTTTTTCCGCATTCACCAAATCCACATATATTCTTTTCACATAAATTTAGCTCTACTCTGCGGCTGTGAAGCAGTGCGCTGCATTCCCCGCACCACCTTTCAGCCGCTACTTGCCGCTAAGCTAACGAAAGCTACCTGCCACCAGCTTACTCGACTTGCAACCCTGCCTTCGCTTGCCTGGCAGCTTCACGCCTTTGCTTTTTGTTGTTGCTGCACAACGCTCCGCCCCAGGCTTATTATGAGTTTTTAGCTTCCCTTTGGGAATTTTTCAATTTTTAAGCCGGAAATCTACTTTCAATTGTTTGCCTACGCCGCTGCTTGCCAGGCTCCATGGCTGCAAGACTCCAAGACTGTGCAACTCCAGCTCCCGAACGGTCAGGTGTGCTGCTGCTGTCGCTGTGTATGTATGTGCGCGTAGGTGTTGCTCATTTTTCTACTTGCAGCTGCGCTCGTTGCCGCCTACAGCCTTCTGAAGTGTAAATATTTTCACAGAAGGTGTAAATAAAATCTTGTAGATTGCGCTGTGCTGCCGTGCGTTGGCTCAGCTGTGGGCTACGATTGCAAGGCGCGCGCATTTGTTGGCCTAGCGTTCGGGGAGTTTAACGGTGCAAATGTTTCAATTTCTCAAATGAAGTTGCTCGCTTCGTTTTGCTGCTTCTGTTGCTGCCTTTTCATTTCTTTACTTAAATTCCTTTCATATATATTTATTTATTTTGTTTGCTCAATCGCTTTATTTCTTGATATCTTTGCAAATTTTTCTATTCCTTCAGCTTGCCACATGGCTTCTTGAATGCTTACAATACTCGCCACTTCACTTTACTGCTGTCTCGCCTGCTTTCTCTGTCCTCGGCCGACTTGCCACCGCTTCTTAGCTTTTGTAAACAAATTAAATTTTATTAATGCGCAAGGATAAACACTTCAATGCTTAAGCAGCGGCATGGCGGTGCACATCCATCTTTATATATATATATATATGTATATATCCGCTCCTCAACCCCACCACAAGTGAGAAGAAGTGCTATTGTTATCCTTCCACAATCTTATTGGTTGATATTTAATAATAAGCACATAAAGCAAGCAAAGCAATTGAAAGGCCCGAAGGATAGCGCTCAAATGAAATTTGAAGAGTTCTCATTCTTTGCAATTATTAAAGCGGACAAATGAGCTTGGCAGATGTGGAGATTGAATGGAGTTTCAATTGAAAGGGTATGGCATCTTTTCTTTCCCCAACTTCGAATGTGGCTGTATCAAATTACTTTGGAAAATTAATGCCAGTATTCTTTTATTTATTTCTAAATGGTTGGTAACAGGTTCTCAGACCGAACTTGCTATATTCTTAATCAGAAAACTTTTTTTAATACAGATACCTTTGAAGGTAAAATCTATGAAGTTCTGAAGCAAATATTTTTGCTAAAAGTTGCTTGGATATCATTCAGTTTAAAATCCCAGTCGCTCGAGGTATTTCAAATTACTTCAAACTCTTTTAGAATTCGAAAGCCTTTTCTCATAATTATCGTGTCATCCCGTGGGGATCTCATATGCTTACAGCGTAGTTTTACCAATGCGGAACAATAGAGATGCTAAATTGTTTCGCTGGTGTCCTG
Source organism: Bactrocera correcta (assembly GCA_027475135.1). Lineage (NCBI taxonomy): Eukaryota > Metazoa > Arthropoda > Insecta > Diptera > Tephritidae > Bactrocera > Bactrocera correcta. Next base: position 102,741,674 of record CM050323.1, read on the forward strand.
CCCTCGCATCGTGTGTCGCCACCAGACAGTGACCTGTTAGTATTCCCATAATGTTCCGATAGTCTTTTCTATCGAGTGCCAATAGCAATTTTGTGTACTTCCGATCTACCGTTTTGGAAATTACTTTTTCAGTTTTGGACCCAGGTAGCTCCTTCTATCGGGTTTTGATTTTCTTTACAATGCTTCTGTCGAAATCGTCGTATAGACAAAGCATGTGTTTCCCAATGTTGATCACATTTTCATGTTTTTATGCAATCACCATTCTTGGCAATCCCATGCACTATTTCATTGGCCTCGGTGGCCTGGCACGCAATGGAGGGGGAGACACTTGCTTCTGACAACACTTTTCAATGCTGTCCTGCTTCTTTAAAAACTTCTGGCCGATATGCTATACGAGGTTACTGCCTCGATAGCTGCTTGGCTGTCTCCGTAGATATTTATTCTGGTACTGCTTAGGTGCATTAGAGGCCAGCTGCGTGGCTTCGCAATAGCAAATACCTCAGCTTAAAATATACTGCAACTTAAAAGGTTGCCTTATTCCTAGCTCTAGACAGTATATTCCCGCAACCACTCCGACGTCCATTTTCAAGCCATACGAATAGATGTTTAAAGTGTTCTTTTTCTATATTTACTTTGAAAACCAGTTGAAAAGTGAGATCATGTGGGCGGCGTTTGCCCAATCGCCATTACCGATTGAGCTATGCCTGAAGGTTCTGGTTGTAAATTCTTTTCAGCGGAGAGATCTTTAAGTGGCAGTTCAATGACCAATCTAATAAAAATTTCATATATTGTCATATTTCTCTCCATTGAACTACTAGCTCTAAGCACAACTCATCGCCGCAATGATATATCTCCAACTGGACCCTGGTTTTAACACTCACACTCTGAAGTGAAGGATTTTGGAAGACGCAATTTGTCAAAGTTACAGGAAGTAAAATAAGGTGGAGACATCTATACACTATCTTCTTTACTGTCCAGTCTTCACCAAACTAAGGTTGAGACATCCTAGTTGCAAAGCTTTCTACAAGCCCAGCGAATTGGTTATAGTAGGTATTAGGCGGCTCAATAAACAACAGATCTCTAGCTGACCATATGGAATTATTCTTGGCCTCACGTGGAATCAGTTTATTGACCAACTCTTGAAAAATCCAGTTCTTAATAATGTTTGAAGGATTCACAATATTTTTGAAAGACGAAGAGTCAGGCTAAGATTCTATAAGCAGAGTTCCTTGCTAGTTTGAGATCAGTTTGCGCTTAGTTTGCACTTCTCTGGTTCAGGAAAGCTAAAGTTTGATTATGTATCCACAGAAATCTCTGGCATTGAATGATTTGGATATAAGATCCTTCTTTCAATTGAGAATACTCTTCAAGTTCTGTCCTGAAAAGAAAATATATAACCGCCTACGTTTATTCTTGAAAAGACCCAACAAATTTTAAGTCTCTTCCGAAACAAGTATGGATTCTCATGTTACCTTTTCATACTATCTTTCCGTGCCTGTTCTAAACCCAAGGGTTGTCATATTTACTCCCCGAGATTTCACCTCACAGTCAGAGCTAAAAAGAAGCGATAACCTCACGTACTCAGTGCTTTTCATCGCGATATTTTCGCTAATGATACCAAATACCTAAATATGTAACCAAAATTGTCAAAGAATATCTGACATCCACAACTAACATTTCGTAGTAGTTATATAACTCACTTAAAATAGAACGTCTTAATGTTAAACTTCGACGTAACCAAATTACATTTAACCAAATTACATTAAAAACTTAAAATATTTGCATAACACTTGACTTCAGTCGCGCAGTGCGTCGCTTAAAACTGAATTCGGTACAAGTACACGCAATCCGAAGTGTACGGGTTAGCGAGTGCAAGCGCAAACTAGTCGGCAATACTCAAGCGCAGCGTTAAGACAACGGCTCAACTTAAGAAGTAGAAAAACACTCAGCCGCTAACCTTTAAGTGTTGGCAACTTTAATGGCATGGCGGCTTAAAAGTATGAAATTCTCAACAAAATGTTGTTTTACATTAGTAATATCGGCGTACAAAAAAGGGGGAGCAGACAGTGTAGACACTAAGTGCCTCAACGCCGTTAGTGTGTTGAGTTTGAGTGTGAGTGGTTGGCTTGCTGCACTCGTCAAAATTTCATAGCCACAACAGTCGCAATATCATTTTCCTCAAGTTACTGCTCCCCGCACCAACCCTCCTTAGCACTTCCTTCGTTGATTTGTAGATTGTAAATTTGCTGGTTTGTTTGTCGATTGTCTGTGATTTTCTCGCAGAAAATTTCTTGCAATTTTTAATATACATAATTTCATTAAATAAATGCCTTTCTGTCTTTGCGCAGCCAGTGAGTCCGCGTGCTTTTACTTACATTTCAATTGCTCTGCGCTGTTTCCTGTGCGTATCTATGGGCATTTTGGCCTTTTAGTCAAATTAACATAATTTATAAGCAGATTTTGTAGTTGAGTTCATTCTGTTTATTTTCAAAGAATCTTATTGTTTTTGGTGAAGAGATGCCTTTCTACAACTTGTTCTTAATTTGCTGCTTTTTTTGTTGTTGCTGTTTAAATGTTATTCAAATCAGCCTTGGTAAAGCAATTAAGGAGTTGTGAAATTTTAGACTCAAAGATAAAGATAGAACTGCTATCATGGAGCATAGAAATACATCACTGGTGCATTTAAAAGTGACTTTACAAAATTTAATCTGAAAATATTTAAGTGTGACTTTACTGGTCAACATTTTATTTGAAAATGGAAATATTAAAACTCCATCAATAATTTAGCTCGCAGTAAAAATATTTAGCAGTTTTCGCATAAAATGTTCGACAAAATCTGTTTGGGTACTACATACATATGGGGCGATTTTCAACGAGCATGAGTTTCGATCATGTGATCAAAACTCAATCGCACCCAAACTGAAAATTTTTGTAGATCGTACTGGAGGAAAAAAATCAAATCACCGTCCAGAGATCTCCCGGATCGAGCTGAAGAGATCTCACGGACTATCAGAGAATATACACTACAATAATATTCCATCGGAAAAGCCATGCAGACAGCTTCTGAACTATCAGAGTATAAACACTATAATAATATTTCGATAACAAAGCCTTGCATTGTCTATAAGACGAATTGGACAGCAGCATGGCAAGGAAAATCAAAATTCGGTGGAACGATCTATAATACCTGGATGTAAAATTGCCAAGGTCATGTGCAAAATATTGGATAAAAATTACACAAAATTCTCATTAGCACTCGGTAGAAGGAAATGTAAGAAATTGAACTAGTCATAGGCTGGTGGCAGCGCACACCTACAGAATGGGGCTAACAGATCGAGAAGACTGCAGGAAATATCAAGAGCAAGGCATTAAGAGAACAATGGAGCATTATAGTGCACCTGTACCGTATTGCTAAAACTGCGCCTTAAGCATTTGGGTATAAAACACTTGAACGGGTATCGTGAGTAACGCTATGGAAAAACATTAAATGCAACAACGAGCCGAAATTATTAAAATCAACTACCGAACATCGAAGTTAGTGACCTCAACTTTAAGAACGCTACGTCAGATCAATCCAAAGGCACAGTACAAAATGTTTCCGTGAGAATGATACAAAGAAGTGTAGAGAATTCTCCTGCCGCGGTCCAACAATTGAGGGAGACCCAAATCAGTATCTCACACGTCGCTCTGAAGCTTTGGGCTTCTCTGTCGTTGTGACGAATTCTTTGAATCTTGGCGAACATACGCTTGACCGTGAATTGGGCTGAACAAAAACTTGAAAATTATTCAGATTTTCATCAAAAAATCATTTTCATATCATTCATGAAAATTTGGATTTGAGAAAGTTTTGCGCAAAACGGATGCCGCCCGAGCTCACTTTGGACCAAAAACAACGATGGGTTGGTGATTCGGAGCAGTTTTTGGAAATTTTTAAGCGTAATAAACCCGAGTTTTTGCGTCGATATGTGATGTGACAACGGATGAAACATTCCCCCATCACCTCACTTCGAAATCCAATCGACGGTCATCTGAATGGACTGCACACGTTCAACCGACTCCAAAGCGTGGAAAGACACAACAGTCGGCTGGAAAGATTATGGCGTCTGTATTTTGGGACGCGCAGAGAATAATTTTTAGTAACGACCTTGAATGTAACTACCTTAAAAAGGGTAGACTCATTAACCTCGTCTACTATATTGGTGTTACAGAGCCATTTGAAGGACAAAATCGCCGAAAAACGGTCGAATTGCTTTACCAAGACAATACACCGCGTCCCAAATCAGTGATAAGGATGACAAAAATGTATGAGCAATCAACTTCTGTATTCTCCACAGCTGACTCCTAGCGACTATCTTCTAGTACTATTAGAACTTCATTTGGATTTCAGTTTATATGGCAGTCATATGCTATCGAGTTCCGACATCGACGATTCGAATAAATGAGTAGTTTCTTGAGTAGAAAAAGACAGACGCAGATTTTCAGACCTTTATCTCATAAACTTATAGAATAGTTCGCTTATAACTACATATTTAGACGAACGGACGAATAAATGGACTAGACTAAATCCACTCAGCTCGTCCCCAGATCATTTTTATTTATAATTTTTAGGATTTCCGACTAGTTATTACAAATTTTTTGGCGTTTATACTACACCCTCTCCAAGGTTTCAAAAAAATTCACTTTATATGATCGCTTCATGGTGACTCACCAACGACTGCTAGCGTCAAGTCCGCTTCTAAATTGCCAATTTTGTACGCAAATTGTCTGAAAATTTCGATTGAAGAACGATTTATGCCCAATTCGAAAATAACGCTAAATAGTTTACAAATATACCAGCGTACGCGAACTGCAAAAGAATTGTAGCAATAACACGTCTTTGGCTGCCTACTTAGCTGCGAGGAAGCGAAAGTAACAAAGGAGTGGGAAAGAGTGAGAGAGAGTAAAGCAGCAGCAGCATAGATAATGAGAAAACCCGGATGATGTTGAGTGAAAACTATCACAGAATTTTAATTACAGGTGGAGGAAGGAAAAAAAGGTGTAAATTTTATAAACAGTTAAGAATTAGAAAAAAAGGAGAAGGCAATGTTGGAGAATAAATTGGATAAAAGTGTAATAAAAACACGCGAAATTGTCAATGTGTTAGAAAAATTAAAAGTCATGCACAAAGGAGAATTGCTGTGTTTATGTGTTTGTATATGCGTATTCATGTGTGTCTGCAGGATTGCCTTTATGCGTGTCTTTCTTCGGTTTTATGTGTTTGTGTTTTTAGTAAGTATGTTGTGTGCGCGTCGAACATAAATTGGTTAAGATGTGTTACAGCGCGATCAGCGCATGAAAAAAGAACTGAGAAAGGGTAGCTGATAATAAAAGTAAATAATAAAGATGGTTACCGGGTGATAGAAAGTTCAACGGAAGCGTGATATGACTTTTTAAAGGCGGCAACAACATTATCCAACCAACTTTATACACTTTTTTGTATATCTATGAACAGCATATAGGCGCATAAGCGCTATTATGTATGCAGATCTGCGTTGTCACGTGATTTGCCATGCCACAGCGGTTTTTCGGCGTAACCAAATTTGATTTGTGTCTAGGAAAACAACAGACAAGCGCGAGTCTCGAACGCTATGCAATGCTATATGCGCACATACAAGAGTATCTATGTGGAGATGTGTGTATATATGTATGTATGTATATATGTATGTGTGTATACATGTACATATGTAAGTTTGATCAGCCAACACTGATATGAAAGTCGGATAACAAAAAGACCGGATGACTGTCACTTTTTCCAGTAAACTATTTAACAGCCCAACGAAGCGTACTTACATAAGTGCCACTGTATACAACGAGTGCATATGTATGTACATACTTATGTGTACTTACGACTATATGTATTTGGATATGTGTGCTTGTACTCTTACACTGTCCCACCGCAACCTTTTCCTGGCTGTCAATGACCTCTACACTCCATTAGGTTTTGTGTACCATTGCTGTGGCGTGAAACAACTCAATTTTGAATGACATTAATCATTAGCATTTCTTTTCGTCACTTGTCTACATTTCTACATACGACATACGAGTACTTTTCACACTCGCTCTCCAGAACACTACCAAGTGTCGCACAATTAGCGCAATGTGGCACATGTTGCTTCACTGCTTCATATGGAATATACTACTCAGCTACTACATACAATATATACAGTATATACAATCTACCACACCCTGTGTATGTGTGTTCGTGCTACGTTTTCGAGACCCGCTTACTACTTCTTCTTCTTCTTTTTTATTGTCGTAAACACCGCTTACTACAATTGTAGAATATTTAATTTCATTTCAATTAAACTTTTGTTGTATATAACTGCAAATTTCGTTGAAAATTTGTTCTATTATGTTCACTCTTTATTTCTTTTTATTGCAGCTCAGACAATGTTTTATGCAAATAAGCACGTGAAATGCTCGATAAAACCTTTTGTTTTAATTTCCGGCAATTCTTATTGTTCCAAAATGTTTTTTTGCACTGTTTCATCACTCTTACCTTACCTTAGCTAAAACCTTTCAAAACACCCCAACTTTTGCGACTATTCTCCGTGCGACCTTTTTTTATAATTCAAATCTCCACCCAAAGAGAACACAAAGCGTATAATGGTATAGCCGAATAATATTGACGCTTGGCTTATAAAAGTAAGCTTCTAAAGATAAACTTCGAAAATTCTATTAAATTCGTGTCAAATGGATGAGAATACATGATTTCATAGTTTGTTCTAACCTCAAACTTATTATTGGTATATATATGTATAAATACTCAGAAGACAGAACTGTATTAACTAAAGTGGATCCAAGCCAAAGTCAAAAGTCCAACGATAGAGTATGCAGTTATTTTAGAAGAAAATTATCTCAAAGACATAAGTTTCTGGTACTGACATGCTTTCCGAATACCTCAAATCCTAACATAACGAATAGTATGAGCAAAAGCTATCATATACCTAACCTAAATTAATATTTTCCATACCTTAGGAATGTGAAGATCAATCACCGGAACTACCCTCAAAGAAATACTTACAACAATTAAAAAAAAAACTTCATAAACTCGAAATATGTATAAAAGTTCCAAGGCGATTTCAAGCATAAGCAGCTCTAGCAAGGTAGCTCTACTAAAACTATACAAAATCTATATCAATATTATTATTTATTCAAAGCGCCTGCTAAAGAATACAGAAAGCGAATATATCTGTAGTTTAGTTTATATGGTAAAGTAAACATCAAAAGATATATTTCGAACATTTTGTAGATTTCTAAAAAAATTGTTAAAATGCAAAGTTTCAAAGTTAGTTCTAACCTCAAACTTATTTCTTCGGAGCAAAAATTTTTCCTTATAGGATTGTATTGTAGATAGGTGTACTTAACCCTGGACGTGTTTCGTTAGTCGATTCGACAAAAGTATAGATGGTATCTATTAAAAAATCTATGAAAATTGCATACAGTCTTTCTTAAAAAGCTAAATATCTCGAGAAGTATTAATTATAGTGATTTTGACCTTGGGCCTTTTTTATAGCAAATTAAATTTCCTACAAATTCGTCATGCACATTTTTTCTATAGCTCCTGTAATTTACGAGATATATACAAAAAACGAAAAAAACGAAAATGCGAAATTCTTGGAAAAATGGGGTTTAAAGCCCCATACTACCTCGCTGGTGTGAGTTACGACTTTGTTGCACTGGCCACTTTTGTAGAGTGAACAATTCTGAGAAATATGCGTCTAAAGTCAAAGCAATGCCATAAAATACCTCTGATCTGTAGGAATTTAAAGATAAAAATTCACGATTGTAATGTATTTTCTATGGACAATTTTTGCAAGCCTTGATGCAGTTCTTAATGTTAATATTAAAGGCTAAAATTTTCAGCGAAGGTATTTCCAAGGAAATTTTGTAGAGGGACTGAAAAAAAATAAGTACAGTCAATAGTTCAAAACAAAAAAACACCCTAATGTCTATATGTATATAAATGATTAGCGGAACGAGCTTAGTCGATTAGCCTTTTACGTCTGTCCGTCTATACGTATGTACGCGATTCAGTCATCAGTTTTTGAGACATACTTATGTATGTAGATCAAATATCTTGCATACATCCTTTTCTTCCCAAGTAGCTGCTCATTTATCGGACTTGCCGATATCGGACCACTATAGCGTACAGTTGCCATACAAACTGAAAAATCAGAAGCAAGTGCTTGTCTGGAAACTTTTTCACTCGTCGAGATATCTTCACGATATTTGTAGTGTGTATCTAAGCCAATACTGCTGTCCCCCGAAAAATTTTCCAGATCGGTCTACTAGAGTGTAACGCTGCCACAGAAACTAATCTATCAAACTCAAGTACTTACATGGAAAACTAAGTAAGACAGCGATACAATATCTGAAGAAATTATTGAGATCGGGCTACTATAGCTTATGGCTGCCATACAAATTGATTGATCAAACTCAAGTCCTTCTATGGAAAACTTTCTCATTTAGTAAAGTATCTTCACGAAACTTTGTAGAAATTAATTTCTAGAGCATTTCTATAATTTCCCTAGAAATTGTTGAGATCTGGCTACTATAGCTTATGGCTGCCACAAAAACAAAAAAGAGTGCTTTCATAATTTCTTACACGCCTATCATTCTAGAACTAATCGAATTGCTTAATCCACACTAATTTTTCGATTCATTGATTTCTTGCATTTTTAAAGTTGTTTTAATTTCAAAAAAAAATTATTTCGAACAAAAATAGAAAAAAAAATTCGAAAATTTTTGAAATGTACTAAAAACGCACATTCGCCTGCCATTTGCTAAACTAAAAATAAATCTTAAGCAAACATACACTAATCAATCATGACACTGTGTCACGACTTGATAGAGAGAGCATTTTTGAAAAAATAAATTGAAAAAAAAAACCTAGCTAAAATAATAGTCAGCAAGCAAATACAAACAGTATAGAAAAAAATCTGAGGAAAATTCATTTTCTGTATTTTCAACAAAACACTTACCCGAAACAGCGACGCCGCAACGCGTCCCGCCAGCGTACGTGTTTACCCAAACAAATCGCCAAGCCTTGCCACACAACACAACGCGTCACGCGCCTCTGTCTGCCCTGCCGCTGGCGTTGACTTTGCCCCTTGACGGCGCTGGGCAGCGCTCCACAGCGCACTGCTGCTAACCATTTAACTGATCGTGAAGCGCGGCGCACATGTGCCCATGTGTGTGCATGTGCGCGCCGAGTGTGTTTGTGTTTACGAATTCAACGGCTGAATGAATGCAAAAGTAGCGCTAGCGACTCGCTATTTGTATGGCACTGCTATTGTGTTGTTGTTGTAAGTATTCATACATTTGACGCGATCGCTGTTGAATTGCTGGCTTGTTGGCGCAGCTACTGGTGGTGTTGTTGTTGCTTTTTTGTTGTTGTTGGTTTTGTGGTTTTTATTATTGTTGTTGTTGCTGCTATTGTTTGATTTTGTTGTTGTTGCTGTTGTTGTTTCTCGTCTTGTTACGTTCAGTGTTCACGACTTATCAGCACCTGACCTTTCAACACTGCACAGCAACAACAACTATGTATGCGGTTTTTACTTTGCTGTTTTCGAAAAAAACTATCGCTGTTGTTGTTGTAGAGTTTATTGTTGTTTTTTGCTTCATCATGCGGCAGTTCGCTGGCTTTTATAAATATTTACATGGCTCGGCATGAATAGCGAGTACGTTGGAGCGCGAGGAGCGCCAGTGATCCGACTAGGCTGAAGTTTCAAGAACAACTGACGTTTCGAGGCGTAAAAAGTCTGCATAAAAATTGTAGATTTTTAGAAATGCACATACAAATGCTTGTACACATACATATGTGTGTATGTATGTACATATATACATGTGTCTGTGTATGTGTTAACGTTAATGAGCATTACATAGAATGCGCTTATCGGCAGACAGACAGAGCAAATATGTACAAACATATTTACAAAACGAGCTCTGCAGTTAAATACATATACAATAATGTATGCAACATGTGCTCAGTGCAGCGCACAGATATTTAGCAGCAAAAAAATGAATTTAGTTCAAATTTCAGTGGATCTCGCAGCGGCAAAGCTAATATTTGTGCGCGGCGCGAGTGTGAAAACATTGAAACTTGCCGCACGATCGTAATTTCTTGTGTAAATACATACATACATACATATGTATATGTCGATCTATGAGCCTACACAAAAATGTCTACGGCATGCCTTTATGGTCGTATTTCGATAAGCTTGTAAATATTTGCACATGTTGCCTACGAATTCGGCGATAATAATGACACATGAGTGAGAAACTTGATTGGAGCAGATATTTGTATGTAAAATATACGCCAATTGGCGCATAACTACATTAGGGGTGTGTTTAAAGAAAGAGCATACTGAGTTTTCCACGAAGTTCGTAACACCCACAAAGAAAACTTCTGGGAACTTTTAAAGTAAATAGAAGTATATAAAAGGTTAGCTGAGTGAGAGTGAGTTACATTCGTCTCCCCCAGCATATACGCGAACTTGTTGCTCAGTTTTTGAGATATCGACCTGAAAATTTGCACACCTTCTTTCTTCCACAAGAAACTGACTATTTTATGAAAACACCGACATTATACTACTATAGCATATGTATGTATGTACATATATGTAGCTGTCATACAAACTGATGCCTCAAAATGAAGCTCTTATATGGAAAACTTTTTTATATGACAAGATGTTTTCCTGATATGTTGCATGGGTTATTGTTCGAAGTATCGCTACAGATCGGACCACTAAAGCATAAAGCTGCCATACAAACTGTTCGGTCAAGATCAAGTCAATGGAAAACTCAATTAAGCATGGAAACCTTTTTTCTTTACCAATAAATCTTTTCGAAATTAGTTCCTAACTAGTTGTAACTGATTAGTGACGGCTAGAGACTCAACTTAAATCTGATGGGGTTGAAAATGAGTTGCCATATATTTTTAAACAAGTATTCTGCAGAAATTTTAGTTTAAATTTCCAATAAAAAGCAAACAGTTTTTAAATGGTCTCTTTTCTGGAACTAGTTTTTAACTTGTTCATAAGTAACTACTCCATTCGAAAAAAAAAATATTTTTCTTAATTTTAGAGCTAAGAATATTTTTCTTAATTTTTGAAAAAAATAATAATGTTCCGTTTTTCATATAATTTGAAACTAGTTCAAAAGTAACTACTCCAACTAAAAAAAAAATTTCTTAATTTTAGCGCTAAGAATTGAACTATCTTCTATTCTATGTTTACATTTTTGAATCTCTTTTGGAACTAGTTTGCAACTAGTTCAAAAAATACTACTCCAGTAGAAAAAACATTTCCTTAATTTCAGAGCTAAAAATAAAACTAAATGCTTAATAATATTGATTCCATATGGTTTTTGTTTTGGAAAAATGTAACTGCTACAACTGAAAAAAATATACATACATACATATGTTTACTTTTAATAAATTTCAATTTTTTTTTAATTTTAAAGCTAAAAATAAAACTCTTTTCTGCTCTTTTAATGCTTAAAATAAAAAACTATTCTGCCGGTATATGTTCTATGTTTGGCTATATAGTTTCTACCTTGAAACTAGTTGAAATGTAACTAGTCCAGCTGAAAAAGATAAAATTCCTAATTTTAAGCTAAAATTAAAACTCTTTTTTTGTTCCATGTTTAACTATATGATTTCTGTTTTGGAACTAGTTGAAATGTAACTAGTCCTGCTGGAAAAAATAAATTTCCTAATTTTAAAGCTAAAAATAAAACTCTTTTTTTTTCTCTGTTCAACTATATGGTTTCTGTTTTGGAACTAGTTTGCAACTAGTTGAAATGTAACTACACCAGCTGGAAAAAAATATATCTTTCTTAATTTTAGAGCTAAAAATTAAACTCTGTAGTGCTCTTCATTTAACCATGTGGCTCCACATGCAAAAAAGCTGCATTAAAATTGTATGTGATTTCATTTTTAAATCAATATTAATAGTGAGCAACCCTAATGTGCGCATAAACTTTACACATTGCATACATATACATTCATGCAAGCATTTTTATGAACGTTATTTAACTCATGGCACATTGTACATATGAACATATATAAGTACTAGATATGCATACACATGTATGTATAAGTATGTGATAGATATACTTGTACATATCTACATGCATGCCAAACCAAATGTGCACTTGCACGTAGCGACACACAAACCAAACCGACAAGAAAAATTTGTGCAATCGTGTAACAGATTTTTATATGCAATGTTTAATTCTATGAATAAGATTAATTGTATATTGCATGCAATGCATGTTGTCATATATACACACACAAGCACAAAAAGTAGCTCCAGAAAGTGGCAATAGATAAGCATGTCATGTGGTCGGTACTCAATTGACATATATAACAGCTCAATGATATACTCGTGTGACTGTCTACATATTTCTATATAAAAATGTCTATTAGATATAGATACCTATGTATATAGTAAGTATACGTCTATAACTACAGGGTAGGCCATTTAAAATTGACCCATCTGGCAACGCTGTAACTTTTAACAGCGCCGACAAATCGGCTAATGTCATACCGCGTTAGAAGCGTCATTCGAAGACAATTTATACCATGGAACAGTACACTCCAAAAGAACGCGCTGAAATTGTTCAGCTTTATATTCAAAATAACTTTTCAATTGTGTTAACTCAACGTGCGTTTCGCAAAAAAAATAAAGTGAAAAGTGCTCCAGTTAAGAACACAATTAAGTCTTTATACGCAAAATTTGTGAACACCGGTAATCTCAGTAATGCCAGTCATGCATCCAGACAACGCAAAAGACGTTCTGATGAAAATATCGAAGCTGTACGAGCCAGTATTGAGGAGACTCCATCGACATCGAGTTATCGCCGCTCTCAGGAATTAGACATCTCTCGCACCACTCTCCGACGCATAATTCATAAAGATTTGAAGATGTTTCCATATAAAATTCAAATGGCACAAAAACTAAACCCAGCTGATTATCCGCGACGCCTTAATTTTGGCAAATGGGCCATCGAAATGGCTGAAAACGAACTTGACTTTTGGCGAAAACTCATCATGTCAGACGAGGCACATTTCTCGTTGAATGGAGGCGTAAACAAGCAAAATTGCCGATTTTATGCCACCGAAAATCCTCAATTAATTGAAGCACAGCCTCTTTACGACCAAAAAGTAACAGTTTGGTGCGGTGTTTGCGCGACTATGATCATCGGATCGTATTTTTTCGAAGACGATGATCGAGCCACGACAACAGTCAATGGTGAGCGTTATCGAGCCATGATAACGGATTTTGTGATACCCATTATTCGCGAAAATGACATGGATAACTTTTGGTTTCAACAGGACGGGGCTACATGCCATACAGCTCGACCAACAATCAATTTATTGCGACCATTTTTCCCCGGGCGATTGATATCGAAAAATGGTGATGTTGACTGGCCACCGAGATCACCAGATTTGACGCCACCAGACTTTTATTTGTGGGGTTATTTGAAATCCAAGGTATACGCTAATAAGCCAAAGACCTTAGCTCAACTGAAAGCCAACATTCGACGTGAAACAGCCGCCATATCATCCGAAACATTGGCCAAAGTCATGGAAAATTTCGAAAAAAGAGTGCATTTAGCTGTCAAAGCTAAAGGTGCCCATTTACGCGATCTAATTTTTAAATATTAGCTGAAACAAATCCCCTTGGACCAAAATAAATTATTTTTGAAATGAACAAAAAACATTGTTTTCTTTTGTTCTTTTTTTTAGAAACAAATGGGTCAACTTTAAATGGCCTACCCTGTATATGTATACATATATATATATAGCGCAATCACAGATAAAAAGTGAGCTCATAAATTCCATACGAAATACATAAGTATAGTAATTTCAGATTTCAGAAAATATTAAATACTTAAGTGAAAACTATAGATCAGTTAAAGGCCACTGGAGTTAAATGCTTTGGCTGGAGATAGCGGTTTTTTAGAATTCTATATACACTTAAATTGAGGTAGTAGAAATGGCATATATGTACATACATACATACATAAAAATAATCAGAAGCCAGTAGATACTATAGTAACTAGAGTGGATCCAAGCCAAAGTCAGACAGCACCGATGGAGTATTCAGTTATGTATGTACATTTATCGAATGAAAATTATCTTAAAACTGATGTTTTCAGTACTAAAGTGCTTTCCGAATAGCTCAAAAGACAAGTAACGAATAGTGTTCGTAATAACTAACCTAAACCTAACCTAATCGCCATTGACTGTTACGTTCTCACCGGCATTATTGTTGAAAAAATATAGACCGTTGATTCCACCGGCCCTCAAACCACTCCAAACCGTAGTTTTTTCTGGCTGAAATAACAGCTCTTGAATCTCTTCAAGTTGCTCTTCGTCCCTAATGTGGCAATTGTGCTTGTTTACATACCCACTGAGCCTGAATAGGCTTCATAGCTGACAAAAATTTTTCTTAGAACTTTTCAACAGGCCATAGAGACCAAAAAATTGAAAAAAAAGTGTCTTTACTTTGATCACCTTTTATTTCAGCGCAATGTAATATTTTTCGAAAAATAACTGTGATTTTAATCAACATTGATTTCTTGTGAATTTTCCAATACGAAAAAATATATACATACATATTTTGCTAAACCTTAAACTTTATTCCAAGAACCCAGAAGACTAGCATTGTATGCGAGCAATCAATTGACAATTGCTGTCCAATTAATTTTCCAAAGATTCGCAAAAATAGCAACAATGGCTGAAAATACATGCGAGCATTTATGCTATGCCACATAAGTATGTATATGTCTACAGTATATATGTATTTGTATGTATGTAACTGAAAGGGTATTTTTGAAAGCCATTCAAGTAATAGAAAAGGACAACAATTTATTTATTGGCAACAATTCATGCGAAAAGGAATATTTCGAAAGCAATAAAAAAGCAAACGAAAATAGAAAATAAGAAACATTTTGCAATTTATAACCCATACAAAGTAACTAACGGTTATACTCGTTGTAGTGGGTGCCTGACAAGTAGAAAAGGGCAAGGTGCACGAAAAGGTTGACAGTCGCTTTGAATTGTGTCTAATTGACAGAAGACAAGCGAGCATACACAAGCCGAGTGGACCAATGAAATGAATTGTCCATGCAGCTAGACAAAATTCTATACAAAATAGAGAATAGCAACAAATAAGCTCGTCAAACGAACAATGAAAACACAACGTGAATGTTTGTGAAGAAGCTGTCAGACATACATGCTTAACAGGTCAATTGTAAAGTTCCCGTCCAGATACATAGATGGCGCTACTACAAAGTGATCCAATTCCAGGTTACCTACTTTTCTAAAGAACGAAATAGAAACTTCATCCGAAATAACACTCTTTGACATTTATTTTCTGAAGATTATCTCTTGCAATTTTTTATGACTCGTTCGAGCATTTCGACTGGTAAGTGGGGAATGACATGCGTGATGTTTCGCTCCAAGGCTGGATCGAAGCAGCAGTGTCCGCATAGGCTTCAGAATTTACATATCCCTACAGCAAAATGTCTAAGGTGTGATATCGGACGATCTTGGTGGCACAAAATGTGAAATTATCTGCTCAACGAAGTCCTCTTTCGATAAATCCACTGATTGATGCGTCGTGTGATAAGTGGCACCGTCTTGTTAGAATTAAATGTCGAAGAGATCACGAGCTTCAATTTCAGGCATCCAATAGTCGGTTATCATGACATGATAACGGTCGAAATATGGACCGATGATGCCATCGAGCCTATAGATCAAACAGATGCCACTTGAGAAAGTCGAGTAACTTCAGTTCTTGCCTAAGCTCAAAGAAAATAAAGGCAAAAATCCATTAACTGAGCTTCGCATAGCTTTCTCATCCACCACATTCTGCAGATCTGGCCCCAAGTGACTATTTTCTCTACTCAGATCTCAAAAGAACGCTCGCTGGAAGAAATTTTCGTCAAATGAAGAGGTGATGGTCGAAACTGAGGCCTATTTTGAAGCAAAGGACAAATCGTTTCGCCAATATGATATCGAAAAGTTGAAAGAAAAGCTATAATCAGTGTGGCATCCTTGAAGGGAACTATTTTGAATAGAAATACCAAAAATATATATTTTGCTACGATAGGCCGAAGACTTTTCACTTTACCTGATATATGTGAGCTTCTGCCAACAATTTTTCGAAAAAATTCAATAATAAATTTAAATTTACCAACTCCTTCTGCATGTGAAAGTGTGTGTGTGAGTGTGTGTATATGTGCCTTGGCGTTTAACGAAGTGCTCCGTGGGTGTAATATTTATTTATTATCCTCAAGATACAATTTAAGATAAAATAGTTGAATTCAATTGTGTGCTGCAAGCGAAAGCAAATACCAGCGAATCGCATGAGCAACTAACTTGGCTGAAATGCGAAAATGTTTTATTGATTTTGAAATCGCAAGAAAATTGTTTGCAAATCCCGCACTGCAAAGACATTGCACACAATCGCACATTTCGGGTTTCAAAAGTTCATGAAAACTGGCGAAAAGAAACAAAAACAACAAAAAGTAGCAAAAGTAGAGAAAACCGCCTGCACACGCCCGCAGCGAGCGACCCGCATGCAACATTTTATTTTCACTTTGCTAACTTTTGGCCTCCACCATTGAGGCGGTCCAATTTTGGTGAATACTTTTTTCGGAAAAAAAATAAAAAAAATTGTTACTTTCATTCGACATTCCTTCGCCGCTACTTTTTGAATAAATGCATTTGTAGCTGTGTGCGCGCAAATGAAGTTGCCACATGCCACATATGATACGTATAGCTAGCGCACAAAAGGCCAACGGCCATTTCAGCCCATTACACTCGCTATCTCGACAAATTCATTGTCCTGACGGCGCATGCCATGCCACATATCTTTTCACATTTTACTTTTCAATATTGGTTCTTCATATCCGTATGTTCCTATAGCCGCATATGTATGTAGTGTGTATGAAATTTCTAATGTGTTCGTGGCAGCATCCGATATTCCATTTTTTCTTGCACGCTTTGCATTATATTTATTTTTATTCTCTTTTTTTCAATAAGTTTTAGCTTTGCATTTACGTTGGGTTAAGTTGTAAATCTTGAAAAATTGCTATTCAATGCGAACATTCATCAATGGCTCGGCCGTTCATGGGACTATTGCGGCGCTGGAGCAAAATGGTGTACTGCGAGAAATATTTTGATTAGATTTAAGTTAAGTAGTCGATCGCAGGAGGGATCCCACTTGGACAGCTTGTAACGCCGATCCGTTGTGGTACCTTAAAAACTACTACATACTGAATCGTAAAACCGTTAAAAGTCTACAAAACGAGTTGAGCAGAATTTTATTGAGAGTAAATCCGTTCGGTTATGCCTTCTGGAGCGTAGACTAGCGAGATGTTTCAGCCTCAGTATTGCAAGAGCTAGACAATGGAGGATACGATGCTTGGATGTTTTCAGCTGACCTTCCTCCATACAATTTTGATCACTAGCGTTCGATAAGATTTTTTGTCTTACCGCATAAATGTCTATGGGCAGTGTCCAATAAGAGCTCCTGGGTTAGGTTAGGAATATAGATTGATATTCGTGAGTCCACCAATAATCCCTCTTGCACTGCCAGTGACGCTTGTCCGTTATTATGCCCAGAACTCGCAAGTACGGATACAAAAACCGTCGTAAGCCTACACAAAATTTTATTGAGCTGGCTAATACCTACTCCAACCAATTCGCTGAGTTCGTAGAAAGTTGGATAACCAAAATTCTTCAACCTTAGGTTGGCGTAAGCTGTACAGCTGAAGTAGAAAGTGTGCAGATGTACCTCCTCTTCTTCCTCCCTGCAACTTTGACAGGAATTTTGATGGGACCTCCCAGCTTGATGCTATTTCTGGTAAGGACAGACATTTCTTGACAATCTTTGAGACCGTAAATATGTTTTTCTATGGTAGACCGGAATGAGATCAGCGCTAGTATTGTCACTCTGCAGTGGGCGGCAGTACCTCTATTGTCAACTCGATAGCAGCCATTGCTACCTAAAAAGACCTCCTTACACAAAATTTGCCTCCAATTTTTACTTCTGCAGTGGGGAGAAGCCATCTCTCTCGTGGGTATTCGAGCTGAGAAAAAGCCGCCTCGAGTAGCCCCTACTACGCAGCAATCCGAGTTTTCAGGAACGTAGTTGAAGAAAGAGAGAATTTTGACGTATTCTCCTTCGGACCCTTCATATACCCAGCTTCACTGATCCTTAGAGCATACCTCGCAGTAATACTCCTGCCGGCAATGTCCACGGCGGCTATTTTAAGATAGCATTAAGTGCTATTGTTGGTGTAGTCCGTAGTGCACGGGAAATGCTGATGAGAGCCGGCTTTGAAGTCTCTGAAAGAGGTGGAGGCACGTTTGGGATCTTATACCTCCTAGTTCATGCACCCAATTGGTATTTGCGTGGGATTCTGGGAAAGAATGAATATATTAATGATACTGATAAATAGAACAAGCGTTACTTGCTAAAACTGCCCATTAGTGCCGCTGTACATATTCCTTAGGAAAAAATAATTTTTTCCACCAAAAAAACATTTGACCCCAAAATTTCTCACCGTGCATGAATGCACTGTAAAATTGCGCCAACAATGCATTGTTGTGCGACATATTGCCAGCATTCCCAGGGATAACATACATAGTCAAATCTGTCCATTTAGCCAATAAATCCTTGAAACAGCTTATTTTAGTCGTCTGCGCATAAATATTACACCACGACAAGGACCACCAAGTGGCCGGTGTGAGACCGCTCGCTCTTCAAGCGCATAGCCGAGCAGAGACAATTGGCTTTAGTAGTCATTGACGCGCGCCAAATAGACCGGACTGGGCGCATAGCAGGGATATGTTATATACATACATATATAGATATATCTTCCCTTTTATACATGCATATGTGTCTGTGCATATTTTTTATCCAGCTCCATAGAATTTTTCGCCTTAGTGCTGCATATCTTACACATTTGGCTGCTACTATTTCACGCCAACCTTCGTTTTGCATTACTTAAAACATTCGTTTTTCACTTTGCCGGGCTTGACTTAGTGGCCCGGGCTTTACTGTATTATTTACAGTATCGTTATACCCTACCCGGGGTATAGGAAGTTTGCCACGGAGCTTGTAACACACCGGAACCTAGTATATATTTTACTATATTTAAATGATCCGCGTGGCGAACTGAGTCGATTTTGGCATGTTTATCTAGAATTGTGTAAACGTCCTTTTCTCCCGAAGAAATTTTCCAGTTTTCAATTTGAAATTATGCACACGTCCTTTTCTCTCCAAGAAGCTGTCAATTTGTTGGAATCGTCAATATCGGACCACTATAGCATATAGCTGCCATACAAACTGACCGATCCAAAACAAGTTTTTGTGTGGAAAACGTTCTTATTTGACAAGATAACTTCACGAAATTTAACGTAAATTACTATTTGAGGCAACACTATAATCTAGAAAAGAAATATTCTGGATCGGATTACTATAGCATATAGCTGCCATAAAAAACAATCGACAGAAATAAAGTACTTGTATGGAAAACTTTTTTGTTTAAAAAGATATCTTAACGAAATTCGGCATGAATTATGGTCTGAAGCAGTTTTATAATATCCTTTGCTATTTTTGAGATCAGTTGAATATAGCATATAGCTATCATACAAACTGAACGATCAAAATCAAGACCTTTTATGAAAAACTTTTTCGTTTGACAAGATATCTTCACAAAATTTTGTATGGTTTATTATCTAAGAGAACGCTACAATCTCCGAGCATATTCTTCTGATCGGACTACTATAGCATAAGGCTGCCATACAAACTGACCGTTCAAAATCGAATTGAAAAGTTTTTGTACCCTTTTGCGTTAATAAATGCAGCTGTGTAGGGTATTATAGCTCTCTATGTAACCAAAATTAACATATTTTTCTTCTTTTGCGTATTTTTGTATTTTTTTTTTTTTTGTTTTCTCTAAATTTTTTCGCTTTGCTGCTGTTACTTTGAACTTCTTTAAGTTCGCAGGCGAGTTTCAGTATGCCAAGCTTAGTGTCTGCCTTCCGATATGTCAACTAGGACATCAAGCATTGCGTGCTTTTAGGCGACTTGCTGCGCGCATGCTAAACAAAGCCACACACACTTATGCACGCACAGTAAGCAATGCGTGTGACCAAGCATTCCAACAAGATGCCATTGCCATTGTTCTTGGCTTCAAACAGCTCTATCAGCATAAGTCTATGCCAGGCAGTGACATTTGCCTGTGCGTCTGTGCGTGTGTGTGTGTCACGTGTTAAATACACAACGAATAACTTGGGCAAATTCTTAAGCTGACATTGGATTTGGTTTCAGCTGCCCATTCAGTTTGAAGTGTTGTTCTGCGCTTGTTGGCATTGTCACTGAGAACACTGTTTGCCGAGGGACAAGTACACACACATAGCAATATATGCATACGCTTGCTTTTTGCTGCTGTTGTTGACATTTTTCCCAGCCAGCTGCAGTCCACGTCCAACTCATCCACCCACTGCACTCATCCCCACTTTGTTTGCTATTTTTCTTGCTGTTAGTTTTCTCATTCTAAGCGCTTTTATTATGCCCCGCCACCAAAAAGCATATGCAAATTGTTTGAATTTCGCCTGACCAATGTGCCCCACCATGCCATGCCACTTAACCATGCAATACTTGTGGGACAGCCAACTCTCACATGCGTCGACCGCCACCCGCCAGCACCGGAAATGCAAGACAAGTGTGTTTGGTTGTCTGACTTCCGCGCTTGGTCCAAGCGTTCGAGGGATTTGTAGCGCTTGTTGTTCGCTCACACCAGCAGGTTTTGCATTTTCTATTTCCAGCAACATTTTACTGAACATTTATTTCACTTTTGTTGTTACTTTTTAAACTTGAATTGCCGCAAGGATAACATGTCCTTAGGGCCAATACGCGTAAGTGTTAGAGTAAACGTGGCAGATTTGCACATGTTTACTAGTTTGCTTGGCTAAATAAATGGCATAAAAGTAAAAAAAAAAAAATACAAAAAAAAAAAACAACAAAAAATGTAAAAAAAAAAATGTGAAAAACAACATAGAAAAGGACATTTAATAGCCTCGTCGCTTGTTTTAGCAAAATAAATTCGCCAAACGCTCCATAGACTATCGGGCCTGCCTATCTGTGGCGCATAAATCACGCTGCGGATCGTCGGCTCGTAAGCAAGTATTTGCGTTATTGCTTAGCACAATGCGACATACTCACAAACATACTAACTGTAAACCCGACACGACATTATTGTGTCGCTTACAACTTTGTCTAAAGCAAGGCTATGCTGCTCAGTGAATTAAATTAGTTTATTAAGGCAGACGAATTGCTTTTACTACACTGATATATCTTGATTATAATTTCAAATACAACAACAAGTGTACATGTTGTGCGCTTATAGGCGCCGAAGTGGCAAGTAAGCGACAAGCTTAAGCCTTGCAGTACAAAATTTTTCACTTACAACTCAATTTACAGCGTTTTTGAAACACAAAATCCTTGCTTTGCGCTCATACCAATAGACGAACTCACTCAAAGCTTGGGCTGCCTGCTATTGATATTTGCTTAATAGTTATTCAATTACCGTTAGATACTGTTATAAAGTACCTCTACCGCTAATCCGCGCTGACTTGCGCCTCATTTACTCACTCATCCAGCTCCAGCTCAAAATTCTGCGTGTATTCGTTACAGCTAAGTAGTGCTCTGCCCACACTACCTTAACCTTCTTTGCACAGACTACCTCACTAAATTTCCCTCTCCTAAATTTCCATCCCCCTACATGTCCTTACAATGCATTTTCGTGTAGTAATTTCATGTTCCTCAACTGCATTTGCGTTTTGCCTCGCCTGTCATTGTCGCCTCGGCTACACGAGCGCCACTTCCACTACCAGTACTAGTACTAGCAGTACAACAACATTGCTGCTGCTTGTTTTCATTTTCATGTTTTCTTTGAATTTTGTCGCATGTTGTGTTTATTTTCAATTAGGGATTAAAATATTTTCTCTGCTCCCCAACTGGTGGCACACATGTTTGTCTAAAATGAATTGGAATCCTTTTCTGCGACAACCTGATTATGTTATTCATACCCAATTGTATTACCCCTGTTCATGTACGGAGGTAAAAGCAATCATGTTTTAACACAATAAATTATAAAATCTACATTTCGCATTTGCATGAGTGTGTGTGTACTCGTTTAAAACGTAAATTATTCAGTACTACTCGCATTTTGATGTGAGAGCATAATTTGAGTGAGTTTCGGAGCAAGGGTTTACAATGATTTTTTGGGGTAAAGAATATAGGAAGATGCCATCACATTCATTTTCATTGGCAGCGTCAACTTTACGTAAACCTTTAATATTTCTGGCGGCTTTAATTTAACTGGAGTTTGTTACTGCTATGTGACTGTTATATTTCTAATTTTGGAAAGCTGTAAGAATGTTAGGTTATGTTAATTGAGTAACCAAAGAATAGGCGTTGATACCGAAGTACTGCGCTTATACACTGCAAGAAGGTTAAAACTCTCCCCTGTCAAATACTCCAGCCGCCCAGTTACAAACTGGACTAAGGAACACATACTGGACTCCACATCTCTGTCGCTGAAGGCTATCGCCTAGAACTTTCTTCTGTCTTCACTGCAAGGGGCCTAAAACTGTCCCCAGTCAAATCCACTGCCACCCTATTTACAAACTGTAACAAGAAATACAGACATTACCTCAACGTCTCCGTCGATGTTGTTAAAACTGCGTCTGTCAACAACTCTGAAGTGTTAGGTGTTACACTCGACCGTCTGCTTTTCGACACTCCATACACAATCGCAATTGCTACCAAAAAAGGGACCGCAACGAGATTCTCAAGTCGCTGGTCGGAGGCACTTGGGACAAGAACAAAAAAAACGTTATTGTCAATAAACTAGGCCAACAATATGATCGGCTTAATGCAGATGGAGAAGATACACAGCTATCAGAAGACTGAACTCCGAACTATAACAGATTGTCTTCTAATATATCCTAAAATCTCCTATGGACATCTACATAACGAGTTGTGTAAGTTTTCTGTAAAGAACTTCACTTCTCTCTAGGTAGCTTCTGCTTGGGTGTTCTCGCATAAATCATTGTTGCTGTCATCGACTTGAATCAGAGTCCCTAGGAACATCAGGCAAACATTCCTTCAAGATTTCAAAGAATAAAAGGAATATACGCACCAAATTTCGGACGTGACCATTCTTCCGGCAGGTACTGAACACCATACATAGTGAAGCTATTAACACTTTCATGGACCTTCTCCCAGTGAATGACGTACTTAAAGTTCAAACAACATCCATAATAGAACAGCAGCTAGAGTTGTCGCGTGAAACATAAGTGACGTTTGCGCTTCTTCTTTCTGGTTATTGTAGCAGGGTAAACTCCTACTTATCCAAAACAGACCTTGACATACAAAACCTATATCCAACGTGCAAGAAGTCTCCACTTGACACTAAACACCTCTTTGCATACCCGATGAAACCAACTGCCTTAGCATCACTCTTCCTATGACTCAAGCCAGTAGAAACAGCTCATTTGTTGTGGCTACCTACCTTTCTTCTCTATTGTTCAGCCTTTGGAAGACGCAGGTTGAAACAAGTCACTATTCTTATCTTCGCTGAACTAGAAGGCATAGCCGAAACTGACTTAAGTAGTCTTAACAGTCAGAGTCTGTATTGACTTTAGTGAAAGGATTGAGTTGTAGAGAGAAAAGTCTGCTGTAGATTCATTGGAAACGTTTAAGAAAGAGGGAATTAAAAAACAGAAAAAATAGACCCTTCAAAACTAAGTTAAGCATCTGAGGCTTCCCTCAAAGGAAATTTGTTATACAGTTTATTGAACGACAAACTTGCTGTCCGAGTGCTCAAAATATGAATGAGATGGAATGATCCCATGAAAAGTATATCAAAATCTCCAACTAAGGGCTAATTTAAACGAGAACTCCTTAAGCTACCGATAGGATATTCAATCAGAGGATCTGAAAAGGGTTTATGCTGGAAAGTATCAAAAGTATGATCAAAGTATCATAAAACGCTCAGAATATACATATATTGTAAATGCTCTTAACCTCTGAGGAGAAAATTCTGAAAATTTCCCACTATTGGCTACTTTCAAAGTAGATACGAATATTCTGTCTTTGGCATAAAATGCTATGAGAGAGCGTAAGGGATTTCTGTAGCAAAAAATTTGAAATCATGAGGCTCTAATAGTCAAGTCTACAATCGCCTACTTGTATGAGACCAACTACTTACAGAGTCTTCTTAGACTATTGCTAAGTAAAGCAACTGTAAGCCTTTATTTATAGAGCAAATGCGCACAAAGACCCTCAGCGCTAGCTCATTATAATTTCCTACAAATGTTATAAACAATTTTATGATTTTCATGTTACGCTTTATGATTTTTAAAATGTTCGAGGTGCTTTCTCAACTTCCAGACTACTCGGTGCCGTCTGGCAAAGCCTGTCATTTATCTGTACAAGAGCACGAAATTGCTAAAATTTCGTGGTAAAATCTGCTGGATATACATGACTTCGCATATTCGGTTATGTCTCTAGTATATTAATCGAAAGGTGGCACCATTTTGTTTCGTATGCGAAGTTTATTTATCAAAAATTATAAATTCAACATTAATTTACTATGTTTTTATAGTATTAACATTTATTGTTTTAAACTTGAAAACGTTTATGTCAAATGCGCATGCGAAACGCATAAGCATTTCATAAAAATATTTAGCAAGCAACACAGTATGGCATAAAAGTAGGAAACTTCTATGTGGCTAACGAGTTTGTCATGCAAAGTAGGAGTATGCGAATGCTGCTAAAGAGATATTTTTTGTTTTATAGCTCAGTTTGTGACAGTGCAGGAGATCTTGCATGACTTCGCACAAAGACTGAAGGCAATTTGGATTTTTTTTTCTTCAAATCAATGTCCAAATTTTATGTTTTATATCATGCATTGATTGAATGAAGATTAGTAAATTTACCCTGAAAAGGTTATAATAAGTTTGTCACGAAGTTTTTAACACGCAGCGGGGTCACGTCGGAGATCATACCAAGTGTATACATAAATGATCAGAGTGATGAGCTGATTCGATTTAGCCATGTCCCTCCCTTCCCCGTGCGTCTGTATATACGCCAACTAGTACTTCAGTTTTTCAAGTATCATTCCAAAATTTTGCAAAACTTATTTCCTACCTAAAAAGCTGTCCATTTGCCGGAAGCAGAGATATCGAATCACTATAACGTATAGTTTCCGTGAAACTGAACGTTCGGATTCAAATCCCTCTATGGAAAACCTCGTTATTTGACAAGATATCTTTTCGAAATTTGGCACGGGTAATAGTAAAAAGTTTCTCTATATTCTTCGAAGGAATCGTTTAGATCGGATCACTATAGCGCATAGTTGCCATAGAAACTGAACTTTCGGGCCCATTTTTTTCTTTTTTAAATTTGTCTTAGCTAATTTTACAAAGCGTCCCTTTAATCTCCGAAACTGTTCAGATCGAATCTAAGCACATAGAAACTGAGCGATTGGCTCCAAGTTCCTGTAAGGGAAACTTCTTCATTTGACAAGGTATCTTCTCTAAACTTGGCACATACTATTGTACAAAGCTTCGCTACAATATCCGGAGAAACCATTCAAATGGGGTCACTATAGCGTTTTTTTAGAAAATGAAAATTCGGAATTTAAGTCCCCGTATAGGGGAAAATTCTTTTTTTTGACGAGATAGCTTTCCCCAAAATTTTGGGATGGCCCCTTTCCTTTTCTCCAAAAAAACAAACACTTTCAAACGTTCCGAAATTCAAATTTGCTGCCCTATATGGAAACCTTTGTTTTTTTGACGAGTTATCTTCCCGAAAGTTGGTATGGCTTACTGTCCAAAGCATCGCTACAATCTCCGAAGGAACCGTTCAGGTCGGATCACTATAGCTTATAGTTCCCATAGAAACTGAACTTTCGGATTTAAATCCCTGTATGAAAACTTATTTATTTGACGAGGTATCTTCCCAAAATTTGATGTGGTTACTGTCGGAAGCAACCGTACAACTTCTGTAAAAATGGTTGAGAACAAACGAATATAGCATATAGCTGACATACCGATCGAACAAAATATATTGCTTATATAGTAAATCTTCTACTTCTGAAGGGTATTCTAGCTTTGGTAGCGGTGTCACTACCAATGAAGAAGAAGATTCTAGCTATGTTGCAACCGAAGTTAATGCTTTTTTTCTAAGTTCAAAATTTATTAATATATATCATATGCCACTCTTCTAGTGCCTTGTCACTTGTCATTTGAAGTGTGACTGCTGTCGATGACGCGCTGTCAGCGATTATACCTAAACGGCTTGCTATACGGAACTGTCACTTTACGACAATTGAATCAATCAAAGTCATTTGGTAGCAAATTTGCAATTTTATTTGCACTCACTTTTTTGTTTAGCAAAAAAAGTAGTTTAAGTCGGTTTTCCCCCAACTTAGTTGGATTTCTAATGATATTAAAAAGACCCGTGATTTCTCTCAATTTATTTTTTTTTTTTACTTTATAGGTAATAAATATATATATATATATATATACCGTTTTTTTGCAAGCTCTGCCAGCTGCTGACATTAATATGCGCTTCTTTAGCTCAATATCGACAGCTTGCGAATTTCTAATATGCGCAACCCCTCTTAAGTGCTGTTGTTGCCTTTCTTCATGCCTTAAATGTCAATGAGCAAATATTTTGCTCATCTTGTTGTTGTTTTCTACGAATTCTTATAGCATTCGTGATTTATGGTAACGCGCCGTTGAAGGATTTGTCGCGCTACTGTCAATATGAACTGCCAATCGAATTGATGAATACTTTTTGCTCGCAATTAAGCGTGCGCAGAGGGTGATCCGGGTTGCTTGCCCAATTTATGCAGCTTATAACTTTTTTTTTTGTGATTTTTTTTTTTACATATTTTTTTCAAATTTTTTTTTGGCAATTTCTTGCTTGTTCGCAAACACCTCATAATCCACACGCGGCGCCTTAAAATTCAATCAACATTTGAGCGCAAAATAGAAATATTGTTGTGAGTAAACATATATACAAACACACATATAATTATACATTAGATACTTACATACACAATGTAGCTATATAAGCCCGCCTTTCCCTTGCATAGTAATCGCAAATTTAATTTATTTATGAAAAACTCAAAATTCCATTGAAATATTTTTATTCTTTAACTTTTATGTGCATTTTTATGGTGTTGCCACATACTTGATTATTATTATTTTTTTATTTTTGTTTTACAATTTAATGCTAAAGACCACATTACCACAGCAATTATCCAAGCATTTCCAACTTTATGATCTGTCACTGGCAGTCATAAAAATACTGCTTCTACTTTATAGCCTAGCCTACACCCAAGTACTTATATGTACATATGTATATTGCCCAAAATTTTTGCTTCTTTCATTTATCCAACTTCGCTTTTAACCCACTTTCGGCAACAGCGCCAAGAGACCCGGCTTTACATTGTTCACATCGTGCACGGTGCCTTCGCCGGTGATGTGATCGTTGATGATCATTTCACGATTCATGCTGGCGTCCACGTGGTAAGCGGAGAAATTAATTTCGAAATCAACTTCGGGCAAAGTGGCAAAGGTCACATCCTCGGGATACCAGAATCTATGTATGAAATATTCACCCTGAAATTTATGTGAACGTTTAGTGGGTGTATGTAGTGAATAGTGAGCCTGAAAAATATAGTTCGCGAAGAAAAAGAGAGAAAGCAAAAGCGCAAGTCAACTATCGCTCTCCTCTAGTTAACAATTATTTATCTGAAATAAGGCTTAATAAAGAATATATATATATTTAAAAACTGACTTGTGAATACTTTTGCTTAGATAAATACGAACAAAGCAACTTTAGATAGATTTTAATATGTTAGGTTAGTGTAGATAAAAAGTCAATCACTTAGAAGGCCGATTCATTGTGGTATCTATAAGCTCTTAAAACTAGATCATAAGACCTTTACAAAGCGACAAAGAGATTTGAGACTGTCACAAAATTTTTGAGACGACTAATATCAGTTTGGGCTATGTTTTTTTGTTCGCCGAAGATACAATTACTGAGATGTTCCAGCCTCAGTCTTGCAACGCCTGGACAAAGGAGGAGATAGTGACTCGCTACCTCACCCTCCTTCATTCAATTTTGACATACCAGATTTTAAGCCTTACCGCATGAATACCATTTGACAGTCTGTAGTAAGAACTCCTACGATTTCGGCAAGACGAACTTTGCTCAAGACAAGTAGTTCAGTAGCTCTCTTGCGTTCTATTCCAGGCCAGAAGGATCTCACAGGCGTACAGAAAAAGGTCGCCGATCAATTCCAGGTAAGCGAGGAAAAAAGAGGACTATGGGTATTGTGCTAGCAAGCAAGATGTCAATGGAAATCCGACCCGGCTCCGGAAAATTTCCATGAAGAACTTGCATATGTCCAAAAAAATTTAAACAGCAATCAAGAAATATCTTAAATTTTGCACGATATAGGAGTCTTTCTCATTTTTGAAGCGTGAAAAAGTTGAAGGACTGGATTTAAGTGATCGCAGATTTAAGTTAAAAGATCGGATTTCTCGATTATAGGCCTAGCATATATAATATATATGTATATGTATATCAGAAAAACGTTATACTTTCATCCCGAGCCATGATGTTCCCGTAAACTGCTTCTAACAAGGTTAAATGCATAGATACTAGATTTTCGTGAACTCCAAGTTTGTAAAAAGACTATTAAGTCCAGCAGTAATCAATCACGCATCCTGTCTATAAGTTCGATTAAGGCAATGAAATCAAGGAAAATCCTGGCGTAGTTCTGAATCATATGAAATGGCACCGTTTTATAGATACCTCACTCTTCAGAGAGAAGTAAGGAGTATAAAGCATCAGCACAAACTATTATAATACACCACATTCCTTCACCCCTTTATATCGTTTTTCTTTTGACTAATCTCAGAGAGCACTGTTAAAAAATTAAAAATTATTAATCTTACCTTCACTATCGGACACTTCTCAATCAAATTTCCATACTCCTTCATATATGTATGTATAAGTGCACCGATCGGAGAGGCATTACGCCAACTAACTATGCGACAGAAATTCATTGTAGAATTTGTGGTGAGAAAATATGTGGGATCTTTTTTCTGAACAATGCGAATCTCGGTGTGAAGGTCAACATCGTGGAGATCCTAAGGAGAGAAAAATTAAAGCAAAAATTACATTGTTTAATAAGAATGGAAGTAGATATAGAATTACAGCTACACGGGGATTATGAGGATACTGTTAGGATTAGAGTTATAAGCAAAGTTAAAGCTAAATTTAAAGTTAGATTTACAAGTTAGAGTTATAGTTAGAATTAGAGTTGGAGTTGGAGTTAGAGTTGGAGTTAAAGTTGGAGCTAGAGTTAGAGTTAGAGAAATAGGAGGAATTGGAGACAAAAATTAAAAAAGTACAGAGTTAGAGTAAGAGTTAAGTTAGAGTTAAAGTTAGAGTTAGTGTTAGAATTAGAAATAGAGTAAGACTTAGAGTTAGAGTTACAGTTAGAGTTAGAGTTAGAGTTAGAGTTAGAGTTAGAGTTAGAGTTAGAGTTAGAGTTAGAGTTAGAGTTAGAGTTAGAGTTAGAGTTAGAGTTAGAGTTAGAGTTAAAGTTAGAGTTGGAGTTAGAGTTAGAGTTAGAGTTAGAGAATTAGAGTTAAAGTTAAGTTAGAGTTAGAGTTAGAGTTAGAGTTAGAGTTAAGTTAGAGTTAGAGTTAGAGTTAGAGTTAGAGTTAGGGTTAGAGAAAGAGTTAGGGTTAGAGTAAGAGTTAGAGTTAAGCAGTTAGAGTTAGATTTAGAGTTAGAGTTAGAGTTAAAGTTAGAGTTAGAGTTAGAGTTAGAGTTAGAGTTAGAGTTAGAGTTAGAGTTAGAGTTAGAGTTAGTGTTAAAGTTAGAGTTGGAGTTAGAGTTAGAGTTAGAGTTAGAGTAAGAGTTAGAGTTAAAGTTACAGTTAGAGTTAGAGTTAGAGTTAGAGTTAGAGTTAGAGTTAGAGTTAGAGTTATAGTTAGAGTTAGAGTTAGAGTTAGAGTAAGAGTTAGGGTTAGAGTAAGAGTTAGGGTTAGAGTAAGAGTTAGAGTTAAAGTTACAGTTAGAGTTAGATTTAGAGTTAGAGTTAGAGTTAAAGAGTTAGAGTTAGAGTTAGAGTTAGAGTTAGAGTTAGAGTTAGAGTTAGAGTTAGAGTTAGAGTTAGATTAGAGTTAGAGTTAAAGTTAAGGGTTAGAGTTCGAGTTAGTATTAGAGTTACAATTAGAAATATAGATTTAGCTGTAATTTTTTAAATTATGACTAAAATACCTTCAACACATTAAGCGTAAAGTTGAGATGTGGATCCTTTGAGTCGAAGGCCAGTTTATGCGTCACATACTTCTCATCACTCCAAACTTTTACATCCTTAAAACTGGGGCGCATAACTTTCTGTGAAAAGAAAAAATTACAAAAATATTTTCAGAATTGTCTCATTTTTTATAAGAAAAACTCTTACCTCTGCTGCTGCCAAACCACAGTACAAAATAAAAACGAAATTTAACCAAAATATTTTCATTCCAAGCGCCATTGTGGTAAACTCAAAGATCCTATGAGCTAAAGATTAAACCCGTTCAACTCGTTTGACATCAAAAAGCCAAAACGCCCACATTTTATAGCCATATCTATAGAGCATTTATCGAAATGCCCAAAATTAAAATGCCATTTAATATCGTTGAAAAATTTTATAATTTTAAATTGCGAAAATCCAACAGTATCATTGGGCTGCCATCGCCAGCATTGACGCGTAACGCCCAAATCGAAGCAATTTTTCAACTTTTTTTTGAATACACACACACACTCACACAGGTGCCGTCGCGCTTATTTTCCAATCAAATTGCGTTTTGAATGATTTTTGATTGTTTTTTAGATTTGCTGCTCCAGTGAAGCTTGAAAATTGCAGTGATGCGGTGTTTTTTCGACATTTTTCGAAAGCCGCGTGGCACGCGGCTCATGTTTATTTGAAACTGGATAATAAAGAACATGTGTACATAAATATTTTTATTCTACATAACAATTAAAATTGTCAAACAAATAATAATTTAAAAGCAATTATAAACAAATTGTATGCATTTTTAATTTATTTATTTTAGAAAAATTGCCGTTTCCGCCATTTTGTGCGCAATTATTTTTGTTTTTTGTTGTCCATTTTTTTCTTTATTTTTGTTGCTAATATCTTTATTTTTTTGTACTTTTATGTTCTTGTTTGCCTTGTGGCCACTAGAAAATTATAGTTTTTCGCCAAATTTGCATCAGTTAACTTTTGCAGAGCTATGAAGCTGCCAGCGCACGCGCCTTTTCCACTCAACTTTTTACAAATTGTTGCTATTGTTGTAGTTGTGTGCGCACCAATTGCCTGGGGATGGGTAAGTTGGGTTTGGTTGTTAGTTTTGTGCCATCATTATTGTTATTTTTTCGGATTCATTTATTAATTTACTCGCCATCTCAATTTAATTATGATGAAACATTTTAATGGTCGGAAAGTTTCTAATTAAAATGGTTTGGTGAAAACTAAAAAATAGTAAAATTCGGTTTGAGTTTATCGCAACAGTTTGACTGATTTAATGAGGCGACATAAATGACAAAAGAAAAAAAGATTTATTTGGTTCCCTTCATAAATAAAAAGTTTATAGACACGAACTTGATTTTGATCGATTAGTTTGTATGGCAACTATATGCTATAGTGGTCCGATCTGAACCATATCTTAAGGTGTTATGTCATTGTCTTAGGCAATATCTCATAGCAAATTTCATTACGATATCTTAACAAATAAAAAAGTTTTCCATACAAGCGCTTGATTCCCATCGTTCAGTTTGTATGATAGCTATATGCTATAATGGGCCGATTTGAAAACTTTCTTCATTTATTATAGCGTTGTCTTGTAAAAAAAGTCTGTATTAAATTTAATGAAGATATCTCATGGAATCAAAAAGTTTTCCATTTCAAGCACTTGATTCCTATCGTTCAGTTTGTAAGACAGCTATATGCTATAGTGGTCCGATAACGACAATTCCGACAAATGAGCAGCTGCTTGGGGAGAAACGGACGTGTGCAAAATTTCTAAGCGATATCTCTAAAACTGAGGATATATTCGCGTATATGCAGACGACAGGGTCTCCGACGTTTCCTTCTGGACTGTTGAAGTTTACCTTGTATCTGAAAGATCAGAAAAGAATTACACACAAGATCCTTTCTCGAAACATGTTAGGAAGTTTTTCATCAGCAGTGAAGGCTATTTCCTTTCTTTCATGGGGGGTGCTTTGACGTGGCGGATCCCAAACGCAGCGCACAACCTAGGAAGGTATGTTTCGACTTCTCACTTAAGCTCACCTTCATGATGGGATTTTTTTTTGCCACCCATAGGATACTTGGTCTAAGACCGGAAGTTTTGAGCTGCTTAGGCTATATGTAAAAAATGGTTTCCGGTCATCCCCAAGTGAATAGAACTTTCCTCATAAAACTTTCCTCACTTGCGTGAACTTCTACACATGACTCCTTTTTCCACCCACTGGACTTGCTGAATGCTAATAGTAACGTTGAGCTTCCAAACTGAGTGTTCAAAGTTACTCAGATAGTGAATAACCTTTCTAAATATGGCATCAAGCATCGGAAACGCTAGGCTGCAGAGTCGACGAGCTAATAAGAGGTGAAACCCTTAGCCCGGATATCCGTTCTCATCTTTCGTTCTAGCACTGAATCAATGAACTTATCATGCGCTTAGCAGGCGTTGGTTAACCACCAGCCTCTTAGCAAAATGTATCCTGCCGAAAACATAGGGGTTCTTACCTGACATTGTCAAGTAGGCATGCGTGCTGAATCCTATCAAATTTTCAAAATCCTATGGAAGAAGGTGAGGTGAACACATCCAAGCACTTCTCGCGCATTTTCCGGCTTTTGCAAGGCTAAGGTTGAAGCATCTTGGCAGTCATACCTTTGACGAACCTGGAAGCATAGCCGAAACTGGCATTAATCGCCTCAACAAATTTACCCAAATCGCTTCGTCGATTTATGAGGGTCTTTATGTTCAATTTTACAAGAGTTCTAGGTATCACAGCGGGCCGTCGTTATAAGCTGTTCAAGAGAGATCCTTGTTAATATGGGTCATTTACCCTAACATAAACTGTCTTAAGCATGCTCTTTTAATACACAATAACAACGCTTTCCTTACAGCGCTCTTTCAAGGTTATCTTCACCTCTTTCCCCTACACATACAACTCCAATGTGATAGACGCCAAATTGCAGATCCACAACAGCAGCAGCGAAACATACCTTTCAGTTGTCTTACAAATCAATGAAGTGCTCGACGATGTGTATCTTAAATACGCCATTGCTTTGGATTTGGATGAGGGAAACTACACAGTACTAGCCAATAGTACGGTAAATTTTTGTAAATTTCTTAAACAACATTCAATGGATTCCGTGCTGCGTATCATATACGAAGACATACAGAAAGAGGGTAACTTTATCAAGAAATGTCCTATCACGAAGGGTCTTTACACGCTACGTGAATACCGCATCGATGAGGAGATGCTGCCCAGTTATGTGCCCGAAGCGAGCTTCTTTGCGGCGATGAAGATATCAAAGGCCAATGGGCAAGTGCTCTTCGATGGTAAGCTGTATGGGAAGATCGACAAATCGAAGGGTTTCAATAATCTGAAAATGTTCAGTTTGGGATGATGCAAGGACGTTATGAATTAACCACATTTTATGTAATAAAAGACAATGAATAAATTTTCCAAAAAGTTGCAAACATTTTAAATTATTTTCCTAAGAAGTCAATAGCCTTTGAAGCTCATCTTCATCAGATAATCTTGGTCACATGCGCTGGTGTAGTCATTAAATAGTTGACGGATCTCAGCGCTATGTCATTTATTTGCATATCCACCGCGATATGTATAAGTAGGCTTATCCAAGTGGGCTGGTTGGTTGCACGCCTGCCTGTCGTCGGTCCTCGAGCGCTGGCAGTTTTGGGGATGATTGGGCCGTGCGTCAACCGCAACGCCGCCTTTGCGCTCGCTTGTCAACGTCATTGGCGCGCTTTAATATGCAAAGCAGCTGTCAACGTGTTTTGTTGCGCGTCCCCGTCGAACCCGCGCCACGTCGTATGCGACGTAGCTCGCTTGTCACGTGACGACATTGTTCATCATCTGTGAAATTGTGTGCAGTGCGTGCAATGGCGGCTTGATGCGGCTTTCCGCGTTCCGCATTCATTTCGCTATTTGCTTTTCTTACAACTTTATAAAAAATAGTTTTTGTACGCTTTTTTTCTGGTATGTGGTGTCACGCTGTCTGCCATTCGCGATTAATTATGACAATTGTGCAAAGCTGATAATGATGATAGGCTTAAGGAACTCACTGCATTCTGAAGTGATTCAACTCTACGAATGTTTTATATTACTAGAATGTAAGTTTTCACATTTGTTGAGAATTTTTAACGGACGTGTTGGAATCCTTAAAGAAGTGGGTGTGCGACTGAAAAAATGCATGTGGAAGCGGGAATAATAATAAGTGCTTTGATGAATTTTATTGTTAGAAGTTAGTAGGTGCTGGAAGGTACGACATCCCACTACATATCTTTTCGAACATAACTGACAGCAAATTCACAATGGTTACGGTAGCCGAGTGGCTTCAGTTCTTGAGTGAGAATAATTTTATAGGGATGCGAGCTGAAATCCTTTTTCAAAATCCACAAAGTGTGCTTTAAGATAGTCGATATTCTTGAGAATGTCTCGGAATCGAAAAATTACGATCTTCAACAACACTTGTCTGAACGGCATCAATAAAAGGATATCCATTTCGAGGTTCCTACTTTTTTAAAGTAAAAACACAGAAATTTCAGTTTCAGTGGGGAATGTACATTACCATTCGAAAGATCATTCTTTAACCTTTAATTTTTGAAGCTTATCTCTTTCAATTGTCGTCAGCATCCAAGTCTCAGATGGTCCATTCGTTGAGTCCAATTATCGATAACTCGTTCTAGCATTTCGACTGGTAACTGGCTAGCAACGAAGCGACATTGCTCGTATAGGGCTTAGACTCTACATATCCCCACAGGAAAAAGAAAAAAACCGGCCCTAAATTTGAAATTATCTGTCTTCTCTCGTAAATCTCTCGAGAGATTCTCGGGAAGTGGCGCCGTCTTATAGAAAACCGAATGTCGCCAAGATCACGAGCTCCAAATTCAGGCACCAAACAGTCGGTTATCATAACGCGATACCGGCATCAGTTTTGATAAAACACGGACCTATGAATCCACCGGCCCCCAATCCACTCCAAAACGTTGTTTTTATGGATGAAATGGCAGCCCTTGAATCTCTCTAGGTTGTTCATACCCATTGAGCCAGAAATGAGCCTAATCGCTGAACAAAACGTCAAGTCTTCTTGAAACTTTTCAAGATTCCATAAAGCGAGCGATGTCCCTAGGGAAGGTCGAGCGGCTTCAGTTCTTATACGAGCTGTATTTTGTGCGCTTTTAATTTAAGATCTCGACCTCAACTTAAAAACTCTAAGCTGGAACGAAACAACGGCAGTCCCGTCTACCTAAAAACTTTAACCTGGGACAATCCCACGGCAGTCTCGTCTGTGCAACCGGAATCTATCCGGCCAAGGACTATAAACCCAGCATCATTTGTCCAAATGACTTCCGTAGTATTTTCAGCCGCTACTAAAATAACTCGAACCTGTATACCATATCCATGGCGATGGCACAAAATTGAGTAAATGGAGTTTTTCGAACAGAAAGGTATTTCAGAAAAATATTTTAGGTCTCTCTGAAATCAACACCAGACAACAGAATAACTCATGCGTGATCTGAAATAAACCTCCTTCTCCTATCTCTATTCCAAATATTTCTTTAATACATCAGCTCTCGAACATCCTGAGAGACCCACCAATATAAATTTTCAAGTTCTCTCTAATTTAGCTGTCAAACTTATTTATTCCCCATAATTTCCTCGCTTTAAAGTAACAATTTCTTTTTTCCATATTTACCGTTCCTTAATTACGGTTGTTGGCAAAAGCAATTATCATAACGGCATGTAATTTATACACAATTTCAATTAATGACATAATTTAAAAGTAAATTGGCAAATATCTGCATGCAAACATATCAACGCCTAAAGTGATCGTTTATGTGCCAAATCGACACAATCAACGTTAATTTGTTTGAACAAAATAAAAAGGGAGAAAAAATACGCCGTTAGTGCAGCAACAAAGCGTGGTCGCAACCTTTGCACCCACATATTTAACCGCTATAGGCATTCGCAAAAACTGGACTGGTCACTTAATACCATGAATATTTGCCGCGGGCATGCCCTCCACCTCTCCAACATATGTATATCCAGGCATGCGTTGTATGGTTGGACATTGCATGTCGCTTTCGTCAAATGTGGCATAATTTATGACACTTTCATTACGTTGACGACAAGCGGCGGCGGCTGCCGACAAATACCAGAAAAGGGGCAAAATCGAAAGCGAAAAAAATGTGTAAGCGCCCAGCTCATTGTACAAGTGGCCTTATCAGCGAGTGGGTGGGTGGGTGCTGTGTGTTGGCTGACACGTGTTACTACAAAATGCTTACCCGCCCACTCAATCACAACCGCATCGCGCACTGGCGTATGCAGAAAAAATCGCGTACACGAAACGACACGACAAGCGTAACGGTATTTGCCGAGTAGTGTGAGGATCATTCATTTGAATGGCGCTGTGTCGTGTTACAAAACGTTTTTCGAATGTTGTAGTCGAGCGCTTTGAAAATTTATTTGCGCACATTTTCTGTTGTCAGCAGTTGAGTGTTGAAGCTGCTGGGAAAATTTTACCTCGAAGTGAACTTAGCTAATGATAAACTGTATTAGCGTCAATTTATTTTATATATATATGCTTAAATATTATTTCTTTCCTTGTTTTCTCCAAATAGTTTGCTATATTTTGTATTATGTCTTTTGAATTTTCCCTTATAAGCTGAAATTTTCCTACAGGGTAACTAAATATTCGCACATTTACATTTTTCTACCTGCTGTTACGTTTGACCAACTGTCACGTTGACATTTTCACCCTAACGGTGTCAATTTTTTAATGCCAATCGTTGTACCCCATTGAAGAGTTAGCGAACAGGGGTAAAGGCTTTATGAGGGCAAGAGTGCTTACTAGGAAAATGATATTCACTTGCACCAAGCAAGCAAATAGCTTTAGCTTCCTAGTGGTTATATCATGTACAGATTGATAAAAAATGAGAATTTATAAAAAAGGATTTATCGCTCTCTCATTACATTATTAGCATTCCTTATATCAATAATATAGTTCCTTGGGAGTCAACAGTAGGTCTCCAAACCACATTATCAAATATTACTTCAAAAAAAAAATATGTTAGCTAGAGCCACAATATTTAAAATATCGAATAAATATTTTTATATTTTAAATTGAATACGTGGCAACTCTATTTCGAAATATTTTAGTTTTAAATAGTTTTCTTTTACTATCGTTTGGAAAAAAATGGTTTTTAATATTGTAAATCGAGAAATATTTTTTTTGAAAATCAAAATTTTTTTAATTAATTTTGAAATTGGCAACCTTATCACAAAAGAGTGGCAACTCTATTTCGAAATATTTCTTTTTGAAAGTCGCCATTTATTTTATTTATAAAATACTTTTATTTTAAACTTGTTAATGTGGAGTTGGCAACCTTATCACAAAATAGTGGCAACCACATTTCGATTTTTTTTTGTGTTGAAATATTTTTTTACTATCTTTGGAAAAAAATGTATTTTAATGAGTTTAGAAATATTTTGTTTTTTTTTGAAAATCTAAATTTTTTTATTCATAAAAGATTAATTTTTCAAACATGTAAATGTGAAGTTGGCAACCTTATCACTAAATTGGTCTAGTTTTATGAAAAATGTAAAGTTTGAACGGCTGTTTTAGTACATTTGATGTGATTAAATTATTCTTTTATTTACCATTCAGATGGCAACCCTATTTGTGAGTACGCATTTTTGAAACAATAGTTATTTTATAATAAATAAAGTGATTTGAGGTATTAATTAAAAAAAAAAAATATATAACACAAATTTAAAAAATTTTATGTAAACTAAGTGGCAACCTTGTCAAAAAAGTAAACAAATTTATTTTTTTAACGTTTTCTCCAATAATTTTCTTTCATAAAATTCCACCAATTTTTAGAAATAATAATATAACAATTTTCTAGATGGCAACCCTGTCAGAAAAATATGTAATTTTTATTATTTTCCTTTATAAAGTTTTACCCAATAATTTGTCTTTATAAAGTTCAACCAAATTTTTGTCAGTTTATAAAAGTAATCTAGGTGGCAACACTGTCAGAAAAATAAATAACTTTATTTATTTAAATCTTTTTACTAATAAATTTCTTTTATAAAACTTTTCCAAATTTTTATAAAACTATTCGATATGGCAACCCTATCAGAAAAGTTTGTAATATTAATTTTTAAGCAACTTCACTAATAATATTACTTTAAGAAATTTTAACAAAAATTTAACATTTTTTAAAAAAAAAATTTATATTGATATGTGCAACCCTGTTTGAAAATTATGCAAAATTGATGATTTATATGTTTTCAGCAATAATTTTAGTTTTTCAAATTCTAACAAGTTGTCATTAAGTTTTCTTGGACAACTTCTAAGTACTTAAGCTTATGGAACATAACCTAAAAATTCTTGTTTATGGAACTCTCTTTCTCCACTCGTTCACAGCGCACCTTTCACTTTGCACACATTTATTTCTCAGCTAAACTGCAGTGGCTGATGTTTTTCTTGCATTGTTGTTGTTGTTGCACATATTGTCGACTGTTTTTTGTGCGCCCATTTGACATAATTAAAGGCCATTAATCACGCTCCTGATTCAGTGCGTCAAATGTCCGAACGAAATGCCGCCAGGACGACGACCCACCAAGCAGCAACACAAGCGTATAATTTGTAGGCGGTTTGTTGCTTGCAAAGCTTTATGGGGTTAATACATAATAAAGGTGTAAAAACGCATTCAATAGAAATATGAGTGTGTGTGTGTGAGAGCTTGAAATTTAAATTTTTGAACTCAAACAGCGTGCGGATTTTACAAATTTCTCTCTTACCTTTTTTTCTATCTTTTTGCAGGTATTTGCTGCTAACTGTAAAAAGTCAACCAGCCAGCTTCCCGTCATATCAAACATTTGGTGTACGGCTGCAAACCTTTATCAGACACTTCATGTGACTCTCTGGGGTCCTTTGCCCCAAAATGAAATGCGCCAGCGATAGCAAATGGATCGGCACTCGAACGCTATCACTCTCGTTGGCTGGCGGTGCAAAATATCCTACACACACATACATATACATATATACATACTAAGCATTCATATGCATATTGGCGATATATTTTTTCGAAGTCAAAATTTTTTTGCTACAGCACTTGCCTTCCCAGCCTTAATAGCCGCAAAGTATACTATTTGTTGCCTTGTCTGTGCATGCGCTTGTATGGCTGTGTGTGTTCTTGTGCGTGTGTGTTTTGTGGCGCGTCAATTAACGTTGCTTTGTTGTGGCGTTTATGTTGGACACTTGCTTGCTGCTGCTGCCAAGCATTTGTGGCATTGTTATAACTCACTGTCGTCTGTCGAGACCCCTTTTCACTCACCTTAGACGTTCAGCGAGCCGGCCGTGGCCCCCTGTTACTACTGCTACCATTATTTTTGAAATTTTTCCATTTTTTGTTGTATGCTTTTTTTTGTTCTGTTCGCCTGCTATTTCTCCAGTCAATTTTGCTGCAATTTTTATAGCAGCGATATGACAAAATATGTACAACAACAATGCCAGTATATGTTACGCTGACAACATAGCAGCGGCTATCCGCTGTACTAAATGCTGATATGCGCATATTTTGTTATGTCATGCCTCACTGAATTTTCGGACGTTCATGAACTTTTCCAACAGCTCGGTTGTCTCGTTGGTGGTTTCGTTGGCTGGTTGCTGTCGTGTACTTTTTTTAAGCGGTTATTTGATTTTTTTTTTTTGGTAGAAAAAAATTAAAAACGAAATTATTTTC
Organism: Bactrocera correcta; assembly: GCA_027475135.1. Classification (NCBI taxonomy): domain Eukaryota; kingdom Metazoa; phylum Arthropoda; class Insecta; order Diptera; family Tephritidae; genus Bactrocera; species Bactrocera correcta. Next base: position 102,781,899 of record CM050323.1, read on the forward strand.
CAACAACTAAAGAATGTTGCTTTAAATTTTATTAACACAAAATTTGGAATTTAATTTTAATTTCATTTTTAACATTTTTAAAATTTTGAGGTAAACCTAAGTTTTTCTGTGTCTCATTTACCAAAGAAATAATTAAAGGAATATTTTTTATAATTTTAAATAATTTGGGTTCACCCTAGATTTTGAATGATATTAAGTCCATAAGAGACGAATAAATGCAAAATGTCTATCTGAATGACAGAATTATCTTAATTTTGTTGGAAGCATCCTTCCATGCTGAGATGAACTCAAAGGCACCCAGCTTTGCTAATTGATTTACTTCCTGACCCATAGGTATAGCTTCGATCTTCACAGCTTTTACAATAAATGCGTCCATAGAATAGTTATCACAGTCAATATTTGGGCATTATTCTTTTCGAGAGCATTTATTCAGCTTACTCTGACTTTTATGATTAGATTAAACATGAGCTAGGAGATAGTCGGTTCGTTAGGTTCGTCGTTCTGCCATAGATATATAATTGGTATATAGCCGATTTTAAATTAAAGAATATATAGGTTAGGTTGGGTTAAAAGTCGTTCCTAACAGGGATCCCACTTGAACAGCTGTTCAGCCCGTCTGTTGTGTGTCGGTCCGGGCGCCCAGGACGAATAGAACATTATTGGCTTGGTTTTGAAGAGCCAAAGCATTACGATTTCGCAGAGTCCCCTCCCTTTTATTATGGGGTTTCTACAGTAATAGCCAACCAATGATTTCAGTCCTCAGACCTCATTATTTGGCCACCATGAAAGTTTTTTTTATCACGAATAAGACCTAAGGATTTCACTTTATCACCAGATTGGAAACGACAGCTATCGAGGAGGGGTACGTCTGTAACCTTATACCTCCTAGTAAATAAAAATATTTCAGGTTTCCTAGAGTTATCGGCTAAGTCGCTTTTATTCAACCGGTTGGACATTACGTTGAAAAAACTTTCGGTTAACTCGTAGACAGTATTTAGACATTTTCCTTTAACCATTAAAACAGCGTCGTCATGTTAAGCAGTTTGGAGACCATATAGTATAAGAAGAATACCAAAAAAATATCAGACATATTCTCAGTTTTAGATCTACTTTCTCTAAACTAAAATTTTCAATGTACCTAGTTTCCAATACAATGTACCCACTACTTCTACTTTCTAAATTACATATATTTCTTTTTTACTTTCAGGTAAGTGAATTTAAATACATAACTATTGAGACGTACGTCGGATTTAAGCACGATTTCTTGAAGGTATGTTGTAAAAGTGTATTAGAATTGGTATGAAAGCACTAGATAAGATATTTCATTCAAATATTTATCGCATCTGGAATTCTCGTCAAGTTTATACAATTATTTTATATAACAAAGACCTAAAAATGACAGTAAAAATATGTACCATAATAGACCGTCATTAACTAGATTATCTGCGAGTACCGCTTGTTTGAGGATAATTATTACTTATATATGTATACTCATATAATATTAATTCGAGCTATATAGTACTATATATATGAAAAAAAAATATATTAAGTCTACACTGAAGCTCATTTGGACTTTAATGGCAAATCATTAAGAGCTAATCAGACTCATAAACGACACATACACCCCAATTACTGAAATACTGTACAACAATAACATATACAATCAGTCTGGCAGGGTCAAGTGTCGTATAACTTGACAGACCACGTGTTGCTTAGAATTCATAATCAAAATCATTGAAATCCCCAAACTCACACAAGAAAATTTCCATAAAATTTCGTATTCCAGACTAAACCGAGACTTAACCGCAAAAAATTGAAATTTAATGCAACGAAAGGGAGTACAAAAGCGTTTTTTCTCACATCATTTGCATTTATTTGCCCAATTCACACCTGACAACTGCCAATAATTGTTTGCGCATCAAATATGTATATATATTTTTTATTCAAATATATATTTTTTTAATTCGAAAAAAGAAAGCATAAACGACGCGAAATCGACTTACATGTCGGCATTGGGTTGCCACCTATTTTACGCCGACGACTTTATGGTTCCAAAAGTGTGACATCAATTATTGAATTCGCACCATTGCCATTTCACTGCTGACTGCGCAGCTGTGGCGGTCTTTGCACAATAATTGAATTCAATCGGCATGCATTTTTTTGCTATAATTTAATTTTTTTAACACTCATTCAATTATGGCAAACGTTTAAATGTGTAAATATGTATTTATGTTTGCTTGCTGCCAAAATAAAGAAGTCGAAATGGCTTTTGACTGGACATTGAAGCGTTGCGTTGGCGCAAATTCAATAAAACCGATGGAAATTCGCATACAGTAATGTAATTTATGGTAATTACGTTTGTATATATATAAAGCTTATCTCGGAATAAATATACTATCTGATCAAAATTGAACCGGACTGGCAAAAATAGGTCTTCACGTATTGTTATAATTTTTTTTTTCACCAACAAAACATGCCTTGAAGAAAACTGGTACTTTGACCAGTGTAAATATTTTCTTAAAGCAAAACAAAATATTAGGTAAAACCGTTTAACCGATATATTAACTGGTATTGTAACCGATATTTTATGACTGAACTCATTATGCTAATTTGGCTTCATTTTTATTTTTCTAAATTTTTTTTTATTATCTTATCTTTTTGTTGTTGACTCATTTTACAGCAACTTTTCGCTCATTGTCACTATGTCAGTCTGCCGATCGTAATTCAAAAGAAGCCCACATGATGTGATGTGCATCTCTAATTACAGTAATTGTGCTGATGCCGCTATGAGAAAGTCACTTCAATGCAATTTGAAAGTGTGTTATTGTTATTCGCTTACTTTCGGAGCTATTAAAGGCTATTATAATATACAAAAAAAAAATATTCCATTCAGCTGTGACGGGGATTGATCTTAGCGATGGACAATGAACTGAGTTGTAGACGAATGCAGTAATGATTTAAAAAAAAAGTTGTAGATTGCAAATTTGAGCTCCCTTATCATGAGAGCGATGAAATCAACAATTTTTTTATACTTCCAACTCAATTTCATGGTAATGTCAACAATTTTTGTATGCAGCTATATTAATAATTCATCTTCAGAACAGCTTTTGGAGAGGCATAAAGGTCTCTCTGCTTATACGCAATCTCTGAAAATGCTTGTATGTCTTTCTATTGTTGTTGCAGCGGTTGAATTCTGCCGAGTTGACAGTCCTTGACCGGATATAAAATCCGCGACCGTTCCGGTTTAGTAGACCCGACTCTCTCGTGAACCGCTCTTGCTTCCCCACTTTTTCAACTATCTTGATTTATGTCTTAGTTTTCTTTAAGTATTTAAGACCACCCACCATTTGGCAACAAGCTTTAAAAACAGTAGCTCTCAGCTAAGCAGCGTATTTCTTATATTATTCAATTTCCTTGCATTCATGGACCGTTCTTACTGCTTTTACCCTTCAGCCAAGTAAATATTGTATGAAATATCATAATCGAAATTCCCGCACAATAAAATACCTGCGTTTTAGGCAAATCGAAAGAATAAAAAGCAGTTCAAAATTCCTAAAGCTAATTCAGCTGTCACAAAAAATGCATGCAAAGAGAGACTGCAGAAAGGGTACTTTGCGCAAAGCTTGTTAATACGAATAACTCATCAGATCAGCGGTGATTGACAACTGAAGCTGAGATACCTATATAGGGAAATCATATTTACATACCATTGGAATTTTTTGCTACCTTCTTTTTGTAAAATTGTAAAATTGATGCGCACTCAAGCCGGAAAGCTTGTCTGTAGGAAATTTATACATTATTAATGTTGGCATACGATAATGCATTGGGTTATACCCACTTTCGAGTCAGTAATAACTCGTTTTTTTCTTTTTAATATTTTTTTGAAGACCAGTTTTGATCCTTTGTGATACTAGATAGGCTTGAGTTGCTAGGACCATGAGGGGTATTCATCCTTTAGGATGACTGCTCTTGACGCGAATTTTAACAAATTCTGCAGCCTCACTATCGATACCTCCCCCAGTATATGATACCGTAGGGACCACAGATGCTTACAGCGCGCAGCGTAATCTTGCCAATGTGGGACAAGTGCACAGAAGATGCTCCATTATTTCCCTGTTGCCTTGTGCTAGACATTTCCCGCAGTCTTTTCGATTTCTGCCTCTTTCTGCGGACTTGTGTTGCCACTAGACAGTGTCCAGTGGCATGTTCATACAGTCTCTTCTATCAAGTACTTCTGGTGCTTTATGTACTTCCGATCTACCATTTCGCACTACGATAAAAAATTCACAACAGGAACTGTGGGTTTGAATAGTTGTGGTCCGCGTTTCATAGTTTTTGATCACCACATGACTCATCTTAAAGGCACCTGCAAAGTTTTATCTCGATACATTCATTGGCATTATCCTTTAGAAATGTCAGGATGATGTTATGTATGAAATTTAGTTGAAATTGGTCGAATAAGTCCCGAGTTATGCAAGGTTTTCATTTAAAGATGGGCAGTGCCAATGTCCAATTTTGATTTTTTGCATCAAATTACAAAAGCGTTTTATGGCGTGGCAATGATCCGACTTCGACGATCTGTACATTCTTGGGTGCCAATGAAAATTTATACAAAGCTTCATCAATATATCAAAATTAACTAAATGACGAACAGACAGTCACTCGGATTTTAACTCGTTTCGGCAGCCATTGACTACCACTAACTAATCTGAAGTGATGGTGGATATCTCTTGAGAATTGAGTCAAGAGAGGGTTTACAAATTTAAAAACATGCTAAGCTTAGAGACTCAGACTTTGTGTTATTATAGGCCTTTATTTTCAGATAGTAGATATATTTATATATGTATATTATATTTACTCAAACTTCCAAACTCAATTATGCAGTGTTTCCTCATGAAAGCCAAAAATAAATGCCACAGCACGCTTTATGTCACCTCAGTGAACCTACAAATTCCGAATTCCTGCTAACCGCTAATAACTATAATTTCCTACAAGCCTGCTCCAGAAGCGACTGCACGCATTTATTCGCCTGTCGTTGTAAGAAATCAAAAATCTCTAAGGACATACGATTATCCTTACAATTTCATTGCTAAAATACTTTTCTTGTAAAATCAAATAAAATATTCATTCTGATCTTTGATCTATGCATAAATACACATTTCCGTCAGCTTAACGCCACCACCAGTTACTCACCGCCCGCTCACGAATTGCGGCGGCGGCACATCACTCAGCCAAGCAACCAAGCCACCAGTCAGCCAGTTAGCCTGCGGTACCCCAATCGCTGTCGCAGCATATTTACAGCGAGTAGTACAGATTTAGCAATCTTTAGCAACGCCTTAAACACACTTCAACGCACTCCACCCCTTTGGCGTAGAACCTCCATTTACACCACCGCACAGTTGTAATTTTTTGCGTTTTCAACTGCTTGCTTTGGAGTATAATCACCCACGCAGCGTTAGCCTTGCGGTATGCTGCCACTATTTCAATGCTTCTTATGCATTTCTTTTTACTTATTTTTTTTTTATTTTATTACAATTCCACTGATATTCTTACATTTTTTTGACGCTCGAAGTTTCTTGAAGGGAAAAATATTCTCAAAAATTGTTTCCTTTTTGGCGTGCGAGCAATTGAAAAATTGATATGGATGAGTTTTCAATGATGCCAGCAGCAACAACAGCGCAGCACAACAACAGAAATTATTGTCAAATGGTACGTTGTATTGTCAGCGGAGTCGCCAAGAAGCAGCAAATAACGAAAATCGCTTGCTCTTCATTTCATTCGGCGCTGAGCAAATTTTGTGGCAAGCGCGGCAGCAAGCAAAAGGACAAAACCAACATGCATACAATGGCGCTTAAGTAGTGCCTTGTAAGTAGTGAGGGGTAAGGGGTGAGCAGTAAGCTTTGTATGCGCTAGAAACCACTGGCAACGCGCTTATTTGCACAATTGCGAAAGAATTGCGAAAATCTCTGAAAAATATGTTCATATTGTAGTTATCCTTTTGGGAGGATATTACTTGATACACTGGCTGCCAGCATGCCTCCTTCGTTCGTTGCAATAAGTATTGGCAAATGTCTTACTGGATTTATTAAGTGCTAAAAATGTGCAACAACAGATAAATGGTTGCGCCAAATTCATAGAATTTATGTAGCGAGGAGAGCGTTGGGAGCGAGGACGAGCATTTGGCTAAACGTGGAATAATAGCGTTGGCAATTTAGCAAATCGTGGATACTCGCAGTCAATTTAGGATAGAGATTTTTATATTTTTACAGCTATCGAGCGAAGTTAATATATTTTTGAAGTTTTTTGGTTGAATTTCTGTTAATAAATAAACTCGGTAGTACAGAAACTTGATGACGAAAGTCTTGGAAAAATTCAGAATTCTTACATGAGAAAAAAGCTTAGGTTAAGTTGTACTGGCCGGTTGTCACGTAGACACAGTAGACGTACTGGACCTTAGTAATGGAGGTTCTGTTTAGTTTGAGCTGAAGTATGCGTCATATATGACGTTATCGACTTTTGCGAACTTTAAGAGCGACTTGATATCTAATGTAACCCCTGAACTGCAAAGCTTCTACATATCTAAGACTTTGCTTTGGAGCGACAGACCTCTGACAGCAAGATTTATACAGAAAATATACCGCGACTCACTATTTTCTGCATAACGGGAGCGCTAGGAAACGAAAAGTGCTGACAGACGGATCAGGGTAAGAAGAAATGCTCCAAGAACACGCAGGAACACTTGCTATGCTTCTGTCCAGCCTTATCTAGAACTTGGCAGATTAAAGACGGTGAACACTGTTGAAAATGGAGTACTTTCCAGGACTAAGCAAGGACTTACAATCACGGGCTGACAGATGGATCAGGATGAGATAGAATGCCTTAAAGGCATGCAGGAACACCTGCAATGCTTCTGTTTAGCCTTATCTGGAACTTGACAAATTAGCGACGGTGAGAACTGCTAAAGACGGCGTTTAAGCTGCTTCACACGAACCTGGGACTTACAATCAAGGTCTGATATATGGACCAGGGTGAGATCGAACGCCTTAAGAATAGATAGAAACACCTGCAATTATTCTATCCAGCATTACCTAAAACTAAACAGATTAGCGACGGTGAGAAAGGTTAAAGATGAAACTTAAGCTGGTTTAAAGGACCCTGAGATTTATAATCACTGCCTGACAGACGGATCAGGGTGACTGATCTGACCAGCCGTATCTAGAACTTTAGAAATTAACGACGGTAAGAACCGCTGAAGATGGACCTTAAGCTGCTTTCAGGACCCTGGGACTTACAATCAAGGGCTTACAGAAGAATAAAGATGAGATGGAACTCCTTAAAGACATGCAGGAACACCTTCAATGCCTTTTTCCAGCATTAAATAAAACTCAACGCATTACCGCCGAGGACAATCGATGAAGACGGAACTTAAGCAACCTTATAGAGCCCTGGGATGCACGTTCACGAAAAAACAATGTATGTTTATTCAAAAAATTCATGTATATCTACTAGTCCAGACTAGCTGTATTCTTTCCGATTTTTTCTGCACTATGCTTTTGGCTATTTTTAAGGCGTGGAAACCTAGATCTCGGGGATCCTTAGAGACTCTTATAGATCCTATTTTATGTTACAGAAAATCTGTCAGACTTCAAAAAATTACTAAGTGAACTAATGAAGAAATTAGGCTATTAACATCTAAAAACTTTATAAATGAACCATTACCTCAACGGTATAGCTATGTTGTTGCTTCAGGGGTTAAATATTCTACAGTTGGATGGTAACTATAGCCCTAGGAAACGTACTGTTTTGACGGGTTCGAACCATAAGGAAAGGAGTGTTAGATGATTAGAGTTCGCTGGACATACAAAGAAGAGGGTAAAGCCAAGCCGGGACTCATTGCACGGTAGACAATTTTTCATACTCATGTCGCTTAGGCATGATGCTTTTCGTTCATATATTTGTTTGCGTCCAATACCTAAAGTAAATTTATTATGAGCAGAGAAAATAATTCACTGAAAGATGGTTGATTTCTTGGCGTTTCGGGTATTTTTTGAACGGGTGTTACTACATAGATCAAAAATTATAGGACAAAGTCCTAAATTAGACATATCAGAAGACCATCTTGATCAAATTAATGAAAATGCGCTGCCGAAAACCAGACTAAAACCAAAGCTTTCTTTCTACATATCTTTTCATTTTACCAAGACGTGAAAACCGCTGACTGCGTGGCGAAAAAAAATATTGCCAGCCACTTAAACTAATACAACATATTAATATTATAAATGCGGCAAACTTTGCACAACATTAAAATCAACTTTAATAAATTGAATGCGCCGCTAAGTAAAGCATTACAGTAGTGGGGCATGCATGAAAATAGCGGCCGACATATACACAGAAATGGTGCGCGTGCAAAAATGATGGCAGGCGCCACAAGACAAAACGACTGGAAAAGCCAAGCGTGTCTATGTTTGTGCGAACGTCAAAGCAAAAGCGCATTTTCACGCTCCGCTAGAGTTCTGAACTTCGCGCAGCAGCGCAACTGGCAGTCTTCTGCTCAGCAAGTGCAACGTAAAGCAGCCAGCAAGTGGATAAGCGGAAATGCTGAGCGCTTCAGCGCCGCGCTAACAACGAGCGCAGGCAGTGAGGCCTAAAGCCCGCAGCGTTGCCAGCGTGACTTGGCGTGGGTGTGGGCCGGAAAAGTTTAGCCAAAGCATGAATGAAAGGATGCATAAGCAAACGGTAGGGCTTCGGCCAAGCTGCATTTACTGTGGCTGCTGTTGTTGTGTGTGGTTTTGTTGTTTTTATTTTCTGTACTTTTGTTGCTGTTGGCTATAGTGCGCTTGATTTTTTTAAATTTTTTTTTTGCGTGATTGCTGACGGTGTTGTGTTGACGCCGGCGACGTAAACTTCCACGCCGCTGAGGCAGCAGAAATTTGTCTAAATTTGAGCTTTTGAGTTGAACATGCCGAAAGTTTTTCGGTTTTTACTTAAATCGGTAAATGCCACGGCTGAAGTGTTTGAAATTTGATAAGTTGCACTAAGGCGTGCAACATTGCTGATATTTATTTATGTTGTTTGCAACAAAAGAAAAAAAAATAAAAATAAAAAATACAAACAAAAAACAAAATAAAAAGTGTTGGCAACCCTTCAACGCCAGAAAACTTGCATCTAAATCACGCTCAAGTTTTCCGTAACTATTATTGTAACTGTCTTAAGTTTTGTTTGGTCATAATTTTTAACTCTTTTTTTTTGTTATTGTGTGCGCATTTTTAATCAGATTGCAATATGTTGCTTTTCAACATTATTTGTTTCCTAAAGTCGCTTTACCGCCTTAAAAGCGTATACTTTCAGCCTCAGTTTCGTTTGTTGCTTTTAGGCGCACAAGCAATATCAATATGCTTGCATATTTTTAGGCGTCAGACGTGTGCGATATAAGTTTACTGTGCTTTCATAGCCTGCTAACTGCCGTTAAATGCTTAAATGAATTTTATAAGTTTGCGTAAAACTTTTCTCTCACACTCTTCCACCTTTCCATAACTTTCGCTGTAGTTGTGGCTGTGTGTCGCGTCTCGTTCAAACTTTCTTGTTAGTGGCAAATATCCCCTAGAACTAGTGGCATGCCACATTTTGCCTTTTGCCGGCGTCTTTTGGTATTCGTCGGCAGAAGTTTTGTAATTATTTGAATTTGATGTGAAGAAATCCTTTGAATGTCTGACATTTCTTCAATAATAAATATTGTAGGTGGATTTTTTTTTGCTATGTGTACGACATATTTGGATTAAAGTGCAACTTGAATTTAAAAGAAATATAGCTCAGTGCTCTTAAAGCGTATAAAATCAATATCTGTAAAACTAAAAATGTAGAAACTGAAACACGAAGAGGAAAATAAAGCAATAATATTTCTTCTTTACTCGTGTATTGCACGACAGCTATCAAGCCCTTCAGCATGGCTTTATAAATGGCTACCGAAGGTGCCCAAGTATGAATCGCCAGTTTAGTATAAAGTTTTTGAATAAAATGGGATGCATGGCCTCGCATGGCTATCAAAAATAGAATATTCAACAAAGAAGTTTTATTTAATTTTGTATGCGGAATCACCAGAAATTGTGCCAAAACACTCAAAATCTTTGAAAAGTTCTTCGGCGATAACTATTTGTCAAAGAGGGTCGAGAACGCATTGATGACAAACCACGTCCTTGACGGCCATCAACATCAACTGATGATCAACACGTCAATTGGTGCTTGAGAATCGACGCTAACCGTGAGAGATCATACTGGCAGCGCTGGAATAGAGAAAGGATCAGTGACAACCATTTCAAAAGATCAATTGGGTTCAAGAAATGTGAAGAAATGATTGGTTCCAAAATCACTACATTTTTTCGAACAATATCGTTGAGTTAACGTCTGTGAAATAATGATTTTTGACTACCAGGATGTCATGGAACATATTATTACTGCCTACGAGTCTTAGATCAATGCTTACGACTCGAAAGCACACGATCACTTGGATAATTATCGTAGCAAAGGTAAATCGAAGCCGTAAAAAACGTAAAATCAGAAAAAATCAAATTTATCTTGACAGCTTTTTTTCGATTGCCGAGTTGTGGTGCATTCCAAATTTTACCGACCAACCAAACTGTCAACAAGGAATCCTATTTAATAACAACTCTTGGTTCTTGCACCACGATATTTTCGTGAGGTTTTTGCCAAATTTCCAATCAATATCGTTCCGCATCCACTGCATCGCCTGGAATATCACACAACAAACCGTCGAACAGAGTCAAATCGTTTAATTAAAACAAATATTTGACATTGCCGAGCCGGTTTGGTAGCATATCGTGACAAGAATGGATGGTTCTGCTCCTACCCACAAAATTATAAACACACTTAACAGTGATCTCGAGATCAAGATAAGTTCGGAATACTTCCCAATATTGCACAAACTCAGCATACTTCCATTCCTCAACAAATTGATCAGATCACAATTCTGAAAACTTAAAAAGATTTATTAAACCTTGGTTTCCATAAGAGATTGTCTGTTATTAACAGAGCCGAGAGAAATTAATATTCATCTGTACGCATAAATATCGTAACTAGCGAAAGGTTTTCCTCGAAAAAATATTATATCAACGCAATGCTTCATTCCTAGAACTTAAGCTCCCTCTGAGCTTTCGCTCTTTCATTTCAAAAGATAGTGCGGACATTTCGTCGATCTAGAGCTACAAAACAGAGTCTCTATAATGTACTCGTATATCATCAAGTTTACTTATGGTACTTCCTAATGCTTTTTCTGTGGCGGTCGAAAGCATTCGCCAAGTATTTTTGAAAAAATCTGTCAGTCTTTGGTCAGATATAAATCCCCAAAACGTTACGGTTACGTTGGCGAAGAAAAAATTGAAGTATTGGAAGGAATTGAAAGGGCCACTACAGGTTCATTGAGGTATTAATACCAAGATACAGAGATAGAAATTTTTAACTTCAAATACTCAAAAAATGCAAATAAAGTCTCCTGGGTACACCTTCCGTTTTTCCTACCTTAGAAAGTAATCTAGGCAGGTAATTTGTATTCTGAGGGCGCAATAGACCTAAGGTCGCGGTGGATTCCTCGTTTATCAGTCAATCCTGCAGATTGTATTTAAATAAGAGTCTGGAAGTCTATTGCAAAAAATAAAACTATGGCAAATCGAAAAGACTTAAACTATCTCAAGCTGCCGTCAAATATTAAGCTATTGAGTAACTCAGCATGTTCTGCTTAAATAATATAAATATTTAAGGTATAAAAGACACAACTGTCAGAAAAAACCTGTCCACAACTTGCCAAAAACTTTCTAATTCCACAGTATTGAAAATAATTTCTGCAACATTCAATTCCCTTTCAGTTCCGCTCTAATTTAACGACAGTGCGAACCCTCATAACTAACACGACATGAAAACTGGCCGGAAAGTGGCATGAGCCACTGAATGACCGCAATATTCGCACTCATGAAAATCCTATGAACTTTCTATTTTACTAAAACTCGAAAGTTTCTATTTTTATTATACATTTTATAGACTTTGCATTTGTTGCATACAAATTGGGCAAAACTCGCACAGGATGCAAAAAACAGGCGGAGCTGCCACGAGAAGCAAATGAAAATTCAAAAGTCCAACAGCACGTGAAAAATAACAAAAATAAGAGAAGAGTGAGAACAGAAAGAACAATAAGAAAAGTTAAACAAATGCAACGGAGGAAAACAGCAAATAGTAGGAGAAAAAGTCAACATTTGGAATTCCCGCGCGTGCAACAGCAGCAAATAAAAAGCAGAAATGGCGCAAAACTAACAAACGATTGCAACGCTGGGCTTACGAGCTGCAGTAAAACGGAGAACGAGTGACGGGCGCATAAGACTTGTGGTGGTACGAGAACAAAAGCTATAAATTCCAAAGTGTAACGGATTAGCAAAAGTCAAACCGCAAAATGACTGGTAAGAGCCGCTCAACGAGCGCCTGCAATTGGCACTGTTCGTGGAGGTAGCTGGCGAAGTAGGAAACCAGTAGGACTGGGCACTGAAGTTTTGCATAGTTTGTGAAGAAGCGCAGCAGTGTTTTGCCAGCGTGCTGTACTATTTGAATAGCCAAACAGATATACGAGTAGTTGCGGGCGTACACGAGCTGACCGAACAATTTGTGGGCGCGCGCCTTAGCACGTTGTGGTCGAATTTTCGGTGTGAACACGGTAGCACTACGAATACGCTAGGTGCGAGTTGGCAGCGAGTATAAGAGCCATAAAGCGAAGAAAAAACCAAAAACACCGACAACGAAACGAGCAAATGAACGGAAAATTCATGCAAGCAGGAAATGGTCGAACACTTACGAGCGTAAAATGTTGGGGTAAAGCGTCAATGAAATGCGCATTTACAAGCCATAATGAATGACACGGTCATGGCGGACAAGGCGGTGGCTACACAGCGCGGGGGTTTGACACAACGCCAGGAATAACAGAAATGTGGAAAATCCAAAGCATAACGAATACAATGTGAAGAAAGCGCACGCCATAGCTGAGGCTGTGGCTGACGCAGCTTGTCCGCTGCTTGACTGACAATGGCTGAGGACTATTGACGGCCGAGATGACGGTGGCTGTACAGACGCGCCGGCATTGGTGTTGACGATGACGATGACGATGATGTTGGAATAGCGATAAAATAAATTTGCATATGAATTGGGAATTAAGCACACTTTGTAGCGCCGTTAACGTATGGCTGGATATGTCGAAGCGGACGGACGAGCTGTGAGCTGTGTTGTTGGCCGCAATCAATGGCTCTAACAAGCGACATGCCGAAGAACAAATGGTTGGATTTGCAGTTTGAGGTGTAAAAAAGAGCGAAAAATTTGTTGTGTAAATGAAAGTGAAGTTCGTGGCTTTGTATGCGAGAGAGTTAGAAAATATTACAAAATTGTAATCATAATCAATATATGGTAAATGCAATAAGGATACCAGTTTGATGATTATTGAAATAGACCCACATTTAGCATGACTTAAGCATCCGACATTTAAATTATGTTAATCAACTAATATACAAGCCAGAAATAAAAATATTTCTAAGTAATTTCATTCATGCAGCTTTGCGGTTTGGAATTCTCATCGCATTTATATCTTACTTGATTATATATATAACCCAATTTTCAAGGCTCAGGTCTTGGAACACAAGCATCACAGTGCTTTTCACAAAGTTACTTCTGATGGTGGACAGAGCAAAAACTTCTACTGGAGCTTAGTAACATTGTAGGGGTTATCAGAGATCTTTATGATTCCATCTTCAGAAAAAGGGAAAAACGGATTCCTTGGAATGCGGAGCATGCGTGTCGGGTGAAGAGACACTGAAACATTTTCTAAGCGAATGCCCAGACTACAGTCGAATGAAAAGAGTCATATTCCATTGATCCTAATACTCCAACTTAAGAAACATTGCCCAGCTGGGATGGAAGAGAAATGTGTTTTTTTATGCCAAATCTACTGAGTTGCTTGAGAAAACTTAAATTTTTTCCCATCCGTGAGCTGAATGGACCTAAGACTTAAATTTGTTTTAATCCGGAAGCTCAAATTTAAAGAAAATTGTGAAGTAGAGTGACAAAACTTCAATCGTTAAGACAAGAATCGTCTCGAGGACGTCAAGAGTGGACAGAAAACAGTTTTTTTTTTTTTTTGCCAAATCACTGAGTTACTGGATAAGACTTAATTTTGTTACCATCCGGGAACTCAATGGACCTAAGACTTAAATTTGATATCATCCGGGAGCTCAGTAGACCTAAGACTTGGCTTGCCTATCAACCGGTAGCTACTTGAATTTGTTAAAATTCGGGAGCTCAATGGATCTAAGGTTGGCCTAAGTGCGTCGCTTTGCGGTCTTATTCACTAGCCAATCAAACTTATTTTCAAATTTAAACGAAATCGTGAAGTGCAGTAACAAGACTCCAATCGTTAAGACAAGAATCGTCTCGAGGGCGTCAAAAGCTATTTAAAGCAATAGTCTGATCAAGGATCAATGATAGTACCATTAAATTGAGATTTCGTGTATTCACAACTTTAAGACTCTTTGAACCAGTGAAGTAAAAAAGGAACTCTATCAATTTTGGGGCATTTCCAAACGGTTGTCGGTTGTCGGTTCAACGGACTTCTTGAAAAGCCATAAACTGCTGACATAAGACTGAACAACTAACATCTCCACAAATTGAGCTCGTCATCTCCACGATCTCAAAGAGATTGTTAGGCTTAATTTTCACTTGGGGCGTTTTTTACGTGGCGAGTCCCAAACCCAGCTGCTTGAGCCTTATGTAAAATAATCGATTCTGGCCACTTCCAAGTGTATGGCAATCAGAGATCTTTCCTCACTTGCGTGAACTACTGCACATGACTCCATCCACCATACGTTGGCTAGGTTATTCTGTCCGAATGGACGAAAAATCTGCAGCTCTGAAAGTATTCGACGCAATGCCCGCCGAGGGAAACAGAGCGAGAGGAAGACATTCACTCCGTTGGAAAGACCAGGTGGAGTCAGTTCGCTAAGAACGTCCAGTTGGCGCCGTATTGCAAAAGCAGAAACGATTAACCGCATAAGCATTGTCTATGCTATTAAAGAAGAAGAAGAAGGAAGCTATCTGGATCCCTTATCCAAAAGAGTTAATATCGAAGCTCTCGAACTTACGTTAAACCGCCAATTGTCATAGGAATTAGTTCGAAAATCTATTAGTTTTCGCCAACTAATCACCACATTTCCCCAGCTTATCTATTTCCAAGCAACCATTCGTGCATTACAATCGAGTACAGTGGATTTAACTTATGAATTTAATCACCTGCAAAGGACATTATCAAGGATATACGAGTCAGTATATGTTTGTTCAACAATAAAGGTGTCCAAGCGTGTGCGAAGCTGATTTTATGCTAATCACTTAAGACAACAAAGCCAATCAGCATGTAAATATGCAATTGCTTGTCACCATACACCACTGCAGACGCTGCTCCACACCGCTGGGGGTCTAACCACCGAAGGTAGCAATGCACGGTGGCAACGTAATAAATGAAGGAAAATGAGCACTTCGTGTGTTAGTTAAGCAGTTGAGTAGCCAAGAGGCGAATTTGTGGCTTTTAGTCAACGAATGGTAAAACAACAACAACAAAACATACACATACAACGTCCAGCCTTGCAATGCGACACTGGTCGCTGGTCGGTTCGAGCAACGCAAAGTGGATAGCAAATAAGTACAAAAGGATTGGGTGATAATTTGAAGGGAGTAAAAATTTTAAAACAAACCAAAACATGTATGGGTGTGTGCTTGTGTGTTTAGGGAAAACTTTATACACTTGCAACAATGTTGCATGTCAGCCACTGTGCAGCTGGCGTGTATGAAAGCGTTGAAGGGAATATTTGTATGAACACATGCGTGTATGTGTATGTGAGTGTTTTGCAAACCCCTCAGGCAAGTCACGCTGTACACATACATACACACATGCAAAAACATTTTCATTGACACCGCTGTTGCATTGTGCCGTTAAAGTCAAGCAGATAAGCTCTATGAGTTCTACAACATTTGACAATCGCATATATACATATATGTATGTACGTATGTGTGTTTAGTTAACAATTTCGTATATTTATTGTGTCGGGTGTTAAATGGTTTTCGTGTAATTGCGAGTTAGCATGCGAAAGTATTTTAATTGAATTATTTTCATTGTTGCCACTGTAGTTATTGCCTTCCCAGCGCTAACCCACCGGCTGTTGGGTATTTTTTTATGCTAGTTTTATACCCTAAACAGGGTATATTAAGTCTGCATGAAGTCCTTAAAACGCAGAAGGAAACGTTGAATAGCCTATAAGATATATATGTAAATGATGAGAAGATCGAGCTGAGTCGACTCAGTCATGTCCTTCGGTCCGTCTATCTATATGTACGCGAAACAGTCATCAGTTTTTGAGATATAGATCTAAAATTTTGTGTATGTCCTTTTCTCTTCAAAAAGCTTCTTATTTGTCGACATCGTCGATATCGGACCACTATAGCATATAGCTGCCATACAAACTGAACGATCGGAAACAAACGCTTGTATGAAAAACTTTTTCATTTGTTGAGATATCTTCATGAAATTTCGTGAGCACTATACTCTGTAATATAATCTCTGAAGAAATTGTTCAGATCGGACTTTAGCATACAGCTGCCATACAAACTAACCCATCAAAACAAAAGACTTGTATGGAACAACTTTTTATTTCGCAAGCTAACTTCACGAAATTTGACATAGATTATTCTTTGAGTTAACAATAGAATCTCTGAAGAAATTGTTCAGATCGGACCACTATAGCTTATAGCTGTCATACAAACCGACTGACTTGGTTCTGGTCCTCGTATGGAAAACTTTTTTATTTCACCAGATATTTTCATGAAACTTCGCACAGATTACCACCTAAAGTAGCGTAACACTCTTCGAAGAAATTGTTCTAATCGGGTCATATAGCTGCCTTATAAACCAAGCGTTCAAAATTCAGTCTTTGTATGAAGAACTAAAACTACGAAGGGCATTATAGCTTCACTGCAGCCGTAGTTAACGTTTTTTCTTTTTTTTTTTACCACTTTTTTTTCTTGTTTTTGTTTTGCTAAAATTTGCTTGCAAATTTCATGTAAATTTCAACAACAAAAACAAACAGCCGCGTAAGTATTTATGCAAATAAATTTAGTATGCGAAAAAAGTTCGTACTTGTGTGTGTGTATTTGTGCGCAAAAACAATAAAAAACCAATATTGTTCCGACAAATGAACTCGCAAAACATTTAAATGAGTTAAGCGACAATTTGTTGTTTCCAACGAGTCATGTGCACAACATGGAATGCCTTGAGGTGTTTTCACTGCCGCCATGCAGGCTTTGGCCAAATAGAGCAATTAAAGGGTTAACAAAAACAGTTTATATGTATATGTGTAAAGCAAAACGTAAATTTTGAACTGAATTTTTGATTCATATAGAATATTTAGATGAATCTTTCAAGAGCTAACCTTCAAAAAATGAGCTTTAAAAATGCTTAATGATTATTATATTGCAATATGTATATGTATATGTAGGTATCTATGGAACATTTTGGTTAATGTTTTTGATATAAAACGTGTCAATGCTAGACTCATACCTATAGGCCTGAATGTTTAACATTTGAATTGTGAATACCGCTTGAAGAGTGAGTTAAAACCAGAAAAAAAAAGGTTCACTGACGGCACTAAAGGTCTTCTGAGCCGAGACCTCTAACAAGTGAATTGAAAATTTGATTGATCTTGCTTGTGTTAGCTCGCAATAGTCTAATAAAGTACGTGAGTTGGATTCTTTACGTCAATCCGGGTAAAATTTTATCAAATCAATCTGGTAAACTCGCAAAAACGGTCCGGAATGGTGAAAACCCTTTAAGGTATAAGCCTAGTCCATTATTTTATATATAGACTATTTATATATATATTTTTTTCTTTACTTAAATTTAAGGCTCTTAAAGCCAGTATCCATATAGGTTATGTTAAGTTTGTCGGATGGGCCAATAATTTTAGAATGACGGAAACCTTTTAATGTATAAGACTAGTCTATAATTTACAAAATATATTTTTACTTAAATTTAAGGCTCTTAAAACCAGTATCCATATAGGTTATGTTAGGTTTATCTGGTAGGCCAATAAGCCACCCAAAGACCAGTGTTGATCCTTTACGATCAGTATTCGTATAAGTAGTAGTATAATAGTAAAAGACAAATGTCCTGTCCAATCTGCAATAGTGACGAAGCGGTCGAATCCATTATACCGAAAATTTAACCAATACCTACCATTTTGTATCAAAATGTCAATGTAAAAAAACAGAAATGCAAACGCAGGACAATCAAGAAGGCAGTGTTTGGATGTTTTACCCCGTCTTCTTCCGTACAGCTTCTGTACCTGCCGTACGGTAAGATTCTAAACCCTGCAGTTCACAACTGGAGAGAGACCAGCTTTACTGAGAGCAAAGACTGGTTCACTTACGAACGATCTTAGCTTACGAGGGCGATCCAGCAGGAATCTCACTTGAACAGCTTAGAACGCCGGTCTGTTGTGGTACTTAAAACTCTTATATTATACATCATAAGACCCTTACAAATCGACATAGCGCTTCGAGTCTATAACAAAGTTGTTGAGACCGCTAATGCCAGTTTCTACTATGTCTCCAGGTTTGCCGAAGATAAGGCTGCCGGGATTTTTCAACCTCAGTCCAAAAAAGGCTGTATAATGGACAGAAAAGAGCCTAGATAATTCCGCCCTCCTCCATACAACTTTACCAACTTGCGTCCGTCAAGATTTTTGCTTTATCTCATTGATACCTACTGGAAAATATACAGTAAGAACCCCAATAATTGCGGCAAGATGAACTTTGCCAAGGGCAAATAGTGCAGGAGACCTATTGCGTTGTAGTTTTAAGGTTTTGCAGCAGCACAGAAGAAAGTCGTCAATCAGCGCCTGCTAACTGCACGCGAGGTCCGGTTATCTAGTGCTAGAACGCAAGATGCCAATGGAAATCCAGATTGTTCTCATTACAATGTGAGCGTGGCAAGGATGCCTCGTCTGTCGAGTTCGCCGGCTTTACAGTTGCCAGCATTTTAGCTATGACCAGGCACCCAAAAGCATCTAATGAAGAAGTAGATTGATGCTAATTCTAGTGAGAACATACACTCTTTAACTAGCTTTGAACCCAAAGTTAGCGAGCTCAGAGCAAGTATTGTCGCACTACTTTTAGAGGAATGTTCACCTCACGAAATCTGACCTGACCTCGTAACAATAAGGCAACTTCAATTAAAATCCTAAGTAAATTTGAACAACAGTTCACAATCATTAATCAAAGCTCACTTTATGTGCTTTGAAATCCAATATAAATTTTAGCACATATGAAGCTCCAAGCCAAAATGCAATTAGACACTTTCTACCAAAGTATCTATTAAAGACTAGCTTATTGAAAGTTTAACAACAACAACGGCCATACTATATACAATGTAGATAATTACTATGGAGAGCTGGGCACGTCATGACTAATAGCAGGGTCGTCATTGCAGGCAACAAAGTGGCAATTAGCCAGAGAAATGCCCTTACAACAGGCACAGATTTCTTCGGTTTAACTAAAAACAAGGTTTACGCCTGCAAAAAGCTGCAAAATATGCTAGTGTGTAGTTAAAAAAAGCTGTCTCACCTTTTTGCCGCACATAATATTATCTACCAGCTTGCTTGTGTGAAAAAAGTTCACATTTAAAAATGCCAACGACTTCCTGTAATTTTCAGCAGCACAAAAATGCAGTGCAGAATGTCAAGATGCCGGAAGGGTGAGCAGCAAAAGACTAAATAGAAAGGAAATAAATGAAGAAAGCAATCGAGCACTTAAAAGACATGTATGCATATGTGTGTGTGTTTATGCCACGGCTTGTTTCCTTACTATTTTGTGATTGTCATACAAAGGACACATTTCCTGTGCGCGTGTGTATGTTCGTGTGTCGCAAATAGTCAAAGAAATAGACGTCCGACATCCAACAATTTGGCAAAAAGAAATTGTCCACTTAACTGCGTCATTGAATTTAAACATCATCATTTGCAGCATTCAACAGCCAACAGCCGAGGCCAAGCGACAAGAAAGCAAGCGCAAAAGAACCCGCCCGACAGCATAGTAACTACAAGTGAGTGGCGGAAGAACATTTGTTGAGGAAGTGCTGGACGGCTTTGCGTTGGTACGACGACAGTGCAAGCGAAATGGCCACTTCAATTAAAAGACTTTCACCCGAAAACACTTCCGGTTGAGGCTGTTAGACGGCGCTTTATCTAGTTGAGGGGCGGGCGTGGCGCTAGTATCGTGCGAAATACGCTTGTTGTTGTTTTTGACACACTCGCAAAATGTTTTAAATTGCACTGAAATGCCAAATTCTATGTGGCAATGAACAGAGAGCCCCGATGGGAAAATATAACCCGCTAGGAAGTAAGTGAAACAAGTAAAAGACAAAATTGGACTCTTTTTAAGATGGTTTAGTCGAACGTTCTTCAGACTTCGGGTAATGAAGACAGTAAAGTTTTTGAGCAGGCTCCGTGCATCTCCCTGATTCTACCAGACGATGGTAAATAACCCTAGTTGTCTTCATTATAATCTATGCAGAGCAGGTCGCCTCCAATTTGCTTAATGACCTGTGGTCTTTACGGCCTTTTAACTGCCGAAGACTGTCGCTGTGAAATCATATTGTGAGTAAAATTAGCTCTTTAGGATTTTGGTAGAACCCTGGGTGGTAGTTACGGCATTTTGACACCTGAGTATTAAGGAGAAAGAAGGGCAGAATCGCCAGCACTAGCGATAGCTAGTCAGCTGAAAGTAGACCGCCTCTTAGCGACCAAAATCATGGAACGTTGCATGGTGATCAGGTGTTCTGAAGGTGAATCTTAAAGTTAAGTGAACTGTGATGACCTCTTTGCATAGTATGCCATACATTCACGATCAAATTTGACTCGGACTTCAGCGCAAACCGAATAAATCAAAAATTTGTCGTTCGTTAGAAGTTTGACCTCCCATGGATACAAGGACTTCAAAAATATAAAACCAATTTATGCTTAAAGTGCGATCCCAAGCATTTTGTCTAAGCAGAGCAATTCACACCAACAGGAGATATGAAACTTTACCATTATCTGCTATTTATGAACGTCCATACAAGCTGGCATACCAGCTGGATTGATACTTATTGATTATTTCATTCTACTTTGTATTGTCCGACCATTCTTCTTTGACTTTTTCTGAGTTTTCATATATTGTAGGTGTGTCTGTATACATTATCTCTGCCTTGTTTCTCTAAGTGTCCTCTACCTTAGTAATTTTTTCCCTTTCATGCTTATCACATTTCAATGTCTCTGGTAATCGTATTACATTCTAAGCTTAGAAGGTGTGGAATTTTAAAGTGTTTGGTCTTTTCTAGGCATTTTATTATGCTTTCAGTGTGAGCATTTTCGATTGAACCCGACAGCATTGAAAACGGCAAAACCTTTTTAAGTGAAAGGATAATTAAAGCAGGCTTTGAAGCATATAAAACTACCTTTCTGACAAAGACGATGTGTCGAGTATGTTATGCATGTTTAGAAGAGCGAAAGTCGTGCGTATGAAATTTCTAATTAAACGTAATTTACTGGCTTAAATGGTTTGTCACTCTAAATAATGGTGAATGGAGAGATTTACTAAGGCTATTGGAAGCCAAACATTTTAAAGTTCTCAGAGTGGGAGATTCATAAATACTCTCGAACTGCCATTGATGACTTGGACCACTGCGTCGCGGAGCCTACAACTAGTAGCATCTTCGTGGCTCGATGCGATTGTGAATTATCATCGTATAAAATCCATGAATTGTAATTCCACCATTTCGGCTGTTTTCGATGAATGTTTTCACTCAAACGCCTGATTACGACCAAATATAACTCCTTATTGATAGTGTCCTTTCGGAACAAACTTATGATGCATCAAACTACGAATATCGAAGAAACCATTAAGCATCACCTTAATTTTTGAGCGGCTTTCGCGTGGTTTCTTGGTTTCGGCTCGTTTTACTCCATTCCGATGATTGTTGACTTGTTTGCGTGTGAAACACATATACCCATGTCTCATCGGCAGTTATAATGCTCTCCATGTATATAGGATCAGAATTCGCTCGATCAAGCACTTTCAACGAGACATGTTTACGTTAAACGTTAAAAAGAACGAGTTTCCTGTCCAAAATATCCACCAAAATCATTCGAATGGAGTCGTGAGAGTTGTGGAACTCTTTTGCCATTTCTCTTCTACTTTCCTGATGATTTCCAAGCACCATATCCTACACTTTTTTAATATTTTCATGAGTTGAAGAGATCGAAGATCGTCCAGACGAGGCATGTCCTCAACGATCTCTCGAGCACCTTCGAAGGTCTTATATCACTCGTAGGCTTGTTATTTTGATAAAACTGAATCAAATAGGCTCTTTCCAACAATCGCAAAGATTCCGCAAATTAAAAACCACAATTTGGAAAACACAAAATTATGTAGCCACATTTCAAGAACAAATTTTCGTAATTTGTTGCCACAATTTTAGCTGAGAAAAACTATAAACAACAAACGTATGCAAATTCAAGCAAATATCAGCCAATATACGAACCTCAAAAGCAACTTCAAATATAATTTCACAACACAAACACTTTGTGTCTTTCACCATTGTTGATTGTCATTTGCCAACTGACAATGCAATTTGGTTGAACGACCTAACTACCGACGCAGCCGAGAGTGACCTGTGTTTTTGCACACGCTTGAAAATTTCGAAATTTCCCTGCTGTGGTTGCACATTAGTGGCTTAAATGCGGTTTTCAAAACTTATTTTGCTTGCAAATGTCATTGTTCTTGGAATTTTTATTGGTTTCCCGAATAATAGTTGCCAGTTTCACTATTCGCTCTCTATTACCAGTGTTTTGCTTTTGTTGCGAGTGTGCGGCCCATGTCCAATTCGAATTATAACCGGAAAACTGCAGCACAACAAAAACAAGGCAAGCAAGCAAATCACCGCAAAAAAGGACAATAACACCACCAAAGTTATTTACATGCGAGCTTATGCAAACAAACACTTATGCATGCATGCATCCATATCAAAAAACGTTAGACTCACACATACTCACACATACACACTTGAGCAAAACATTTATGTCCTCTGTATGTCCATTTATCTACCCAAACTGTGTACTTCTCTCATATGCTGCCTTCTTAGTGCCACACGAATGTTCCTTGTGTGTGTTTGTTCGCTGTCTAGGCGTGTGTCTGCTGCTGAGGGACCCCTTTCATTTGGTCAGGTGAGTTTTGAAATTTATTTGATTGGCTTTTCGCTTTGTTTTTTGAGCTTTGAAAGTTCAGTCTTTTCTCTCTTCGCACATAATGAGCTCTTTGAAGTCAAGGCTTTGGCGCCACAAATTACAGCGAATTGTCCGGTGTGCGGCATATGAGTCTTCTGTGATGTAGGTTGGAGCTATTGCACTGATTGGTATTAGCATATTCAGACAGTCAATTGAGTATGAAATGATTTTATTTGTTACGGCGGTGTTTGTGGTTTTGGTTAAGGACCGCAAAATAGCTAAAATTCCATGTTCATTAATTATATAGAGAAATGATTAGCAGACACGATTGAGAGCTAGACTACGACTAACTAAAGTTTCACCTTTTTTTTTGTATTCCACAAACAACTCATCGAAGTAGTTTAGGTTAGGTTATATTGGTCGGATTTCACAAAATATATAAACCTAATGGTTCTTTGTAACGCCAGATGGAGGTTCAGTTTAATACGCGTTGAAGTATTCATCTTACAGCACGTCAAGGTTTTTTGCGTAGTTTAAAAGATACCTAATTTCTAATTTTGATACTTCATTTAGCTTCTTGAACTGCGAAGCTCGTAGCTAACTAACACGAGTCTAAGATAAGACCGTACAAAAGCATAGGAGGTGTCGCTGCGTCTCTCTCATGCCTAATTCTTTGTACTTTCTGAGCTTGTCATCATTAATAATAGCCAATCGGCTCGCACGTGATGTTGGAGAGTTGTGACCTGAGACTAGGCCAACCACTGTCCTTCAGTATTTTCGTGACCGTATGACTAAAAGGCATGCATGTTTTCTTACGAGGATCTTGCACATGATCTTGGCGTTATTGATTGTCACTAAAGCTTTCCATCTCACCCTGTTCGCTTTGTCAGCTCTTTCGTAAGTTTGATTCTGCATCGCTTATAGCGATTTACGTATTTCCTGTATGGGTTGGGTAGCCAAACGGATGACATTTTTTCCAATCTTAGCAACACTTTGTTTCCAGCAAAGCCTTTTTGGCCTGAAGCTCAATATCTATGCTGTGGATTTATGGCAGACACTACATCTATTGCCACCTGGCTTCGTTATCGACGAAAAAATGGTTAATGCAGTATACACAAGAGCTCCCTAATTATTAGAGAACGGTCTTGAAACGGTCTAGTAGTGGTTTCTTTATCTTGATCAACTGCCAGTCATTTATTCCAGGTGTGTACTTGTTTTGCAGCTTGATTTAACTCAGAAATTTTTCGCTTGGCTCCACTAGGGGGGCAACCAAATATCAGACAGGTTCCTACAAATCGGATATAGCCCTCGATTTGGGCCCTACAAATGTGTCGTTTACATTACTGAAATGTCTTGGTGTTGCTGCCTTGTTCTGCTCTATTCTTTGTTCGACTTTCTTAGCCAGACTACCCATTATGACCGACTCCTTTTCTGGGAGCCAGCTAGCCAGGTGGTTTCGACGGAAGTTTGTGATTGTTTTCCTTTCAAGAAACTTTCATATTCCTCCAATATTTGTGTCTGACGCTTTATGTCCCCTTCGTCAATTGAGGTGGCGCAGCTTGATCTTTAGCAGTCTAACCAGTTATAAGGACTATCCTCTGATACCTGCTTATCCTCACTTGATTTAGAGCTTTGTTTCTTACTTACGCTAACTTTCTCCTTTAGCAGCCACAGTACTTTATCTCTCTTAGTTCGAAAAAGAATGTGCCTTACCCGGTCCCAGCCGTTACTATTACTTACTGCTTCTTCTCCACGGCAAGGCAACCAATGCTGAAGGCGACTAATACAATACTTGTGTAGCGCTCCAGAAACTCTTTTACTATTAACTTACACCAGCGTAAACAATTGAAAAAAGAAATAGGCTCTATTATGAAATTTAGGTTAGGTGTGGTACCCAGACGTACTCAGGTAATGGTATATTATAATTAACCGTCCAATTGAATTTCCAATCTATACAAATCTTCCTCTATCACTGTTGAAGGACCAATTCAGTTTACAGAAGGGTTGAATTTTATTTGTTTCTAGATCATAAATTATTGGCTCGGCCAGTATACGAGCCGCCAATCTACCAAAGTAAACGATCAACCTGTTGAGCTAGGAGAGTCGATTTAGTCCTATCAGTCTGCCGTCTGTTGAGATATCGGTCTAAAATTGGACAACCGCCGAGTTTATTCCTACTGTAAGAACTTCTGTTTGTAGCATAAGATCTAGACACACTACGCAAGTAGAAGAAGTAACTTCATCGAAGTCAGGATTTTATATTAATTAGGTAAATATCTAACAAAAGTAATACATTAAAATGGTGAACCTTCTACTCAGCATCACTTTATTAAAGCGAATCACTACTGTCCTCAGCTCCCAGCTTCACACTGCGAACTGCAACTCCAAAACGGTCCATGTAGTAAATTAACATCATCCACTTTTAATGATATTAAATTCTCGCTATACGCACTCAACAATTGAAGTGCAAAGCAAACAGTTTCTAATCAATTTCCACATTGATTTCTACGACTGCCGAGCAACACTTTAACCCCTTCACATCCACACACACACACACACCCAGAGGTGCACCAAGTGTCAAGCACATACACATACGCCGCTGGTGCCAAAGAGTTATATGCACATAAGTGAAGAAGAATTCAATTTAAGACTTGAAGTATGCGAACGAACACACTCAGAGAGCGGTAAAGAGACAGTAGAGAAGTGAAAAGAGGCAGCAGCGAGGTGAAAAGAGCAGCTGAAGGCATAAAGGCCAACAGCCAGTCAATGCAGTTTGCAAATGTAAAATGCAAATCGATGGTTAAATGGCTGAGGCGGAAGCAATTATGGATGGAGAAGTGGAGTGCTCTACAGCATATATCTATGTGACTACATCAGGGGTGAGGGCGACTGCAGTAATTAGCAAAATGAATACGCAGTTCGTCGCATTGCCATTATGGTGGCAGCACAACCGAACTTGCTGCCAATCCCCGCTGTGCTGTGTGTTCCCTGTGGAGGGCCACCGGGTCGTATGCGCAACTTGTAGACCAAATACGCACACACGCATACAATATCGAGCTGGCGTTGCAACGTAATCATGAGCAACATTATTGTTGTTATTATCAACGGAGTAAAGTCATCACCATTATTGGGCCACTTTGCTGCCGCTGCTGCCATGAGACGGCATCTGTTCGTCAGTCAGCCATTCATTGATTCGCGTTATGCTACCGATAGGGCAGCGTTGGCACTTTGTCTGTAGAAGCACCACTTCACACGCTCATAATATGCAAATGCGTTTGCGCCGGCGTGAAAGTTGCGCAAATTGTTCCGCTTTTTCATATTCCATTAACGGCACAAAGCGAAAGCGCGCATTTTTTCCTTTTTCTTGCATAAAAATTTTTGCAATTTTTGTATGAATATTTAAGTTGATTTTCTTTTATGGCTTTAAGATATTCGGATAAAGAAATTATGATTTTTCAAGCGTAAAAAATTTAAATAATTACACTGGTCAACCAAAAGAAATTTTTTCTGTTTTCATGTTGAAATTCTGTTTTTAGGCATTGAAAAATAAGGGAATTTTTATTTTTTGGTCTTAAAGTGTGCTTTTGTCTGATATGATTAAAATAAATTAATTACATCGGTCAACAAAATTTTTTCTTTTTTTTGCATTTCTGTTTTCATGCTCATCTTCTGATTCTGGACATTGGAAAATACTGTAATTTTTATTTTTGGTCTGCTTTGATTAAAATTAAACTAATTACACCGATCAACAAAAAAAATTTTTTTTTTTGGGTTTCGGTTTTCATGTTAACATTCTGATTCTGGATATTAGAAAATACTGTAATTTTTATTTTTAGCTCTTAAAAAAAATTACACTGGACAACAAAAGGTTTTTTTTGGCTTTCTTTTTTCATGCTCAAATTCTGATTCTATATATTCTGATTCTAGACATTGGAAAGTACTGTAATTTTTACTTTGTTTTGTCTGATATAATTAAATTAATTACACCGGTCAACAAAAAAATATTTTTTTTTTTTTGTTTCTGTTTTCAAGCTGAAATTCTGTTCTAGACATTGAAGAATTCTGTAATTTTTATTTTTGCTCCGCTATGATTTAAATTAAACTAATTACACCGGTCAACAAAAAAATTTTTTTGGGTTTCTGTTTTCATGCTAACATTCTGATTCTAGACTTTAAAAAATACTGGAATTTTGATTTTTAGCTTTAAAGTTTGCTTTTGTCTAAACTTTCAAGAAAGAAACGAAATCTCCCTGGTTTTGGTGTAGTATTTAGAAGCAGAAGCAGAAACAGAACAGAAAAGGAACATGTAATTTTCAAATTTCCAAAAATAGTGTCAACCATTGTTAATTAAACTTATTAATATTCATATAATATTATGATTTGATTTATTGAATTTATTTAAGTACCCTATCTTTTCTTATCCACAATTAAATACAACCCTGCTGATTTCATATAAGACCGCCTCTTCAAACCCCTTCAAACTCTCTGCCCACATACTTGGCATTTTAATGAACTCAAGTACATGTAAACTTGCTCTGGTTTGCTTGGCTTTGGTTTGCCTTGTGTTGACAAAGTTTTTATGCAAGTTGTTCGCCACTCGTCTAAGCACAGTCAGTAGTTTAGCTCCCTTTGGAGATTTATGCGAGCCGAAATTGTAGCCAAAATTACATTTTAATAGCGTTAGTAAATGTAATGACTATAGTGGTGAGCAAAATAAATGCAGAATGTGCAAAAAACAAAATTTGGTTGCTGGGTTGGCTCAAAAATGTGGCATGACCGCAGGTGGGTTTTCGTTAGCCTCACTGTTGTACCAGGTTTTAAATAAACTAACCCATATCCAGCAGTTCACTGAATTTGGTGAAAAACTTGATTTTCCACCCCACCTGAGCAGTTTTCCTTAAGTTCAGGCATTGGGAGCCTTTAAATATATTCCGTCTCATCCTCGGCATTCGCAAAGTTAATATTGCAGCGTTACATTATCCCCCGCGTACGTTCTACATACCGCCGAATCCATTTTTTCAATTTTCTGAAGATGGGATCTTAAGGGTAGGTACTTTATGATGGCCCCTACAATAAGCTCCCTTTTACCTAGAAATAGGAAGTTTTTGGTCTGTGCATCATCAACACTACCCCAAAGCAACCAAAGTAAGATGGTCTATTGCTTCAAACAACCCTGGAAAAAGCGTAATGGCTTGTACATAGCAATTTAGATGAATGGTGTTTCCAGCCCCGAGCGGACCAGTTCGTCTGCCTTTTCATTGTCTTCTACTCCTATATGACTGGACTTCTATGTGATACTAACTGTGTTTTTACTTTTCCATGGGTCTTCTTTCCCGGTCGCATTGCCAATTTACCCCGAACTTATTAGCAATGCTCCAATGACCTAAAATCATGAGTCGGCTGTCAAGGGTAACCTCAAGAGCCTTAGTTGACGTGATTTTCATTACTTTATACGGCACCTTTTCGAAAATGCCATCCACTATACCACTGCATCCCATGTTAGTATGATACGGATGACTCTTGTATAGAGCCTGAGCAGATTTTTGGAGGTTAAACGGTCTTTGAAGACAAAAAGTAATTAACAGGAAGGAGGAATGGATTTAATACATCGTACCTCGAAGCTCAACCAGATTTCATGGTCATTAAACCCTTCTTCGCAGAGCAACGTAATTCATAAGGAAGGAGAAGAGTGTTTAAGGCATAGAACCAGATTTTATGGACTTTAACCACTTCATCGCACAACAACTACTACCCAGTTGCATATTTTTTTCACGGCGCTGCGCATTCAACCACACGACAGCCGAGTGGCCGCACCCTAACCAAGAAGAGCACTATTATGCTGCGAAAACAAAGGCTAACCAGCATGAGAAGACCACGAGATGTTGAGCGGAGCTAGTGCTACACAATGACAAGGACAAGGACCAGCCATGAAAAGAATGAACTCACTAATTTTAAACGAAATATGAACCCATAAAAGTGCAGTCGAAGAAGTTGCATGTAGTTGCTGGCATTCCCAAAGGAACAGCTAACCACTCATGAGGTCGCCGCTCATTAAGTGGAAGTGCAAAGGCAGAGAGGGCCGCAAGCAGAGGAGGGTTTAAAGAAAGAGGGTATGAAGTGGGGAAGTAAGATTTGGGCGCATAGCTGGAAACTGCAACGATGCATGGAGCTCCATGAGTGCCGATTCAGGTTGCTGTGTTTGTATTGTGTTGTTATATAGTGCTAACGGTGCTTTTGTCTAACACTGGTGTGAAAATAAATTGTGTAGCGGTGAAAAACACAAACAGCTGCTTGGCATGTTTTACAAAAATGCTACGAAACGGAAGCGGAAAGTGGGCAAGCAAGACAAATGTCGGAAGTGCGTTTAGCGTAAACTTGCAAAAACTTAAAAATAATAAAGCAAATAAAGAAAACAGAGTTGCAGAGTTGCATGTAACCAACTGTGCCGCCGCTTGTTTTTAGTTAGAAGACATAAAACTATTTAAAGAAAAAGTTTGACGCAAACAAAAGCAACAACAGGCA
Organism: Bactrocera correcta; assembly: GCA_027475135.1. Taxonomy (NCBI): domain Eukaryota; kingdom Metazoa; phylum Arthropoda; class Insecta; order Diptera; family Tephritidae; genus Bactrocera; species Bactrocera correcta. Next base: position 102,811,766 of record CM050323.1, read on the forward strand.
AGCGGACAATTACACACTGCAAAAACAGAGAAAATGGTGCAAATGGTGAAAAGAATAACGGTACAGCAAGTAGTTTGCAACATTTAAACAATATGCAACAAAGCGACAAGCAAACGAACAACTGTTGCCAACGAAATGTGCAAGCTTGCAACAAGCGAAGGCTTGATGAAAAAAGGGGTCTAAACTGAAAATATAAAATAAATAAAAATACAATTTTTTCAACACAAAAAAAACAACAACAATTGCGAGTGCGCGCAATCAAAAGTAAAACAAATATAAATATAAATAAAGCAAATATTTGCCAACTGCAACTTGAAAGTTGACAAAGTGCACAAAAGTCACCGCTGGCAACAGCAACACTCATACTCGCTGGGAGAAGGTTATGCGTCCACTTTAGCTCGGCCTGGCACCACTCACTGGCGTCAAGTGTAGGTGTCACATGTCCTTGCCGCACTGGACACGAACGCACACTTAATCATGGCAACTTGGTGCGGGCATTCGAGGCTGCCAAGTACACTTGTGTCTTGCGCTCTCTTTACACTCTTCATACACCATAGCCTGCTGCTCACTGCCTGTCCAGTGCGCTTCACGCGTTGCAATTATGAAGTCCAGCGCTTTGTAGCCGCTCTGCCTGACCTGTGTGTGGCAACAACAGCTGACTGCATGATTTACGCGCCTTGTACTATGCTACATGTTTTACATACTGCTGTTGGGAGATTTTTTGGTGTCGCCTTGCAGCAAATGAAAATATTAAATTTCATATTAATTGCGCTGCTGAAGGCGGCATTGTAGTGCGTAGTGTTGTTTTTGTAAAAGATTTTAAAAAATCTAAAAAATAAATGCCTCAAACTTTTGCCGCTTGGCGCTCCTTTTACATGCCATACATATACAGTTATACACCGTTACACATTGCCACACAGCGCTGCGGTCATTATTCATTACAGCTGCAACAGTTGTGCCACAATTAATGCGGTTAACTTGCCTTATGCCTTTGCTGTTTGCTTTTGTTGTAGTTTTTAAATTTATTATTGCATATACACATACACATATGTAGTATATGGATTTCGAAGTTATGTTTGACGTAGCGTTGTATTTATGCTGTCACAGCATAGCCGACCGCAGCGCAAAAGTTGAACTGACATTTTTTAAATTAAATTTTACCGTTAAAAAATTGTGAAAATTCAATTAAATGTTAATTGGGGATGCACAAAACATGTGTAAATAAAAAAATTCTGCTAAGATGTGTTTATTATTGATATTCTTCTTTTTTGGAACTGCAACCGTGAGTCGACTTGGGCTGAGGACACAAAGTTTGCCCAGTTGTAGACAGTTCTCTACACAGTTGTACCTTCCATTGGACGTGTGGACACCGTTGAGTTCATTGTCCATCATGAGTCTCGAATGAAGGAGCTTTCCACTGGAACATCCTTGGTCATTTCGTTGAATACGTTCGCATTCCGACTTCCATTTTCCACCCACAAGTCTCGCAAAAAGAGTCTTTCACTCAAATATCATATTCTATGCAAATGACCAGCGCGCTCGTTAGACTTTTAAGCGCTTAACTATAGAGCTTATACACCTTGTGGTTCCTTTTTTTACGGTATTCATCATTCATGCGGGCGGATCGAAAGTCCTTGTGGAGAACAGTTCTCCCGAATGCTCCAAGTACCTTCTCATCTCAGTTCGTCATCGACCATGTTTCTCTAATTTTGATTCATCAAGAGAGAGCTCTGCTTCTCAATTGTCTAGGGATTGCAAATTAACAGATGTTATTGATATAGTCTGACTTTCAAATATTCGTTGCTATAATCAAGCCTGGCAGTGCTTAAGTGACCATCGCACCGCGATGTGATGTAATTAAAATCTCATGAGGTGACCTCACCCAGCAAATGTATAAAAAGGTTTCATTGAACTCATGAAATGTAAACCAAGGTTGTGGACTTGGCTAAATGTAAACAAAAGCGTCATTGACCTCGGCCTAATGTTAACAAAAGGGTCATTGACCCTACAAAATGTAATCAAAGGGGTCATTAAATGTAAACAAATGGGTTAATAGCCTCAAAGGTAAACAAAGGTTGTTGCCGGGGCTAAATGTAAACAAAGATTATTGTCTTGGCTAAATCAAAACAAAAGGTTCATTGACTTCAAATGTAAACAAAGGTGTCATTGACCTCATAAATTGTGAAAAAATTGGTCATTGACCCAATAAAATATAAACAAACGGGTCAGTGGCCTCAAATCTAAGCAAAGGTGATTGTCTTGACTAAACGTAAACAAAGGTTGTTGACGATTTGACTTTCGCGGCTCGTTGAGATGTGATTTGAAAGTTACGAGGTAACTTCGGTCAATATTAAACTAACTAACGTGCTTAGGTCCCGGTTTGATCTCATTTTCTCAGACCGCTACCCGATTTATAACTGCTCAAGGAAGTAAAGAGGCGCCGAATGCCTTAAATATGAGCGAAAGGGTTCACATGAGTTATGTAAGATAAATACATGAAGAACACAAAGTTAAAATTGATTAAACTACCCCGAAATTATTTAAAAACTTTTTTGTTTAGGAAATTTTCGGTTTCACCCTTTTGCATGACCTTTTTTTATATCTTTCTTTACAAACATAACCGCATGAAAAATAAAAACAAGTAACTTTTTTTGATTAATTGCATTGTCAAAGTGGCAGACAAATAACGTTCGCAATATTAAGCCTTCACTTCTTTTAACCACAACTTCATTTATATATTTTTACATATGTAAACATATACTTATACTACATATATACATTATATGCTATGCAAAGAACCCTGATGCAAGTCAAACGCCAATTTAAAACCGTAACCACATGTTTGACTACGAAAAAACCTGTGGTCTACCTTTTGCAACGCGCGAATTTTCTCGAAACTCCATTGAGGTTATATCAATGATAATTTTCATTTAATGACAAAATTAAATTAACATTTCCAGAAGCAACGCATGTCGAAAAGTTTGTAATAAACGCAGCGAACATGTCAAGCTGCCGCATATTGGAGGAAAATTATATAGTATACTCGTGCTGCGAGACAATTATTTGAGCATGAATATTGTTGTAAATTAAAATGAAGTGCAAAAGAGAAATATACACAAATTAAAAATAAATCGAGAAAACGGAGTTTCCATACAAGAACGTATTTTTGATCGTTCGGCTTGTATGGCAGCTATATGCCACATATAGTGGTTGGATCTAGAAAATTTCTTTATATATTATAATCTATGTCAAATTTAGTGAAGATATGTAGTCCTTTGATCCGTAAACCTGCTAAATATAGCCATGATAATGCTGAACAGAGAAAGAGGCACTGTTTCAGCGTGTTTCTCATGCCGACTTCTCTGCACTGTCTGCATGTGTCGTCGTTACTAATGTCTATCCGTAGTTGCTTTGGACCAACAACCGTTCGGCAGTCCTTTCGAGACCTGTTGAGTAAAAGGCAACCGTGTTTTTTTCGAGTATCTTTCACATGATCTTGGCGTTGCTACATGTCCTTAAGCTTTTCCACTTCGCCTTGATCCGGCTGTCTGCCTTTTCGGAAATTTTATTGTAAATTATTTTCTATTTCTGGTTCGGTAGCCAGAAAACTTTTGACTTTTGGCAATCTCATTAGTTATTTCGCTTCCTGGAAGCCTGTCAACACTTTCAGAAATTTCATTGTAAACTGTTTTTAGTGACTTTTGTATTTCCTGTTCTGGTTCGATAGGCAAACGGATGGCACTTTTTGCACCTTCAGCAGCAATTTCGTTCCCAGGAATTCCTTTATGGCCTGGAGGCAGAGTCCGTGTTAAATTTTGAGAAGATATCATGTCAAAAAAAAGTTTTCAGTACAAAAACTTGATTTTCAGACCGAAATCGACTCAGCTCGTCTCTTTATAAGGTATCCGGCGTTTCCTTCTGAATTTTACAAACTTCGTGGCAAACTTAATATACCCTGGTCAGGGTATAAAAATGTCAAACCTCGACAATTTTTAGGAATGAAAAATATCATTCTGATGTTCCCACCCACAAAATTTCATGTATGTGTGTATGTTTGAAAAATATTTTAAAAAAGTTCGAGTATACCATTTATGCCTCTCTTTCAAAAAACTAAAAATCAAATTCTAAAATTAAATTTTCATAAACCGTAAAATTTACACTCAAACTCCAACCTCATTCAATGTCAGATATTAAATTCTCCACTGCCAAAGTAGTTGGTATTGAATTCGCTATTTTTTCGGTTTCTATAGCAAAATCGTGCGATATTCAAAAACCGCAAAGTCTCTCAATTATTCATAAGTAGCCCAGGTGCTCGATGTTAGGCAGCGTAAATTGATATTCAAACCGAATAATAAAGTCGATCGTAAAACTTCGTGCTTTCAAAATAGCAAACAACAACAATAAATGCCAAAAATCACAAATCGTAGTATCGACATAGTAAATGTGGCGGATAAACCAAAGGCACTCCAGCATGAGTATTATCGAAATGCTTGAAATTCTGTTTGCGTCAAATAATTTTGGTGTCAAATTTGCAACTTAAACAGAGATAATAATGATAAAGCAAAAACAATAAATGTATCATAGAAATATTTAGCTACCGAAATACAAAACGGCACAAATTTACATTAAATTATTGCATAAGCTTTACAGTCCATGCAAATTGTAGAGAGACCTCATACGAATATATTGTGAAGTTAGGTTAGAATGAAAAGGCATTGATGGTTCATGAACCTCAGACTCGGACCGATTTTCGATGTGTTTAGGTCCAATATACACATTTTTTACTAATATTTTTGTTGAAATTAGTAAGTCTCTTCATCCTTAAGAACATTTCACTTCTACCAACTTATTCGACTAAGAGATCACTGGATCTCTTACGATCGACCTTGGGCCAAAAGAATGTTACGACAGCACATGAACCGATGGTTTCCCAGCGCTGACCCAGCTCCTGCTAAGCCCAGCTATACAGAGGAGAGGGTAGCAGCGACCCGGTTCCATTCTGTTATTAGCCGGGCTGTCGATGGTGGCCAAGATCCATAGAAGTGGAGAAAAAACTCCACTTTTTGGGCCTCTACTCACATTACAGCAAGCAACCCCATTCCGTCACGATTTCTCTGTTACACAGAATTCTGAAAATAAAATGTTTGAGGTTAGATTCAAATCGAAAACGGCTATAGCTCTTCCAACTACTTCCTGCAAGGTTCCAACAGCGAATTCTTTAAGCCTTGTGGCTTTCTTGCCGTAACACCATAGAATGCAGCGCAGTATCTATTGACCTCCATTTGCAATAAGCGTGTTGCGCTCCTGATAAGTGGTCCCACGGAATGCGCCCCCCCTTATGTGACAGTCTGACGGCCTATCAAATGTTTTCGCAAAGAAGAGGAGAGACTGATTGGCATAAAACCCTTGGCTACGACGTAAGAGCTCTTACCGATCTTCGGGATGAACGTAAATCTGACTCAACTCGATCAATAAATATCTTCGGATTTTTTCACAAAAACTTAAAATAACCCTTAATTAGGAATGAAGTCAGCTAAGGAAGGCAAAAGTCCTCATTGCATTTAAAAACTAGTTTTACGAGGACATAGCTCGATTTGTTGCTTCGTATCGCTACCAAATTGAGAAACAAAACGATTGTGACTCAACTTCATGACTTTTAGTTTTCATAGCCATTTCTGCACTAATCTAGCACACGCTTCACATAAAAACCTTAAAGACACTCGTGGCGGTCTCTGAACCCAACTAAGTAGATAAAAATCCTCGATAAAAACGAAGGTGCGTCGGCTTTTTAAGTTTTTCAAAACCATACGCAACTACTTGAGCGACATTCGACTTAGGCATTCATTGCAAGTAATAGATAAATTATATCCAAACTCAAGTAAGTAGTTTTTAATACATTCATAGCCTGTGTATCTCGGTACTAAATCTATTCACATACTATGTACCCTTACCCCCAATGGCCACACGTGTATGCATAGATTCGCATTTAAAGCGAAGCGCATTTAATGTCGAGTGGGGCATGTGAAAGCAATTATGAATTTGAAAGGGCACAATACGCCAAATTTGAGTTTCGGTACTTGAAATCCGAAAATATACTAAATACAAAAGAGAGCGAATAAAAACGTCTTTTCTGCGAATATTTGCAAGATTTTGTTACTTAAGTTCTTCAACTGTATCTTTGGCACTTGAAATGAATACCCTTACTGAAAAGAATTATCGAAGCAATTGACGTATTTGGAGCAAATAGACTTTCAAAAACTAATAAAAGGCGCGTGGGAACTAATAAATTTTATTTTTTACTATTTTATGTTCGAAATTTGCATTTAATTACGCAATGCCTTTGTAATATAGCTCTAAAAAACCCACTACTTAAATTAATTAATATTGAAATAGTGTCACAACAAAAGTTTTTATAGCCTTAACGCGCGACACATGTCACTAAAGCGCAAACATTTTGATTTTATAAGATTTCTCTGGAAATCCTACAGTTTCGTGAAACCAATTACTTCAGCAACGCATAATTTTACGAGTAAAACAACAGTAAAAAATGCGTGATAAAATAATTTTCTGCGTGTAACACAGAAGTATCGAGGCGTGAGCTGATTTTTGATATCCTAGTAGGGAAAAATTTTATGAACTCATTTATGAGGACATTCGTTTTCAAAAAATGATGACGCAATGAGCGTGGTTTTAAATTATCAAGACAGTTTCTCGGTAAATATCCGGTTCCTTCTATATAGAGTTGTCTAAACTATCGAAGGTTTAGAGAACCGCTCCCTATAGAGAAACCCCTAATACTATCGAAAACAGTTTTGATCACTAGTGAAGCATCATCTCATCTTCGAACGTTTAGATAAGCGCTCCCTTCTGATAATATCAAAACAAAATTCGATCACTGGTGTAGCCTGTGCTCCAGCATTCTCTTCAAGAGATATGGGAGACTTTTCTGTTTTCACCGAATCATTTTAGTATTATCTTGCTTAACCTAGTCCGTAGAGAAACCACTAAGGTATCTACATACTTCAAAAAACAAAAAAAACTATTTAAATAGGATTTCTTCTACCGCACCTTAGGAGTAAATTCCGTACTATTCGTTGAAGACTGTCAAATGCCCTCCAAAACATTAACTATACCAAATTTTCTTAACCTCTACTTCTATCATTCTTGACCAAAACCATCTGAACTCTGATTGGGCTCAAATTATGACAATGACCATCAAAAAAGTCGGAATATCGTACCTCTTTGCTGCGGTTGGATACCGTCAGGCCACACTAAACTTTCGAGTTATGAATATGACGTTTAAAATTATGCAACCGTTCGTAGGCAGACTATTAGGATATTAGCTGAGTATATGAGGGACGCCGGGTAGATATACACTGGCATTACCCACTACTTCGATTGCATTCCTTACAATTTAAATCACTTTATGCCAGTGGTTCCTTCTCTGCTCAGACACCTACAAAGGATTTGTGGGCGGAGCGAAGGCTTTGGAGAAGGGGTACAGTGATCTTTTTCATGGATGGATCGAAGTAACGAGGGTGGGAGGTGGTCGACAGAAGACAGTCGGGCCTAAGCTATAGTTTCAGGCTATCAGACCACTGCAGCGGCTTTCAAGCGGAGGTAGATATACTATAGTGAAGTTCAGACTCCTTCAGAGAGGTGTGCTTTCACTCCGACAACCGTGGGCCTATACTGGCTTTCAGCTCGTTGACTGTGCGCTCAAAACTGGTCTGAGATTGCATGACCTTATTAGCAATAGCTTCAAGCTTTTTCAATATTAGATTTGGGTGAGAGCTTGATCACAGCGGAATCGACGGAAATAAAAAGCATTTAAACTCTAACTCCAATTTGAATCGATTGGAAGCGAGTCGGTTGTCCGATGGCCTCTTGAATTCAAGCGCTCAGCAAGCACTAATCAACTACCAGAAAATGTGCGACTGTGAGCTCTTTTTCGTCCAGAGTGAACCGTACGAAGTCGAGCCTTCTTCTGGCTTGTACGATTGCAAGTTCCTTTTCTCTCGCAATTGTAAGTGTTCTGACTGGAAACTATCCAAAAGGTACACACGCGATGCGAAAAAATACTTTCTGCCGAACACTCTCTGTCAAAGCTGTAGGAAGCAAGGGTAGATGAAATAATCTAGTCACTTTCTCCTCTATTTTTCGGCCTTGGTCAGGCTGGGATTGAAATATCTTAGTAGACACAACTTTAGAGAACCGAAGTGGCTGAGATTGATATTAACTGCCTGAATAAACTTTGGAGACCTCAAAACCCTCTGTCTGCTAAATAGAGGTGCGTTTAGTAGGGCTTTAGCAATATTAAACAAATTAATTTGTATGCAGATCGTTGAGTATAAACATATTTTAATTTAATTTCGGGACCAACCGTTATCTACCTTAAGAAATGAACATTTTTGGCAGGTCTGCCCAGAAATTAAAAAAAAAAATATTACGTTAAAGTTTATTGCTACGAGCGCATGCGCGGCATATAAAGTAGCTAAAAGTACAAAATTAATAAATTTATTATTCTATAATATATGCAGATAAGGTATACATTAGAAACTATGACGATTTTTATGCCACAATATAAGCCAAAACCTGTAAAGATCTAAAGTTTGCGATAAGCGTGCATGCGCCTTTTAACAATTCGCATACGCGCATGCGCAAGAGCCACATAATTATCGAGAAATGCAAGTGAGGGTCGGTCTACAAAATTACCAAAACCCTTGTAATGAGCTTTGATTATAAATATTATATGATGGCTGATAAAAAATAAGGCTAGCGCCCGACACTGACCGCCACAACACTCGCCATTGCCATGTGGCAATGAGGCGCACTCAAAGCGCCGCCGCTGCCACCGCCGTCGGCAGTCGCTGAGGAAGTTCAGCACCCACCACGGCTAGTAAGTGGGATCATTAAAATGCAATAAACGCAAGAAGACACGTTCAAGTTGTCATTCGCACATAAAAGCTGAGACATGAGTACTAAGTGCAGCCGAACAGCGCAGACATGTGTACTTACAACGCTCCAAGCGACGTTAAAAGAATGGAACACCAACAAGTTGTCGCACGATTAAAGAGATGCATTGCTGCAACTGCCCGCAATAATTCAAAAAATCGTCAATTAATCACTTACAGTTTCGTTGGCTGTCATGTCACGCAGTGCAGTAAGCGGCAGCGCGCAGGCGCAATCAACTTAATTTTTCGTACAATTGCCTGCTGACTGCAACAAGAATCATTATATGCATTCGCACTACATTAGGCATGCATTGCACGCGCTTACGCACAAGTGCTGTGCTATTGTTGTTGTACTGTTCAAAAATATTTGCACAACCGCCAGCACGCATGACGGAACTGAAAATCACTGACATCATAATTATCGCTGTCATCACCAAACTCCGAAATCGACATCATCATCGTCAATATGTTCGCTATGATTATACAGCCGCTTGATTATAATATCGTCACGCTTTAGGTTGTGCGCATGCGCTGATAAGCGCATTAATTGTTTTTTAAAGACCGTCTCAGTAGTCTGAGCAAACAGCGCGCAGGAGACGCATCACACTGAGGATCATATAAAGGCATAAAGAAGCCACCAATAAACTGAGACACATGATTCATAGTGTGCATATATAGTTGTGTAAGCTTGTACGCGAGCACGTGACTTAGCCAATTTCGCTTTTGTAGGCAGTTGGTTCTAAAAATAACGTCTGGTATTCATGGCAGGTGAAGCGGTTAAAATTCCTTTTTAGTGACGCATTGCTGTCTGCTATCATATAAGGATATTCATGTTGTTTGTTGTGGGCAATTTGTAGTGAGAAATAAAAAATAATACTATTTTTTCTAAGAATATATGCAAATCTGATTGACGCAAGTGAATTTTTCAATCTTGTATCCTCTTTGTTGTTCATAGTTCATGAATGTGAGCTCATCAATTCAGTGCTAGAATAGAATTTTTTCATAAACAATGACTAATAATTTAAATGTCTGTATGCTATTATATATTACATCCCTTTTCTTTTGTTCCTTTTTGCTGTTTGGTTTCAATTGAAGTTTTCAAGTGTAGCCAGGTTCTTCCTCACCTGGTTTCTGGTCCTGCTTCCTCCGACTGGTACTGCGTCGAATACTCTCAGAACTGAATTGTTTTCATCCATTCGGACGACAAGACCTAGCCAGCGAAGCCGCTGTTTTTTAATTCGCTGAACTATGTCAGTGTCGTCTTTTAATCTCAAACGCCTCGAAGAGATCCTTCTCGACTCTAACGGAGCTTTTCGTATTTAAAATTACCAAATTCAGACATAGCGGCCGAAACGCAGTCCCTTTTCGTGCTGTCAAAAGCAACTTTAATTGCAATTCATCGGCCACGCCGCTTTGTTGTTCTTAAGACGGATAATTGTGTCTTCTCTATCGTCATCGATTCTGCAATCAGGTTCACCATCTGCTGGTGTTATGCACTCACTACCATTCAGCAGGCTCGAGAAGTGTTCCCTCCATAATTTCAAAATATTTTGGGCATCAGTCCCCAGATCGTCTCTGAGGATCTACAAGTGTAAAAACCATTATACTATATATATCATAAAATCTTTTAGTAAAGAATCCTTTAGTCAAGCAGAATTGCTTCTGATCTTAAGCTCCAGTAATCAAATCTAACAATTAATTAACTACACTTAGCTTTGGATCATTAAGATTTTCACCGCAAAACCTAGCTTTTTGATAATTCTTGAGATCCCAACTAAACCTTTCCGATATGTCCCCGTATTTGTTTATTAGAAAAGCCTCCACACTATAAGGGATCTAAGAGTTCAATTTTCTAAAGCTCAATCGGCTGTACTACAAGTATATCATAAATGGACTTCAAGACATCAGTCGAATGCGACTTTTTTGTTATGAACCTACAATTGCTAAAGCCAAACAGAGAATGGTTCAGTGGGACGGAACGCATAAAGAAGTTGGTGATTTTTCAATTGACTGAGCAGTGGAAAAAATAGAATTTTACTGCTGGTCTGTTTATATTCTCACTTCTCTGTTGGCAAGGATTTTGCTTTTTTTGTTGGGTTGAGTTGAGTTGTGTTGAGTTACACGACCATTTCTAGTGATTTCACCTTTCAATATCCTAGGATACTTTTTTTGAGTTCAGTTGAATTGAGTTGAGTTGAGTTGAGTTGAGTTCCGTTGAGTTGAGTTGAGTTGAGTTGAGTTGAGTTGAGTTGAGTTGAGTTGAGTTGAGTTGAGTTGAGTTGAGTTGAGTTGAGTTGAGTTGAGTTGAGTTGAGTTGAGTTGAGTTGAGTTGAGTTGAGTTCAGTTCAGTTCAGTGGAGTTGCATTTTTGTTGTTTCAACAATTATATCTTCTTAATTAAATTGCATTTCTAGTTGTTTCCCTCAGGATACTTTACATCTAGACGATATTTTTCATCCATTGGTAATGAGAATTAGTTGCACTATCGTTTCTAGTGGTTTCACCTCTCAATATCTCAGCATACTTTTCATCTTTACGGTAATTTTTAAATAAAATTGGTTATATATTCCACACAGCTACGCTATTCATAAGCTATTTATATCCACCAACTGCTATAGATGTGTCAACAGTAAGCGTTAAGTACAAATAATAAAACAAGAACCGATAATTGATAGTCCAGCGGGCAAATTAGTGCTTCAATTTGAACAAAAGATACAAGCAGCTGAATACCGATGAAGGCGTATGGAATGCGAAATTCTATATTTAAACGCCCAATGGGTGGCGCTATTGTGCTTTTAGTATCACGTCAATATGTGTGTAGACTCCATTTTCGAGTGAAGCAACTAAATGATTTGATTTTCAATATTTCCTTTTCGAAAATACATAATTTATCACGTATATAAAAGAAAATATACATAATTTTCACATTGCATAACAATATGCCATAAATGAAACAGGCGAAGATCGAGTTAGAAGTAGAAGCAGCGAAAGAATAAACTACGCATATTCATAAATAATTCCCAAGCGAGCTGTTAAGGTCGTTACGAAATTTATGCAGCCGATTAATAGTGAAACAAAACAACAAAAAGTTGTGTGAAATGAATAATACCAAAAATGGAACTGATATTTTTTAAGGATGCCACGAAATACAGCGACAATTAGCATAAAATCAGATGAATTGTTCGGAATCGCATAAAGCGCGCGCTACAATCATTATTTTTGAAAACAATAACGAATTGTATGTAAATAAGCGTGTATACACACAAAAAACTAGCGGCATGCGTGGAATTCTTAAAGATATATTTATTTTTCAAAAAAATCTAGTATTCAAATACGATTTCGGGGAACAAATAGCGTACGACTTCGAATGCCAATTAGAATTCGAATTAGAATTAGAAAGGATTAGCCGTCGCCGACAGCAGAGCCGGTAGTAAAAAAAAAGTGGAGCGCGCCGTAATGACATGCGAAGGCGTGAAATAGTCACTCAAGCTGCTTTGTCACAACACTGTCTTCACCCGAAATAGTCGTATGCTGCAACTGTACCAGTCGCTTAAGCATGCAGTTGGCGTGCGGCGCTGAAACGAACAAGCGTAAGCTGGTGAGGAAAGATGAATATGCTGGGAATTCCTATAAATTAAAATAAAAATCGAAATGAAAATGAGAAAAAAGTCATATATGCTACTGCTTACTACGAACAAAGCCAATATTTATTTGTTTTCTAATATGAATAATGCAGATTTTTCGTAGGCCACCTGCTCTGACCTTGCCGCGGTTCAATTACCCAAAAAAATTTGCGAAAAAAATAATTTTATTGATGATTTACACGTCAATCAAATAAACGATTTAGTGTTTGAGAACCGATGATTAACAGTCGGAGATCTTACTGGCATCGTTGGAATATCGGAAAGATCAGATAGAACCATTTTGAAAGATCATTTGGGCTTAAGAAAAGTGAAAACACGATTGGTTGCAAAATCACTCAGTGTTTTCGGAAAACAGCGTCGTTTTAACGTCTGTGAAATAATGCTTTCCGACTACCAGGATGTCAAGAAACGTATGCCTACGACCCGTATACAGACGATCAATCGGCCGAATATCGTGGAAAAGGTTAACCGAAGTCGAAAAACTACGTCAAAGCAGTTCAAAAATCAAGGCTACGTTGACAATTTTCTGAATTCCTTCCGACCCGCCAAACTGTCAACAAGGAATACTATTTGAGTGTTATGCCTCCTTGACGCGAAGTTATACGTAGAAAGAGGCCGGAATTATGCGCCGACAACTCTTGGTTTTTGCATCCCGATAATGCACCCTCGCATACTGCATTAATTCTTTGTGAGTTTTCGGTAGATCCGTTTGAATTGTGGCTGTTCAACAAACTAAAACGGCCGCTTCAGGAAACCCGCCTTATGTCAATTGAAGATATTAAAGGTGATATGCACATTTAGATACTTTTCCGGAAGTTGGCTTTAACGACTGTTTCGAGGATTGGAAAACACGTTGGCCAAAGGAGGATTACTTTGAGATGAACGACATAGATTTTTATAGAATAAATTAAGAAGTTTAAAATTATGAACGAAATCTTACTACTTTTTGCCTAGAATAAAATAACCAAAAATTATCAAAAAAATATAAAAATAATAATCAAAGAATACGCAGTATTAAAACCCACGAAATAAAATCTTTGAAATCACCACTTACCCTTCCACCCACATACTCAAACATCCAACAATTTTCTCTGCTCTCCATTCATGCCAAACACATCGCCAAACATGAAACACCAAAATTTATATATTTTGATGCGTTATCTTTACGCGCAAACATGCTTGTAATGCCAGATTGCGCCGTTTTGCTACCTTCGTGTACCGTTTCATGCAAATTTCTAAAAATACTACTAATTTTTTCGGAACTGTGTGCTCATTTTCGTAGTAAATACTAAACAGTTAAGTGAGTTCATTTGTCTTGCGGACAAACATTTGGCATTCTATGTTGGTTTCTAGCAGAAAAAAGTGTCAACAAATGTCCATTAAATGCCAATCAATCAAATTCTATCAGCTTGATCATCTAAGTTTTTATTATTTCGGCGACTTTGTTTACATTTTGAAAAATTTGCCAATTTATTTCATCAAGGTGAATGGCTTTTTGAACTGAGCAAAACAGAAGGAAAGGAAGTCGTTTATAAAGCGAAGAATATTCCATAATGGCCTATACAACAAAACTATAAATAACATATTTTTTGCTTTATTAAGTACTTAAATTTCTTAGTATTTGTGCTTAAAAAAGTAAAATTAAAAATTCAATTCGAATACAACCCTGTTATGGATAGCATTAAGTCAACTTCAAAGCCTACATTCTAGCAGTGGAAGCTTACAGCCTCAGATCCTAAAGAAGTTTCAAAAACCACAGAACACATATAGACCGTTCTGAGATAGACTTTGTCAAGATCCTGTAGTTCGTAGGACCTTTTTCGTTTGACTCCGGGCCAGAAAATTCTCACAATTGCACAAGTTCTGGTTGTTGGCCCAGCAAACTTACTGGAGATCCAAAGGTCCAACACCAGAGCTCAAGACGACATATGAAAACCGACCCACTTCTGGTCGAACCCGCCACGAATATAGCAAAGCTACCGCTGGTGATGCTGGTATTTCTCCGCAGTGCCTAAATATGCAGCCGGCTATCTTCTACTGACTGGCTTACTATCCTACTGCCTTTCAAGAAGACGACTCTGCCTGATTTTACGGTCGATTCCGATTCTTCATGCCTATTAGGTGTTAGGAACCTAGTCGCTTTTAATGGTTATCTCAATCTAAGCCCATCAAATTCACATATTGATGACGGGAGAAGAACGTACTTCTGAGTTTCAACGGGACGGAGACAGTCTCAGCATTAACCCACCAAGCATTTCTGCAAGGTTGCACTCCTACATAATCAGGGCAGGGAATGGAATACCTCGATCACCAGAACAGGGTTTAACAAATCATTGCTAAAACCGCTTTTCAAGATAGTCGCACTTAATGGTCCCAGAGATAAGAAGCCAAGGCGAGGACTGACGGACGCCCATATGTGGTAACGCGTTCAGAGTCGATCAACGCAAAGAGAGAGTCATTTAAGCCTATACCTATCACATCAACTTAATAATGATGCGAGGGGAATATATTCCGAAACTCGGCATTGTTTGACCGTGTTGTAGACAGTTTCGGTATTAACCCACCATCCATGTCTATAGGGTGTCACTCTCACATACCCAAGAAATGTAATGGAATACCAGAACCACCAGCCCAGGCTTCAACCCGAATAAAAAAATCAATTCTAAAGCTTCTCTCATGAAATCATGGTCCGTTAAGGGTCTTCTTCACAGTAATTTAGCATTAGCCAGTACGCTACGCTCGGCGGCGACTTACCTTACATCGCTCAATAAAACTCTTAACAAATATAACTGTAAATTTAACGGGTTTATAACCTCAAAATTATAAAAAACGTAATGAAGTGCGATACAATCAGTATTCGCCCAATAAATCAGTCAAAAATTGAAATCCGATCAGATAACCTAAAAGTATGCTTCACACATAATCGATCATGCTGGCCAATCCAGCACACAAGCCAATCGAACCGCAAGCCAATCTGTCGTATGACTCACCTCATTTATGGGCATTGTGGGGATTTTAGAATAGCGAACACGAGCCGGCAATGGCGGCAAATTTATTTGCTTAGAACTCATGCATTATTCTAGCGGCATTTTTGTGTTATTTTTTTTTTTAAATATATGCTTGAAGCACTACTGTGCTGCTACTATATGCTGAAGCATAGATTTATTTGCGAATTTTACACTTGTAAACACGCCCAAAATACTTTTATTTTAGCATATTAGCATATTTACATGTTTATGGAGATTTTGGAAATTCCAAAAAACGAATTTTGAATTTTGAAAACCGAGCGAGTGCTCGCTTGGAACTCTCAGAGCGCTGCTCGCCCAAAATTAAAGGTGTTTTCGTAGTTGTTGACTGCATAAAAACACAATAATTAACGCTTCATTGAAGCAGCAACGCTTCCAAGTAATAGGGAAAAATATGAAATTAATAAAAATCAGTAGAATTAGTAGACAGTGGCAATAAAGATGATAAATATGCCATGTGGACATAATTTGGCTTAATGAGATGTGCGCGAATTTGGCGAAATCAAGGCACAACACAATCGTTAAGTGGGTATTTGTGTATGAGTGCTCTGCGCAGACGCACCGCCGCAATGCCGAAAGCCGAAGTGACGCCACGAAATGGGATGTGTCGCCGAACGCGCTCGTATGCCGCTAGCATAAACGAACTATACTGTTATATATATGTGTATGTGTGTGTGTGCTGCCAGCTAATAGCGACTGTAAGCCGGTAATAGCGGCGTGAGTGGGTGGCGCGCGGGTCTACAGCGCGCTATGAGCACAACGCCTGCATGCTAAATAGTCCTACGCGGCCGAGGAGCGGATATTTGCACAAAGCTGTGATAATGTGGCGTAAAAGCAACAAAATTTACGCAAAAATAATTTTAAAAAAGAAAAAAAAATAAAAAAAATAAAATTAAAATCACAGCAACAGTGAGAACAACAACAACAGTTGCTAGCGTAGAAGCAAATCGCGTGCGATTTCGTTTATTGCTTTTTTTCGTTTTTCGGATTTGTCGTCCACTGTCCAGCTGTCGCTGTGTCCGCCGACAAATACTACCGCTGCGCGCTGCCTATGCCGTACACATTTCGCATACGTTCGATTTTCGTATATAAATCTAACGCGAATCGTTGGTCAGACATCACTTCTTTGGTGGAAACTTAAGTGCTAAGTTTAGCTCCAGTCTCTCGCGTCTTACGAGTGAAGTGAACATTAATTCGAACTCAATTCAAAAGCAAATTGTTTTTTTAAAGGATAAAAGTCATCGTACTTGCATTCGTGTGAAATCAACAACAGCAACAACATAAAACAAGTGCTCAAAATGAAATTCAACGCAACTTTCGCTTTAATTGTGATCTGCGGTTTGGTGGCCTGCAGCCAGGCATTGCCTGCCAAGAAGAGTATGTTAAGCGTATAAATTTTGGAAAAAAATATAAATTTTGAAAAATTTTATTAAAAAAATTAATTGGTGACTTAGAATTTTTTTTTTTTATTTAATTTTGAATTTTTAAAAATATTTGCTTTTAACTGTTTTAAAAATATTTTGAAAAATATTTAATAATAATAATTTTTTTATAAAAGCAAATTAATCATTTTAAATTTGAAATTACCAAAAAAAAATCGATTTTCAATTGAAAAATTCGTTTTTTAAACTTTTTCGATATTATTTTGAAAAAATTTTAACTATAATTAGTGTTTATAAAAACAAATTAATTAGTTTAGTTTTAAAAATTAACAAAACAATCGATTTTGAATTGAAAAATGCGGTTTGGAACTTTTTTCGAAAATATTTTGAAAAACTTTTAATTATATTTGATTTTATAAAAAAAATTCATAATTTTAAATTGGAAAAGTTTAGAAAATAGACGATTTTGAATTGAAATTTTAATTTTTTCGAAAATAATTTGAAAAATATATACTAATAATTATTTTTTATAAAACAAATTCATAATTTTAAACTTTACAATTTATGAACAAAAATCGATTTTAAAATGCATTTTTTAACTTTTTTCAAAATTAATTTGATTTCTGTTTAATTTTTGAAAAACCAATTAATTCTTTTGAACTGGTTTATATTTGAAACTGAAGACTCGATTCTGAATTCAAAAATGCATTTTTTAACTTTTTTTTAGAAATATTTTGTGTTATAATTAAATTTTATGAAATTAAATTTATAATTTTAAATTGAAAAATATATTTTTAACTTGACTTGTTTTGATTAATATTTAATTTCAATAATTTTTTTATAAAATCAAACTCATAATTTAAAATTCAAAAATGTGTATTTTAACTTTTTTTCGAAAATATTTTGAAAGTTACAAAATTAAATTTAATATTAAAAAATTTTTTTAAGCTTGTGCAATTCAAAAATCTTCTGCAAAAGTATATACGATTTTAATCGATTTCTACTTTTCTTTTACTTCGAAAATTACAATTAACAGTTATGATTATCTTTCATACTATTGTTTAAGCAAAAAAACTACTAAGCCATCCTTAGAAATAGTATTCGAACTGTAAATCTCATCAAAATTGAAAATTTAAATTTCATACCCGCATACATTGGCATAAAAAAGCCCCAATCATTGCCTTTTCTAACTCACCACTTCCCTCTTCACCCACCGTTATAGGGTTGGCCTACTACCAACAACCCTCTGCGGCCCAATACTATGCCGCACCACAACGCATGATGTTCATGCGCTACGTCCAACCCTCATTCGGTACTGGCCGCTCTCACCAAGCCGCTGCCGCACTCGTTGCTGGCGATTCAGTCGCCACTGGCACTTACCTGCAAGGTGAGTAAAGCGCCTGTCATGATCACGCACCATCATCACGCCCATAACCCTTACATTATTTGAATATCATAAACGCCCAATAAAGATTGTGTCCACACAGGAGCCGCCGATGGTGTTGTTGCTGCCGCTGGACCCGCTGAAACTGTTGGCTTCTCTGGTGAAGTGCAAGATGATGCTGTCGCCGCTGCTGGTACCCATGTTGCCCACTCTGTTGCTGAGGCTTACCCCGGTGCTGTTGCTGCCGCTGAGGAACAACACAAAGTAACCGTACAAGTTGATTTGGATCCTGCTGTCAGCGCTGAGGTCAGCGATGATGATGCCAAGGAAGGCCGCGAATACAATTACGATGTGCCAGCTGTCGCTGCTGGTGGCGCTGATGTTGAGGTCAATTTGGCTGGTGAAGCCGCTACTGTTGCTGAAGTTGAGAGCCCCGCTGCCGCTGATGCTGGTACCGCTACCGTGTCGGTTGGTTTCTCCGGCGCTGCTGAGTCGGAAGCACCTGCTGTTGGCAGTGCTGTCGCCTCTAAGGGTATTGATGTGAATGTTAATTTGCCCGCTCCCGCGCCACTTGCTCCCGTTGTTCCAGTTAAACCAGCCAAACGTTACTTGCCAGCCAACAAGAAGAAGGTCATTGTTGAATTGGAACATGCCGCCGATGCCGAAGATGATGCCGATAACGCCGTTGCTGTGCAAGATGACGAAGATGTTGAGGAAGATGATGCCTATGTGCCAGTGCCAGTCGCTCCTAAAGTACCTGTCCGTCGTCCAGTTGCCAGAAAGCCCGCTAAGGCCGCTAAGCCATTGCCAGTTGGTACCTTCTTCCCTGTCGACTTTGGTGGCGCTACCGGTGGTGCCATCGCCATTGCCAACTCCTTCAGCACTGGTGAGGCTGGCTCCGCCACCAGCCATGCCATCGCCTACGGCAATCCCGATCAAGCTCGTGCTCACGTGCGCCCCAGCAGACGTCACTAGATTTCTCGCATTAAATAGAACCTAATAACTTTTTAAACTCCCACACCGTAAAGCCCTTTAATAATTGTTTCTATAATTAATTTTTTTTGTTTTTAACTTCTTAGCCCAATTGTACATGACGACAACAGAAAAATGACAAATAAAAATCTTTTATCCTTAAATTTTCTTTTCTTTTGATGTAACTTAGAGACTTCACACAAATTTAGAAAAGACTTAAAAGAGCTGTGGCTGAGGTTCAAGTTTTCGCTTCCTTGTTTATCTTTGAGTTCACAATAGTCTTTAAAGGCTTAGATGGTTGATGAACCTCTCTCCTCAAGTCAGTCTTAAGATGGTTACACCGATTACATGTATTAGACCAAGTCGATGTCGAACTGACCACTTCTTACACAAGCTGCAGAAGTATTCTATCAGGGGTGAACCTAATGCTAGCAGACCTTAGAGCTACCGGAAAAAAGATATAAATGGAAGGGGTTATTTAGCAAATTTTCTTTATAGTGATCCCCTCTTACTCACATCACCTCATCCACGCCAATAGCATCAAGGAAGCCTAACAAGAATCTTAGGTGTTTGGAGGTGACGTGCTTCCAAAACGAGTATCTATTTTCCATAACTTTTCTGTTTTGCCAAAACTTCAAAGATTAGATGTTTCGCTGTTTTCGCTACAAGGTAGTTCGAGTAGTTGTCCCTCGAACAAATTCCCATTTTGTTCCTGAGGCACATCTGCTTGAAGTGGACATGACCGAGTAATCCAAACTTTTCTGGGTAGTCGCCTTATTTATCTTAAAAGGACTACAATTGTAGTGTTCACCTAACAAAACCTATATATGAGGTCTTAGAAGACTAGTGAAGTGATATTGTAACTTAATAAGTCGGGGATCAGAATCCGCATCTATGTATAGTATATAATGTTTTACATCAGAGCTTATAAAATTCTATATAATACTACAACAAAAGCGCAGAATACGAAGAATAAAAAATACCGTTTCCTTGACAATCAGGTCTATATAATCGGTACGTACTCGGATTTTTAACCAGTCAAGGACTGTCAATTCGGCAGCATTGCTGCAAATTGTTTTGTGAATGCTTTTTGTCGCCAATAATAACAACAACAAGAATATAAAAAGTGAACCAGTAAACGGTGGCCCCTTGAATGAACCATATCAAGCGTTAAAACTTGGGTTCTTGGTTTTTCAATTCGACGACCTTGCGGTATTAACTCAGTAATTTATTTCTAAAGTGCAACGATTTATTTTATTGCAATTTAAACAAAAGTTTCTACAAGTATAGTACATACATACATTTTGGAAGCATTTTATTCAAAAATATGCCACATACAAGTATACTATACAAACATACATAGGGATATATCGTACATTGAAGTAAAATATCAGAAAGTATTTCACAAAAATGGGTGGAATTTGTTATACAGTTCAGGTGTTCTTGAAATACATTACTACAGGACATTATGCTTTAGGAAAATTAAAAATTTAATTCTACAAAAATTAATAAAGAAAATAATTAAACATTTTTTTCAATTAAAATAATAATGAAAAAAGAAATTTTAAAAAATTTAAATGAAGACAAATATACATAAAAAAATAATTAGAAAAATATAAATAATTAAAAAAATCAAACTAATTAAAATAATGTAAAATAAGAAAATATTTAATTTAAAAAATAATTGAGTTAAAAAAAATAATAATTAACAAAATATACATACATACATATATTAAAAAAGTCGTATTAAAAAATTTATAAACAAAATATTATAAAAATAATAAATTTTATAAAAATTAATAAGAAATTAAATCTAAATAAATAAAAAAAAATTAATAATTCGACATTAAAAAATTTCAAGAACTAATGTACATAATTAGATTACAAAAAAAAAAAATAAATAAATAAACTCAAATGAAAAAAATGTATAAAAAATAAAGATGTATAGAAATTAAAATCAAATAAATTAAGGAATAAAAATTTAAAATTATTAGACATAAAAAAAATTTCAAAAAACAACAATAATTACGTAAAAAATAATAATTAAAACAAATAAAACTAAAATATGTACAAAAGGCGGGTTATAAAAATTAAAATATATTGAATTAAAAAAAAATAAAAATAAAAATATTATTAAAGAATTTAAATTTACAAAAAATTATTTTTTCCGCTTAAAAAAACTAATTAAAAATATTAAAATAAATAAAACACATTAAAAGAAGTTTAAAATCAAAAAAATTAAAATTTTATTTGAAATCAAAAAAATTAAAAAAAAAGAATTAGATATAAAAAATTTTCAAAAATTGAGTGATGGAATAAAAACAAATAATAAAAAACTAAAATTAAAAACAAATTTATAAATAAAATTAATTACTTTTTTTAATTAAAAAATAATTTAAAAAATTAAAATTAATGAATTTAACAAAATTAAAAGTTTAAACATTAAGAATTAAGAAGAAACATTTAGTAAATTAAATTTAAAAAATTAAAATGAAAAATATTAATAAAATAATAAAATTAATAAAAAGTTATGTTTTGCCGATTTAAAACCAAAATTAAAAATAATTAAAAACATTTCAAAAATTTTCCAATAAGAAAAATTAAAATAAAGAATTATTTAAAATATTAATTAAAAATATAATTATAAAAAGTATAAAAAATAAAATTTTTAATTAAAAATAATTAATTAATTAATTAACATAGGATTAAATTAAATAAAAAAAAATAAATAAAATAAATATAAAAAATACACCAATATTAAAAAACCCTCAAAAAATTTCAAATATTGGGGAAAATAAAAAAATAAATATAAAGGAAAAATAAAAAAAGTGTGCAAAAACACGTTGATTAAAATTAAATAATAAAAATTAAAATTTAAATTTAATTAAAACAAAAAATCTAATATATTTATAAACATCAAAAAAGTTTAAAAATTAAATTAAATTAAATTTAAACGTAATTTAAATTAAAAAAAAAATTTAAAAAAATTTTAAATTAAAAAAAATTAAAAAAAAAATTAAAAAAAAAATTTAAAAAAAATTAAAAAAAAATAAATTAAAAAATTAAATAAAAATATTAAATTAAAAAATTAATTAAAAAATTAAATATAAAATTTAAATTAAAAAAAATTTAATTAAAAAATAATAATGAAAAATTAAAATTAACAAAAAATAATTTTTTCCCGATTTCAAAAAAAAAACTATAAAGTTAAAAGCCAATATTTTAAATTAAAAAAATTTATATTTTTGAAAGTTACAATCAATAAGTTCTGTTACTATTCTAACCGGCACATCTTTTTTGGTTTCTATTACGTCTAAAGAATTGCTAATGGAATGTAAAGTTACTGAAAAGCTAAAGGTAAAAAAATACAAGCTTAACAACATAAAGTATTTGGAAATTTAAAACCTTTTTATTTTTACAATTGATTATACATACATATTTCCACTTATTCCCTAATGGTGTTCTCTACAATGCGTTGTTAACCAGCTAAATACATACATACAATGGAAAAATAGCGCCAATTATTACTTGAATAATGATAACAATCTTTAAAATAACGGTAAAAGAAACGGTTGTGATACAAAAGTTTAAAATAACGGTAAAATAAGCGCGTAGCTTTTGTACAAATGAAAATAAGTAAAGAGTTTCGGGAAAATCAGTAAGAGTGTATGGCAAAAGAATTGGAAACAACTTCATGAGAATATTTATGAAAAACAATAACGTGAAATGGCGCAAAGCTAACTATATTCGTGCCGTTAGCATTTGAATATCTTTGTTTCGTAAATTGAGTTGCGTGAGTTTGTAATTTCTTTTCTGAATATTTATAGAAAACTATTTGCCTTGCTGTAATTTATTTATTTTATATGCTTTTATTAGTTTTCTAGCAATTTTGTATGCCTATAATTGATTTATTTTTGTTTCCGTTGAATTTGAACAATAATATACGCTTTCAAATGCAATTATTAACTATGCATAGTAAATGGAAAGTGCGCCTAGATACAAAACGCAACAACACTTTCGATCAGTAGCCATATTTGTCTTGAATCGATGACATGACATCATTTGCAATCGAACTTAGGCGACCAGCAACCTTATGCACACCTTGTCGCACGCTCTCCTTAACATCGTCCAAGTCGGGCGCCTGGAAAACCACAGCGGCGGCTGGAATAATTAAACAAATTTGTATTATTATGAGAAAGTGATACTGCTGCTTCTTCTACACGTACCATCACGTGATCCTTGCCCACGTACGCCATTGCCTGGTTCATTTCTGCCGAAGTACTCCGAAGATGATATACTATCAGAGTTTTGGAAACGCGTCAGGTTGGCTTTCCTTCGCTCGCTTTTGCTCGGATCATTGGCAAAGAACTGATCCGAACCGAAACCTTTAGCACTGCCGAATTTCTGTTGTGCCGAAGTTTCATCGAAATTCATGCTTTTGGATTTATTTGCTGTTTTTTGCGAGCTACTCTCGCTGCTTCGAGACGCTGTGCTCTTTGCAGGTGGCTTTTGCTTAGCATCACCATCAGCACCAGCAAACATTGATGTAATATTGGAATGTCCGCCACCAATCGGTTCAATTGCCTCAAAGCCCATCATTTCCAATTCACTTTTATCCAGTTTCGAACTCTTCACACCACCATTGCCACGCGCACCCACATTATCGATATATAAATGGCTTGAATAGTCACTTAGCACATTATCAATATCAGCCAATTCCTCATTACGGACAAAGTTAGACATTTTGGCCTGAGTCTTCGGTGCAGACGTTTGCTGTATGGTCTCCATGTCGCTTAGTGCTGAATGCGAAATATCCGACCTAAGGGTGAAATGAAATATTTACATGAGAATAGAAAAAATTTGTGGTTTGCTCTGTGATCTAAGGTCTATTGTGCCCTCCCATTCATCACAATAACTGGCATAGACCCAGCACATTGATAAATTTCAATATACAGCTGGGTGCTATTGAGGCTAGGTGATTCCTATTCGCATACATGGATACAAGGACTTGCTCCTGCGTCTACAAAATCTCATACAATCTAGCATCAGATGCAGATGAGTTTCCGGATCCATGTCGCAGAGCCAAGCGGCTAGACGCATATTAAATAGGTGCTTCTTTAGCACTGATCAGTGTAAACCTAATGATTATTATCTGGCGCATGCCTGTGAGTTGTTGCCTATACTTTTCCCTGCCTAATCTATCCTCATTACGGATCAGGTCTTTAGTTGTACTATTCTTAGGCATGTAGACGGTCAGTTGTTTTTGACCTGCATAACTAGTGACTGTTGCGACATGATAGGCTATTCAGCCGTTCTATACACTCCTACATCAATGGCGATTTAATCTCATAATCTGATATCACCGTAAGTGACGCTTGACAACTCCCAAGTATAGGGATACTTTTATTGCGATAGTTGCGTTGGAAGTTTATCTCTACACACTGACATATAGCAAAGACTTATTCCTGGAAAATGCTCGCAACTTGTCCCATATATATGGAGAGTTTGGTAAACGGCCCTGCGACCGCTACACCAATTCCTTCCGAAGTTTTCGAGTCGTCAGTGTACCACATAAGAGTGCTATCCCTTATCAAAGTGAAATTGCCTACCCGCGCAAACTGAATCCCATTCCTAGACGCTCCATTTGCTTTGCCTTAGCTGGATCCACTGATTTTAGTTTCTCCTCTTCTCGTGTCTTTTGCAATGACAAATCCTTATATGCCAAACGCATGCTGGCCACTGACTCGATCTGCTCTTCAATAGTTTGTGGCTTATCGGACACTACTGGCGCCTCCTTGCATTGATTAGCCAAGTTTGCACGTTGTTCGATTTCAGCAAAATTCGTCTTTACTTTGGTAGCACCAAGGCCACCTTTGCGCGCGCCCAACTATAATTGAAAGGCGTGTATTATTTATATTGTTTTTAAGTGTAAAATATATACTTACACCGGATTTCTTCGGTTGTATCTTGCGCACACCTATTGAAGGTGCCACAGTCGGCGGTGGTACAACGGAATTGAGGAAATCTACACTCGGTGCACCTGCACTAATGTTTTCAGTGGATGCTTTGTCTTTAGAGAGCGTTGGAGTGGCAGTTTTGGTAATAATATCCAACTGAAATTATAAAACGCAGATGTTATAACAACAAAATAAAAGAATTGCAAAACAAAGATTAACACAAGCAAAGATTAAGCAAAGGCAGTGTGTAAACCATGCTTTGTTGGCACTTACCTTCACTTCCGGTTCACTGTTATTGTTGTCGAACAAAGTTTTCTTATTGTTGTCATTAGTGCACTCAGCAAAGAAATCTTCCTCGGCGTCAGCGGTGGATTTTGACTCATTTCCATCAGCCTTATCTGCGGTATTCTCCAAATGTAACTACATATATGTGTATGTGCAGGTACATTAGAAGGCGTGTATGAAAAATGATGGCGTTATACGGAAGCAACAAGTTAGTAAATGTTACAAATAATGAAAAATAAAAGCATTAACACACAAAAGGATATTATTTAAATTCATAGAAACTCATTTTTTAATAACGAAGAGTTTAACAATAACACTATTAAAAATTAATTAAACTTTTAAAAGAAAACAATCAACAATTTCAACAATTAACGAATGGAACAATACCTTTGTGCCGTGCACTTTCATAGCCTGTTGAGCCAAAGCTGCCAACTTGTCGCGATATAATTGAGCTGCACGCGAGTTGTACTTTTGCTGGGCATCGGTGGTGTTACAGTTATGTTGACGGAAGAACTGTGCCGCATTTGCATTACCACCTAGTTGCATTTGACGTAGCTGCACCCAAGTCCAGTTGGTATCAAGATTTGTTGAGCGTACAAAGGTCAAGTGGACACCCAAGTTGCGATGTACCGCAGAGCAATCGATGCATATAAATATGCCATATGTAACGGAAGACCAAGTGGGCGCCTTCGCCGAGCAATCAAAGCAAGCCTGTGTGGAATTTGTATATTTTTGGTTTAGAAACGATATGTTTAGAAAAAGCTGGTGTTGTGTTATTTTTGAAGTCAGCAGACTAATTGTTGACAAACAGTCCTTTAACAGGTGCCATATCACAGTGAATAGGTTTTTCCTACACTATTGAGTACTTACTTTATTGGCAGGTTGTGAACGTAGTCGATGAAAGACTGCTTCAATATCCTGTTTTGTAGGTCCTGCGCTTGAATTGGACATTATACTTTGTAGAATTGCACTTTTATTAATATTGTTATAAGACTTTTCTGCTAATTGATATTTGACAGCGTTCAGCTGAAGCAATTTAATAGAAAAGTATGTTTATGTTGCGCCAAGGACACTGGTCGACACTACCAGTAATACACTTAACGATTTTATTGGATTTTTTATATCATTCCTACTCGTCGTGGCATAGAAATTTTAATATTTTGGAGTTTTCTGCTTTGATTAAATTTTGACGTGTTTTTTCGATGAGAAAATGCAAGGAATTTCCAGAATTCCACGTTTATGACTTTTCTGTTCACTGGAAGCAGCTGTCAATTTGCAGTGCTGCCAAGTTAGCAACCAGGAATGCCATGAAGAATGGAAGAAAATATGACGAAAGCAGAGAAATGTTGCTGAAAATGTTTACAAACATTAATTAAAAAAAAATATATTTAACAAATATTTACTAACAATTTATATTTAAAATATGAAGGTTTCTAGTTCAGTTGTTTGTATGAATTTACATACATACATAATTACATTAGAAGGAACAATATAATTATAGCGACCATATCAGCTTAGCTGATCTAATTCAGTTTTATTAGGATTGCGCGTCACAACTGCGATACTATCTGGATCTTGCAAAACTACCAAACGCATAAATGCCAGATTAAGTAAAAGCGCCTGACCCAAAAATTCACGTTGATAACGCTCTGCTCGTGAAAACATATCACGATGTGCTAACGGAAATTGTACGTTGCGCCGGAAGGATACATCATTCGCCTTGTCATTTCCTACGGTTTTACTCTCATCGTCAAGAATTAATTGCGACACATTGTAATGGGTACGCATAAGCTGAAGTACAGTTTCCTCGGAAGACACACGTTCGGTGCCCACCAGTTGACTAAATAATCGTGCCGCCAAAAAGCGGCGCAGATAAAAAACATTTGGCCATGTTTCCTCTGTTTTTTTGTTGGCATTAGGTAATATTTCCTGCCCATTTTTCAATGCTTCAGCATATCTGCCTCGTGTGCATAATGCATATGCCAGCACAGCTGTAACTTGTGATTTTTGTATGCTTATATTTTGCTGATCCACATTTCCTGGATTGCTGTTTACCGCCGTTTGAGGATTTTCGAAAATATAGCAATCCGCGTTTGGTATAAGATGATCTACGTATAATAGTCGCTGTACTAAATCACCTAAATGGAGCTTTTTCTCTGTAATGTCATGATGCTGCCAATGTGTCAAATTACATGGTGCATTTATGCTTTCCGATTCTGGTAGTTCCAAACGTGCCCAAGTTATGCTCGAAACGCCAACACGTAAAGAAACACAGGAACGTAATACTGCACGATGTTCAACATCTATGGCTGGAGTGATGAAACCAGTGGTACGTCGACGTGCAGAAGGCGCCACTATTTTTTAATACTTATGTATTATCGTCACTTATTCAAATTATGTATGGGCATACTAACCTTTACCCTCATCAACATGTTCCCCAAGCATACTTTTGTAGAATTTGTCGGCAATCCTCAAGCTAAAACCCTCTATTTGTAGTATGTCTTCTAACCTCTGCAGCGGTCCATTACGTTTTTTCCATGCCCTTAATTTCACCGCACGTGTTTTAGCTATATCAAAACTAATAAAAATATTTAACTTATTTTTTTATAATATAATAAATGTATTTACTTCAAAAACTCTGCATCTTTGTTCACAATTGTAAGAATTTTGTCCTGTTGCTCTGTGGTATAGTTTTGAAGAGGATTTTTGCCGGTTGTCTGTTTGTTGGTCTCCAGAGATTGTGGTAGTAGAGCATCCACATTAGCGCCTATACTTTTTGATATGCTGAATGCATATGTTTGCGATTTATTACGATTTTTTATAGATTGTTTAACGAATTGTGACATACAATATTTAAACATTTTGCACTATATATTTCGAAAATCATTTGTGAAGAAAACAAAAGAAATAAGCATGCATAAACCAGCTGATCGGTAATAGCGAAAAACAGAGTTGCATTGGTAGTAATTTAATAATAACACTTATTGGCGCACATATACATACATATAAGTGATTGGTTATTGTTTATAATTGAATAGTTAATATTAGAAAATTTTACAGTTTCCATTTCGGTCATCATTAGGTTAAGAAATCTCTTTATATATCTCTTTTACATAAAATACCGTATAGTATTTTTATGTGTTTTCAAACCACCCTAAAATTTTCTTTTACGTAGCACACTGAACACGACCTAAACAGCTGTTTTTTGTTGTTTATATATTCCTATTCGCAAAAAATAAAAAGCACAACAACAATAGCGAAGAAAGTCAAATTCAGTTGCTTGAATAAATCGAATGTGAGAAGATAATAAAAGCGGTTAAACTTTCGTAGTCAATAACAAGTAAAAGTTGATTCCAATACGCCTAGTTTGCAAAAACAACAAAAAAATGTGCAAACTGAAATAATAAATTCATATTCATGTAGAGAGTGTTTTGTAACTGAACATAAAAAATCGAGATTGACAACGGGACCAAAAACGGAGATTATTTTGCCCAATGTTGGTGCATCCTTTGAGTGTTTGTCATTGTGTGTGTGTTTGGTTTATTTTTAAGGTATCCAAATCTACTGCAAGAGCATTGTGTGATTTTGAAACTAAAAAACATGGCATTTTTAAGCTCCGTTTGCCAGCTAAAATAAATTGTGCTATATAAAAAATTAGTTTTGTAATAATTTACGTGTTACAGCATGCTTGTGTTTCGATGTAATCAACCCATTATAAAATCAATCTGAAGTTATAAAACGCAACTAAACTTGATACTTGAGTTGCTGTGATAATTGTCTTATAAACATAGAAATACAAAAGGCATGTGTGTGCATATTTATTTGGATGTGTATGTGTTTATACGCTGCGGCTGCATTCGTAAAAGAAAGTGAATTGAAAGCGTTTTCAGTGCTTCTTGGCTGTGCACAAATTGTGACGAAAGAAAAAGCGAAACAAAGGCTGTTGTGAAAAGCAAAACAAAAATACATAAAATAAATAAATAAAAAAGTCAGGGCCGTCTCCCATCGACACAAAACGTACAGGCCTTCGCAGGCGCAAAGCAAATGCCAAGCCAACAGACAGATACAACACAATACAAACATATTTACAAGTAAATAAATACATAAACATCAAGCGAGGTGTGCGCACCAACGGAGGCTGCGTATGGCTTTGTTTTGTATATGACAGCACTGCGCTAAATTGAGTGAAATATGAAAATTGACATGTTTTCGTTTTATAAATAAAACCAATTAGATGTCAGCATTTCGTATGAAACCGGCGCGGTATTTTAAGAATTCGTACAGACACATTTCTTTTCATAATTTTGCATGACATATTCTCTTCTTGCTCAGTTGAGTTGAATAATATTAATCACTACTCCAATTGGCGTAAACATTCCAACATACCACTGTATGTATATACATATGTATGTGTGACCACATATAACCAAAAAAATACACTAATTGCCAAATAAAAACAAAAAAAAAAACATGAATGCGACCTTGAACTTTAACGCGAATACATCAAGTGGACGGCCACAATGGTCTTTACAACAGACTAACAAAAACAGCAAGACGGCATACTACTGCGTACCCCAAGTAGCCACCCACACCACTACAGCGACAACAAGTAAACATAATGCCCAAAGCGAAAGTGATAATGAAGAAAGAACGGCGAATGCATACGAGCGCACTAAAGATTCCTACACATGCAACAGCACACCTACACGCGCGCCGGCAAACTTCTTCGACGACGACCGTCTACTCATAGAAAGTGCTTACCGGTCCAGCGCCAACTATAATGCATTTCCGCCAAAGTCTTTGCATAAAAGTAACAGTTATAGCGGTAGCATACGCCCCAAAACGATCGTGCTCAAACAAAATCACCCCAATGGACGCATTGCTACTAGTCTAACGGACGATGAAATTGTCAGCAGCAGTTATAGGGGTATAGTGTACGCAGCGACCTCAACCAGTCTCGAACTCACCTCCAACACGCTCAACAACTACGATAACGATGCGGTCGTCGATCTTGACGACGAAAACGATCTGCTTATGCCGCCAACTGCTAATGCCTTCGGCGGTGTTGATGCCAGCTATAGCAGCAGCGCAACCGGTACACGTCGCAATACACGTGGTGCGATTAAGGCGCGCAATCGCAATTGGTGTAGTCGAAAAATTGTCATTGGTTTCCTGTTGTTGCTGCTCGCAATTGTAGCATTTTTATGTTTTGCCTACCTGACGCGTGATTACACCAAACAATTTCTGCTTTGGATCGAAAGGCAAAATCCCTGGATTATAGTGTCGATACTGTTGGTCTCGTTTATGGTGGTCAGCTTTCCAATAATAGTCGGTTACTTTGTGCTGATGCTTACTTCCGGTTACCTGTTTGGCGCCATAAAGGGCATACTGATCATTATAACGGGTGCTAATGTGGGCATAGCCATTGTGCATTGGACTGTGCGTAGTTTCCGACATCGCATCCCAATTCATAAGTAAGTAATGCACCTCGAAACTAAGGTGATGTGTCTAGATATGAAAAATAACTCCCAAGTAACGAAAAAAACATTTAATCAGCATTTAGATGAGATTATTTTATTAAAAGCTTTTGAAAAAAAAATAAACGAATTTACTACCATACATTTCATATTCTTTATCGCTATAAAAATCTTTTTGATTGCACTATAGATTACACTAATAATTAATTAATATTTCTTTCACCACATTCAACCCTTATGTCATCATGTCAACACGCTACACTTTAGTTTTGTAATTCATCAAATAATATAGCAATTGTTTACCATTTAATTACACACCACCTCAACAAGGAGTTTCCGTGACATTCAAAGTCGAGGACATCACCTCCAACAGCAGTAAATCATTGAATAAAAAAATCCAATTGTAATGAATATTAGAGTAGTACACGCGTGTGTTTACAACAATGGCAGGTTAGGACTTAGTATATTACCACGAGTTTGTGTAATAATATGGTGTTGTAAGGGCGTATAAATTGGAAAATGAAAGAAATAAAAAGAAAAAATTTTATCGAGACTTACACAAACCAAGGTATCAGTAATATTAGAGACAATGTTATATGGACTAAGGCCCATAAAATATCTGCTAAGAAGGAAAATGCCAATAGTTTTCGAGTGCTTATTTAATTGCTGAGAATTCCCAAGAGTTTTCAAATTGCGATCCAATCTGTTTTGGCTTTAAGACCCATATTTGAATTTATTGTATCACTAAAGTTTGATCTGTTCCACCTTCCAAATCAAGCTCTCACTTTTTTACTGATTAGCTTTTCTCCGTCCATTTTTTATGGCTTTACGGCAGATATTTGCTTTTATAATAGTCCCAAGGTTTAATCTGTTTTACCTCTCAACTAAAATTCATCACCTTGCCACTGAAAAGGTTTTCACGATCGTCAAGAAGCACTTTTTATATCCTATACACAACATCCATTGGATTTAACGTGGATACCTAACGTCGACGATCTAACCCCTGGGTGCACAAGAGCACAGCAGATTAACACAATACCTTGATCAGCGCACCAAACAATGTGAGCATTCTTTTCTACCAATTGCTAAGGTGAAATGGACAAAAACACCTTGGTCGAATTCAACGCCTATCTCAAACCTCTGCCGTACTTTGGGTCAGGCAACGGGCCACAATGTGACTCCACATAATCAGTTATACCCGCATTTGAGTTTAAACCATAGCAACCACGAATGTCCCCGAAGGCCCGACCTCAACGAGCAGATTGCAGCGAACTCCCAAGAGCTTACTGATCTCTGTGGTGCCATAATAAAGACTCTAATCAGACCTTGTAGCCGAAGCTGTTTCTGTTAGAGCACCCGAAATTCATGACTGGAGACATTTGTAGCTTAAACTTCCAACGTATTTTCATTAGTAGTCCGTCTATTTGTACATATATACGCGAACTGGTTCCCCTGTTTTTGAGATATCAATTTTTTGCATGTCCTTTTCGCTCCAGCAAACTGCTCACTTGTCGGATTTGCTAAGTTTTTTAGTTGACAAGGTGTCGTAACAAAAATTGGAAATTGTTAAATTTGGACCACTATAGCGTTTAGCTGCCATGGAAACTGATCGATCCAACTCAAGTCCTTGTATGGAAAACTTTTTCATTTGACAAGATATCTTCACGAAAATTTTCATAGGTTATTGTCCAAGATAACAGTACAATCTCTGAAGAAGTCGTTCAAATCAGACTACCATAGCATATAGCTGCC
Organism: Bactrocera correcta; assembly: GCA_027475135.1. NCBI lineage: Eukaryota > Metazoa > Arthropoda > Insecta > Diptera > Tephritidae > Bactrocera > Bactrocera correcta. The sequence goes on from CM050323.1 coordinate 102,844,598, forward strand.
ATATAAACTGACCTATCAACCACAAGTTCTTGTATGGAATTTTTGTATTTGTGTAGCCTATTATATCTTCGGTGCAGCCAAAGTTAAGGTTTTCTCTTTTTAAATTGAATTTAAGTTATTTTCAAACTTTACGCTTTAATTATATAATATTTTTCATGTGTACCTACTTATCGGCTCGCAAACGCTTATGTAGATATCAAATAAAGTATTTTTCATTGTAGTCTTATGGTATTATATCCATTAGTATCCATATATTTGCACACGTTTCATAGCAGTTGTTACCAAGCAGTTTTGTTAGTAACGTGCGTGCCACCCCCACCCTTCCTCAGCGCCAGGTATTAGAGCGTACAGACGTGTGTTGTTTACCCTAGCGATTTGTCCGCTAAACGGTGTTATTGTTATGTCTGTCTGTCAATTACGATCAACAAGAAATTAAATGAAATGAATAAGGTCTGCTGTAGTGGCTGTCGGCCTACACTAACACCAAGCGCTAATGGGTGATTTCTACTATGCATACGTCATATTTGTAGTACACAATAGAATTGGAAATCACCGCCGCCGGTACCTTTTTACAAATGTATGAATGCATTGAAATTGTATATTTTCCGTGTTGCCGACATCATCAATTATTCTATGCAAATGGGCACTAGTTTTGTATAGTGTGTAAGTACACGCGTCTATTCCGCTATACTAGCGGGTCAAGCGCTTGAATTAACTGCTGACCCAGTTTCGAACTCAGTAATTGTGCAATGCTTTAAACAAGCGCCTGTTTGAACCGGTGATAACTGCGATACAAGTTCAAATGCTCGCATACATAAGTATTTTTTACTTGAAAACACAGCAGATATCATAAATTGCGTTTACCGTTACTGTAAATGGCTGATATGAATACTTTTTACGCTCATACTGCCTTCCCTAAATTTTGTGTATATATTTTTTTTTATTATTCATTAAACTTTTTGTATCTAAACTGCTAGTCAGTGTCATAAAAGCGAAATCGATAAGCTTTAGGTCTCATAAAAATGTTATCATCAATGGACTTCTGTTTATTGCGCTTACCTGCCACCGATGGCCATATTTTACATACATTGAACCATTAAAAATATTGTACTTTGGTCTACATTTTACCACTACCAATTTATAGTTTAAACGTCACACTTAAACGATAAATGGCCGAAAGTGAGGTTATGGTCGCACAGCTACAGATAATAGATCAGAGCTAACTTATAAAATGTAGTACTAATACAAATTTCATGGAATTTTGAGGAAAAAATAATCTTATAAATTTTTCCGCTTCTCCTTTGGCATCATAACCGTGGGCCGAGAACACAAAACTTCACCAGTTGCCTCTTTTGCGAGGTCTACCATTGAATGCAGGCACCCCTGCTTCAGTTGTCTACGCCTGATCTCCAAATGAATAAACTTTTCGCTATAGCAGTATGGCATGGCCTAGAGCTCGGAAATTTCGTAGACCCACCCATCAGAGGGCTCTACGAATGACTTCAAGGCGTTTCTCATTTCGCTTCTCATCGTCCACGTTCGTTCCGCATACCGCCGCGCATTCGTTGGGTTTTTATGCATCCTAACTAAGTATGTCTATATCCCGTAGAGCTCGTAAAATTCGTGTTTTCACCGAACCAAGGACCTTGTGTAGTCCAATTCTCTCTAATGCTCCAAGGTATTTCTCATCTCGCTTCCTCATCATCTACGTTTCTGTTCCGTATCGCGAGTGATAAGAGACTTATAGATCATAATTTTTGTTCATCGAGAAGAGTGATCTGCTTCTCAATTGCATAAAGTGACACTGCTTAGCAAGAGTTATATGTACTTGATCTTCAGGCTTACATTGTTGGTAGTATTTATTCTGATTCCAAGACAGAGTCCTTCACTTTTTTCAAAATTAAAGCTACCAACAGCGACATACATAGTTTGCCTCATGCGAGGGATGATTGTGTGTAGCCTCCAGGTACTTTGTCTTGCCTTTGTTCATCACAAAACGAACCTCTTTCGCTTCTATTTCTAGACTGGAAATGGCTGCGCTTACGGCTCTACGATGGCAATATATTTTGCGTACCCCTGTAGCGTTGTCCGTTTGAGGTAGACCAGGCCACCTCTGTTTAGGTTAGCGGCGCGTATTACTTTTTCCAGGATTATATTGAAAAACTCACACAACAGGCAATCAACCTTGATCCCACTTAGGGCTATTTACCCAATGTCTGATTAAAAGCCACCTGCCAGTTAAGTGCTGGTTTAAAAAAGAGTGCTTGATTGAAAAAAGAAGTCTTGGTTAAGTTAAAAAGAACTTAACTGATAGATGGCTGCTAACCAGACATTGAGAAAACGGCCCTTGATATACCAAAAAAGAAAAGAACAAGCACCACCGCTCTCTTACGGTTACTGTTCTATAAATAGACTCGTATGATCTTATCTTTGCTTATCTATATTAGTCTATATATTCATTTATTGATATTTACGATATTTTCCAACACGACAAATTGAATTTCTTATGTAGAAATATAGGTTGTTCGAGTACAGTAAACAATTGTTATAATCATTAAGTGATATATCACGATACTGTTGCTAATTTCGACACCCAAGCAGCTTATTTAATGTTATCGTTCACTGTCAATTTACACACGCTTTCAGTTATAACAGCTTTTATCTTTTTGTACTACATATTTACTTTGCGAATATGTGTGCGGAACATGATAAAAAAAAGGCACGCGATCAATCATTTCAGAAGTTAGCACTTGAAAATAATGATTTAATCAGTTTATATAATGACACACTGTGAAGAGGATGAACAATGCCAATAAAGTAATTGATTGTTCAAATATAGTATTGCTAATGATGTAGCACTCTATATTTATATGATGAAATTTTATTTTGTACAATAAAAAATACGATTTTTTGGGAGAGGAAATTGTTGTCAATTTATAGTTTTCAGCTCGAAACAGTACGGATGATTGTCGTAGATTTTTCGATGTCCTCAAACAGCGTTGTGTGATTGAGTGTGTCAAAAGCTTTTGACAAGTCCAACGCTACGAAGATCGTCCTCTCACAGGGTAATTTTTGATTAAGGCCATGAACTAACTGGGTGTTTATAATGCTAAGTTCTGTGGTGGAGCTGCGTACTTTTCGAAAGCCATGCTGGTGGTTTGCTAGACACAGGTGGCGCGTGGAGGTCCGGTGTAGCAAAGCCTCAAGTCTCTTCACTACTGGAGAGACGAGAGTTATCGGACGAAAGGACTCCCCTTTGTTAGCGGGTTTTCCAGGTTTCAATAGTGGCACAACTCTTCCGATTTTCCACACATTGGTACCTTCCCTATTGGTAGACGTTGTATGTTAATATTTTAGCGAATTCATTTATTTATAAGAAACTACAAAAACCACAGATTGCCTTAGTTTTTAAACCACAGGAAACCAGGAAACAGTTGAAAAATCAGCGTGAAAATAAACAAATCAAAGCAGTTTTTTTCAACACGATTTTAAAGCATTTAAATTGTCTATTTTTTTACTTTTTATTTGGTTTCCGTATAAGTAAACAAATGTTGTTCCAAAAAACACCAAAAAAAAAATTCTTACTAGAGCTAAACTTTCCTTTATATTCTATTTAAACAACTAATTGTACAATTTACATATCGTCAGCTAAAATGCAAAACAACACATCTTCAAATAAATCGAAATTGAGTTTTTTATCGCTTACGATTCACTACATTTTTACATATATTATCTAGCATTTAAAATTTTTTAGCTTCCGCTGTTAGATATAACCACTAGATAACCATTTTATAACCAATTATAACCATTTTATAACAATATATAACTATTTTTAACCAATAAAAACTAACCATTTTATAACCGAAACTCAAATTTTGTTTCAATATGAGTGGTTTCTATTAAACCCTTTGTCCTTCGCCTGTCAACTCATGAAAATGATGTTACGTTATTTTGCATTTTAGCTGACGATATACACATGTTTTTATTACAACAATGTTTCATTACTTTTTCAGAATAATTAAAAATGAGACTGCACGCGCTATACTGCGCGTCATATCGGGACCAAAGGCATTCAGAGTCGTGCTCTTTACGCGCTTAACGCCCATTCCATTTGGCGTGCAAAATATGATTTTTGCGGTAAGTCAAGAGTAGCTGCACCATTTTACAAAAAAATAAAATAAAATAAAAATGCAAATATAAATATATGCACACACATAGTCGTACAACAACCACGCCCAGAATTGCTAATAAATGTTCTTACTTTTTTTCTGCATTGCCACATGCACGCACGCGAGTTGTGCGGGGTGTTGGGCAGCCGTTGACAAATCAAACATCTGTAATTCTCGTAATTCCCATGCAGATAACTTTTTTTGCTTTCATACTTACAATGTCTGCATAGTGTGTGTGCGCTTTTGTGGCTAGCCACAATTAAACATGTGTGCGCCATATAGAAATTATAAAAAATTATATGTTTGTATTGCTGTGTGTGCGTGTATGCGTTTCTCGTGGCTATAATTTAGTGCTTTGTTTAATTTATAACAATAATTTTCGATTTTTCTCTGCTTCTGCACAAAATTCATATTTAAACTCGAAGCATATGCGCCCCATATTCACATGATATATTTATAGATATGTAAACACACATACATACATACATATGGTATAAATATCTCTAGATAGAGACCACGTTGGGGAGAAAAACAATAGCAGTGAAGCGCTGTTTGCCTTACTGCCAGTTGGGGATATAACACTTATAGTACTACGCACAGTGGTGCAGTTATTAAAAAATTTAGGATAAAAAAAATTAAATAAATATTTTTTTTTATTTTTTCAAATACCAATGTAAAGTTTTTTTTTAGAAAATAATAAATATATGAAAAATTAAATACAATTTTTTTATATTATTTAAAACTTTAAAACTGCTTCACTGTTTTTTCTTTTAACGCTAAACTAGTGTCTTAGTCTTTGAGATATCACTTTGAAATTTTGTGCACGCCCGTTTCTCTCAAAGAAGCTGCTTCATTGGTCGGAATCGCCGATATCGGACCACTATAGCATATAGCTGCCATACAAACTGAGCGATCGAAATCAAGTTCTTGTAAGGAAAACTTTTTTATTTGCTGAGATATCTTTACGAAATTTTGCAGGAATTATTGTATAAAGCATTGCTACAATCTCCAAAGAAATTGTTTAAATCAAACAACTATAGCATATAGCTGCCATACAAACTGAACGATCAAAAAAAAAATTATTGTATGAAAAACCTTTTTTATTTGATGAGATATCTTTACGAAATTTTGCAGGGAGTGTTGTCGAAGGCAATGCTAAAATTTCTACAAAAATTTTGCAGATCGGATAACTATAGCATATAGCTGCCATACAAACTGAAATATCAAAATCAAGCTCTTGTATGAAAAACTTTTTTATTTGATGAGATAACTTTACGAAACTTTGCATAGATTATTCTACCAAATAACGGTATATTCCCAGCATAAATTGTTTAAATCGGACTACTATATACATATACATATGTTAGTTGCCATACAAATTGCAAGATCAAAATCACTTTTTGTGCGAAAACTGCTTTATTTGTGAAGGGTATTCTACCTGCGTAGCAACCGAAGTTAACGTTTTTTCTTTTTTTTTCTAAATATTTTTTTAAAATTGGAGCAACATTTTTTGCTAACTTTTTCATTTTCAAAACACTGCCACCATAATTTAAATGGATTTTATGTGTCTCGCTCTTATCAGTAATTTCACACTGATTCTAGAAAATCATCAGTTTTCAACTGGTCAACAATAAAAAGGAGCGTCAAATGGTCAAAGACACGAAAAAAGAATTCTCTAACGAATGCTGCGCGCATTTTTCTCGAGGTTAATAAAAAACACTAAAAAATTTATTTCTTAAAACAAGCAACAAAAATTTCACGCTGAAGGCTGTGAGTATATGTTATTGTTTTCCCCCCGATACCCCACATATAAAAAAGAAATTTTGTATGTACATATGTGTATGTTTTGTATATTTTGTACAAAATTGTTGATAAAAATAAATTTCTATAGCAATTTCTTTCAATTGATTCACATGGACCATTTTATTGTGTTGTTTATTTGAAATTTATTTTGCATATCAATTGCTAATTGTTTATAGCACATACTCGTATACATATGTATAGATATCGACGTCAACCGCAACCTCTTCGTCTAACACATACATAAATATTCAAATATACAAGTATTGTTTATAAACAATAAATTTCCGTGTGATTGCAGGCAACTTTTTCGGTTTCTTTTCCAACGACAGTGAATAGACTTGACTTTTATTGTAGCGCAGTCATAAATTTTTACAACAACATGTAGGGAGGTTACATACATATGAAATACATGCATAAATATACACTTTTGAGGAAAAACAGTTCAATTATTCTTCCCTTCTCTGCCCTTATCATATGTACATATGTACATACATATGTAAATCCATTACATCGATTTATTTTTCAATCTATTTTCGAAGGTTGGATATCAAGTCTCGAAGATTGGAAAATAAATTGAAAATTCAAAATTTTAAGATTGTTTAAAAATGTTGGAAGATTTTTCAAATTTTTCTAAAAAAATTGTTTGAAAATTTTCTAAGAAAAAATTTTAAAAATTTCCAGCTTTCAAACACCAGAAGGTCATTTTCGTAAAGTAACCCAAACAAAAACAACAAATTAATATAAAACAATGTGAACATTTTCAAAAATCTTAAGCTTGTGCTAATATTATATACCAAATGTCGTGCGGAATTCTTCAATATTTTCTAAAAAATTTTTTGATATTTAAAATTTTTAGAATTTTTTAAAATTAACAAGATTTTTCAAAATTTTCTAAAAAAAAACATAATTTTAAATAATTTTCAAGATTTTTCCAATTTTTTGTTTAATTTTAAATGTAGTTCAATTTGATAGCAAAACCGTTTAAGAAAAATTGATATTTTTTAAAAATCGTAATAATATTCTTATGATTAGAGTCTTTTTTAAGATTTTTAAATTTTTTACCACTTTTCAAAGAAAAAATTTAAAAAAAAACTTTCACAATTTATGAAAACTAGTTCAATTTGACACCACATAATATTATGTATATTAATTAGAAGTAATTTTCAAAATTTATCTAAGAAAAACAAAATCAAAAAATTTTAAAGGTTTTTCAAAATTTTTTAAAAATAGTTCAATTGGATAGCCGTTAAAAAAGCTATTACCTTTATTAAAGTCGAAATTTTCAAGATTTTCAACATTTTTTAAGAAAAAAATGTTTTAAAAACTTTCAATATTTAAAATTTTTTGAATTCTAAAGTAGTTAAATTAGATATCAGAAACGTTAAAAAAACTTGAAAAATGTCAAAAATTGTAAGAAATTTTTATTATTTTAATTAGACGTCGTACAAAATTCTAAAAGTAATTAAATTTTTAAAAATACCCAAATTTTTAATTTTCAAGACTTTTAAAATTTTTCTAAAAAAAAAAATTTCAAAAAAATTTCAATACTTTAAATTTTTTTTAAATTTTACAGTAGTTCAATTTGATAGTAAAAATGTTTAAAAAACCTTAAAAATTTTTTGATTAAATGGCGTGCGAAATGTGGAAAATTTTTAAGATTTTTAAAAACTTTTTTTTAATTTTAAAGATTTTTGAAATTTTTTTAAAAGTAGTTCAATTTGATACCAAAACCGTAAAGAACTTGAAAAATGTCAAGAAATTTAAATATTGTTCGAAATTAAAAAAAAAAGATCTAAAACTTTTCCAGATTGTTCAAAATATTTTTATAAATTTAAAGTAGTTCAGTTTGATAGTATACGTTAAAAAATAATTTGAAAAATGTCAAAAATTGTCGTGCAAAATTTTCAAATATTTTTAGATTTTTAAAATTTTTCTAAAAAAAATTCTGAAAATTTTCAAGATTTTATTCAAAATATTTTAAAACTGAAAATTTTTCTGGTTTCAAAATTTTTTTGAAATTTTCAAAACTTTTTTAAAATTTTCTAACAAAACAACAAGCGCTAGAGAGTAAATTATATAATTCTAAAAACACTCAGCTTTATTTTACAGAAAATTTTATAAAAATATTTCCAAAATTGCCAAAGTTATAGTCAATTTCAGCGAATTTTTATCTAACGTTCTATGTATAATGTGTACATATGTATGTATGTAAGCTTTCAAAACCGTAAGTTATATCATTTTAAAGGCACTAAACTTTATTTTTTTTTAACTAAGGTTTTATAAAGGTTTTCAAAACCTTAGAGTCTGCTTTATCAGAATTTTATGATTAATATATTGGAATAATGGAATTTTAGTTTCGTTTCAGAAACTTAGCAATCGTGTAAAATTGTAGGGATTTATATTATAGTTTGATATGAACGTGAAGGTATGAGTAGTTTGCAACTCATTAGCCAACAATTCAGCCAATATAGAGCAATTATGATACACACACACGTATATGTATATGTATGTATGTATGTGTATAATTATATCTGTGTTAAACAAAATCAATTACAGTTGGAAGTTTTACTTGTAATACTGACAATTAGCTAACTTTCCTCCTCAATAAATGTCGAATCGCTATGTACACATACATACCTACACATGTGAATATTTCATTTATACATATGTACATACATTTGTAGTTGTGTTTGTCCATGTCGTAAGTTGTCGCTTGACTAATGATTATTGCATGATAACCTAAGTACTGCAATTAAATTATCATTAGATATGCAAACAGCCCACATCCTACAATCACACACACATACATATACACATACAGAATAATTATGCGATTTAGTTTTGTCAAACTCGTTTAACTTTATTTGAAATCTGGATTGTTGCTATCCCCAAACGTGTTAAGAAAATAAGTAAACTCAAGTTCTGCGACAATTGCGCAAATAAACAACAAAGCGGGGAGCGGGTGAGTGCAGTGAGCCGAGTGCATTATCGCTGGCTTACTTAGTAACTCTCCTTGCAATTTACGCTCCGCTGATTACTTAAGACATTTTTGCGCAGGAAAAACGAGCTTTAACTTTAACTATTTTGAAAATAAAGTTGACGCCATCAAATAATTACGGGCTTACATACATATACATACATATATACATAGATAAATGAATATAAGTATTTAAAAAAAATCGATATTTCATTTATTTTTGGCCATGAGAAAGGAATTCATTTCACTTATCGCAAGCAGTAAGAGAAAAGTTATGAATTTGAAAATTTTACGGTTTAAGTAAAGTGACTGTTGACATCGACATGCGATACAATTTCTTGTATTATAGTATTACTATACATATGTATATAATAATAATAGTGTGTCAGTATGCGGGATTCATAAAAACTTTATTTTTGTAAGGCCAACATTTTTATTTAAAAAAATATCTCCACGAAATTCGGCATGCACTATTGTCCAAAGCAGCGCTACAATCTACGAAGAAAATTTTCAGATCGGATCACTATATTATATAGCTGTCATACAAATTGTACAAAATGAAGTCCTTCTATGGAAAACTTTTTTATTTTTCAAAATATCTTCACGAAATTCAGCACATATTATTTTACAAAGCAAAGCTACAATCTTCAAAGAAATTTTTACAAATCGGGCCACTATATTATATAGCTGCCATACAAACTGAACGATCAAAATCACGTTTCTCTACTTATGGAAAACTTGGTTAATTGTGAAGGCTGTTTTAGCTTCAGTGCGACCAAAGTTAATGCTTTTTTCTTCTTTAGACTTTGCATGCGGAAATGGTGGCAATTAGCACAACTATTTCCTTAATTTGAAATAATTGACTTAGAATATTTGTGTTTATCGGAGGCACAATATTAATTAAATTGCAGTATTTGCAATAATAGTTTTTAGTTTTTTTGATTATTTTAGTTAATTTTGTTTAAAGCTCTTTTTTTTGCTTAGATTATTTTCCAATTTTTTTTATATTTTTATTAAATTTTGTTTTGTTATAATTTCTTTTATTTTATATTTTGTTTTAAAAATTTTTTACTTTTGATTTTTATACACATACATATGTACATTTTTTGTTAATAAAATTTATTATTTCATTTAATTTTTTTTATTTATTTTTTTTATCTACAATTTTGTTTTTTTTTTTTATAAATTTGTTCATTGAAGGTTTCCGTTTTTTATATATATTTTGTGAAAATATTAATTTCAAACTTTTGTATATTTAATTCGACTGTTGCAAAAATAATTATATGCGTTTTAGTAAATTTTTCAACATTTTTTTTTTATTTTTTTCTAAAACTTTTATTTTTTCTATAAATTAGCTTCCAAACTTTTTGTCAAAAAAAAAATGTATAATAAATAATTATATATTTAAACTTATTATTTAATTTAATTTTTTAATTTTAACTAAAAAGTTTTTAAAAATTTTTTTTTTTAAATTTTTTTTTAATTTTTTTCCCACTTTTTTTTTTTGCAAAAATTTTCTTTTGCTTTTCATTTTTTAAAAACCAAAAAATTTTAATTTATATTTTTTAAAAAATTTTTCAACATTTTTTTAAAAATTTTTTCTAAAAAATTTTTATTTTTTTTTAAATTTTTTTTATTTCAAATTTTTGCAAAAAAAAAGAAAAAATAATTACAATGCTTTGTGTTGTCATAAACACCATTTGCATACTAATTTTCGGTGGCAAATAAGTCAAGTAGTGTGTGTGTTTGTCTGAGCGTTTTGTGCTGTGCCATTGGCTATACCCCCTTTTTTGCAATTATCAAATGTTAAAATGGTCTTTTTATTTTGTCGGATTCATCGGTAGGTTTTTGTGTTCATTTTCGTTATGTCCCTAGTTATGACAACAACATGCGATACAAACAAGTTGCTGCTACAATCAGCTGCAAACCGCTTATTCGTGCAACTTTCTGAACTAATTACCGTTATTTACATTTTTGAAATATTTACTTCATTTAGGTCAGTACAATTAACCCCCGTGTCTATCACACGGCCTCACTTATAGGACTGCTGCCGGCGCAGATTATAAACGCGTATTTGGGCTCAACTTTGCGTTCAATGCAGGAAGTGCTGAGCAACCATGGCACGGCGGTGACAGGCTACATAAGTTTCGGACTGGAGGTGAGGAATTTTCAAGTTTCTTTTATATATTTAATTGAACTGTTTAGAATTTTAGCGGGGACAAGTTTTTGATCGATCGACTCAATGACTGATTTGAAATCTAAATTGTTTCACTGCTACAGTCATTAGCATTTTAATTGCTTCAATGCCTAATAAGATACGTGTTTACATATAAGGTTTTATATGTACATATTTTGTATTTTTGCATATATGATTATGTATTGGTATAATAGTATGTGGTCCTGCTCCGCGAGCTGTTCTCAAATATCAATTATTGCATACTTGTGCAAACATTCAACAATTTTCATGCAAACATTGTTCCCAATGTTTTATATCGAGGCAGTTGTAAATCTTATATTATCTTCCCCTTGATAATTTATACATATGTTAAACCACAATAATCCATCACATACATATACATATGTACAAATGGTATATTTTTGCGATAATAAATTTCATACATTATACTCTGTGGCAAGCACGATCCCCACAGTCGGCATTCACAAATTTTTTTTGTTTAAAAAATAAATCCATTTGAAGCAGCTGGATCAGCATTGTTTACACAACATTTTTACACAAACAAATTGGCACCATGCTAAGTATTTTAATCTATATATACATATGCATGCAAAGTAATAAATCTAAATCTTTAATGCCTGCTTATCTGGCAGACAGTCTAACCAATTACACTTTGTAAAGCCAATTTGTCGAAACTGAGCAAGTGCAGTGCCCCAAAAATACAGTAAATGTATAAAATTCATGAATTTTCTTAACGCTTGCTGAAATTCACCATATTTTATTTTAATTTTTCTGCAAAATAATTTTTTCTAGTACTTTTCTTGCATTGTATTTATTTACTGATGTAAACAAAACAGTTTGAGAACTCAATGCAAACCAAACTGTTGTTGCTACTGCATATTGGTTGCGCCTGAAACTATGCTATTCAAACTGTTAGCATGGCACTGCCGTTGAAAGGAAAAATTCTGAATTAATATGAATATTATAAAATATAAAAATTAAAAAAATATAAATGAATTGAAATATTAAAAAATATATGTATATATGTATGTAAATATCAAAAATTAAAAAATATGTGTGAATATAAAAATAAAAAATTTATGTGAATATTAAACATAAAACTAATATTAAAAAAAATAGAAAATGATTTAAATATGAAAATTAAAAAAATATATGTGAATATGAAAATTAAAAAATATGTGTGAATATTAAACATAAAAATATTAAGAAAAAAATGAAAAATTTATTTAAATATGAAAACTATGAAAAAAAATTAAAAAGCTTTATGAAAAAAATTAAAAAAGAAAATATGTGATAAAATTTAAATTTTCTATAATTTTTTTTTTTAAATAAACTATATTTTTTCTCAATAATGGCCCTTAAAGCCCCTCACTAACTTATACCGCTCTTCTCTCCCCTCTCAGGTCATCTGCGGTGTGGCGCTCATGGTTTGGGTAATACAAAAAGCGCGCAAGGAATTGGCTCAAACGCTACTCTCCGAAGTCAGCAACGATGGCAAACTGATCGAAATCGATGTGTGATTCTTGTAGCTTTTCAAGTACAAACCAGCGGCATGTTAGTGTGCGCTTCTAGCGCCGTCGAGCAGTATTCACTTTGCAATATGAATAACCACTAAATGCTCAAATCAAGCTCGAAAACCAAGGCTGGCTATTGCCAGCTTTAGGGTATGACTATTTACATACTTCCTGTAAACGTTTGTGAAAACGTTAAACGCTCACTATTATATACCTACATACAAATGAAAGACTATTTTATAAAAAAAAATTGCTCTCTTATTTTGAAAAGCAAATTATTTATGTATAATTTTTTTTTTCGTTTTAATTCGTAAAAACATACTTATGAAAATTGTTATATTATACAAAAAAAATTATAATTAGTAATAAAAAATAATAAATATACGAGCATATTTTGTATATTTCGAAGTAAAGCCAAATTAATGTGCTGTATTTGTAAAAAAAATCGTGTAATATAATTTTGTACATAAAAATTATATAACAATAATATATTAAACAGCAAGTACATGATATAGCAATAGATCTGCATTAAAGACAAGTATTAGCGAAAATTTATGCTTAATACATTACGTTTAACGATTTTTATATTCTTAAAAATAAGTTCTCATAAAAAATGCGCTTAAATTTTTTGATAAATTGCATTTTTCGTATTTTTTACAAACAATGCAAACAATTTCGTATTTAAACAAATAAGTAGCATTTAAAAAAATTCTATTTTATCTATAAGTCTATTTTTTTTTCATTGTAATACTTTTTTGAATTTGAAAAACTGTCACACTCGCTTTTAAGCTATCTCTAAAAACAGTCTGAGTTTATGAAAAAACAACCAAACTGTGCCTATACCTTACATATATGAATAATTAGCATATAATTTTAGCATTTCTGCGCTTGGAAAAAAAGTTTTAAAAATATATTTTTTCTATTTTTTGCATTTGAATTTTTCCTTAATATTATTGACGATTTTCTTAGCTGCCAAAATGACACGTGATCATAGTTTCAGCGGCATATCAACATACATATGTATATTTGTAAATATGTACGTTTAATTATTATACCGAATATTTATATGGAAAGTGTTTAGTCAAGGTCTAAGCTGTTGTTAGATTTGTAAAGCATTTTGTATTGGAAAATACTATATTCGAATGTAGATGTTTTATATTCTAAGTTGTAGAATTGTTAGAAATAAATGTGAAATCTTGTCAGCCTAATAAAAATATGTATTTCTTAACAACAATTATATTTTCGAAATATTTTATTTATTTTCATTTTCATCCACCAAATCACTTTTAGCAGGAAATCACTTTTAGAGGAGCCGAATCCCGAGTAGCCGAGGAAACAACGCAGCAAAAAAGGAGCTGAAATACGACATCGATGATAACAAAAAGAAAAATTGGTAGGAACTACATCAGGATATTAACTATATCCCCTGGGGACGTGGGTATAAAATAATAATGCAAAAACCCGGTGTTCGAGCAGTGTGATCCAGAACAGACTCTAAGATATACGCAAATCGCTCAGTTTACCCTCGAAGAGCTGTAACTAGCTGATGGCAGACTCAAGACCAACAAATCACCCGTGCCAGATGGGATTTCAGCAGAAATCCTGAAACACTGCGGAGCGACGGGCATTACTATTGAATATCTACAACGCCTGCCTCGAAGCCGAAATATTCCCTGAACCCTGGAAAACGCAACGACTGGTGCTAATCAGTAAGGGAAAAGGAGATCCCAACTTGCTGTTGCATACCGAGGCTACTCACAGCGGCTATCAACGAAGCTGGAGGACTCTCTCCTAGACAACACGACTTTAGACCCTGCAGATCAACTCTAGGTGCTATAAAATGCCTCATTGAAAGCGTAGAAGCCGCACAGCGTAGATGGTATAAATGCAAAAAAATAGTGTTACCGGCGACTTTAGATGTCCGGAACACCTTCAACAGGGCTAGATGGTGAATATGATCGACGGTCTCGAAAAAAGCTTTAAATTCCCCGAATACTTCAGAGTTATGGTGCGGAGCTACCTTAATAACAGAAAACTGCTCTACCAAACTAGAGAAGACGAAGCGTATTTAATTGGTTAAGCGGACGACATTGCGGCAGTAATTAGAGCACGAGACACAAAAGAAGCGCGAAGAAGGCTTAATCAGGTCATGATACGTACGCAATGGGCATGGGTTGATTCACACAACCTCGTATGCATTTTTATAAAAAAAATTAATTTAAAAAATATGCATTATTTTTTTTATTTCAATAAAAAAATCGTTTAGATTATGTAAAAAAAATTTAACAAAAAAATATTTTATATTAATAAAAATAATTCGTTTGCATCGTTTTTTTTTTTTTTTTTTGAAAAATTTTTTTTAATTTTTTTTTTATTATATATGTATATATATTTTTTAATTTAAAAAAAAATGCATAAAAAAACTCTTAAACATTATTATGTAAACACATATAATATTTTATATTAACAAAAATAATTCTTTTGCATAAAACTATTTTTTTTTTTTATAAAACTAAACTGCTTATTCGAAGTGCAGTTTTTGAAACATTTCTCAATTTTCTAATCTCACAGTGTTCATATGAGGAGTGTCTTTGCATAATAGGACATTTAATTTTTTTAACGATGTATGAAGTCCTTCCTTTCCTTAATGTTAATATACACAATTTGTCACTTGTATTATGAGCTATATAGCTTCCTACATTTGATATTTTTATCATTTTTATATTTTTTCATAATTTAAAATGTAGTTATCTGCTTTTGAAAAGACACTCCCCACATAATTTTACAAATTTTTCTTGTAAAATCTTAGTAATCATTTTGTGGAGTCTCACCACTCCTGCTACGCATATTTGTGCATTTCTCTTGTGTGCCTACGGAGTTGCCGTACCGACTGTATGTTGTATCATATTTCTTGCTGAGCCTGAATAATTTGCTCTTCAGACATTTCTGCGCCAATTGCGTATTCTTTTCTCCAGATGCTGTTTGCATACCGTCTCGATGACATGCAATGCCAAGTCCACATCGCTATAGGTGACGCAGAGTGGCGGACAAATGCTGAGTACCTAGGGAATTTCATAAAAATTAGACGTAATTTGTTAGTCAAAGGACATTTTTAGTTTTACATACAGTATGTATTTTATAGACATTGATAAAAGAAAAAAAGAAATTCCATGCATAAAATATTTGTTTGTGATTTGTTAAGAGTTTCTAGATGAAGGAAAGGTTTGTGTGCATAGATAAAAAGTGTGGTTATATAAAATATACATATTTTGCTTTGATTTTACCTTTTCTCTTTAAAAAGATAAACTAAATATTATCCTTTAGTTATCCTTTTTTTTAATTAAACATTAAAAAAATATTTTAAATTAAGTTTTTAAATTTAACTATTTATATTTACTATTTTAGTAATTTTATATTTATTTTTTTTATTATAAACATTAAAAAATATTTTTAAATTTAATTGTTTATATTTATTATTTTAAAATTTTTTACACTTTTACATTTATTTATTTTTTTATTTTTATTTTTTTTTAATTTTTTTTTATTAATTTTTCGGACTTAATTATTTATTTTTATTATTTTTACAAATTTTTTTATTACTTTTTTTTTTTTTTTTTATTAACATTAAAATTATATTTTAAATTTTTTTATATTTTTTTTATTTTTTTTTTTTTTTATATATATTAAAAAAAAAAATTTTATTATATTTTTATATTTTTTTTTTTAATTTAGTTATTTATTTGGTTACTTCAATTATTTATTTATATTTCTTATATTTTTTTTAGTTACATATAGTGTTTCTTTTCCATTTTTACAGCTGCTTCCTCGAAAATGCACCACTTCAACACATCATTACTTGGATTATAATCATTTTTTGCGCAAGTTCAAACACATAACACCAAACATTAGGGTGGGTAAAGAAATTAATATTTTTTTGTTTGGTACACTAAGTGAGCATTTTTGTAGAGCAGTAAGTCCCCTTACAAAACTATGAGATTTTTCAAATTGTAATGATTTTTTTCATTAAGTTCCAAAATTCATAAAAAAATTTCCTTAAAATATTCAAACTTTCACAGTTAATATCTTTTAAACGGTTAGAGAACTAAAAATGCGTAGGAGACTTTTTTGTGGAGCATTCAATTTCATACAAAAGTTATGAAACGAAATATTTTTTTAAGCAGTTGGAAGCGAGATTTGATTTTTTTGAATTTATATAATAAGTAAGAAAAAAATGCATAACTGTAAGGCGGTGGACATTCCCGTTACAATTAAGAGTTCATACTTGAGACGATTTGCTCAGAGATGTCTAAGCACCTATTTTTCAGATTAACAAGTGAAAAAAATATTAATTTTTTTGATCCCACTCTAAACTTCATTTCATAAGCACCCTACCATTCCTTGTCTTTAAAATTGAAAAACATTTTCTTTTTGGAAGTACTCGCGGTAAGTACATAACCAAAATTTTTATTATTTTTTTAATAATTACATGTGTATGTACGTTCCTTTATTTAATATCGCCACATTAATAATTAAACCACCAATTTGCTAACATTGCATAATATACCTACAATATTTTCCTATATAATAATATATGAGTTCAGACATTAAAAACATTAAGGGAGCATTCCAGTCTAGAAATGAAAAACATAAATGAACCTACTATATATAGGTTATGATATACAAATACCAATATATACTTATATTTTTTCAAAGCTTAACTATTCAAGAATATGTCTACCAGCATTTGGCAAATTTCAAATTATTTTCGGAGATAGGATAAGTAGATATTTTTAGAGCCTTATCTATGTCTGGAACTAACCATATCACCAAATTTCAATTTTTTCTATATTAAAAAAATTTAACCGGCATTCAAAAAAATGTGTGCAAATATGTTTTTGGCCAATTCGTGAAAATATTATTTTTTTCCAAATTATCCGTATAATAAATATTTATTATTTTTTGGTTTGAAATTCCTAGAAAGCTTGAAATCGTAGGATGGTTACGTCTCAGTTTTCTGAGAACTCCACTTCATCAGCTGGTAATTTTTAAAAAATTTGGAAATTTTGGAAATTAAACTTTTTTTTAATTTTTAAAACTTTGAAATTTTTTTAAATTTTTGAATATTATTATTTTTTTGAAAATTTTAAAATTTTTTAAATATATTTTTTAAATTTTAAAATTTAGAAATTTTTGAAAATTTTGAAATGTTTGAACAAATTTAAATTAAAACTTTTTTTTTTGAAATATTTGAAAACTTTTATAAATTTTGAAATTTTTGTAAATTTTGAAAATTGAAATTTTTTGAATATTTAAAATTTTTTTTAGATTTTTTTTTTTTACTTTTTTTATTATGATTTTCTCCTACCTTCTTGTAATGTAAATAAATACTAAACAAAAAATGAATTGTAAAAATATGAATATCCCTTTTTATTACAAAATTAGCTGAAATCATGCCTCTAGACGGGAATACCCCCTCAAAATGCCAATTAACTATATAAAATATGTAAAAAAAATTATAAATGCATTACAAAAACAAGAATATTTCACTTAAAAAAATTGCAAAAAACAATGTCTAGTCTTTGGAGTTGCCAACTTAAAGTAATCTACTCTTATAAAGCTTATTTAGAATTCAAAATGTCGACCTTTCGGCCAACACCAAACAACCGCAAAGTTTACATTTAAGAGGTAATAAAAAGCAGTGTAGTGAACTTGACCCCTAGGAACATGACGACTATTTTAAGCGTATACGTATGCAAGAAAATAAAGCCTTAACTACTAGAAAAAAGTAGGACAAAATACAATTATTGCTTTTAAGTAAATGCAGTTCCTTTAAGCATTTGAGCCGCCTCTATAGCTTTTTGTTCGAAACCTCGGTTATAGCGTTTGCTAAAGTGTCCACAGCGAATTTAACATCCGTGTTCGTAATGCACATGGGCGGTTTAATGCGGAAAACCTGCAAAAGAGAAAAGAGAAAAGGGAAAGAGAGATGTGTTGGGATAGCAAATAGGGGTGTGTGTTTTAGTATGAGCGAAAATGTTGGTTAAACTCAAGCAATTGATAGTATTTTTTAAAGGCTAGACAAAAAAGTGTATGTTTATATAGTACAAAAGTAAACAACAACAATTGTCGTATAATAAGTAAAGTATTTAAAATCGTCTAAGCAGAGTTATACTCATAGCAGAGTGCGCATTTTCACCACTAACATTTATAAAGCAATATTATTACTCACATTGCCATTTAGACCGCCACGTCCGAAGAGCACTCCCATATCCTTGCAGGTCTCCCAAATTTCCAAAACATGCGGCGCGCTAAGTGGCGCCCTCGTAGCACGATCGGATACCAACTCAACGCCTATCATCAAACCCTTGCCGCGCACATCGCCGATAATCTCGAAACGTTCACGCAACTCGGCCAAGCACTTGAGGAAGTACGTACCCACTGCCAAAGAGTTTTTCTGTAGTTTCTCTTCCTCAATAACATCAAGCACAGCGAGTCCAACAGCACTGGCCATTGGATTGCCGCCGTAGGTATTGAAATGCAGCGCTTGTCCCAGCGATGCTGCAATTTTGGGTGTAGTCACCACAGCGGCTAGTGGAAAGCCATTGCCGATGCCTGCATAAAAAATAATTACCGATTTATACCAATATATTATGTTATTGCCGTACAAATATTTCCACTAACTTACCCTTCGCCATTGTGACAATGTCCGGTATGAAGTCATGGCTCTCAAATCCCCAGAAGTGATCGCCGGTGCGTCCGAAACCGGTTTGTACCTCATCGGCAATGAATACACCACCATTGGCACGCACCAATTCAGCCGCCTTTTTAATATAACCTTTCGGATATTGCACCGTGCCGCCTACGCCTTGTATAGATTCGGCGAACATAGCGGCGACACGTCCACGCGGCAGTGAGTACTTGAAAATTTCTTCTAATTGTTCATAGTAACGCGCGCCAGCCAAGCAGCCGCTCTCCGGTGTGCAGTCGCATTTGCGATCCGTTTGTATGGGCGAATCGCGACAAGTTGCACCGCCCCAAAGCCCCAAATACGGATCTGGGTTCATAACATGGT
Organism: Bactrocera correcta; assembly: GCA_027475135.1. Lineage (NCBI taxonomy): Eukaryota > Metazoa > Arthropoda > Insecta > Diptera > Tephritidae > Bactrocera > Bactrocera correcta. Next base: position 102,864,330 of record CM050323.1, read on the forward strand.
GAATGCCGCTATTGACGCCCGGTAAAGGAAACCGCCATGTCGAGAGCGCGGTCAGACCCATGGTGTACGGCGACATGCCGTGGTAGGCATTACGGAAAGTGATAATATCCTGATTGCCTGTGTGCATGCGCGCCATCAGCATGGCGAGATCGTTAGCCTCCGAGCCGGAGTTGACAAAGCACACCGCCTTAAGTTCGCCAGGCATTTTGGCCGCCAAACGTTCGGCATATTCATGTATTTTAGGATGAAAGTAAATATTTGTTGTATGCCAAAGTGTGCTGATCTGCTGCTCTAGTGCGCGATTCACTTTACTGTTGAGAGGAAGAGAAGAGAGTTCAAGATATTTAACTCTACACAAAAAATTATGGACTCTATTGTTACTTACGGATGACAGTGACCCACTGACACTGTCACAATACCGGCGAACATATCTAAATAACGACGGCCCTCATGGTCGAACAGCCACTGCATATGTCCGTTGTGTATCAAAAGTGGCTTCTTAAAATGCGGTGTAATGTTCGGTGTAATATGCTTCTGTCGTATCTCTAGTATTTTCTCGTAACTTGGACCCGTATACGGTTGAGGTTGATAGTCACATTCGGGTATTTCACTTTGTATTTCCGGCATTACAGCTGGTGCGGCCTTCGAATGCAGTGTTGTGGTGGTACGTTGTTGAAACCATTGGCGCATCAAGCGCGTCGTTTGGACTGAAATTTAAAGTTCATTGTGGTTATTAATATAAAGATAGAATGCTGCTCGTCATATGTAATCTTTGTATGGGAAGGAGACACTCGCGCCTCGATGTGATGTGTTTAAAGTCGTACGGTGACTGGGGACAGCTGGCTCTTATAAGAAATGCAGACCCGTGCCTAGCCACTGTTAAGGTGACACTCGCGCCGCGATGTGATGTGCTTTAACAGCGTGTGTGACTCAGGAACAGCTGGACTGCTAGCTGGCTCTATATAAGAAATGCAGGCACCGTGCCTGGCCACTGTTAAGGTGACACTCGGTCGCGATGTGATGTTGATTTAACAGTCTCGGTGACTTCAGGCAGCTGAGCTGGCTGCCAGCTGGCTCTATATAAGAAATGCAGGCACCGTGCCTAGCCACTGTTAAGGTGACACTCGCCGCGATGTGATGTGCTTTAACAGTCGTCGGTGACTTCAGGGCAGCTGGCTCTATATAAAAGAAATGCAGGCGCCGTGCCTAGCCACTGTTAAGGTGACACTCGCGCCGCATGTGATGTTATTAAAGCCTGCGGTGACTTAGTGGCAGCTGGCAGCTGGCTCTATATAAGAAATGCAGGCACCATGCCTAGCCACTGTTAAGGTGACACTGGCGCGATGTGATGTTAGTTAACAGCTGCGGTACTTCAGGCAGCTGGTGCAGCTGGCTCTATATAAGAAATCAGGCTCGTGCCTAGCCACTGTTAAGGTGACACTCGCCCGCAATGTGATGTTTTAACATTTTGCGGGACTTCGGGCACTGGCTTATATAAAAATCAGGCGCCGTGCCTACCACTGTTAAGGTGACACTCGCGCCGCAATGTGATGTTAGTTAACACTTTTGCGGTGACTTCAGGGCAGCTGGCTCTATATAAGAAATGCAAGCACCGTGCCTAACCCGTTAAGGTGACACTCGCGCCCAAGTGATGTTAGTTAACAGTCCTGCGGTACTTCAGAGCAGTGGCTGCCAGTTGTTCTATTTAAGAAACCTGCTAGCCACTGTTAAGGTGACATTCCCGTCGCTATGTGATGTGATTTGAAAGTCATGAGGGAAGTATTATTGTCAATGATATATGCTGGTGAATTTGTAGTTCGTATTTGTTCTGAGTCTTTTGTTTTGCAATATTTTTTGCAATATAAAAAATAAATACAATATATAAAATACATCAATCCTTATCTGTACCAATCCGTCACATGATCAATTTGTCTAAAATTTATATAATGGTTTTATTGATTAACTATCAATTAGTAAAAAAAAATTATCACGTATTATTTTCCGCAGTTTGTAAATATATTACATTTTATTCGTTCTTTCTATGTGCTCATGTATAATATACATTAATGACTCCTACGAGCTGATTAAAAGTGCATCGAATTATAATTTTACTTTGTATATTGTACAAAAAGGCACAATGAACTGACATATTAACACGTTCAGCAATTTACATTTTAATCGGCGCAAGTTAAGTCTGAATCAACTATGCATTATGTATAAACTGCGCCATAATGGCATTGCACGATCACGTTCAGGGATAATTTAGTGTATTAATATTTTTATAGTAGCGAACAGAAGAGGGGAGAGAATTAGAAAGTTGGGTGGGAGTTTGTTTTAATTTGTTTTAATGAGGGTATTTTGGGTGGAAAAGCTTATATTAGTAGCTATAATTGGTAGAAAAACTGTATAAGGTTAGTAAAATATAGCAGTCTTAAGCCTTGTCATAGTCCACAAATTCTAATTATTTAAATTAAAAATATTAGCATTATTATGTGCATTCGGTATAAAAAGAAAGTGCAACAACGTAAATGTGCAGCCGGTACATTTGAATCGACACTGATCGTTTTACAAATAGGCATACATACATTCATATGTACATAATTACTCAAAATGAAAACTGATAAGACAAGCATGTGTGGAGTCAAGTTCAAGACGCAATGACACTATTTGCTAACCTCTATAAACTAGATTCCTGCTAAAAATTACTGGAACCATAAAGTTTCGGAAAAAGAGCACAAATGAGATAAAGTTTGAGGCGAAGTAGGCATACATACATATGTACGTATATATTCTACTATTTAATCTAATCTAAAAAGTGCTTGAATATGCGGTTATGCTCTTATTTAAATGTAGAGTGCTGTACGAGTATACATTTGTACATATTATGTATGTGCTTATCTCATTATCTTTTAGTTCATAAATCATAGTCGAAATGCTCACAATTACCACAATTTTCACTTTCTAATATTATTTTTTATCTTATCAATTGTGAAGCGTCTGTCTGCCTGGGCTACTTAGTTTCATATTAAGCTGCCGTCAAATAATGTAAATGCTGGTCCCCAACGAAGCTGATAAGAAACCATGCGATACAGACTATACGTCCATTATGGCTGTCAGATGCGCTGCAGTTTAGACTAGTTTGCTGCTCTTTGTAATATTCTGACCTCAAAAGCAACAATAGAAAAAAAGTTTTTGCCTTTGCAAAAAATTTAGTGCAGATTCGAAAATTTTATTTTTTAATTTTTTAAATACTTTTATGAAATTTTTTTTAAATTTTACTAAGGTTTCAAAATTACATACCCTCACATTAAATTTTTTTCCAAATCTAAGCAAATATTTTTCAATAAACATATTTCGTTTTTGAAAGATCTATTAAGTGTAAACCTTTTTCATAAAAATATTGAATAATTTTAATTTATTTTTTTTAACTCAATATTTGAACCTCAAGAGAAACAATAGAATAAAGATCTTACATTCAAAAAAATTATTCAGTGTAGATTCTGAACAAATAATGTTTTTTTTCATTTTTTGAAATTTTTTATAATTGCATAAAAAATATTATGTAGGTCCGAAAAAATGTAAAACATATTTTTTATTGTTTCGAAATTCTTACTAAATTTTTTAGAATTATGCATACAACCTCATTTCAGAATTTCTTTTTAAATCTAAGCAAATATATATATATTTTTTTTAACTATTAAGTGTAAAACTTTATTTTTATATACAAATAATATTCATTATATTAAAATGGTGTAAACAACTCTGATTTTATCCTCGAATATTTTTTCAGTTTATTTTGCTTCTGAAAAAATAATTAAGTATACATTTCGATTCAGAAAAATTTTTGTTTGAAAAAATTTTATTAAATTATTTAAAGTTTTCATAAATGGGTTTTGATTTATTTTTTCGAAGACATACATAACCTCACATTTATTTATTTTTTTCAAATGACTTTTTTTAATTTTAATCAAAAGCAACAATAAAATTTTTGTTGAATAAATATGTATGTAACTTCGAATAAAAAAAAAAATTTTAAAAATATTTCAATTACTTTTATTACTTTCAAATTTAATTTTAACTTTAAATTTTTTAGTTATGACATAACTTCATTTGATTTTTTTTTTTCGAATAGCAACAAATATTTGTTCAATAAATATTTTTTTTTTAATTTTTTTTTGTTAAAAACAAAATCCAAAAATCGTACACTCCCGTTTATAGCGTACCATATCAACATATGTTGCCCCTCATATCATTCAAAGAGCAAAAAAAAACAACAAAAATTAAGTATATTCCACTTGTGTGTATATGCGCACACTTATATTATAGCCAACCATTTATTTATTTGTTGTCATTATTATCTACATATGTATGTACATATGAGTGCTCTTGATAAGAAATTGTACCGGTTGTTTTTGTTGTTGCGTTCGCTTATTTTGTAGTTATTTTCAGAGCGACCAGCTAGCGTCTAAACTATGCAGCTGTTGGCGTTAGATTGTGGTCGGCACTTGTTGTTGTTGTTTGTTTGTGAATTTTAGACTGTGGTCCCTAGTTTTTGTTGTTGTTTCTTTGTGAATTAAAATTATAACTGCGCTCAGATCATACCATTCATGCAATTTGCATAATTCAAATTAAAGATTAATTAAACTATGCAACAAATATTTTGCTATTGAATATGTAAACATAAAAAATTTTGTCAAAATAAATAAAAAAAAAATATTAAAATTGTAAAATTATTAAATTTGTGAAGTTACTAGTTTTTTTCGGAATCTATACTAAATTTTTCATTGTTACTTTTGAGGTTAAAATATAAGATTTCAATAGAAACTAAAATTTATTGAATATTGTTTTAATGTAGGTATATAATATAAAAAATTTAATAATTTATGAAAAAAAAATATTTTTTTTTTTAAGCGTATTCTAAACCGATATATAAATTTTTTTAAGAAAAAATAAATCATTTAAGAAATAGTCCTTTAATTATTATAAAAAAATAAAAACAAAAGATTGCCAACGGGTTTTTGAATAATATTGAAAAAAGAGATCATGAAAATAATAATTTTCCAATTTTTAATATTTCTGCTAGTTTAGCTAAGCAATTGCATAATTTTTTCATTAACATCCAGCAGGAGACCCTAAAAAGCTGTCTGTTTATACGCGAAATAGTCCCGCAGTTTTTGATATATCAAGCTGAAATTTAGTAAACTTTCTTTTCTCCCAAAGAAGCTATTAATTTGTTGGAGCGGCCGATATCGAACCACTATAACATATAGCTGCCATACAAACTGAACAATCGAAAACAAGTCTTTGTAAGGAAAACTTTTTTATTTGAGAAGTTAGCTTCGCGAAATTTGTTACCTATTATTGTACAAGATAACGCTATAATATTCAAAAAATTATTCAATTCGGAACACTATAGCATATAGCTGTCATACAAACTGACCTATCAAAATCAATTTATTATATGAAAGTTTTTTTATTTCGAGAGATATCGACATGACATTTTGCCTGGCTTATAATACAAAATAGACTATCTCGAAGAAATTTTCAATTCGGAACACTTAGCATATAGCTGCCATAAAAACTGACAAATCAAATCAAATCTTTTTATGGAAACCTTTTTTATTTGAAGAGATATCTGCACGAAAACTCGCATATATTACTGTACAAGATAACGGTATATTCAATATTGTTCAAATGAATCACGTTAGCGTATGGCTGCATATAAAACTATGGCTACATTTTTGTTTCTGAAGGGTGTGATAGCCTTGGTTAAACCAAATAAAATTTTTTTTTTATCTATTTTAATTATTTTTATTTTCGTATATACTATATATATTTTTTATTTTGATATTTCTCTTTTAATTTTAATTTATTTATTTTTGATATAAGTATTTCTCTTTTAATTTAATTTTTTTATTTTAATACATTTCTTTCAAGTTTTATGTTTCCATATGTTTTTCAAAAAAAATTCAAACTATTAAAATTTCTAAGCCAATTTTTTTTTTAATTTTAGCTTTTAGATTTTCGGTTGTCGCCCTAAAATAATTTTTTAATCTTTTATATATTTTTTTTTTTTCAATATGTTCGCCGGTATTTTTGAGCCTGCCATCTAGTGAAGTTTTTTTTTATTTTTTTGTGACTCAAAAAAGGCCTTAAAAGCCACAGTTTTTTAAATATTTATTACAAAAATATTTTTAAAGAATTTTCCACTTACCAAATGCATTTTTCGACAGCATTATGCTTGACTATTGCGCTTTATACCCGACTCGGTATGAAAATCCTTTTGAAATTCACTTTTGTAGAAACGTACTTAATTTCGCAGCGTTGTCTCTTGCGCGCCTCAATTAATGCCAATTTATGCTGATTTTTTAAATGTCAATACAGTCGCGCGTCCACTTTTAATTCAACTTATCTATTTGAGTTAATATTTTTTAAATGCAACAACACATTTACATATGAACTTTCAATTTACAACAAACAGTTCAATGGCACTGCAGCTTGAAGAGACAAGCAGCCGCTGCAATGGGCAACTATTCGAGTGAATCGCTAGTGAACTGCTACGAGCGGTGACAACAACGCAACTAAAAGTTTCAATTTATTGAACACCACTTGGAAGCCAAGCGTGCACACACACGCGCACATGTGAGCGGCCAGCGGCGTACGTCGCAACAAATGTCCAAACAGCCAGCCAATGTCTTTGGTGGCAGCGCCGGCATCGGCGTCGCTGTCTCGTGTGTTTTGATGCCAGGCGCTCCTGGCAAGTGTGAAATCTAAGCGCTGCAATCAGAATCAACAATTGATAAAATATGTGTTTGAATGCTAACAAACATACACACATACATGCCTAGCATTTACGCTAGAACTAGTGTGGCTGTGTGCGCGCTTTCAGGCGCATTTGCGTTTGGTACACGCTGCCGGCGCGTATTGCTAACAAAGCCGCGCGCATTTATGTGTGCGCTTTTGTTTGTATGTGTATTTGTATTTCTATGTATAATCTATGCTTACGCGCCTTCAATGACGCCGCACCGCTTGCGGAAAACATTTCGAGCGGCGCCCTGTTCGCTCAGGTTTTGGTATAGAATTGCGTTGCGGTCGCGTGCACGCGCACTCGTGCGCCGAACAGGGTCTCCGCCGCTGTGTGATAAGAAAGCCGTACAAAAAACATAGTCATAGCGCTTAAAGTGGATAAATTAGCATAAAATGTGAACCTCGCCGCGTTGAAAGTGAAAAGGTAAACAAAGCGAATGAAGGTGTGCGGTCGTTTGTGGTCTGTTAGAGAGATGGTTACGCGCAAATAATAATTAGTTTACATTAGGTTAGGTTAAGTTGAGACGTCGATCCTGAGAGAGATCTTACTTAGGCAGTTTTAACTCCGATTCGTTGTCTTACCCGAAACTTCTATTTAATAGATCATAAGACCCCTAAATATCAAATCCTATATATACATATATATATATATCAATAAACGATTTCCGTTTATCATAAATTTGTTGAGACGGCTAAAGCCAGTTTCGGCTTTGTTTCTTGGTTCGCCGAGCTATGACTGCCGACATTTTTCAATAGACGAAGCGCTTTGAGCCGTCCGGCTTATGTCAGTTTCGGTATGGCTTCTAGTTCACTGTAGATAAGACTAGCCACATGTTTCGACCTCGGTCTGGCCAAGGCTGGACAATGGAGAATAATAATATAAACCTGGATGTCTCCACCTAAATCTCCTCCATACAACTTGCGATTAGATTTTTGCTTATCCCACTGATGCCTACTGGACAATGTCCAGAAAGAACCTCTATAATTGCGACAAGATGAACTTTGCTGAGGGCAAGTAGTTCAGAAGACCTATTGCGTTCAACTTTTAGGATTTTGCCGTAGCACAGAAGTAGGTCGTCGACCAGCGCCTGCTAAGCGCACGTGAGGTCCACTGATCCTGTGCTAGAACGCAGGATACCAATGGAAATCCATCTCTGGCACATTTCAATGCGAGCGCAGCAGGAGTTCTACATCTGTCCAGCTCGTTGGCTTTGCAAATGGGTCTGATGATGAGGTGGCTTGATTTTCTTTGTAGTGAGGACAAACCCTCCTTGACTACCTTTGAGCGCACATTCAGCAAGCTCAGCCCTAATATTGCTGCTCTGCTGTCGGAGTGAATGCTCTGCATCTTGAAAGAGACTGCTACTATGAACTGCAGTACGTGCAGAGACCTACGTGCTACCTTAATATCCGCCATTTCTGCCTAAAAAACTCGAGAGTGGTCCGGTATCGCAAAGCTAAGATCCTCCTAACTTCCACGCACCCGAGAAAAATGATACCGCCTCTTCTCCAGCGACTCCTCCCCATTCACATATCCCCCTCGTCGGTATGTGGGCATAGAAAAGGCCGACATAAGTAGCCTCTGCGAGGCAAGTTTCAGGAATTCAGTTGAAGAAAGAGCAAATTTCGTCGTGCCCTTATTCGGACCCCTTCATAGTGCGAATTTCGCAGCAATCAATCGATGCGATCTTATTCGTAACCCATCTATAGCTAAATGATTTACCACACACCCTATACGCTAGCACGCATATGTGTACACGTCTATATAGTGCCTATGTGTGCCTTCAGATCAACTTTCAAGCGATCTATGTTTAGCTCATAACTGCAATAATAACAATAAACAAACTTAATCCGCGCACAGAAATTCGTCGTAGTCACAATTGCGTTTGTTATTGCAGCTGCATCGGTGCCGGCTCCTTAACGCACGCCTTCACACCTTTTCAGCGCACACACACTCACACCTGTAAAGCTCATGCAGAGGCGAATGCAAATGCGAAACCAGTTATTATAGTGCGTTAAGTGGAAAATCCAATTTTGGACACATTTTCTTCGTTCGTTGTACGCATTTCGTAGACTTATGATTATATGCTTTAAGTATGTATGCTTGTACATATGTCTACAAATATATATATATATATATATATATGTGAGCTTATATAAAAGCATCTACTAGAGCTTGTTCGAGAAAAAAATTAATAAAATAGTTAGTTTGCAAGTTTCGAACTTGAAATTTATTTATAATACATTTATCTCTTTGCTTTATTATTTGTAAAGCAAGAAATTTACTACGAGTATTTATATGGAATTAAAAACAAAAATTTTTAAAAATTAAAAAACTTAAAAAATAATAGCGAAAAAAATTTTAAATTTAAAAAATATTTACTTATAACTAAAAATAAGTTATAAAAACAAAAATAGTTAATTAAAATATAAAAAAAGAATTAAAAAGGAAAATAACTAAAAACGAAATAAAAAATAATTACAAAAATTAAAAATATAATGAATTACAATTATAAATAGGTTTAAAAAAAATTAATTAATTAAAAATATAAAAAATAAGAACTAAAAAAATATTAAAAACAAAATAAAAAATAATAATCAAATAACTTAAATAATAATAATATTAAGAAACCAACACTATAAAAAAAATTGTGAGATGCAAAAAAATCTATAAAGAAATCTGAATAAAATATATTATATAAAAGAAAATAGTTTCTGAAAAAGTAAAAATAAAATAAAAAAAATTTAAAAAACAAAAATTATAAAGTAATAAAATAATTTAAAAAATAAAAACATTAAAAACTTATGAAAAAGTTTAATGAGAATTATAAAAAAAAAATCATGAAAAAAATCTGAAAAAAATAAATATTATGCAAAAACTAAAAAAAAGTTATAAACATTTCTATAAAAACCAAAATTATATAAAAATAATTATGTGAAACACGATAAAAAAATATGAAAATTCTATAAAAACCAAAATTATGAGAAAGATAAAAAAAATTATAAAAAATATGTATATAAATTATGAAAATAATTTAAAAAATTTAAGGGGTATAAAATAAAAAAAAATAAATAAATAAAAAACAAATAAAGATAATTATAAAAAAAAACATAAAACAAGATCTGAAAAAAAATCATAAAAGTCATGAAAAAACTAACAAAAAATTATAAAAGCCAAAATTATAAAAAAAAATTATGTGAAATACGACAAAAAAAATATAGAAAATTATATAAAAATCAAAATTATGCACAAAATTAAAAGAAAAATTGAAACAAAAAATTGTAAATAATACTAAAAAATATCTGAAAAAATATATAAAAGAAAATAAATTATGAAAAAGTAAAATTATAATAAAAGAAAAATTAAAAAGTTATAGCATAATTTTTAAACATATAAAGGTTATGAGAAATAATAAAAAAAATTAAAAAGTTATAAGAAAGTTGACAAAAATGTAAATTATTAAAAAACTTGTTAATATAAAATTAAGTTTTAGTCCCAAGAATTAAAACAGCTCCGACATTTTAAAGCATAAAAGTAAAATATGTGATTGAAAATTACAATATATAAAAAATATCAAAAACTTTCAAACGTTAGAAACCGACATCAAAACGGAGAGCTGACTTCAAAACGATAACGGAACGGAAGCAGACTTCAACGCGTAAATGGAACGGAAGGAGACCCAAAACAGGAACAGACAACAAAACGGAAGTTAAAGCAGACTTAAACGGAAATGAACGGTACTTAAAAAGGAAACAGACAACAAAACGGAAGTTAAAGCAGACTTAAAACCGGAAAGAATGAATAACTCAAAACGGAAACAGACATCAAAACGGAAGTTGAAGCAGACTTCAAACAGGAAACGGAACGGAATCAGACTCAAAACGGAAACACACATCAAAACGGAAGTTGAAGCAGACTTCAAACAGGAAACGTAACGGCATCAGACTCAAAACAAAAACACACATCAAAACGGATGTAATAGCAGATTTCTAACCGGAAACGAAACGGAAGCAGACATCAAAACGGAAGTTGAAGCAGACTTCAAATCGGAAACGGTACGAAGCAGCTTCGTAAAATAGAACGCCTTTCTCCTTTATCACGTACTTAAGCAACAACTCAAAAAATTATAGCATACTTTTAGGCGACTGCGCTTTATATGTGAAAATCACGACATACAATGCATAATAACGGTTCTTAAAACAATTTTCATAGATCAACTGCTAGTTGCACCCTCCCATGCCAAGCTGTTTGAAGTTTTAAGGATATATGCGTGCGAAAAAGGACATTTATAACACATGATTAGTTGGTTTGATGGATAAAAAGGAAAGCGCAAGAGCGTTGTCGACTGCACTTAGGAGCATTGTACTCCCGGGTATTAACCAAATTATTATTTTTCACCCCAGCTACCTGGTACTATTCAAATTAAGCCTTACAAGACTCAGTGAATTTATTAAAAAAAAACTGATTATTTTCCACCTCAACTAACCAATATCGCTCAAGTTGAACCATTGGGAGTCGTAGTTGGTATTTTTACGCATTTTGAGGCTAGCAAACACTTTGTTTTCATTTTTTCAACTGTTTTGTTTTATTTATGCTTTCCACACTACTAAAATCAACTGCTTAAAGCTGTTCAAAACATAATTTTCACTTTTTATACAACAAATTTTTGTTTGCTGAAATCACAATAAATGATATAACTAACATTATTATGTACACATTACCAAACAAGCATTCATTTTAATTTTTTTTTTTTGCGCAATATTGTATTAACCAAAACGCAAGAAAAATAAATGATTTGTAATAATCAAATTTTTAAAGTTTTTCAGTCAGCTACAGCTGTTGTTGTTATTATATGTGTAGGTATTTTCAATATTTTGCAAGTAAATTTTTACGCTTTTTGTTATTTTTGTGGCGATCACTAGTGGTTTACACAAAATCTCTGCTTTTAACACTATTTATCTTTACATATTGCTCCAAAACTTTAATTTTTAATTAATAGTTGTTATTTTAGCGCAATTAGGCTCGTTTATATTTCCCTTGTGTATTTGTTTGTCTGTGTATGTATGTTCGTTTGCACGTTATTGCTTAGTTGCGGTAAAGTTAAAAGGCATTTATTGCATTGCTTAGGCAAAGTAAATAGACAATAGAAATAATCAGTTACCTTACAATAAACAAATAACACTCAAATGAGCCATACTAAAAATAAAGTGACATTGCAATAATTTTTTCCATTTTTATGTCTATATGTATATGTATTTATGTAGTGAACATGATACTTCTTTCTTTATACTCTTTCATTGGAGTTTTTGCATTTTTTGTTTGTTTGTTTTAAATTAAGTCAATCGCAGTTTGAGGTTACGCATACACGATTATGTATTATATTTGATATAATTTAATGCATAGTTGAGTTGAACAAATCGTATTTGCGACCAAACGAAAGTAATATTTATTCATTAGCATTGTATGTAACCGATAAAAATTTGAAATCAAAATAATGCTGCACACAAAAAATTACAATGTTGGGCCATCCGAGTAGTCCTCGTAATCATCACAATCGTCTAAGAAGTCTGAAAATAGGTCGGGACTAACATCGTAGCCCACACGTATTTCAGAGTTCTCAATGTCAGCCGCCATTTGACGTAAATTATCCACACCGGCGAGAAGTTGCCTGTCGAAAAAAAGGAATTAAATTCAATTCAAGTTAAAAAGTAAACACAAATACTAGTTATGTACCTCAGGTTGTTTTCCGCATTTGATGCCGCCCTCAGCAAGTCTCTCGAAAATTGTTGTGTTCTGGACGGTCGGCCCACAGTGCCAGCACGCACACCCGCAGCGGCGCCTGCAGCGGCACCCACGCTGGCGCCACCACCACCACTCGCGTCCGAAACAAATGGACGCGCACGATCACAGTATGGTACATTGAAGCCGCCCACGGCACCCTCTTCGCGCAGCGTCTCATTTTCGTGACGCAACGTTTCCAATTCGGACTGCACAAATTCGCGAGTGTTCGTGTGTTAGTATTAAATACATTTTTTTTTTAATAAAGCTTTAGCTTACCGTCAACTTGGCCAGCTGCTGTTTCAGCTTGATGACATGATTTTGTGACGTTGCGCCCGTTGCTGCTGCTGTGTTGGTGCGCGTGCGTTTACTTCTTTCCGTTAAACTGTCAACGCGCTCAGTCGTTTGCAGCTCCTCAAGCCGGTGTTGCTGTTGTTGCTGCTGTTCGCTGGCCTGCAACTGACGTTCCAGGTCGTTAGCCCGCCGCGTCTGCTCATTAAGTGCTATGCGCGCGTCATTTAGTTCGCGCTGCAAACGATCGTTTTCGATGCGCAGCCGCGATAATTGTGACGAGATCGGCGGGTCATCTGGCGAGCCTATGGAATTAGATGGCAAACCGACAGCCACATCGGCCAGTCGCTGTGAAGAGTGTATTATTGGGCCGTCCGATAGAAAATCTGGCAGCATTTTCGCATTACTAGCAGTGGACTCGGCTGTTGCACCGCCACCGCCGCCACCACCATACACAGGCGAAGGTCCTGGTATGCCGATACCAGCGCTCACGCCATTACCACCAGCTACATCGCACACGTTGCTGTTGCCAACGCCGCCGCCGCCACCAATTGCACCACCCGCCACATCGACATCACTGAAATCGCGTATCGGCGAATTCGGCGGCGAATTGAGATGCATGTCGTGCGCATACCACGAGTCAAGCCAATGATCTTGTACGAAATCAGGCAAAACTGCGGCGGGAAATTCACCGGCATTGCTGGGCAGCGGGCGAGTGACTGGTGGTGCGGCCGCCACCGAAGCACCGCCACAAGCACCGCTATTTATGTCACTGAGTGGCAAATTCCCTTTCGGTTTGGACGAATTTGTGTTTAAGGCAAGACGTGTGGGACGCGCTTCCCTCATACCGGCGTTAGCGTTAACGCTTGGTGCGCCTGTACGTCGACGCGGCGATGATGTTGAGGATGACATGGGCATTTCATAGTTTGAATATGAGCGCGGCACATATTGGTGTCGATCGTATTCACTCGCATTATTTATGTTGTTGCCTATGCCCGCACCACCATCACCTATGCCTCGGCTGGTGCGTGAGGGCGTCGAGAAGAGATCTGTAAAACATAAGCAACAAAATGAATAAGAAGGAAATAGTGCAAATGTATTAAGATGTTACCACTACACTCTGGGTAGGGCAGGGCAAACAAATCTGTAAACATAAATATACCAAAAAATAAAAAATAAAGACACAATAAATACAAATTCAAAAAGAAGCAAATGTTACCGCCACTCTCTGGATAAAGCCGAAAACCGGAGTTTGCGTTTGCGCCAACACCTGCACTTCGCACACCACTTGGTCCAGTGCTGCTGACCCCCTCTGCTTCACCATCTGCACCGCTAGTCACATATTCGGCCAGACTTGCTTGCGAGTCGAACGATGAAAATCGTGGGGAACGCTTCATTTTTGTGGCTGATGTACCAAATGAATTGCCACCTTCAGGTTGGCTTGCACTAGTGGTTGCCGACAAACCGCCAGTCATAAGCGATGATATTGATGTACTGGAAAGCGAAGCTGACTGAGGAACTTTTGGCCGTGCGCCAGTTGACGTTTGAATTGACACACCACTACTGGACGCTGTTCTTACAGTATTATTTTGTGGACCATTCGTGCTACTGGAAGCCGATGTGTCTAATGAAGTGACTGTAACAGTGCTGGATGGCGCCGTAATCGGTGGTCCACTACTTAAGAAATGTTTAAAAGAAAATGAAGATGAATTTTGGGTTGGCGCGGCATGTGGTTGTGGTGCATGTTGGCTAGTGATGCTGCTGCTTACAGGTTCCCATGTAGAACTGATATTTGTCTGTTGCATTGTGCCTATTAAAAACAAATAAAAAATATGATAAAATTGCAATATCTTTTATTTACAACTTACCATCTGGTAGGCCGCTGCTATTTGTACGGCCGTTTGTGTAATCACCATAACCACCGTTATTGTCACTACCAGCAACTGGCCCATTTATACAAAGGTCCGCAACCAGGTCATTGAGCTTGCCACGCATAAAACTTGACGTAGACGCCCCAAAGTGATTACTTCTAGAACTTGTACCGGCACAGTCTCCACCACCTGCACTTGTGACCTTGCTCTTTTCACCGGTTCTGGCTATATCTCCCACCATCAGATCGGCTTCACTATATGACCCCGCAGTTGGTATTTCTGTTGCATTCGATGTCGACGTCACACCCACAGATGCGTTAAGTGAATCCACACCGTTATTGTTGCTGTTGCTGCTACTACTACTACTATTGTTGTTGTTATGTTGCACCTCATCGTTTTCTTTTGCCATTATTTGTTTTTGTTTTGCGCAATTCTGTTATTGTTGTTGCCGCTACGTTAGTTTTCTCGTCGTTGTCCCTGTCTGCAGTTTTTTTCGTGTTAGTTGCAATGGCAATTTTTCGTCTTTGTTCAGTTTCTCTTACCGCTGCTTGCACTTATTGCACATTAACTGACGTTTATGTTTAAGCTATGTGTTTCCTCATAAAATATTCAAAAATTGCACATTAATATTAATTGAGAAAGCGCAACAAGACTCGGTTGGATTTGAAAGTTTACAGAAAATTTCAAGAATTGTTAATTTTCTCAAATCTGAAAGGCCCTTCAGTCAATGATGCCAGACTTGCCTAATCAACAAAGTTGCAGAGGATTGTAATAATCATTGTGAACAGCAGTTTCTTTTAGTAAAATAATAGAATTGACTAAATTAATTCTCAAATATTTGAAAGCCATTGATTAAAGCATACCAAATTAATCAAGATTTAACTCCTCTCAAAAACACCGAAATTAATTGAAAGTTCTTTAATTTTGTCATATATAAACCATTTTTATATTTTTTTTTATTGTCTTCATAAAACTAAAATGCGATTAATTTAACAAAATTACCGATTTGCCATAATGCTACGAATGTCCGATATCCATAAATATAGCAAGTTTCTTTCTAATGAAAAATCTCTTAATTTTTTGTCAATAATTTCCAATTAGTTGTGATTGTGATTCTGTCGTTAAGTCTCAAATAAGTAGATTGTGAATTTTTACAATATGATGAAGAAGCGAATAAACAAAATCAGCTGTTTACTTCAATAAAAAGTATTTACAAATATAAACAATTTTTTTTAACGATTTTTATCAAGATGGAAGTGGTTCATTGTACTCCCTCAGAGGAGGAGCTTTTACCAGAACGAGAAATTCAGTGTACGTTTAATGGTTGTAAATCCGTTTTTACAAATGCGGGTAATCTGGATATGCACCTACAACGGCATCATGGCAAAGAGCCTAGGAAAAGATCAGATTTTAACGGAAAACAGTGTGTTTTCCACTGCCCGAAGATACAATGTACATATCACGAACAACATACTGGTAAAATGCATTTTAAAACACTAAAATACTTGCGACAACATTACAAAAAAGTGCATGCGTCTAAAATAAATGTGTGTGATAGGTGTGGAAAGGCTTTTATCAGTGTCAATCAGTTAAAGACACATATGGAGAAACTGTGCGGCATCAAATACACCTGCTTGGAGTGTGGTTGGGATTATAACAGTAAAGAAGCACTATTGACACATGGTAAACGCAAAGGTCATAAAGTGCGAGACATCCGTTTGGCTGAAATATCATCAAAACATCGTCAAAAAACACAATCACAGCAAGTGGTCAGCCAAAGTAATGATCAGGAAACGCAAACTGAAGGTAAGCATTCAATACAATTTATAAGTGATATTAATGTAAACCTTTGTTTCCCAACAGTTTTGCCTGTGTCAAAATATGTTGCAAAGAACGACATTTCGACAGAAACAGAAGATTACTATTCATACGGTAAACATGCGTCAACGAATACACATTCACCTACTGATATTGAAACTCAAACGGAAAGTAATATGTTAAATACAATGCAACATACCACCTACAACACCTTAAATACCACCTTGAATAACTCGTTGTCAACTGTGCAGTTCTTGCCTCCTTCTACCCATACATACACACAAACATACGATGATTTGTTCACTGATTCTCTGCTGGGTTTCACCGATATACAAACGCAAACCAATTGGTCTAGTTTTGCTGATGCCGCCACAGACGCAGCAAGTAACGAAGACGTTTCTGTGCATCACTATAACACATCCAGTGCAGGCACATGTACACGCTGTGCTTCCGATGAGTTGTTAGTGTCGACAGAAACCCAAACCAGTTTCACGCAATGTCTACTCGAATCCCGCACAGCTAATGGCGATACCGAGGACGGAAACTTTAGTCTGTATCAAACACAGCATACACAAACTTGTGACATGCTATTGGGTGCACTTTTTGGTGCACAAGAGAGTGATTTAATTGGAGGGTTTCAGTCCACCTATACGCAAACATGATGGTTTGACTTGGACTTGCATGTCATGGGAGATAGAGAGGAGCAAAATTGGAAAAGTCAAGCCGAGTAGAATTAAAAAAAAAAATATGTATTTTATAATTTTTGCATATTTTATTTTATGTATTATTAATTAATTAATTACTTAATTGATACTATTTATTAATAGTAAATAACTGTTTTTTATAAAATAACGATACGAAACCAATCAATAATATAAAATTTCAAAAATTCAACCTACTTTAATAGCTTAGGTTAATACATATAGATAATAAAAAAAAGCTTACAATTAAGAGCTTTATTAACTAAAAGTTTATCATTATTAAGTTATTCTGATTAACTTTGGCCATGAAAGTAGTTTCCTTATTTAAAAAATATTGTAGCTCTTTGACATTTCTTATTCTATTACTTTTTTTTGTCACGTCTTTACCTTGACATTCGCTTTTATACGAACAAAACTACTCTTGAAAGCAAAAACGGATGAACGCCACATAGAGAAACGCATAAACAAAACAAACAGCGGTATGTGTTAAAGCGATAAAAATACGGAAAACTCAACTTAATTCTTTAAAAGAAAATTAAAAGGAAATTATTATTAATATTTACGAATTGTTAAAATAAAAGACCTGAATGAAATAATGTGCATGTGGTGGAAGAAAAGAGGACAAACGTGCGCACTTACGCATTATAAGCAGCTATTGCGTCGGGCGAAAGGTTTTGTCGTGTAGTTGTGTCCGTGTGTGAAAAAGGGGAGGGAATTGGTTTGTTAAATTGGACTGTGAAGAAAGTAGAAATGGTAGAGACTCTATCGTCGTCGTCGCCACCGAAAGATTTCGAGAAATACTGCAGAGAAATCAAAGCAGATCTGTCGTTTAATAACTTCATTACCGAAATTTTAGTCCTTGTGATCAAAATATTATTGAAAATATGTATGTTATGTGTGTATTTAAAATAAGAACAAATACAACATAAGTGAAAAATAGTACAACTTTTAAATTGGGAATATTTACATACGAAAGCAAAAAAGCCAAAAACAAAAGTGTATACCTGGTGAAGGTGCAGCGCAGCTAAACGCTGGCATTAAAAAACGCTGATAATACGGAAAACTGTGTAGCGTAAAAAACATATATACGGGTGAGGTCAAGTAGGCTGACCACTCGTACCGTCGCTTAAAACGCAGTCAGGCAGTCTGCTGCCTACACGACAATGTATGTAGGGTGAGGCTGCATCACAGTGAATTTATGCATTTTCGACTATCAAACAATTTTATTTATGTATATGTATACCGAAGCGGTTAAATTACAGTGAAGTTGACATACAAAGAGGCGGCAGTAAAGTTCTGCAATTCTACAGATCAACAAAATCAAACAAAAAAGAAAGCGGGCCATTGGCCAGTGATTGTTAGCTTTATATCCTGTTTCTGACACCGAAGCGTTGGTGAAAGGTGACTTCTAATAAAATACATATTTATGCCGTGTCTATTTGACTGCCATATTCTTCTATTTATTTTAGTGCTTATAATGCAGCGAGTGGAATTGGGCGCCGATGAATTTACGGAGGCAAAATCATTATCCTGTAATCCAATATGGGTGTGCCGGGTATTAGTAAAGCATAACTAAAAATTAATTTGCGCAGCAGCAACAGCAGCGATTCCACAGTGTTATAAATAATCAAGTTTAAAAGGAAGAGGCAAGGAAGAAAAATTAAGCTAACAAGCCAACAAGCCGGCAAGCCATATTTGGCCCACCCCGCACTTATATTTACAACATTGACATTCACACACACATGCTTGCACATAAAAGGTAAAAATCAATGTCTATGCCTTCTCTAAAAATGTTATTCTTATTCATATTTTTCGAAGTGCTATTCGTAAACGCAGACATTAGGACGACATACGGGTCAATTCAATATGGTTAATACAATACGGTCAACACTACAATACAATAGTGTCTTATATAGCATATTGTGCTTTTGAACTAATTTATTTATGTTTGAAAAAGAGTATTATAATACTTTTAAATAGTTGAGCGACTTTTGTGGTAATATTTTTAAAAAATTTCGTTAAATTCGAAAATCATAAACTAAAAGCTAATGAGGGCCTATTAAAAATTTGGCGTGTATTTTTCGAGGCAACGGCTCAAGATCCCTAGAAATTGTTTAGATCGGACCACTATAACATAGAGCTGGCATACAAAGTGGTGTATCAAAAAATCTTTTAATGTATATTTTGTTTCGTGAAGGGTATCAATTTTTGTTATAACCGAAGTAACAGTTTTTTCTTGTTTATTAACTCATTTTCAGATTTTGAGGTAACAGTTTGCGTCCTGAATGAGGTTTAGCCGCGTTTCACCCTCTGCGCTCCGCTACGCAAAAATAAACTGCGGATTTAATAGAAAATTCCCCGTTGCTTGCAAACTCTATTTTGCCAATGCCTAATAACGTTATAAAGACGAGCAGCGCCAGCGCCAGCAGTACCAGTAATGGGCGCAGCAGCAGCAGCAACAATAGTAGCAGCAGTAGTGCCAATGCCAATTCAGCAAAGTCAATTAATAGCCATAAAAATGAGACGAAAGCCTTGTCTGCCGCCTCGTCTGCGATGTCTACTTTTGTAGGATCGTCCAACACACTGCCAGACAAAAGCGTTATAATTAAACAATCAAACAACAACGAACGCATTGCTACACACCGGCGTGATGGTTCCAATATTACTGGTGTACAGCGACCGCTATATCGTAAGTTACAATATATAAGCCCACAGACGCATTTTCGCAATGCTGCAGCAACAACGGAAGCCTTAGGTGAGGCGACGCTGAATGATAATCGTAGCGATGTACTTGTCTACTCCGAAGATGGGCATCTAGTATCGGCTAGTTTAGAGGCGCTCATCACACACATGGTGCCCACAAGCGACTACTACCCAGAGGAAAATTTCATATTCGCATTTTTGCTTAGCGCACGCCTATATGTGCGGCCGCATGAATTACTTGCGCAAATATCACAAACCTGGGAGCGACAGCAGCAACAACAGCAGGAACTGAAACAGCAGCATAATCTACAGCAAGGCGTAGACGTGGTGGACGAGGCACATTTCAGTCATTTGGCCGTCGCTGCCTCAGCATCGCCGTTAATGCAACGCAAAGCCACGAATAGTGCCGTTTTATTGCCAGCAACAGTTGGCCATAACGAGGTAAACGTAATTGTGGAAGGCCACCTTAAACAGCGTACCTCCATACAATTGAGTGCGCAAAATTGCATACGTTTGCTTGCCGAATGGATTGAGACGTTTCCGTATGACTTTCGAGATGAACGTCTAATGCAGCAGGTGCGCATATTAGCGCGAAAATGTGTCTACATTGATAATGCGCTCGGCAGGCGAGTGTCAAGAATTTTACAACTGCTTGTACATCGTCTCACAGTGTTGGAACAATATGAGGCGACTTTGCAAGCAATGGCAGCTACTGATCTCACCACGGCGGGCGGTAATCAGCAACAACTACCGCACTACAACACATCGGCCGCGGCGTCCACCACGGCGAGCACTCAAAACGCCACGCACAATTCGCTAGTGGGTTGCGTAAAAAGTCATACACTGCACACAACCAGCATAACAGAGGCACACAAACCAACCACAATCACAAACAATTCAAATTCATTAGGCTCCGTGGCCGTGGCAGCTGTCGCAGCGGCCATAGATAGTAATAGCGCGCACGAAGTGCACGGCATTATGGACATATGTCCAAGCTGTGCGCAGTTGGCGCATCAGCTGACCGCCATTGAATTGGAGCGGTTGTCACACATTGGTCCCGAAGAATTTGTGCAAGCTTTCGCCAAGGAATATCAACATACTATTGATGGCAAATCAACAGCGACGACAACAACTAGCGGTGGCAAAAATACGGCGAGCGTTGACTCCACAACGCTGAATGATATGAAGAAAACGCGCAACCTAGAATCGTACGTGGAGTGGTTTAACCGGCTGAGTTACCTGACGGCATCGGAGATTGTAAAGGTAGCTATGAGCACAGCCCAATGTGTTTTTGTGTGTGTGCGGCTGAGCACACATGCCAATTGGCTTAGTAACTTGTTTTAACTTTGTTGCATTTCATTTTTGTAGTATCCGAAGAAAAAGCAGCGTGTACGCATAATCGAATATTGGATAGAGACCGCGCGGGAGTGTTTCAATATTGGCAACTTCAACAGTTTAATGGCGATTATAGCTGGCTTAAATTTAGCGCCCATTTCAAGGCTTAAGAAAACGGTAAGTATGGAGGGATGGGAGGTGAATATATTGAGCAGGCAGAGGGAGATTTTTGGAAAAAAAGAAATACAAATGAAGTAAAATTAATTTTTCTTTTAAATAAAAAAATTTAAGTTATTTTTTTATTAAATTAAAAGTATTTAAATTATTATTCTTAATTAATTAAAATAATTTTTGATTGATTAACAAAAAAAAATTATTATATTATAAATAATTATTACTTTTAACAAATATAATAAAATTTCTCATATTAATATTTTTAATTAATTAAAATTAATTAAATTATTATTTTTCATTTATTAAAATAATATTTGCTTAGTTAAAAAAATAATTATTTTTGTAATAATTTTAATATATTTTTATAATCATAATTATTTTTTAACAAATAAAGTTATTTAAATTATTACTTTTTAATTATGTAAATAAAATAATAATAATTATTATTTTTGAATTAAATAAAATAATAATTATTATTATTTTTGTTTTTAAATCAAAACTTTTGTTTTTAACTAAATTATTTTTTTTAGTGTTCGAAAGTGCCAATTGAAAAATTTGTATATTAAATTAAAATTATTTTCTCCTTAATGGAATAAAATTATTTTTTTAGTGGTCGAAAGTGCAATCTGCAAAATTCTCTGTACTGGAACATCAAATGGATCCTACATCGAATTTCAATAGTTATCGCTCAACACTTAAGGCAGCCATGTGGCGTTCGGAGGGCGCTACGGAGGAACGTGAACGCATAATCATTCCATTTTTTAGTTTATTCGTTAAGGATTTATACTTTCTGAACGAGGGCTGTTCCAATCGGTAAGTGTACTTATAATGCACTCAAATTTCAGTTCTATATTTTTTCCAGTCGGTAAGTGTGCTTATAATGAACTGAAATTTCAAATATAAATATGTTTTGCTCTTATTTGCTTCTAACGTTGCTTCACAGTTTGCCAAACAATCATATCAATTTCGAAAAATGCTCACAACTCGCCAAACAGGTGATGGAGTTTAACGAATGGAAGAAGGTCACTTGCCCATTTGAGCAAATGCCAAATGTGATTGCATATCTGCAGACCAGTAGTGTTTTAAATGAGAACACATTGTCGATGGCGTCTTTCGAATGTGAACCACCCGAAAACACTGAGGAAAAGGGTCGCTACAAAACGGTTAAAGCCGAAACCAAACAACAATTATTACATCAACTGCAAGAGCAACAACATCAACACCAACCATAGTCGTTTGCAACAGTGTTGCAACAAAAAATTATGTTATTTTTAAAATATGTGTATGTATGCACTTGTGGGGTAGCTGCAGCGCAAACTAAGTATTTGACATTATTTGCCGAAAAAATTCAATTAATTTTGTTCAAAATTCGATGGCACTTAAAACCCTTAAACTCCAAATGCAATTATCGAAAATAACTGTTATTTGCGCTGCCAAACGTCTAACCCGCGTGCGTTTATTTTTGTTTCTAGCAATTGTTGCGGAACGCTTGCCATTTTTTGATACCTACTTTGATATTTTCAAAACGTTTTTAAACATATACTAAGTCTAGTTACATTTATCTTTAGCATATAAGATGACAACAGCAACAACAACAACAAATAAACCACAAATTAATAGCATCATAGTAGGGTACTGACAGGAACAAGAGAAAAACAATTAAAATTTACTTGAGAACAATTTTGTGACTTCAAAAGTCGAAAATTCTATAGCGTACTACTTAATAATATACATTGTCGCAGCATTATGTGGTTGCCAGTAAATTGTACTTAATGCATTTAGTAATTTATCGAATACATATAACAAAAACAAAACGTAAGCAAATCTCAAATAACGCTAAAAAAAAAGCAGCAACAAAAAATATTACAAATTTCTTTAAGAAATTATTTTAGTTACTCTAATATATTATTTTATATACATAACTAATTATGATTTTTTTGTTTGCTATTTTAAGTGACAACTTTTGTGTTTAACTTCAAAAGGATTTAATGTACAACCCTGTGTGTGTTTTGTAATACGATATGTAGCTCTATTAATCTTTAAACAAAGGGACACAAAAACTCTTATGTAAGTTGTAATTGTACTATATACATACATACACACTTGCACATGCATTATTTGCTAAATATGTACATTTAAAACTTATAATGCACCCGATATTTATGAGAACATTGCGTGTTTCTATTGCTAAGTTGACAGTATTGATATTTACAACTAAAATTTACTATTATATAGTTGGAACATGATAAGGAGAAGAGATCAAAAGCATATTTTGTAAACTAAAAGCGTAAACATAAATTGTAACTAATTAGTTATCAATTGTATTACACGTAAACAAATGCTCACTATAAAAGCAACAACAAGGCAGTATTTATGTTCATGAACATTTTCTTTATATACGCGTAAATAAAACAATTGCAATTTACTACATTTACAACACAAAAATTCTAATTAAAAAATTAACAAAAAAAAAAAAATAAACTAAAATTTTCGAAAACATCAAACAACATTAATATTCTGCGAGTATTTGACGAAAAGTGAGCAGTAGACGAGCGAATGAATTGTGGTAGCTATTACGATGCTTTCCTTTATAAGATTATTAAACCTAAGCTAAAAAACTTTTTAAACAACAAACCGACAAAAACCGTAAACAAAACAAATTTGTAACAAATTTCTCAAGCTGACGCTGAAAACAACAAATAAATTCTACAAAAAAATATATGCTTGCCAGATTTCTATTTCTCAAATACATTACGTCATATTTGATTTTGCTGCTAGATATGTACATACTTGATCGCAGCCTAAAAGTGGTCACAGAGTGGAGTCATAAGCTGAGGAAAGCCTATTTTACTATTTACGCAGCACTCGATAGAAGAGACTTTGGGAATATGATATGAACGCTTAGAGGGAGCTGACAGAACGAGAAGACTAGGAATTGTTTACAGCAGGGCAGCAGGGAAGCAACGGAGTACCTCTTGTGCACTTGTTCCGCATTGGCAAGACTACGCTGTAATCATCTCATGTTCTCACAGTATGATACACTGGAGGAAGTATCGACAGGGAGGCCGCAGAGTCTGTTAAAATCCGCGTCAAGCACAGGCATCCTAAACGATCACTATTCAGCATATTTTTTCTTGGAGTTCTTGGAGTCAAATCACCACCCATAGCAGACGAAGAGCTCCAGCCGCCGCGAGAAACGCGAGTGACCCTAGCGCAACTTCGTTCTGGATACTGCAGCAGGTTAAACTCCTTATCCAGAATAGACCCTGACATATCAAATGTATGTACCGCATGCAATGAGTCTCCGCATGACACTGGCCACCTCCTTGCATGCCCTACGAACCCCACTCATCTAACACCCTCCTCCCTTTGGTCCGACCCTGTCGAAGCAGCACGTTTCCTGGGCCTCCCGTTAGATGACGTCGACGACAGCACAAACGACCCTTACCACCCAAACGGGATTAGTAATCCCGTTAAAACAACAATAACAATATGACTATTCCTCTTGGACTTAGCAAGTGAACTCCATCTGGTATCGCAAAGGAACAAACTGGTCTAACCTATTAATTCAGGTCGTACAGGAGCGTACATTCTGTGTCCTCCCAAGCCGAAAAGGGTAAGAAAGTTATTATTAGCGGTGTCAGCTGGATTACAACTATTTTATCACGGGTCATACCATTATATACCAGAATATATTTAGAGCAAACTACGTTCGCTGAGGCAACAGGTTGTAAGTGTATAATGAAGATCTTATGGTTTAAAGTTTGATAACCAACCATAACCTACAAATTTTGATAAACAACTTATAGATTCAACGGTAAACTTGATTCGTCACTATTAATATTACAGCGTTTATTTAAAATAACCATTTGTAATTTTAGGCTGGCAACGCCATAATTCAATTGGAAACTGCGTATAACTGTATGAAAATCTATTACAAACAAGCTGCCTAAATATGCATGCACAACAACAAGACAGTGCTAATAGGAAAAAGGCGAATGCGGGCACTAAAGCAAAATGCATAGAAAATCCAATAAGAACGAGTAGCTTGCAAATTCGTTGTGGTGCAATATACATGCGTGGAAGTGAGACGACCGCTATAGCCGGATGCATTATTTTTGCTCTAACAGTTTTTCAGTAGTGTCAATTTTTGACATTCTTGTACGGAAAATCGGCAAATGCGAATCGCAATAATGGGAAAACTGCCATTTGGCGGCTTCGCTGTGGCAAAAGCATTTCAGTTGTCAAAAGTGTTTGAGACGTTGAGTCGAGTGGCTGGCTAGAGCGCTTTTTCGGCAACAAGGCTGGTGAATGAAAAGAAACAAAGAGACAATTCTAATTGGAGAAAAAATCCATTTGAAGTGTTTTACCTTTTTTTGGTGAAGTGCGGACTAATTAGAAATATTAAGTAAATATCTTATTAAAACAGGTGCAATATTTCCTGTGAAGAATTTGTAAACATAACTGCATGCTAAAAACTGCAAATTCTCGGTGAAAAAAGTGAGAGCGAAAGAAAGAAAACATTGATTTGTTACAAGTGACGCGACTTGTGCTCGAATTGTACCATTTAATTACACGCGCAGCATTGCATTGCTCCAATTTCTGTGCATATTTTTGTGTGTCTCGCTGTAACGCCACCCACAGCCCAGTGACTCCCCTTTTCGGCAGTGAAAGTATTTCCGTGAATGCGACGTGTACGTAGGTACTTGTCAGCCCTATGCGACATTTGCCAATGTTTGTGTGTTGGTATGTAGGCAACCTGAACGTCTTTGCAGTTTCCTAATCGCTTTAGAGCACCGCTGAGGCGTAAAATCTTGCCGCAAGTGCAGCAGTTGCAGCAGTCGCAGCGAAGTTGACTGCGGCGACACCATTGTCTACACGGCTGCACTGTGCTGGCATGTGCAATAACAACGTTGACTTTTGTTAGTGGCGCTGCAACGCTTACGTGTCCTTGAATTGCTCGACAGACGCTGGTGATTTTTGTGGCATTGGTGATCCATTTCAATCATTGCATGACATACTTTCTTCCGCCGGAAATGCTGCTATCGACTATTGATTGTGTGTTTGTGTTAAAAACAATACTTTTGTGCTAATAAATGCAGTGCTGCCAATATACTATAATAAATTAGTGACTGGAGTGCTGCATTGCGACGGAACCTGTTGGCGTACGGACTGCTGAATAGAAAAACAAATATTTGGCACAAAAGTAAATAAGAGAAAATCAATTTGTATATAAAGTGATAAAAAACCACAAAAGCGCAGTCAATTAAAAGCGACGAAAAATCGATTGTGCTCATTTGTTTGGTTTTAAGTTAACACTGTGAACCACTGACTTGTGCAGCGCGGTTGGCAGTTAGTGAATAGCCGTGCATGCAGTTACTTGAGACTTTGTGTGTTTTTGGCGAGTTAAAAAATAAATAATATTTTCTGAAATTGCTGTACATACGCTGAAGATATCTATAAAGTAATAGTGTGAAGTAAACAAAAAACATATAAACACAAAAACCGTTACAATTTCCACCATATAAAAAACTCACCACATTTACTCCCCTCTCACGTCTTACTGCACGCATGAGTCATCCGCCTTTTAACTGACCCCCTTTGGCCATTATTGCCGTTGGCTTACAATTAGTCGGAAAATCAACATATAAACACAGCGTGTCGTCGTGTTTGGAAAATGAAAAGTCACAACAAATATGCAAAATTACCCCAAGATTTAGATTTAAGTTTCCAAGAGCAATTGGATGTGGATGCTGGTGCTTCGGATGAATTTAATTTAGCTGCTGGCATTGGTTTGGCAGACGATACAGACGACGACGAACACGTACCAAAAACAACAACGGCAGCAACTGGTGACCTAAACGCAGCCAGCGCTTTGGAGGGTCACGTTTTCGACGACGAAGAGGACGAAATTGTAATAGCAACAGCTTTAAGCGGCGGTGCTAGTGTTGGTACGCGTACGAATGTTGTTGGCGGTGGTGCAGCCAATGTGCGTGTGAACACGTCAGCCAACAGTGGCGATAGGAAAGTGCGTGGTGGCGGCGGTGTGGCTGTTGGTTTAGGCAGCGATAGTGTAATCGAGGTAAGTGGGCATTTATCAATCAAGTTTTATAAAAAATTTAATTTTCGGGTATATCATATATTTTTTGAAAATCTTAAACGTCTTTTAGGCGCAATAGACAAGCATGCTTACGCAGAGTACAGATTACATACATATTTATACATTGAATATTTTTTACGAGTTTTTTTGCACACGTCCTTTTCGTCATGAGAAACTGCTTTTTTGTCTTTTTGTCGCTATCGGATTACTATTATAATTGAAATGTAAAGTGACCGATCAAAATATAGTCTTTATATGCAAAACTTCTCTATTTGTGAAAATATTTTCACGATATTTGGCATAGATTATTATCCAAGTCAGCGCTATAATCTCCAAACAAATTGTTCAGATCGGACCATTATCCTATATAGCTGCAGATAAAAATCTTTTTATACCCTTTTACGCTATAAAAAAGGCAGCTGTGAATTGTATTACGGCTATAATGCTGAAGAATAACGTTTTTTTAAATCTTTTTGTAATCATTTATAATTAAAAATTGTAATATAATTCAAATATCCTTACTTATTGCTTGAAACATTTCTTACGAACTCATTTTGAGAAAACTTACTCAATGGTCAACGTTAAAACACGGTCTCAACTTTCCAAAAAAAGTTTAAAGTAATATATCTTCCCCTCATAAAGAATTTGTATTGGTGATATATGTATGTATGAGTATATCAGTGAAAAAGCAATATCAATATGTTCTACAAAAAAAAAACGAAAACAGGAAAGTCCCTTAAAACCAAAAGTAGCGGTCTGTCATTAATATTTAAAAACTGAAAAGTGTTCATTGACGTAGATTAATGACAAGCCCTACGTTAACGTGCCATTAGTCGGTGTCACCTTGTAAATATATGTGTGTGTGTATAATATTCGCCGAAAGTATGAATAAACAAAATCAATCGAGGCGATTAAATTTCGATTTGTATGTATGCCACTATACAAGCTCATAAATATAGTGGTGGATTTAAATATTAATGTTAATAGGGTAGTTAAGTGTAGCCCATTTACTTCATAAATTTAGGGTAGAATTGTAAGTAAAATTTCATAACTGGTAGTCACTTGTTTTAATATATGCTTTATTACCAAAATTCAAGTAAAAAAGAGGTAGACATAGACTGTGGGCAAAAAATAGTAAGACTTAATTCACAATTTTTAAATTCTTACTTTATTCTTCAAAATCTATGTCGTCCCTTTCAAAGTAATCGAAATTGGCCACAGTACACTTGTGTCAATGTTTTTTCTAATCCTCGAAACAGTTGTTAAAATCAATTTTGTCACAATATGTAAAAATATGTTATTTACCTATTAAACATATAAACGTATAGCAACTTACTAAAAACTTATAATTGCATTATCATAATACATTTTGCATCAAAAAAAATTGTTTCTTAAACAAACATTGTTTTCGAATAACTTAAACTTTTTTCAACGCGAATGCCATCCTGTTGCAAACAGATTGACTTTGACGCCTTTACATCCGTTGTTTGTTTCATTGAGCAGTTTGTTCGCACGCGAATGAAAACGAGTGAAATTCAATCGTAGCACCATAAAATTAAAGATTTCTTAGTAAATTTTATGTTAATTTGAAAATAATTTTATTGAAAATTAAGTTCGAAGGATTCTTTATAGAAAGCATGTAAAATATTAGTGCGTACGTGCACTAATATGTGTGTGTTTAGCAAATGAGTGGCGCGAGTCGGCGCGTGTGAAAGTGTTAGTGTAAAAATGTGCGTGCAGGTGTGAAAAGGGGCGGCAAACACCAAGGCAAGTGCAGAATACTCTAAATTGGTTACGGCCCAATTGAAAATGCATTATTATTATTTAGAAGTTAGTATGTTTTCTTAATATAAACATGTTCATACATGTATGCACATGTATAATGCACTTGTTAGTTGAGTTATTGATTATCAATACGTAAATATGTTTATAAATGTCCTTGAAGTTACTGAAGTATGCGCAGATGTGTTCAAAAAATTGCAACAAACATACATCAACAACAGCATACAGCAATGCATTTGCAAATATGCGCAAAAGCAATTGAATTAGTTATTGTTTTGGTGACACTTCACACTGCAGAGCGAATGCATAGTGTCTCGTGTGCAGTATGCTCTCTCTGCGCTGTTAAAATTACTGGTAATTAAAAGGCAGACAGTAGAAAACTCTCTTTTAACATAAAATACATATGTAATAAGTTAAGAGTGCGCATAAGTAATTGGTGAAAAATAAAATGTTTTTGTTATGATGCATGTGGGCTTTATAGCAGGATATTTTTTGCGTTGCAGTGAGTGAATCAAAGCCAATCAGACGCCTTCACATCCGTTATACATTTTAGTTAACAGTTGCTTCTAACGCGAATGAAAACGAGTGCAATTCAACCGCAGCAGAATAAAATTACAGATTTTGAAATTTGGGTTAATTTGAAAACAATTTTATTGAAAATAAAGTTCGAAGTGTGCTTTAAAGAAAGCATGTAAAATATTAGTGCGTGCGTTCGATTTCAAGCGGGTATTTCGTGAATGAAAAATATGTGTGTTGCAAACAAGTGGTGTGAGTCGGCGCGTGTGAAAATTTGAATGTAAAAAGAGTGTGCCGGTGAAGCTGCAAACATCAGTGGCAATGGAAGGCTGCTCTAAAATGGATACGTCCCAAGTAAGTGAAAATACATGTACATATATTTATATTTAGTTGAAAGTTAGTATATTTTCTTACACACATGTATGTACATATACTATATAATGCACTTGCTAGTTGAGTTTATGATCGCTAATACGTAAATGGCCTTGAAATTACTTAGTTATGCGCAGAAATGTTCAAGAAAATCACAACAAACATACAGCAACAACGAAATGCAAATACATATGCGCAAAAGCAATTGATAAGGTTGTTGTTTTCGTGACACCACACACCGCGGAGAGAACACATGGAGTGTTGCGTGAACTGAGTGCGCAGAATGCTCTCTGCGCTTTCCATTCGTCGACTATGGTGTATTCCAATTCGTTCCCCGATGTGGTGTATTTGTTGGTAGTCATGTGGTGTATTGTGTTGTGTTTTGTTAAGGTGCGTCAGTTTTTCCCAGGTAGAGTGGGGTGAGGCTTACTCATTTAAACACTATATTTTTATATAAAATACGATACGTTTAGAGTGCACATAGGTGAATGGTGAGAAATAAAATATTTTTATTTGAGCAGGACATTTTTTGCATTGCAGTGAGTGAATTCGAAAATGCATTAAATATGAATGGGTGGTGTTGAACCAAGGATTGTTTAAATAGTGCAATTTTCTAGTTGCAAATAATAACTCGCAATATAATATACAGTCATGGAGAGAAAAACATCAAACTAATAAACTATTCAAATCAGTCGAATACGGTGGTTGCGGCATGATTAGTTGAAAATTTGGCGAAAGACTCTCGAAGAATCAATGCTATGTGACGGTCGGCGCATAATTCCGACTTCTTCTTACGAATATTAAAACGCAAAGGAAATCCCCAAATTAACACTAAAATAATATTCTTTGAGGGAAATTTTTCGGCTTTGGCTCACTTTTGTCATGATATTCATCTGATTGATCATCTGTTTCGGGGTCGTAAGCATAGATCCTTATATAGTTCATGACATTCTGGTACTCGAAATTTATTGTTTCACAGACGTTAATGTGTCGCTGTTCTTCAGAAAAATAGTGATTTGGGAACCAATAGTGCTTTAACCTGTCCTTGGGCCCCAAATATGGTCTTTCAAAATAATTTTCACTGATCCTTCCGATATTGCAACGATGCCAATAAGGTCTCTAACTGTTAAAATGTTGATTCTCAAGCATCAATTCCTTTGTTTTATTGTTGTGTTAATGTTGTTGGCCGTTCTTTACGTGGTTCTTTGTCAACACGTTCTCGACTCTCTTTGAATAATTTGTACCAATCAAAAAAAAAAAAAATTGCTCGTAACAAACGTTTTGGCACCAGAAAGTTGATTCCGCAAACAAAATTTAGTGGAACTTCTTTTTTGTACAATTTCACTCATCGTAAAAACCGCCGAATGCACTTTCTATACTTCAGAAAGACAAGCGTATACTAAACACTAATAATGATTGACATTTGGCACAGATGTCACTGACAGTCATACTAACCTAGAACAAAATATTTAAAATTCTGAATTTAAAAATCTTTTCTAGATTTCGCCCACCGAACAAATCTACGATATACATACAAACGAAACATATATACATACATGTATACTATATATTTTTAAATTAACTTTAAAACACTCAAGTATAGTTTTCACTTCTATGCTCTTTCAACTTTTGTCAAAATTTCACTTAATTTAATCCATTGCCTCGCAGTATATTTATGCTTTCATAAGGTTTTCGCACACATTACATGAAAACGTACATATGAGTATGCAGTCATCAGTAATGCACATAAGCTCAATTTTCAAGTTCTCATTTCGCCTTGAAGGCACATACTACACAGTATCCTGTGACAATGCATGCAGTTGGACAAACTTTGCACGCTTGCATGAGTGCCTGTGTGCGTCTATGTGCTCTTATGCATGTGAAAAGTGAAAACTTTTTCCATATCCTTTGCCAAGTTCATTCATGTGGTACTTTTTGTTTGAAAATTTTACCAAAATATTTTGCCAGAAATATTTACACATTTCCCGTCTCAAGCTTATCATTCCTAATTTTCTCTTTACTACACAACGCGCCAGCATATACTCTATGAATACTCTAGGGCAAACACTCGCACACACTCTCTATATAATTCTATAGTAGTGTGTGTTTGTGTGGTTTTATTTTCTCATCAAGAAATTCCATTGTTGGCAAAATTCCTCTTGAGTTTCATACATAGCATATTTCTGCGGTGGCTAAGAAGCTTCCGAGTAGTCGTCATACACAACTATGAATGTACATGTGTATGTGTGCAGTGCTTGCAAATGGTTCGGTGTGAAACCGATTCATTACATTCGAAAACCTTGAAAAGTTTTATGTCATTTTGTGTGCGTGTGTGTGTGTGTGTAAAGTGGTAAATTATATTTGTATTAAAATAAGTGAATTTTCGTTTGAGTGATGCTTCTAATGGTGGTAATCAGTATATTTGTACGTCAAAACTTTGCAACGCTTTTGACTTCTTTGATCTGAAAAAGGTTGTTTGCAAAAAAGGGTAACTTAAACAATACCAGCAAATAAAGTTAAGACAAACAATATGAATACTTAGGTAAAATCAACTAAAGTACTAAAGGTATTCTGAACTTTATGCTGAAGTTTGGTGAACAAAAATATTAGAAAATTTTTAATTCTCTGAAAAATCAATCTACTTTAAAGACTTTGGCTATTTTGGGGACACACCCAGCGTGAAAACCTAAAAAATGCGATTATTGAGAATTAAAAAAATAGCTTATATATTTTTTTTAATTAAAGCGTGTACTTATTTTGTAGGATATACAGAAAAAAATTTTGAGAAAACATTTTTTTCGAAAAATTTATGTTTTTATGAAAAATAATCGATTTTTTCTTATTTTGTTTGTCTTTATATATTTCTTAACAATTTATCGAAATATGAAACAATCAACTATTTTTGAATTTTCTTTTACAATTTATCGAAATATGAAAACATATTTTTTTTATATATATTTGCGATCTTTTATAATTTATCGATATATGAAAAATAATAATTTTTTTACGATTTATCGAAATATGATTTCTTTTCTAAACTCACACTAGATTTGTGCATTTATGTATATACATATGTATGTATTTCTTTATAAGTTATCGAAATATATAAAAGTATATTTAAAATTTTATTATGTTAGTTTCAAAGGTATAATTTATCGAAATATGAAAACATTTTATTTTTTTTATAACTTATCGATTCTTTTATAATTTATCGAAATATAGAAAAATCGATTTTTTTTAATTTTTGTCCATTTTATCGAAATAAGGAAAAAACTTGATTTACAATTTTAGTGTGCAAGTTTTAAAAGTATAATTTATCGAAATATGAAAGACCGCTTCTTATAATTTACTGAGTTTTTATAATTTATCAAAAGGTTTGTAAGTTATCGAAGTATGAAAAATTAGTTTTCTTTTTCTATACACTCTAGGTGTGTACCTTTATAGATTCTTTTACAATTTATCGAAATAGATAAAAACAATTTAAATTTTAATATGATATTTTTAAAGGTATAATTTTTCTAAATATGAAAACATCGATTCTTTATTAATTATATTTTTTTTATAATTTATCGAATATGATAAAAATCGATTTAAAAACGGAAAAAGTATCGAAATATCAAAAATCGAATTTGGTAATTTAATTCTCAACTACTTTATAATTATAATTAATTTTAATTTTGTTTTTGGCGATAAGTGCTTGCCGGTCAGGCAAATGTTTTTCATATCAAAATAATATTATTTTAAAAACCTTGTTTACTTTAATTGTGTCACTTAGAAGAAAGTATACTAAATTAAAAATGACTTACCACTGCATTGGCAAGGCAAGGCAAGGAAAATATTTTATGACTGAAATTCCCTTACATTTTCCTTCTGTTAATGAATAAAATACTTTTTAAGACAAATATTATTTTTCAACACTAAAGTTTCGTAGAAAAATACATTTTTAACACAATAGTAAAAATTATGCATACATAAACTCACACAGACCAATACAGTTTCATATTTACACAAGTCATTCGTTTATTTATGCGCACAATTGCCTCAAATGCAACACTGCAAAAATACAGTATTTATTTATGACTTCTCCGAAATTAATTTCAACTCATTTGTTGACTTTCAAAACTAACTTTGCGCTGCGCCCCGCCTGGTCTACGACTACAGGAAGATTGACAGCACTGCACGGCATATCCGGACGCAATGAGGCAGCCATACTTTGTGCAACTTCCGCTGTGGTTAACTGCCATAAATCAAGCACAGACAGGCATATGCTACAATGTCTACCAATACATAAGTATATATCATACATACATAAATCATACATACACGCAGACATGCTAATGTGCGCTTAAATTAGGCGGAAGCTGTTAAATGTAATCATTTAATTTTATGGTTTATTTAATTATGTTGGCGATGATGTGTGAAGCTTGGCGTCGGGCCACCTTCGACATGCAATCCTTTCGTTTGGCTGTGAAAAATTAATGTGTGTCCTTGTACGTGTGTCAGCTTGTTTGTTTTTAATTCAAATAAAAAGTTTGTTGAAAAGTAAACACACTGACACCCACACACGCACACACATAGCTACAAATTTGCTTATGTAATTGGGCGAGCGCCAGCAACAAACCGCCAGCGTTGCGGCTAACGGGCGTTTATTCGAACTTGCCACATCAGCAACATTTTAATGCGCGTATGGGTGTGTGTGTTGGCAATTATTCATACACATGTTGCATTTTTTATGTGTGTTTACCGCGTTTGTTGTGTGTTTTATTTTCATATTAATTTTCCTTGTTTCGAATTAATTATACGAGTGCGTACTGAGCGCGTCCGCGTGTTGCGGTGAAAATGTGCAAATTCATATTTTATTATGCTGATTATGGTCGCCAAATAAATAAATTGTAGGTATTTGTTTGTGTGCGTGCCGTCTCGTCAAACTGTTGTGCTTTTTGCGACGCTTCAATGTTGTGGTTTTTAATGCGCTTTTTATGCGCCTTGCGCAGTCAGGCAATCATGTGTGTGGTTTGAGTATGTAGCTTTATGCTGAAGAAAGTGAACAGCAATAAATTCTAAGTTTGAAAAAAGAGTGGTTGGATACTAAAACGTGATTTGAATGTTTTAGTTTTATTAGCTCGACTTTAATATTGCATTTTATGGGCTTAACCACGCCAGTTTTCGTTTCCTTTTTGATGAGAATTGTAGCAATACAAGTTTTTGATTATCAAATTTTAATTATTTGTTACATACTTTTTAAGCTAAACAATTCAAAATTCTGGTATTGAACGCAATTTTTTTGATAAGTCTTTAAAGCTAATAAGGTTCACTTTTTAAGACATCGTTTTGAATTTTTGCTCACGTGCTTCTCCGCAAGAAGCTGCGCTTTTGTCGGAACCGCCGATATCTGACTGCTATAGCATATATTAACCATACAAACTGAGCGATCAAAATCAAGTT
Source organism: Bactrocera correcta (assembly GCA_027475135.1). Taxonomy (NCBI): domain Eukaryota; kingdom Metazoa; phylum Arthropoda; class Insecta; order Diptera; family Tephritidae; genus Bactrocera; species Bactrocera correcta. The sequence goes on from CM050323.1 coordinate 102,900,024, forward strand.
CTTCTGCCGCAAGCTCTTTTATTTGACGAGATATCTTCATAAAATTTAACACGAATTATTCTATGAGAATACTCTATAATTTCCCAAGAAATTATGTAGATCGGACCACTATAACATATAGTTGTCATACAAACTAATCAATCAAAATCAAAGTCTTTCTATGGAAACCCCTTTTATTTGACAAAATATCTTCACAAAATTGAACACGAATTATTCTATAAGAATACTATATAGTTTCTGAATAGATTGTTTAGATCGTACTACTATATCATATAGTTGTCAAACAAAGTGAACAAAATCAAGTTCGTGTATGGAAAACTCTTTTAGTTGACGCGGTATATTCACCAAATTTGACATGGATTAGTCTCCAAAAGAATGCTACAATATACGCAGAAATTATGCAGATCGAACTCCTACAACATATAGCTCCCATACAAACTGAACGATCGGAGTCAAGTTTTTGTATGAAAAACTTTTTCAGTTGACAATATATCTGCACGAAATTTACCCACTACACTGAGAAGAATATGTTCAAAAATAAAATTATGATTCGTTATTTTAACTTCAGTAGAAATCAATAGTTATTGCCATTAAACTTTTCGAACTTCTTCATGCCCAAGGGACATACAGTTTCACACGATCAGTATGCTGCTGTCCACTATACAATATTTACTCATAAAATATATTATAGCAGCAGCAAAAATCGCATGATTGCTGTTTTTAACGACTTTTGTTTTATTAATTAAAAAATTGATACGCCATGGCGTATGCGTAATTATTTACAAGTAAGTTTCTGCTGCCGACGCCATGGCGTATGAGTAATTATTTACAAATAAGTTTCGGCTGTATATTTTCCACGGCGAAATTGGCTTAACTTACTTTTCACATTGCTTGCTACATTTTGTGCCAGCGAAAATTATACCTTCATTTTATGTATGTATATTTAAACTTGATATAAAAAAATATATTTTTTTAATTTCTCTCATGACTCATTACAATTTTAAATACACTCTAAAGACATAATGCATTAACGCGGTGAGTGGTGAGTGCTAAATGACGTTAGTGGCCGCACATCATCATCATCATTGTCAGCAACAGTGACTTGCACGCAGCAAGCTACGCCAAGCGTGAAAAGGCATACAGCGTCGCGTAATGCGCGCTACCTCATTATGTGCGTTATTTTATTATTTCCATTCCTTTTTGCCATTATACAGCTTTCCTTTGCATACACTTCGTACTGTCCGCCACGGCAACGCAACAGTGTGATGTGAGTGACAAGCGCAGCCGCCACACAATCAACAGGAAGCCGCAGTGAACATACAAACCTCAACGCCACCGCGGCACAACAATGAACCCAACACACCGCAGCGCCAAACCGAGGCAGTAGTCTGCCACAAAATAAGAAGCAAACCGGCAGGCAAGTTGATGTTGCTTCTGTAACTACTGTTTATATGTATATGTGTATGTGTATGCGCTATCAGCCGCTTCATCTGTGCTATTTTCGCATTTCTGCGTAATTTTTTGGTGAAATTTCGTTAAAACATAAAATTGTCTGTCACAACCGTTGTGCGGCAGCAACAACAAATAACCGTTAAGTAGCTGAGCAACATTAAATTGCGCGTGCTATTCGCAGCGCCAATGTTGGTGCGCTTACAAATGAGAACTAGAAATTATATAAAGAAAATGAAACAAAAAGAAGTAAGAAGAAGCATAGTAAAATAATACCCTTCACACCCTTCCCTTCTTCGTAGATTGCTGAAAATTTTATTTCGAGATTACATCCTTCTTTAGAAAACAACCCATGCGAATATTCATGAAGATATATCGTCAAATGTGAAAGCTTCCCATACAAGTACTTGAATCCGATGGTTCAGTTTGTATGACAGCTATATGCTATAGCGGTCCAATATTGGCCATTCCAAGAAATACGCAGCTTCTTGGTGAGGAAAATTCGGGCACAAAATTTCAAGTCGTTATCTGCAAAACTAAGGGACTAGCTCGCGTATATACAGACAGATGGGTCTGACTAAATCGACTTGGCTCGTCACATCGAAAATCAATATATTATATATACTCTACGGGGTATCTAAGGTTTTCTTTTGGATGTTAAAAACCACTCACAAGTTTAATATACCCTGTTCAGGGCTGGTAGCGCTCTTGAGTAAGCGAAAATTTGACGATTTGGCTGGCTGGCCACCCATGCCATACAACCACTCTATAGTCGGCAGCTACAGTTAACTGAAGTTGTAAATTTATCCTGCGGCGTCTGGACCCACACTGTGTTTTACCTACTTACTCATTTTTTATTGCCACTTGTTTGTTGTTATTATGTTCTGTACAAGATAAATGTCATTTTGGTAAATTAAATTTAATTTGTATGAGCAATTTGTGTGTAGGCGGTGAGATTTTTATGAATTGTTGCTGCCTTCAAATGTGCAACATTGCTTTCGGTATCTTTATTGTTGTTCATTTCATGGCATGCCTTCAAAGAAAGTGGCTTTAAAAACAGCCTGCATGGGCTGAAGGGCATTGTGACGCAGTTGAAGCGCCACAGCCTAATATTAAAATGAAAAGTGATAATTTAATCTGATTTTTGACTAGAGTTTGAAGGATTGTCATAAAGAGATCAAAGATTAATCTTGTTAATGCCTATATACATACTATATTTTTTTTTAAATCGTTAAAATTGAAATAGAAAAATTTTTGAGCAGTTTATAATATTTTTTACTGTTTTTTGCTTTTACATTTAGTTGAGAAACATTTCAGAATATTTTCCGAAAATTTGGGGTTAGTTTCGAAAATACATAGTTTTGAATATACGATTTTGTTAGATTGTATTTATTTTAGCCACTCTGAGCTGTTAAAATTAAAAAAAAAAAATAACACATATTTTTTTACAAAAATTTAGTACTATATTTTGGAAAAACGCTATTTTATCAAAAATCAAAATTTTGACTAGAGTTCGATTATTACCAGCATTCTACTATTGTAGTATTATCTTTTTTGGTTTTTACCTTGAGAGAATCTAAAACATAATATATCGATATACGATATTGTCGATAAATATCGATATATAATGTTATCGATATATTATATGATGGATAAATATTATCGAATTAATAAAATACACGAAATTCTGCAAATGTACATTATTTTTAATCATATGTAATATTGTCGATAAATATCGATAAATATGAATATATATTTTATATCGAATTCTGGCCAGCTTTAAATTCGGTTCCATTTCTTCTCTCCCGCTTTGATCTTTCACATGCATAAATACATATACATATAAATTTTATGCCCAAATTTATTTAATATCAATATTTAAATTCTCTTTGCCTACATTTAGGCGTGTGGGCGTCTGTACATTTATATCTGCGCAGCAAATCAAATATCCCCCAATATTGTAAATATTTTTAATATCGACATAATATTTTAAAATGAATTTCATCAAATTCATCAAATTGTTTACACAAGCATCTAGGTTAAGCGCCTGAATGTAGGCAATATGCGGCATGCTCCAATAAACAAGCCACAGGGCACATTACAGTGATTACATTGATAAACACGTGTATACCATAATATTAGAAAGAAGTATATATGAATGTGTATGTGTATGAGTTTACTCCGAAACATGTAATTTTTGTGTATTCGCACATTGGCTTATTTGCATGTTTGTTTACTTTTGTGTTTAAAATGTTTTACAACACGGTTTACAGCTATGTACATTGCGGTTTTCCCCTAACAGCAACTTCACTTTTGCATGTCTTACAATTAATACAATTTTCTAGCACGAAAGGGTATCATTTATCATTGAAAAACATACACACATACATGTAAATATGTACACACTTGCATGCTTACATGTACAATGTTTATTTCAGCTTTTGCTCGAATGGCTGTGTTATTAAATGTACGCGTGTTTGTTTATTATCGCTTGTTTTTTGTCCACCAAAGCATCGTCACAAGCGTCACACTTTTCTCTTCGCCCAGTTTATGAAATATTGCCATTATGTACTGATTTTCTATATATATGCCTTTGTGTGTCCTTTGTGCTTGTATTGCTTGTTGTATGGCTTTTTTGTTGCAAACTTGCTAATCTTTCTCGTATCAACTGGGTTATTTCGGGTTAAGCATCAAACACTTGATGTAGTGTTTATTCAAGTGGGGTCACAGCCGCTAGTCAATCAGCAATTTGTCTGTGATTATTTATGATTTTTGGTGAACCGCAAATATTTCATTATATTTTTATGGTATTGAGTGCCTTTTTGCCTTCTACGACGTTTGATGATTATGAAATGTGTGTTACTCTCCATACAAATAAAGTAACTTAGAAATTCATAAGAAAATTTGTTTCGTAGTTTCAATGTGAATAGTATCAATATTTTTTGAAATATACTTATCGAAAACATACATATAACGATATTTATCGATAATATACATATATCGATATTTATAAATAATATTACATATCTGCAATTTAACGTTAATATACAAACAAAAATCAATATTTATCGATAATATTTATATATCGATATTTTATCGACATTTATTAATAATATTATATATATTTAATGATATTATATATCTTTATTTAACGATATACATATTTCGATAATATTTAAAACGATATTTATCGAAAACATTATACATAGATTGTTATCGATATATTAGAAAGCCGATTTTACCACATTTGACTTACTTTTTTGTGGAAAATATTCAAATAAATTTTAATAAAGCCAACTTTTGACCTAAAATACAGTTATGTTCAAAACATACATACCTAGGAGTTAGGTGAATGAGGCGAGTTCTTTTATCTCTCTCTCTTTATGTCTATCTCTCTTTCTCTTATCAAAGTATCTCTACACTAATTCTTCAGAAAATTTCAGGTTTCTTTTGTGAACTGAACTCCATTCTAAATTCCAGTTTTCTCTTCTGTATTATGAAAAACTGAATTCGTTCGTTAATATTTAGAATTCTCAACAGGCTAATGCAATTAATAACGTTTATTTTACTATTTCCAAATGTTGAGCAGTTTTAAATTGTTTTATAAAATGTTTCAAATTTGTAGAAAAGCTTCTCCCTTTTGACACTAAGTATTGTTAAAGTTAATTATTAAAGTTTTTAAATTTCTTGCCTATGTGGGGTTCTTACTGGCAGGCTCTAAAGCAACTGAAGTTCCCATCTTTGCTTGCTCTTTGCTTACTATTGGCGTGAAAAGCTTCTTTACAATCTTTCTTCCATTTCTATAAAATTTAATGAGTTCAAAAAAAAATAAATACATTTTTTGTCGCTGTTTTCACAGTAAAACAGGAGGTCACACAGATGCTCACATGGCTTTTCTCCTTTTTATGCAACAGAAATAAGGACACCAAAACTGCAGAAAGTTGGAAACCTTCGCAACCGAATTTTAAACAAGAAATTTCCACTACACAAACCAACAATATATAATATTTATAGCGTAGCACAAAGAAAAAAAAAAATAACAACGACCAACGAATAAACAAAGCTCCACCACAACATGACCCTAACTAATGGCCCAAACAACTATTTGAAAAATGACTTTGCTACGCCATTTTTTCCACCAATTCGTTTTTGCTTTTTATTTCACAACGCCAGATTCCCATTGCTCTATTCATATTTTCCCCATTTGCCGCTCCGTTACGTACGTTGCTGTCAGTACAATGTGCAGTTAGCTTGTAATCCGATTACGCACTTTAAATTATTCCCACTTGAAGTTGAAGCGCTAAGATTGAATGTGTCAGAGCAACAACACCGTAAATAAATAGTAAGATGCTGTTGCTAGAATTTACGCTTCTGCTCAAAGACGTAAATGCGAGTTGCAACATACCCTCGTGAAGCTGCTGTCCATGACGTACGACCTTAGCAGACCCACCCTTGAAAGGCATTTATTATGGTACGCATATACTCAAGCAGAGATAGTTGCGTTTTTATTGCTGTTGTTGTTGATGTTAATTTGTGCCAGCAGCTTCGTTGTGCGCACCACTACAAATTGCAAAATGAAGCATTAAGAACACGGGATTATGCTATGTTATTGTGCCGGGCAGCAACAACAACGCATAGACAGGCTTGGTAGCCATGTTGGCTTAACCTCGCGTGTTTATAATGTTCGTGTGCAGCTTTGGGTTGCACACTACACATTGGTTGTCAGGATTAATTGATAGGGATCAAGAATGCAAGCTGTTGCAGATGTGTTAAGTTTTGTTGCAGCTTTGCAGAGCGGCTGTGCCCCAAGTGAAGTGGTATTGGTGCGAGTTTGCAGTTGCTATGGGTTTTTGGTATGTTGTTAGGTTTATAGTGCAGAATAAAATACAGCTTTTAATGCAAAAAAATCATGTGCAGACAAAGCCAAAGAAGCTACCACGATTTTTCTCCATAACCGTGTGAAATTTTGCCGATTTATTATGTCTCTAGCTGAATTTCTTGCTTTGCTTAATTATGTCTCTCTTCTTATATTTTCTTACATACGGCTAAACTCAAAAATGCTCGCGCGAAAATACTAACATAACCTCAAAGACGCTTTAAAATGTCATAAAGTGTGAATTATTATAATTGTTAGTCAAAATTTTGATGTAGTTTTTGATTTTTCCAAACTCTGTGTATTTGGTACGTCACATTTGGAAGGCCACTAGCGAACGGAGTAAGTCTCTCTTCTTCTACCGTACATCTGAAGTATGTAGTTCTTCTTCTACGTAACCTTTTGCATCCATTAGCAAATCGCACAGGCATCTCTTCTTCTTCCATATCGTCACATATTGGCGGCCACTAGCGAGTGAATCTCTCTATTTTTCCCGTACTCCGGAAGCAGCTTATTCATCTCTTCTTCTTTTTCTATTAATGAGTCTAATGTAACTAAAAAGTACTTGGCATTCATGAAAAATCGCCCAGATATTTTATTTGTATTTTCGCTAGATTATCTAGTTTCTTTTTTCTTCTTTGAAAACAGCTTAGTCCTCTCCGTGTTTTTTGGCGGCCCCTGGCGTCTTCGGTACTCCGGAACCTGTTTTTTCTACATATACTTTTCTGCTTCTTTCTTCAAACTTCGGGTTATCTTTCAATAAGTGAATCACAGTTAGAGTTCCGATGACAGTTCATAGTGAAGGCTGAAAAACTCTTATGTGTATCCAAAAAACTGTTAAGCACCCATCCCAAATCTACCTAGGTGTCTTATTTGCGTTTTCCGCTAGCTCACTTGGATGTCTGAAGTTATTAGGTCCAATCAGTTAAACTTCATTTTCGCAAAGGCGAAATAGTTAAAAGAAACCGTTGAAATGATCCCTGTCCACCTATTTCGAAGTAATTTCCCAAAATGGTATCCGGTAAGTCAAAAAAATAAGATTATTAATCTAGAATAATGTCGCAATGGTTGAAACTACGGAAAAGTGGGAAACATTTTTTTTTCACAAAATGGCGACAGCTTGAAAAAAAAATTTTTTTTGATCAATTTTTCTGACTATTTCGAATTTTTTAAAAATAAAAAAATTTGGGGATGGGGCTAGTTCCAACCATAGACAAGCCTATAAAGAAGACTCTATAAAAATTTTAAGAAAATCGGTCCAGTAGAATATAAGAAATCATGGGCATCGTTCCGAAAAAGTCAGTTTTGAGAAAAACGCGTTTAAAGTTTCGCGTTCCGGACGAACCAGTTTGGATGCCGGGTCAGAAAAATGTCTATATCTTCGAAAATAATTTGAATTTTGGAAAATCCTCTTATACACATATTCTTGAATAGTTAAACTTTGAAAATATAAAACAAACAAAAATTTAGATTTTTTTAAATTTCTAGACTAGAATACCCCCTTAATGATACGTAGGCCTATGATGATTTACATCTCCAAAAATCAAATTGTCCAAGCCACAAAAGATAAGACAACTTGAGGGATACTTCTTTCTTTGAAATACGTATTGATAACTGGATCCATAAGATATATCTCCGTCATACTGTTGATGTTGTTATTAATGACCAAAAACATTTCTGAAGTAATTTCAAGAAATAGTGTCGAGTTGACAGTCCGGTTGGAACGAAATCCGCCTATGTTCCAGTTACTTAGACAGGACTGTCGTGAGAAAGGAGCTCTCTCACTCTCTTGACTTCCAATCAACTACCTCGCAAAGCAGTAACAAATACATCAAAGTCGAATACTAGCAATCTCTGTAATGCCAACCCTCGTTAGCACGAGCTCCTCCAATCAACATTTTATTGATGTTTGGAAAGTAGTGCTCCACTTACATTAAATTCCATGTCTTCTAATTGAAATTTCGAAGTTCTAAATTGAACATTTAATATAAAGCAAAATTCACTTCAACCTGAGGACTCCTCAAACTTGTATCTAGGTATTCTTAACGAAATTGTTGACTCACTTTATAATTTCATCATTTTTAAATAGTTTATTTCAGCACACAATAATAATGGCAAAGTGGAGCGCACACAAGTATGAGACGAACATAAATTATTTATCGTGCCTGTGCATATAAAGCGCTCGCCGCATACAATCCAATAATGGCTGTGTGGTAGCATGTGCGCCTGTGTGTGTGCGCCGTGCATGTTGAATGAAAAGGATGTTCATTTTCCCACTAAAGTTATCAGCATGCAAGCAGGCCAGTCATCCAGTTAACAGCAGCAGCGTATATGTGTGCTCAATCCTAGCGCCCAGTCCATGCCGTCATGCCAACAACAACCACTTGCAACCATAGAATAAGATAAACAATGACACTCTTTGGCCACACTCTTCCACTGAGCGCCATCATTATGCGTTAGTGCTGTTGCCTGGTTGCCTGCCAGTTGTTGCTGCTGTTGTCGTTATTTTTGTTGCTCGCATTCAGAAGACGCTGGCATAATGGTTGTTTGTAATTCAAGCATTTATTAAAATTGTCCCTCAACCAATTAATTGTATTGAATTGAATTATGAGCACAAATAATGGCAGCACTTTACCTTCCACACACACACACACACACGCAAATACCTGTGTATCCATACCCTGGTGCTGACAACGCGCCTACTTAGCCATTGACCGTGCTGTCATTCATTTTATACGTAAGGGTGTGCGCCACTTTCTGTTGTAAAGGGTGATTTTTTAAGAGCTTGATAACTTTTTTTAAAAAAAAAACGCATAAAATTTGCAAAATCTCATCGGTTCTTTATTTGAAACGTTAGATTGGTTCATGACATTTACTTTTTGAAGATAATTTCATTTAAATGTTGACCGCGGCTGCGTCTTAGGTGGTCCATTCGGAAAGTCCAATTTTGGGCAACTTTTTCGAGCATTTCGGCCGGAATAGCCCGAATTTCTTCGGAAATGTTGTCTTCCAAAGCTGGAATAGTTGCTGGCTTATTTCTGTAGACTTTAGACTTGACGTAGCCCCACAAAAAATAGTCTAAAGGCGTTAAATCGCATGATCTTGGTGGCCAACTTACGGGTCCATTTCTTGAGATGAATTGTTGTCCGAAGTTTTCCCTCAAAATGGCAATAGAATCGCGAGCTGTGTGGCATGTAGCGCCATCTTGTTGAAACCACATGTCAACCAAGTTCAGTTCTTCCATTTTTGGCAACAAAAAGTTTGTTAGCATCGAACGATAGCGATCGCCATTCACCGTAACGTTGCGTCCAACAGCATCTTTGAAAAAATACGGTCCAATGATTCCACCAGCGTACAAACCACACCAAACAGTGCATTTTTCGGGATGCATGGGCAGTTCTTGAACGGCTTCTGGTTGCTCTTCACCCCAAATGCGGCAATTTTGCTTATTTACGTAGCCATTCAACCAGAAATGAGCCTCATCGCTGAACAAAATTTGTCGGACGTAAAGCGCGAAACACATTTCGAACCGAACACTGATTTTGGTAATAAAATTCAATGATTTGCAAGCGTTGCTCGTTAGTAAGTCTATTCATGATGAAATGTCAAAGCATACTGAGCATCTTTCTCTTTGACACCATGTCTGAAATCCCACGTAATCTGTCAAATACTAATGCATGAAAATCCTAACCTCAAAAAAATCACCCGTTATGTGTGTGCTGTCGTTATGACCGGACGTAGTTTTGTGTTGTCGCCGGCCAGGCATGCGTGTCCACAACGCTGGTCAGTTCGTAGGCACTGTTGGTGGTGGCTGTTGTTGTACACTTTACATTGGCTTTATGCTTCCGTTGCTGCTCACATTTGCGCCTTTGTTTGCGGTGAACTTTTGTTTAGTTTGGCTCGGTTTGGTTTTTGGTTAGTTTTGGCTGCTAACTTTGGTTTTCATGTTGTTTTTCTACGCTTTTGCCATTCAAGCGTATCAAGCAAGGACTGTCGGTAATCATACCGCAAGCTTTTGTGTTATGAAAATATGAGCGTGTTTTTCATTAACGTGTGTGCCATTAATTTTGCAGTCATAGAAATTTATGTACACGTCAAAAGTAAACAGAGACTTTGCTGGAATGAGTGTTCATCAGGTATTTTTCTTTCGCAACAATAGTAAAAGTTTTATAGTGATGCATCACTTCAGTTTATTTAGCAGAAGATTGTATTGGAAGTATGATTCCAGCATTCTATGCAATCACAGTAGGATTTATGGTGTAAATTAGTATATAAGAAATTCTTACAGTGGCTCGCCTTCAAAGGGATGTTCTTTGAGGCAACTTGGTCTAAGACCGGAAGTCGTGAGCGGCTTGACCTATTTGCAAAAGAATCGTTTCTGGCCACTGCCAAGTGAAAGGTGATCAGAGAACTTTTTTCACTTGCTTGAACTTCTACAAATGAATCCATCCAGAAAAATTAGCTAATTGGGTAAATTTATATATAGATCGTTGAAGTTCATATGATTATTTTCCCTCTATAAATATTTTCTTCTGATCCAGTCAATCCAGTGGACTTCAATAGTATACCTTTAATTTTTAAAAATTATTGAAGCCCTGTATAGCGTAGTCCATCTTCGTAAGGTTAGATTTAGTCAGGTTAGAAGGCCGATTCCTCAGCAAATCGGGGTGATCACACTTAGACTGTTAAGTATAGTTCTTTGTGATGTCAGACGAAAAAGCCCTCTAGTTGGATATCAATTATATTAAAACCGTCCTGAACCTATCACAAATTTACTTAGGTTTTTTATTTCTGTTTTCACCTGGATGTTTAAAAGTATGAGATTCGAGGTATTTTTGCCTTGAATTGACAAAAGCGGACATTCAAGGAGGCAGTAGTGAGATGATCTTATCATATCTTCTCCCAAATCGCTGATGTAACTGACATAAGGTTCAATCTTACTACATGAATCCCGGTCGGATTCAGTTAGAACTTTCATAATCATTAAAAGGTGAATCTTGCTCAGAACGAAGAGTTGGCTGTACCTCTTATGAGGTTGGTCAGAAGGATCTTACTACTGCACAGCTAGTAGTATACGAACAGCGCTTGTTGATTTCGTCTGAGGTCTAAACGTCCAGTAGTGAACTATAAGAAACCAACGGACCCCTTTCCCATTTGGGAGTTATTGAGCCTGAAGTACCTGCCCTAGCAAACTCATCAGCCTTAGAGTTTCCTGCAATAGCGCTATAGTCAGTCACCCAAACCTGTCTTATCATAAAATAACTCGATGTTAGAGATAGGGGATCTACACAGCCTTTCACTAGTGTTTGAGCGCACAATAAGTGGAGTTGTCAGAAACTGGAGTCGATGAAAATTTTCCAAAAGTTCCGTGTACTTATTTAACAACAACTCATGGCAAGCTTATCGACCCTCTCTTCCAGCGAGTGCTTCCCTTTCATGCCTCCCTCGAAAATACTTATGTGAGCTTGAGTGTCCAGTCTTGTTGTCATCTAAGTATCCAGATTCTCTGAGTCTGAGTGCAGCTTGCGGGGCCATACACTGCAGGGCTTTGACCACCAGGGTCATATGCAGCAAGACTTTCAGTGCCACAGTTGGTGTGTTTCGTAGTGCACCATAATTACTGATTAGAGCAGCCACTTGTAACCTCGCACATTTTTTCGTGAGTATACTATAGTATTATTCAGCGCTTTCCACCAAATAAAAATTCCGAAAAACATTATATGCTTAGCTATCGTTTCATAAAGCCAAAGAAAAGCCTTTGGTGGGATTCCCAACCTTTTACCAAGGGCTCCCGTTTCAAGGACAAAGACGTCCTATTATCCATTTGATATTTTTTATGCTGATTCGATTTTTCTAGCACTTGTTTGCGCTTCTTTTCGCGTGGAAACTTATTTCGTTCATTCCAAAAAACCTTTTTTCTAATGCTCAACCGGGTAAGAGAAGAAATATGTTGTATAGCTTTTGCAATAGTTATAAATATACTTGAACTCAGCATTATTTTGAACCATAATTTTAATTGAAAGCAAGCGTTTGAACTTTTATACAAATATTTATGCAAAATTTATTGTTTTGCTTTGAATTATGTAAGATATAAATATAGTTACATAACAAAAACAATTTTTAACTTATTATTATTGAAAATTTCTTTTATAACCTCTCAATAAAGCTTTGAAGTTATTAAAAATTGCTTTTATATTTAATGTATATTTTTAATCTGCCAATAAAGTCTTCGATATGTCTTATTCAGATTTTGTATCAAAAGCATTGCACAATATTGCAGCAATAAAGCTGAAGCAACAAATATTCAAACAAAATTCCACTCCTTCATAACTGGCAAACAATATTTGCAAAAGATTTTATTTGCTTTCACATGCATTGCTTTGAGAATTTGATCAACTTAATATTGCTAAATGGAAAATGCATGAGTTTGCATTTATGTACATATGTATGTATGTGCGCCGATTTATCATAGTTCGTATAGAGCAATGTATTTGCAAGGGTATGCTGGCAAGCAAGTAAACAAATCTGGCAAAAGTATAAATGCGTTTTTGACTACTAATAAACAAACGCACAGCAACACGCACCCACATATACACATATATTTATTAGAATTCTTCACTCAAATATGAATATTAGTTTTCTAAGAGCTATGCGTATAAATAATTGCTCACATACTCTCTGATACACTTTATTGCGTATACAAGCCACACACTCTGCCGCTTTTCGCAATTTCCTGCCGTCCTGCTGTACTGCTGTCAGTTGTCACACCCTCGTCGCTGTGCGTGTGTTTGTGCTCTTAACCACAACTCTCTGCTTTCATTGCCACTGTGGCAGCTGCTGACAATCGAAGATGAAATTTTCGAAATGAATATGCATTTACAAGTTCATACAATACTGTTTGTGTTTCTCTTGTAAGTGTGTATGTGTGTGTATGCATTGTTTATTTTTCCATCAACTCGTATGCGTGTGTAATTTCCTTTTTATGTCATTGGGCAAGTATTTGTGTGCTTGCCATGCACATTTGCTACGTATATGTATGTGTAATCACTTTTCATTACTCATGCTGGCATTAGAAAGGCGTTTATTTTGAGTGTCTGTCGTTGTATATGACAAGCCGACTGTCAGAATTGTCATAATTGTTTGACAGCCGTAATGTAGGCTTGTTACTACTATTAAAAGTGTTGGCGTACAATTTTGCAATGACAGTGCGGGCGGAAAGAGAGTTATTGTAGTATGGATTTTTGCGTTATATACTATATTTATGGTTTTATTTTGAGAACTGTCATGTTAAAAAAACGTAGAAATAATTTAATTTTCTAATACTTTTTAAAAAAAAGATCTTAATTATTGAAAATTTGATTATATTTTTAACGTCTATTCGTCTTTTTAAGCCTTAATTAACTTTTAATTTAATATTTTGACAGCTCAGAAAAGTTAACGGTGTTTTAGGAACAGTTTATTAGCTAACGCTACCCGAGCAGAAGTTGTAACACTCTTCACAAGTGCATTTCTTATAAATTCAATTGTATAAAAAGCTCTTTATCACGGTGTAGATCGGTCAGTTTGTATGACAGCTATGTGCGATAGTGATCCGATCTGAACAATTTCTTGAGATATTGTAACATTCTTTTAATCTATATTCCATGAAAAATTTCGTCAAGATATTTTGCCAAATAAAAAGGTTTTCCATACAAGTACTTGATTTGAAACGATAATTTTGTATGACAGGCATATGCCAATGTGGTCCGATCTGAGCAATTTCTTGAAATATTAAAGCATTCTTTTGGATAATAAGTCATACAAAATTTCGGAAAGATATCTTGTGAAATAAAGAAGTTTTCCATACGAGAACTTAAATTTGTTTGGTCTGTTTGTATGACAGCTATATGCTATAGTAGTCCGAGCTTAACAATTTTTTGAGATATTGTGGCATTCTTTTGGGCAATAATTTATGCAAAAATTTGTAAAGATATCTCGTTAATTAAAAAAGTTTTCCATACTAAAAGTAGATTCCGATGGTTCGGTTTGTATGGCAGCTATATGCTATAGTTAACCGATATCGGTGGTTTTGACAAATAAGCAGCTTCTGAGCGAGAAAAGAAGGTGTGCGAAATTTCAGTTTGATATTTGAAAATTGAGGGGCTAGTTGGGTATATACAGACAGAAGACAGGCCTTCTACTTAGCTCGTGACCGTGTTCTTGTGTTTACAAATACTACGTGTGGTCCCCAACGTCTCCATTAGCATATAAAATGCTTTGTAGCAAACTTAATGTACTTTTTATGCTATAAAAATATGCGTGAGTTATGCCAATATCTAAACAAATGAAGTTCCGCAGTTGGTAAAGCGAAATTTTTGCTTAAGCAGATAATCTTACTTTGAATAAATCGCTTGTCTAGCAAATTTGAATTTTAGATTTTTTTTGGAATTTTTTTTATTGTTTTTTTTTTTTGGAATTTTTTCCAACACTATTAAGCACCTTAATCCACTGCTTCAGCAACCTCTATATCGCATAAAACCTACGGTAATAACTCAAACACGCATCACTCATGTTCGCCGGTCGCATTTGCCTTGCATGCCACAAAAACTATTAAGCACCAATAGCGCTCTCGGCTCAATGGGTGTCTGAATGCAATAAAGCATTTTTTCTTTCGCTACTTTTTCGCGTGGAATTCGCGCCACATTAATTGAAAAGCCATTCGTACCCATGTTATGTCGTTAAACCCATTTTCTGTGCAAACTTGACGGGCTCGCGCAAGGACGCCGTGTTTTTATGTGGCTGTGGGCGTTTGTGCCTTCGCCTATCTATCGTTAACACATACTCACCATAGAGCTCTACTCACCAAAGCGTACACCGGTGTGTTGTAAAAACATTTTGCGCTATCTTGCTGGCATTTCCATATGTTACTCATACGCCTAGGTGCGCAGACCATCACACTTAAACGTGTTTGTCGCGCTTTGAGTGCGTCCATTTGTGTTTGCAGTTCATATGTGCTCGTAGTCGGCATAAAAACTATAAAACTGCAACTAACTATAGAAAATGTATCTTTGTCCGTTGCAAACATTTTTATTTGAGCACTTTTCGCATCACTCTCGCTAACTCAACAGTCGCTACAGTCCCACTTTTTCTCACTTTTTATATTTTTTTCCATATTTTCACTTCACCATTTACCATATTCATTGCACAACACTTGCCTTTGTCGACTGCAGCCTGTGTGGCGTGTGAAAAAGCATGTATTCCATTTTATCAGCGCACAATAGACAACACTAACATTATGTCATAGCATAGTCTAAGTGTTTTTGTAATGTTTCGTTATTGTGCGCTGCCATACACATTTGTTGTTGTGCATTGTTCGTTATGTTGGTCAGCAGCAAACATGCACACCCACGGGCTATGGCACAGCATAAAGCATGCATAAGCAGCGCTCCCATTGCATATTTTTCACTTCGCGGGCGTTTTTTATTTCATTTTTCATTCTTATGTGCTGTCGTCGTATTTTAATTCCGTTTTTGTGGTATGCTGTTCGCGGTCAACCAATATTCGTTTCAGTCTTATCGCGTTCGGTACACTCACGTTGCAATTTTTATTATATCCTTTGGGTGCGCCTTATGTGTGTGCGTCTGTGGCTTGCTCCGGTTACTGATAGGTGAGCTTATTAAATTTTCAGCCATTTAAATTGACATTGATAAAGGTACACACCGCCGGTTGGCATGCAAAACAATCTTATGGAGGATTAAAATTTTTAATATTTTCCACAAAAGTAATTTTTATTTATTTTTGTGGTTTCTTAAAGGCAATTTTTTTTTGTGAAAATTGTCATCAATAAATTTGAGGTAGAAATCAATTCTGATTTCAATTAAGTAAAGATTTTTAACCACAATTTTCATTAACCAAATCATTGAGAATTTAAGCTATTCGTTATTGGCATATGATTAAAAAAGAATGACAAGTGACAGGTGTCAATTGACTTAAAACTTGACATATTGGATATTTATTAATACATCACCATATCAAATAGAGAAATAACAAAATATGCAGAGGATATTTTATAAGCTAAATTACTTCTTTCATTTAAGTCAAGTGACAACTGACAAGTGGCAGTGGAAATTACGATACAGAACAGTCATACAGAGCAGTACACGAGTTTGATTACAAATAAATATTAATTTTAAATTAAGTGTTCCTTAATAAAATCGCTGAGAATTTATGCTATACGTTTTTTCCCTATGACAGTTGACAAGTGACAGGTTTCAATTTTCTTAAAACTTAACAAAGTAGATATTTATTAATATATCGCCATATTAAATAAGAAAATAACAAAATATACAGACCAAATTAAAAAAACATACCCTAGATCAATTGAGAAAATACGATACATAATAGCCATTTTGATTATTTATTAATTTATAATCAAATTAAATAACAAAATATACACACAATAGCTTTCTTTATAAGCCAAACCAAACCATTTGACATATACATAGTCAAGTGACAACTGACAGCTGACGAATGACAGTTAGCAATACAAAATAAGCACCCTAATATTTGCAAAAGTTCATTAATCTATTTAGCCAACGGCAAGCCATACCTTTATTACATTAAATTATACAGCAGAATCCTCATTCCACCATAACACAAAATGAAATTTAAATTTTCTTGTTTACATTTAACTCACAACCTTCGTACTTCACTTGCTTGCAATGCCAGAAATGTCAGTAATGCTGACCGTCGACAGCCACTTCCCTGCCATGAAGTTGGCAGTTGTCAACTCTAGGACAAACAGAAATTCAATTGGACTTGAAATGAGCAGCAGTTGCTGTGGAGAGAGCAACTTGTGAACAGTAACAACCGGGAAAAGTGGACGCCTGAGTATGTAGTTGAGTGGAGTAGTATCTTTGCTGTGTGTTGTAAAGCAGTAGTAAGATGATTTTTGTGAGTGTATGCGTGGCTTTGGGTGTCATGTATGCACAGGTATGAAACATGGTTCAAGTGTAAAGTGAGCAGGTATGAAAAATTTCAACGCAAGTAAGACCGGAAATATAATTTCCTACATATTTTCTGCATTACATGATAGGATATAAGGTATTATTTTTGAAATTTTTGATATATCCTTTTATAAAAACAGTGCTGATTGATATCTAGTTTGCTCTCGTTAAATATAATAGCGTTACAGCCGTAGATGCTCCATTTGATATGCGCTGCTGAATGCTCTTGCGCTTATAAAATGAAGTTCTGAAAGTTTTATATTTATTTAAAGGCAAATTTGTTTTCAGTAATACATTTTTCGAACAATTTTATAAGTTAAAGAGCTCTACTTTATGAAAATAGCATTTTCCTTTGCTGGGATTAATAAATTTTGTTGGCTTTTCCGTAGTTTTTTCACTTTAAAAGTTTCCTTATATGGCAAACTATAAATTGCTTTGTAATTAGTTTTCTGGAGCTTAAATTATGGTGGTGTTCCACAAGTTTAACGTAAAAAAAAATCTATTTCTATTTAAAATTTTATGCGTAAATTACACTTAATTGAAAACATATGTGGAACTGAAGGTATTCTTTGCTCTCAGTTACACTAACACTCAACCTTCACAAGAATATATGTATGTCATTGAAGCATTGAAGAAGTCATAATGCCTTAGAATACTTTTTATAAAAATATAATTTTCCATTGGCGTAATTAAAGAATTTTGATGGCTTTACTCTTGAAAAGGATTCCCATTTGACGCACATATAAATTTTTTTTGTAATTATTTCTCCGGAGCTTAAATTATACTGGTGTTCCACAAGTTCAACATACAAAGAAATACTTTCTATTTAAAATTTGAGGCTAAAATCATAGCTGGACAAGAACATATGTGTAAATGAAGGTATTCTTTTCACTCAGGTACCCAATTACTCAACCTTCACAGGAATATAGGCATGTCATTGAAGCATTAAAAATTTCCATAATGTTTCAGAACGACTTTTTTACAAAAACAACAGTGTTTTTGCTTGAGTTAATGAATTTTTTTGGCTTCTCTGTTCTTTTTACATTTCGAGAGTGGCCCTATATGAGGAACTATAAATTTTTTTTTATAATTAGTTATCGTGACTTTAAATTTTGCCAGTGTTCCACAAGTTCAACATACAAAAACAGCATTTTCTATACAAAATTTTAAGTGCAAATGACACGTAAACCAATACATATGTGCCAGTGAAGGCATTCTTCGCTTTCAGGTATACATAAACTCAACCTTCACAGGTATATATGTACATATATCACTGAAGCTCCGGCATGCATAAGCACGTTTTCAACTTCAACATATGGCCGCATATTTATGCAACAGGGGTGAAATAACTGTGAATATGCAAAGTATGTTAGTGGCAAGCGATATTTTATTGCATGTTTGTTTGCCGGTGTGCCTGATATGTGGAGCTGTGGAATTTTATGTATCATGCCGCGCTTATAAATATGCAACGATTGTTTGCTTGTATCCCACTATGTATTCCTCTAACGTGCTTTACAGTTTTCCTGCGCACATATTCATGCAATATGTAGCGGTTACGTCGCCTGCAAATATTTAATAAATTTTATTTACCCACAATATGATTTTGCAATTTCTGACATGCCCGCCGCTTTTTCATCGGCAATATATCGCTAAAAGGCTGTTAGATCTAAGCATATGTTAGCTAGCAGAAATTTTTTGTGACGTTTTTGCCGCCATAAAGCAATTTTATATGCATTTGCACTTGCTCATATATGAGGGCAAGCCAGGTATATTGTTTGCCTAGTTTTTAGACGGCGGCTGGCAGCTCTCTTGCTTTTGCTTACTTGACTCATGCTTGCAATAGTTCGTGCCGGCATTTTGTACGATTTTTTCGCACATTGTCACTTTTATGCTTGTGATTTGTTCTTTGGTTGAAAAATATTGAATTTTAGGGTGTTGTAGTGTAATGATTTTAAGAACTAAGTAAAGCTGTCGTACAAAATTTTAGCGAGGAAAATCATTTATAATGAAATATGAGGACTAAGTGTTGGCATTGAACAACATTTTAGTGAGAAAAATCATTTATATTGAAATAAAAGCAACTTGTGGCCACTCTGTTGCCAAAAAATTACAATAATAAAAGCAAAATTCAACAAAAAATAGACTTCGACTTCAATAGTCACTCCGAAAATCCCCTTTAAACCCCCAAAACGAGAGGGCAGTACTATCCTCATAGTTTTTCTGCTGCCGCTGCAATTCAATGCAACTTCTATTGCCACAAAATGGCGTACGTGTTCATAGTTTTGCGAAATCGCCAGCAACAAATGGAATAACCGCACTTCCCTTCCTGCTGCCGCTATACAACTCTGTAATGCTTACAAAAAGTGTTAATAATGGCGAGAGATACAAAATGTTGCAACTCGCTTGGATTTTTTTTTTTTTTTTGCTTTACGGTTTTATAAATCTTAATTGGAAAAGTTTTTTGCTGTTCGCAAGCTTTTTGTACGAATTATGCTACCGATTTTAGCTTTTTCAAATGCATAATAACTTTTTGTGCACACTTTTGCCCAATCTATGCGTTTTTGTTGTTGATATTGCTATTTTTTTTTAATTTTTGTTGCATTGTTTGTTCATTAAAAGCTACTCTCTGCTGTAGCGGTAACTTTTTGTGCGTTTAACGCAATTGTATGCGCAGTGTTTGGGCATTAAATGCCAAAAAGTGAAATGTAAAAGAGATAAGCAAAATTTCCTGCAACAGCAAAAGGTAAAAGTCGTTGCTGATTGTGGCTGGCAAATGCTTGCGTATTGTAAAAGTGTGTTTTTGTTTTGCATTTCCACATTTCCAATGCAAAAGTTGACTTGCTGCCACACAGCGGCGCTCAACTGTCAAAGTGTGGGTGTCGGCGGAACTTTTTTCCCCATCGCTCTTTTGAAGTTGCGCTTCAAAATATGAACTGAAAACACGCTTATCGCCTGCTGTACTGTTGGGAATTATACTTATTTTGACTTCCGTTGATTTTATTTTTATTTGTTTTTTTATAGTTTTTTTTTATATTTTGTTTTTTGTGTTATATGAAAAGTTTCCGAATAATACATTATTTCAACCCTTTTCTGCTGGCACACATTTTAATTAAAAGCTCTGCAATTTTAAGCCGATCAATATAAACATTTCTATAAAGTAAATTAGTGAGAGCAATTATTACAACAAAAAAAAAAATGGTAATACTAACGCCACTAAATTATTTATTGGCATTTAACATCTTTTTTTTAATTTGTCTGTTAGGTGAAAATTTAGTTTGATCGCTCTATCACCGAGCTTAGCATTTCAAATACAATTCGGGCGGCTTAGTGAATATCCAATAGAATCAAAAATTTTAGAAAGAGAAGAGAAAGTAATTTAAGCCCATAATATTTAAATCCTACACAGTTTAATTCTCGATTGGAAATTTGCAGCAATAATAACAATAGTTTTCAGGCATTTTGCGACTGTGATGTCGCATGATGATTGCCTCAATTTCTCCAGGGATGGAGGATTTAGCAGGGAGCCAGACGTTAGCTTGAGGGCGTAGTGGTAGATTCCCTATAGCTATCGCCTCTAGTTTAGCTTCTTTTAAAATTTCCTGCATCCTGCTGATAAGGGGTTGCCGACTGTTCATTGGTATATTTATCAGCTTATCAGCCGGTGGTCCCATCCGGCACTTTCACACCTAGGAATGGACCGAGATTTTCTTTGACCACCTTCATGTCGACTGAGAATATAGCCGACGCTATCCAATTCCACTCATCACGGCAGATGGATCCTCTTTGCTACGGTCAAAAACCCCAAGTTCAATGGAGCCTGCAGGTTTAGCGATTTCGCTAACGTTGATGCCAGATCTGTTCGTGGCTTCTTGTCAAAGAAGGCTTGCTCCTGGTGGGATCTCTGTCTCTTCAAAAAAGTTTGGGCATTGCTCGATCCTGGTCTGTTTTCATGCCCGTCGATTTGCGCCCTCTGGGCCTGCTCAAGTGGGCTAGCATGCTGTTTACAACCTTGCCATCCTAGCACTTCTAGGCTTTAGGTGTGAAGCTACGATCTGATTTATGTTATTTCGCTGTCATCACGTGTTTTTTCCAAACCCTGGGCACTTGCCGGGGCATCAGAAACCCCGATGAACTTAGCAAAGGTTCCTCTTTCATTACCAGTTGACTGCTTCCTGCCAACTGCAAATACCTTATTAAGCGGAGAGAATCCTTGTACTAGCATTACTTCAACTGGAATGGCGTTTCCGTCTTCGTAAGGCATGACCGCCCGCTCGAGTCATTGTCGTTTTTCAAGGAGGTGGGTTCTGTGCCACATCCACCCATGTCTGTTTTTGCCTTAATTGTTTCTATGCTGTAAGGGTCTCCACTCAGAGCCGGTATCCTTCTTCTAGAAGTTGTTCTGAATGGTCTCATTTGTGTTAGTAATGAGGCCAAGGAGGGGCCTGACGCGCGTCCTTATTAGACAGGGCGTTCAGATCTGAGCAGCGCAGAGGGAGTCATCTCAAGCAGTACCTATCACACCGACCTAATAATGACGGGAGGGTAACGTTCTCTGAGGCCTGCTACATACTAGCGAGGCAGAATACATCGGCTACCAGCCTAGGTTTCAATCAAATTCAAATACATCATCCTAAACATTTTCCGTGTAGGTCAGGCGTCAGTGGTCCGTAAGTGTTCTACAAGGTCGTGAAAACTGCAAATCATTTGGCATTACCTGAAACGCACCTTTCGAAACCATTTCAAAACCAAATTAAAAGATATAAAAAAATAAGTTTTGTAGATCGTTTTCTCCGGAATCTTTAATATAGAACGGAATATACATAAGACCCTCCAAGGAGGATATTTTCACTGCTTTATATTTGGAAGCCTAGTCCAAAAAGCATGATATAGTTAAAACAGACTTCTTGGAATTTAGTAGTTGCTGTACAAAGAAATTGAGTAGGATTTTTTTGCCATCAAATCTATAGCTTGCCTGCTTAGGCCAATCGGCCTTCCGGATGGTGTACGGTACTTTAGTTGGACCCAAAAGCTTAATGTATATTTGAAATCACTTATACCTTTTTGAATGCATTTGCTTAAAAAGAGGGATTATATTTCTTTTACTGCAATGATATTGTCCTCAAAATATACTCCAAATTGTTGGCTCGCATTTTGTTTCTCATTTCCAAACGCTTTGTATAGTGCCTAGTTCATTCTTCATTTATCCCATTAACTACACGAAATCTCCATTTTAAAAGCCAAATTCCATTGCATCTGCAGGGAATTAAAAATTTTTAATTGCTATGAATTTTGCACATCCGTCTGCAGGCAGACTTGTTGATATCTGCACTCGACTCATAACGGCGCTGTGTCGAAAGGACGACTAGCAAACACACATACACAGAGCGCAGTGTCCCTTGGGCTTTCGTTTCGTGTCACACAATACATACATAAGTCCTTAATGTACACAATACAACAATCAAAATGACCTCAGGAGAGTTTTCGGATTACCCAGGCCGGCAAGGATATTAATATACAAATGTATATATGTGTATAAGAGTGACTGTATGTCCTGCGAAGCTACCTGTTTGCCTACAGGACTGTCTCCGCTTTGATGGTGACGTTTGTTTTTGATTTCTGCTTGAGAAAAGAGCGCAGAGAAAAGAGAGTAATGCAAAAAATGTTGCCTCAACCGAATTGCAGGATAACAAAGGAGTTAGATAGCAGTTCAAGCAAAAAATAGCACAATGTATAAGCTCAAGGAGAAATTCTAGGGATGCATATAACTACCTTCGAAAAAATATGCAAAAAATCCGGAGAAAAATTCAACTCGAATTTTGGCTTTGAGGTAGCAAAGCAGGTTGCCAAAAAACAATAACTGTGAGCGAAGATTTGTGTATTTCGGTATTTGTTTAGGCTGTAGCAATAACTGGCAGCATAGTCAAAAGTTTGTTCATATTTTTTTAACGGTAAAAATGTTGCTAGTTGCTTTTAAGCTACTTCCCACAGCTTTGTGTCAACGTACGGTTATCTTGCGGAATTAAAATCGCACGGCAGACTTGCTTCTTCCTTAACAATGTATATGTGTATTTGTGTGTGTGCATGCTACTCCCCGCTTTGGTTAAGCTTTGTGTACTTCCGTTGATAATATTATTAAGTCGAGCATGAATGCAAAGCACCAAACAGTAGACGAGTTCACCAAAAACATGCCGATTGCAAATGTTAAAGGATAACGAAAACATTTGTGCAGATTAAATATTGAAAGCGGCTGAGGCGTAAGTAGGTGGCACGTTTGAAGCGTGTGCTTGTTGCGGAGCAGATTAATTCGGTAGCTGACGTTTATGTTGACAAGGATGCTGCTGCTGATAAGAACCACAGTGCCGTGTTGCTACTTCGCACTGCTTCCACACTGTTTCCTCACTGTTTCCTCACTGCTTCCTTAGTTGCTTGCTTCCTCGCTAATGTTCGTTTCATTGTTGCTATTGTTATTGCTGCTTCTCCTTTCTTCGCTACTTGCTTTGTTTGACCTCTGCTTGTGCAGTGGTGCGCGTTTTATGTGCTTGTGTAGTCGTACAACAACAACTGTTGCGTAATATTCATTGATTTAATGGTTTGTCTGGTTTAATGGCTCTTAGCTAAATCCCTATTAGCTGCTTGTATGTTTAAACCACTCGCCGCTGCTTTAATGTTAATGTCGTCATAAATTTCAATTAGAAAATTTGGTGCAAATTTGAAATTGGATTTGACTGATTGGTGTTTAGTGTTTAACACTAATGGTGTTAATGAATTTTGTTCGTTGTTTAATGTTAAGCGTTAAGACTCTGAAGGCTGTTGTTGGTTATTTTTTATAATTTGTGGATTTGAATAAAGTTTTTTATTTTCTTTTCTAATTATAAAATTATTAATTAAAGATTCATCCATTTCGAGGTTCCCTACTTAAAAAAAAAAACAGAAACTTCAAATTTAATCGAGAATGTTTATTATCATTCGAAAGAACATTTTTTGAGTATTTATTTTTTGAAGATTATTTCTTTCAAGTGTTGATCGCGACTACGTCTCAGATGGTCTATCCGTTGAGTCTAATTTTCACTCGTTCGCTCATTTCGACTGGTAATTGGCGAGTGATACGTTGATGTTCTGCTCTAAAGCCTGAATCGGAGCGGGATTGTCCGCATAGACTTTAGACTTTACATATCTTCACAGGACAAAGTCTAACGATGTGATGTCATATTATCTTCATCACCAATAGACCGCCCCATCTGCTCACTGAAGTGTTCTCCCAATAGATCTATCGATTGATGCGATGTGTGAGAAGTGGCGCCGTCTTGTTGTAAACAAATGTCGCCGAGATTACGAGCTTAAATTTCAGCTAACAAATAGTCGGTTATCATGACGCGATACCGACATCATTTTTGAAGAAATACGAACCAATGATTCCGCTGACCAACAAACCACACCGAAAGGTTGTTTTTTCTGTATAAAAAGGGTGCTTTCGAATCTCTTCAGTTTGCTATTCGCCCCAAATGCGGCAATTTTTCTTATTTACATACTCATTGAGCCAGAAATGGTCCTCATCGCCGATCAAAATTTGGCTTGGAAATCGTCGAGCGACTTCAGTTCTTTGCACAAGCTGTAATTTGTACGATTTCAATTAAGATTTCGACTGCGATTGTAGGTAATGAAAAGACATAAATCGCCTGAATGTAGGCAACATTTTATAACTATTTCTTTCACAAAAGCTTAAGTCGCCTGAATTTAGGCAACGTTTTTGACTATTTCTTTCACCAAGCCTTAAATCTCCCAAATGGTTTTATAACTCACAAAAGTTCGCACCGCTTGATTTTAGGCTACGTTGTATAACTCTTTCTTTCACCAAAGCTTTAATTGCCTGAGTGTAGGCAACGTTTTATAACTATTTCTTTCACAAAAGCCTAAATCATCTTAATATAGGCAACTCTTTATAACAATTTGTTTCACAAAAGCTTAAATCGCCTTTAAGTAGGCAACGCTTTGTTATTCGTACTAGAGAAGATATTAATTTTTGAGAATTTCACCGCCTTTCGAATGAAGTTCTGTCCACGACCTCGATGTTACTCGTCTTCACTACTGCAAATGTTCAGGAGAAGTATGCTGTTCTTTATTAGATGATAAAGATTTTTCTAATTAGTTTTATGAAAATCTGCTGAGGTGACAGCTGAGGTGGCGAGTAAAAATCTAGGTCCACTCCCGTTAAATATATACAGCTTTCAAAAAGAAGAAGGCTCTGTGAACTCTGCGAATATCATATCCTCTATTTTTGTTGTCGATTATAGAACTAATATTTTATACCCACTGCTTGCTACGAAAATTTTCGCCATCATGGTTAATATATTAATGGAGAGTACAGTTGGCTAAGCTGAATTCAGACATAATTTAATTAAAGCAATTTATTGCAAAATTTAATTGATATTGAATGACATCAAATTTCCTAAGACTCATGCTACACTGAGTCATAATATATTAAATTTAAATAATATATTTATGTGGGTAGACAAGATATTTCTATATATGTATTAGCATGAGCATCAAAATCCCTAACTAACGCAGTCGCAGTCGAAGTTAAATTGATAACAATTGCTTCCTTCCTTTCGTCACAACTGTCTTCTATATTTCACTTGAACAAATTTAACTGTGCGTCTGCATTTCACATTGTTTGTGCTATTTATAGTTGTTTTTGTATGTGTACACGTGTGTCTAATAAAGTCAGTATTCGGCTTTAAGGTGTGCCTTTGTGGTTATGCTGCTTGTCAGCAACTTGCCTCAAACCCACAACCTCAAACTAATGAACGCTCATCATTTTAAGGGAAAGATGCGAGATTGAACGGGGGGAAGGGGGTTAGTGGTGATTATGCGTGCCAATCAAACAATCTAACAGCTTGACACTGTGCAGCATTCACGTAATTACGATACTGTGTAACGGTGAACAAGAGCGCAGGCAAAACTGACAATTTCACCATTGTGGAGGTGGTGATTTATGAACTTACACAGATATAATATACTTCTCTCACGTATATATGTATGTATATGTGTATGTATGTATGGGGAAATATATTTGTATGTTTTTCAAGTGTTTATGTTTATTTTAGACGCCAATTATTTGTCTTCTTGCACGCATTAATTATTGTCAGGCAACGTGAATTGGCAGCTGACATTTTGTTTGTGAATAAAGGGTGTTTTTTTGGTGGTATTTAATTTTTATTTCAAAAATAAATGCGGAGAAATTAATGAAGATAACAATATTTCGGCATTATTAGTTTCGTGAAATTTTATGTATTTATAAAGGGTGTTTTGTTGTGGTACAGTATTTTTATTTACGAACTTATCGTACTGAAAATTACTATGCAGGTGTCAAATTAGATTATATAAGTATACAATTGGCAGGTTCAAGTGATGTTATGATTCGATTACCACTAAAAAACACCCTTTATGCTATATAGAAATAAATTTTTGTACCTATTATTTGTATTTTTGCACGCATTAATTATTGTTAGGCAACGCGAACTGTCAGCTTGACATTTTATTTATTTATAAAGGGTGCTTTTTTAGCGATACAATTTTTTTATTTCGAAATAAAATTACGGAATAATTAACAAAATTGATAATAACGGTGTCAAATAAAACCAAATGTTTTCATTAGATTTTACCTCCGCAAAAAAGACACCCTATATACATATTACAAAAAGACAAATATCTGTACCTACATACAAACATAGTACAATAAGGCCCTGCAAATCTTCAAAAGTAGTCCTCCCAAAACGTAACAACAACAACAAATTTTCAATATCTTACACCGCCTCTTTACTCCTTTATTTATTTACCTTCCCTTAATGAAGCGGAAGAGCGCATTTGTGTAATTATTTCGTATTATTTAGAGTCGTTTGCGCTCATTTGCGTCTTTGCATGCGAAAATATTTTCTTTATCTGCCTCAGTCAGTCACTTATTCGCTTTATTTGGGTTTACCTTGTATTTAATGTATACACAACATTACCAAAGCACACAAAATCCACTGAAAGTGTTGATTTGTTTTGTGGTCGGATGCTTGTGGATGCCTCAGGTGTGCCGTGTATGCCGCACTGCTGCGGAATTTCTGCTCTAAATGGTTTAATCATTTAAATTAAGACTTGAATAATTCAGTGTTTAATGAGATTACTGCGAGAGTGACGAAAGTTGTAGAAAGTAAGTTGACTTCAATGTTTGTTCGCAGGTATTTATTGAAAAATTTTTAAGGCGGATTAAATGGAAATTGTTTGTGATTGAAAAGGAAATGAATTTCAGTGTGCAAATAGTTCGAAAATGTGGTTTGAATTATTTTAACTTTGCAGTTTATTCGATGTTTAGAGTAATTAATGAAGATTTGCAAAGATATTAGACAAGAAGATGGCTTTATTATGGAGGTAAATTAAATTTTTGATATTCTCAGTATAGGCATATCTTTATTTTTGGTTTGTTATTTGTACTTAAATATATTAAAATTAATTTCTTTGCATAAATTCAATCCATTAGCTAAGCAAACTTTATAAAATATAAACATTTTGTACAAAGTTTCTCATGAGACACTCTCATAAGCTAATTTTCGTGAACTCCACGAACCAGAAAGCTTAGCAAAACTCTAAGTTTCGCTCTGATTTCGTCAGTTCTTTAAGTTTATTGCACATCTAGCTATAAATTTAAATGTCTTCTCTGCCTTCTGCACATATCCACAATTAATTCATAAGTCATTTGTATTGTCTTCAAAAACATGACTTGCAACCAAGCCTGTTGCATACTTTTTGGCGTAATTTGCATACAAACAAATTAAACAAAGCACTCGTGCAAAACAAAATAAGCTGCTTAGTTGTCATAGCAATATTCAAATTATTATAAATAAATTGAAGTATACAATTTGGAGCTGGTAGCAGCGAAGGAGACAAAACAGATACTATAAATTGAGTGCAGAGAATACGGAATCAACATGTGCATACAGTAGTATAAATTTTATATATACAGTCTTATACTATATTTTCGTTTGTTGTCAGTAAAGCAAAAAGCGAAATTGGCAGACAAATAGCAGACATTGTATATGCTTTGCAAGCGTCAGCAGACAGAAATGCTGACACAGCCTTATTTTGTCGGCAAACGCTTATTTAATGTTTTTGTTTTTATAGCTGAAGTATGTGAATATTATTGTTTATTCGGCGATGCTTATAATGCGATTACATGTATATTTTTATAACCGGGTGATTTTTTTGAGGTAGATTTTTTGAATTATATTTGAAAAGATTAAGTTGGTCAGATGTTGTCAAAAAGAAAGTTGGCCCAAAATGTTTAAATTCATCATGATGATTATTAAGGGGCAACGCTTTCATCATGATTATACAAAATCAGTTTTTGGTTCGAAATTTTTCCGCTTTTCTCCCAAAATTTTGTTCGCGATAGGCTCATTTCTGTAAATGCTACGTAAATTTTTGAAAAATTTTTTATTTGTGAACTACAAAAGGCGTACAAAACTGCAATGCAAATCGAAAAATTTTTTGTGGTTTGTACGCCCGGTGAATCATGGAACTTATTTTTTAAAAGATCTTTGCCAAATTATGTTTAAGGCGATCCAATCTCGATTTTTTAACAAACTTTTGTGCCAAAAATGAAAAAAATAACTTTGTTGAAATGTTTTTCAAAAATCTACAATGACACAGTCTGTTTATTGCCATTTTAGATTAAACTTCTCGGTACTATACAATTATCTCATAAAATGGACCGTATTGCCAAAATCATGCTTTTTAACGCCTTTGATATTTTTTGTGAGGGCTATAACCAAATTCTAAAGCTCTCACAGAAATAAGCTGCTTAGCAACAATCATTCCATTTTATAAAAATTTCCGAAGTATACAATTTGGAGCTTTCCAGGGCGAAGGATTTGCATCAAAACAGATGCTAAAATTGGATTTGTCAAATGAACTCTAAGAAGAGCCGAATCAAGGTGGGATACATATATAAATAATATACAGTCTTAAAATGAGTAAATGTCAGTGAACAACAAAAAACGTTGTCAGAAAAATATTTTTTAATATTTGCAAGCGTCAGCGAGTGAACAGATTTGTGGCAAATTATTAATCGTTTGTATTAAAGCGGGATATGTGAAATAATAAGTTAAGCGTGCATGCTTGTAATTGAACAATCACCTTATGTATCTAGACCCAGCAGGAAATTGAAGGTTGAGGTACATTATTAGTGATAGTCATATTGTTGTGGTAATTATATTCTGTTAATGTTGTATTAAGTTGGTCATGATGTTTGTAACACCACGAAAGAAATGTTGGAGACCCCGAAAAGTGTATATATAATATCTACTGCAAGTTGAGCTGAGTTGATTAGCAGGGGCATGACTGTCTGTTCATCTATGTATATATACAAGAACACGTCCCTCAGTTTTTGAGATATCGCTCTGAAATTTTATACACGACCTTTTCTCCTCAATAAGCTGCTCATTTGTCGAAATCGTCGATATCGGACTACTATAGCATGTACATAGCTGCCATACAAACTGACATATCCAGATAAAGTTCTTGTATGAAAAACTTTTTTATTTGATATGATATCTTTACGAAATTAGGCGTGAACTATTAAACTAGACAATGCTATAATATCTGAAGAAATTTTTTAGATCGGATCACTATAGCATATAGCTGTCATACAAACTGACGAACAAAATGAAGTTCTTATAGGGAAATTTTGCTTATTTAACAAGATATTGTCACAAAATTTAGCATAGATAATTGCTTAAAGCTGCTCCACAATCTCAAAAAATTTTGTTCAGATCAGATTACTATAGCATATAGCTGCCATACAAACTGAACCCTAAAAATTTAGTCTTTGTATGGAAAACTTTTTTATTTGACGAGATATCTTTACGAAATTCGACACAGATCATTGTTTAAGGTGGCTGCATAATCTTCATATTCGTTCAGATTGGTTTACTATAGCATATAGCTGCCATACAAACTGACCGTTTAAAATCTAGCTTAGGATATTTTTATACCATTTTATGCTATACAAAATGCAACTGTGAAGAGTTTTATAACCTATTTATATCTATTTGCTCTCACACTGAAAAATATCTTTACAAAAAATTCTTACTTTTTCATATACATATGTATAATAATTTCCATCAGGGTTTCCTTTGCTGCCACACTGTCACTGTTGCTGTAAGCCCTTCCCGTCGTCATAAGTGCTCATTCTCTTCCTCATCAACATACACGAAGCATAACAATAGTGCTGCCATTAATGTCTAAAGTTGTAATAAATAATGTAATTACGTCATATAACAACGGTGCGGCATGAGAAAACATATAATAGCAATAATAGTAACAACGTCGGTAAAATGTAGTAACAACGTGCAACAACAAAAACATGTCTGCAGATAAATTATATTTTTTTGTACAATAATTTCCACGCACTCAGCAGCTCAGCGGTGAGTACAATGAGTGGATGGAGCGCTTAAAATGATGATACAACTACGGTGAGTACACGTAAAGCGGGAATGTCGAAATGCAGATAACGTATACGCAGCGGTGTACAGTGCTTGCTATTTATGGTGACACAAGCGTACACATTCATTTACAAAGCTGGCGAATGATATGGTTAAGCAATGCGATATAATGAGTGGATGTATGATCATATGTGTTACTGTTGGTATGCATACATATGTAAGGATAAATGTGAACAGGCGTATATACGCTCTGCTGGCACGGCATACCTGTGCGAAAGTGTAGTGATTTTGGTTACGGAAAGTGTTGAAAAATACTACAAAAAGAACAAATACTAGCAAAGCGCATCAAAAAGGGTATGAAATCAGCGCTCATCATCCCCTAACCGCCATTTAACGCATATAATGATTTTCAGCTATCGGGTTTACTCGAAATTGAATTTCTCTGCTTTTAGTAAATAAACTGAAAAAATGGCTTACATTTCACAATGGAAACCATGGACTCATATGGAAATTTTACGCAATAAAAGTAGTACCGTTATGCAGCTGAAATTGCTGTATTTCATGCATTACCCACCTGTGTGTGCTCGTTTGCATATGCGTGTTTGCTGAGAGCAAAAGTAATGGCAAACATTATAGGATTAATAAATGCATACAATAATGGAATTATCAAAAGCTGAATTTAATTATGAAGTTAATTAAAATTGCATACATTCTGATGCGATTAACTCATGGAAAGCAGATAGCCGGTCTAGCGGTAGGGGTAATTGTAAAGCGTGTGAATAAAGTGGAAAATGGTGTGTGTGAAAATTATGTAAAAGCAAAACATAAAAAGGAAAAAGGATAACTTTTTCATCACAAGTGTATTCTGTGAAAAAGTTACGAAAGCGAGGCAGAAATTTCAAAGATTAAAATTTGATAATTTACATTAGATGATTTTAAATATATCCAATATTGTTTACGAAAATCATTAATTGAAAATAATTGTCTAAGGCTAGAAAAAAAGTTAACTTCAGCTGCACCGAAGCTATAATGCCCTTTACATATACAAGCTTTCTTGCGAGTACTTCATTTCGAACAGTCTGTTTGTATGGCAGTTATATTCTATAGTGATCCAATTTGCATAATTTCTTTGGAGATTGCACTATTTCTTTGTATAATGATCCATGTCAAATTTCATGAAGATACCATGAGAATTAAAAAAGTTTTCCATACAAAAACTGAGTTTTGAAAGGTCAGTTTGTATGACAACTATATGCTTAAGTGACCGATCAGAAAATTTCTTGAGAGATTACAATTTCTGTTTGAAATAATCCATGCCAAATTTCACGAAGATATCTCTTCAAATGAAAAAGTTTTGCATACAAGGACTAAGTTTTGAACGGTCAATTTGTATGGCAGCTATATGCTATAGTGGTCCGATATCGACAGTTCCAACAAATGAACAGCTTATTTGGGAGAAAAGAACGTATGAAAAATTTCATATCGATATCTCAACAACTGAAGGACCAATTCGCATTTTTATAGACAGAACGACTCAGTCATGCAGATCATTTAAGATTTTCGACACTTGCTCAGTTTTTGTTCCCGAAACTTTTAACTTTAACCCCTAATGCCTTTTTATCGCATTTTCAAAATTCATTTTTTAGTTTTAAAAAAAAACCTACATACATACTTCTCCAAACAACCCTACAACTTTTTCGTATTTTCCTACCTCTTTCCCTTCCTTTTTCCATTATCTTTCATTTTATAACTCAAAAATGTTTTTCTTTTCATTTCCCCACAGCAGGTTTGTCAAAATAATTTTCATTTCATTTAAAAAAAATTCAAGTTCGATAAATTTATTGTAGAAAGTAAAGAAATTGTTTGTGTTCGCTTAAAAACTTCTTAATCTCCACTCTAGAACATCGTTTGAAATACACAAGAGTGACGCCACTCCGCACGCATTTCTCAAGTGAAGCGAAGTTTATTGCTTAAATGATTTCAAAATGTCCAAACTAGTTTTGGTCGCTAAGAAGCTGCTACGCAAGCGTATAACCGATGCAGCCGATAATGCGC
Organism: Bactrocera correcta; assembly: GCA_027475135.1. Classification (NCBI taxonomy): domain Eukaryota; kingdom Metazoa; phylum Arthropoda; class Insecta; order Diptera; family Tephritidae; genus Bactrocera; species Bactrocera correcta. The sequence goes on from CM050323.1 coordinate 102,932,870, forward strand.
AAGCGACCGAAGATGAGGCGAACCAGCCAAGCACCTCGGCGGCTGCCAAGCAAACCAAAGTCGCTGCTGACGCGCACATACAGCCCGAAAAGGTATTTGGGCACATTAGAGAGACGCAAAGAGCAGAGCAAGAGGCATCTTATATTGCGTTTAAAGCTGATGAGGCGACAAAACAGCTGATTACTAAGGAGGAGTGGCAGAATGAGGAAGAGTTAGATAAGCTTTTGTTGCAACAGGTATGCGTAAGAGTTGTGTGAAATTAAAAAAAAATGTTCACAAAATGAAAATACGAGTATGTTGCCAAAAAGTGTCTGCGCATTCGTCTAAAACTTACTAAAGCGTGCGGGAATTAAACGGATTTCTTTTCATTTGGACTATTTTTGCATTACCATACTTTTAAGCTTCTTTGTATTGTAATCCACGCCCGTTAGTAACATCATTTCCCTCGATTGTGATAAATTTTTTTCTACTTCCTTTCCTTTTGCTCCATTTTTTCATTTCCTTGTGTGCGCTAATTTCCATTCACCGCTAAGTACCCTTGTGGCTACTTAATTTCCGTTTTCAACCTTGTTTTTGCGTGCCACATTTTCTTATTACATTTTGTTTTTGCATAATTTCCTCCATAGGCTGGCAAATGTTGCATGAAAGCACGCATAATTATTTCTCTTCTTTGTTTCAGTGTTTTGTTTGTTCTGCTGCCCCCTTTCTTGCGGTTTCTACTTTAGCTGCGTTCGCGTTTACCACAGCCCTTTGTCAGCGGCATAATTAATCTGTGGAGTATAGTGCTTCCTGTTTAGGTTATTATTTAGTTTGAAAGTGTGGTCGAGCTGGCCAAAAGATTAAAGTTTTTCCTTCCCTGGTACAAAAAAAAAAAAAATGAAAAAATGTTTGTCATTGTTTATTGTAATCTATAGTTCGATGTCATAAAGCAAACGTACTTACATTGTTCTATTTGGTTATCTTTTCTTGCAAATAATAGAAATTATATATTTTTCCGCAAATGTGTTTCCTAAAAGTTTTTTAGGAAACTTGATTATTAAAGATTATTGTACATTTTACATTCTCGTTACATTGAAATTAATACAAAAACGAGTTTTGATGGCTTAGGCTGATAATTTCATTCGTCTGTTATTAAGTAATTTTAATTCTCAATTGGTTTATAAAGTAATTTCTATACATTTTGAAACTAACAGTTTAATCAATTTTTGTTATAACCGAGCTTTCTTTGCAAAGACACTGTTATTTTAAAATATATATTCATATCGATTACAGTGAAAGTTTCACTCATAACTATTAGGTAAATTATTGAGATTCCTGACAGCTCTTAGCTCTTTACTCAAAATTCTAATTGCTGCTGATTTACTTTCTATAGTGTGTAATATAGAAAATAGAAAGTTTAAAATTCCGTTATTTTAAGTAGTATTATTATATCATATATATAAAAATGTACATAGAATCTTTATTTAAAGAAAGATTCTTAATTCAAAAATATATCAACCATGTATCTGTTTCTTTTGGTCTCGGTTCGAAAAAATTATAAGAACTGGAAATGTTTTGCATAAAAATTTATGTTTTTATACTATAATATATATTTTATAAAATAATATTAAAAAAATTTTCTTTTTTCTTACAGGTAAGTGCATGATGTCTACTCAAAATCTTAGTAAGTTATATATGACAATAGCAACCACAGTACTCTGTTCGGTAAGCTTTTATAACACATTCATATAATTTTAGCAAAAATTTTAATAGTGATAGTAACTGATTGAATGTGCTCAGAAAACTGTTTTTAACCTTGCTGACGTTGAAAACAATTGAGCTTTCTATAAGCTTTCAACTTTAGCGCCATCTATCGGGTTCGAGTAAAAACGAAATAAAAACAATATTTTTTATTCTGAAACAGCTCATATTAATCGTGAAATTTTGAAATTGGTTTGCGAGTAAATAATCTTTAGCTGAAAGTTCAGTACTGAGCTTTATTGAAAAGCTTGTTTCTTCAAGTTATGAATAAATTAATACGCAATAATTGTAGATTATTGAATTTACGCTTAGAACTGGCTTTAATATTGTTGAAGTTGAAAGAAAAAGAGCTTTTTTAAAAGCTGTCAAATTTAGTGCCCTCTATGGAGCTCAGAAAATAAAATTATAGAACAGCAAAGTTCTTTTCCTAAAGTAGTTCAGGTTGTTCTTGAAATATATAAACTAGTTTTGAAATTAAATAACATTTAGTCGAAAGCTCAGCGTTCAAATTAATTGCAAAACTTTTTCTTGAAAGCTTTATTTGGCTTCAAATCAGCTCTACTATGCTTTCGAGAAGCTATTCTTAATGCTCTTTCTTGAATGCTGTTTTTGGCCTCAAATCAGTTCTACTATGCTTTCGAGAAACTCTTCTTAACCCTGTTAACTCTTCAAAAAATAAATAATATTTTATTGAAAGCTCAGTGTTCAAATGTTTTGAAAAGCTTTTTTGGCTTCCTAGAACATGGGCTATTATTAACTTTAGTCAAAAAGTAATAATAGTACACTCATTGGCCACCTTTATGTCAAAGCGTAAGGTTAGACCTCTATAAAGTATAAGGTATAATAGTGATCATGGATTTTTGATCATAGTCGTTATAAGTCACTGTGGTATTGTCATGGGTGTCTGTCACGATAGTGTCCGTCTTTCTGTGAATCACCAATCCTTACAGATCTAGCAAGCCTTTTGAGCGGATGTTTTTTATATTAGTATTTTAATCCAATCTGGTTAAACCAGGAAATAGAGGAGAAAGTACAAGATGAATCCACCTCGACTTCCTCCTTACAGCTTTGGCAAAGAGGGTTCGACAAAATATTTAGTCGTGTGTACCTATTCGACAGACTCCTGTCAGAACAGCTAGAAAAGCGGCGTGATTGACTTCGCTAAGTCCAAGTAATTCGAAAGGCTCAAGTTCTGGTTTCTGATCAGCGTCTGCCAAGCTCTAGAGTTCCATAGGCCCATTATTCTAGAAAGAAAAATCACATCGGACAACTGACTTCTACGAACCGCATATAATTGCGGTAAGAGCGCCATACAACTAACGATTTCTGGCAAGTCCTGTAGGCACACATACAAGTATTATATGGAAAAAGCTGGAAACTGTTTCCAATGAGGTCATACGCTATCCTTAACTAGTTTCAAGCGCATGTGAAAACTCCGAAGAAATCCATATATTTTGACGTGTTTCCTTACCTTACCTTCATTCACTATGACCTCAGTCACATATGTGGGCGTGTATGGGTAATCAATGTTATTCACTTCTATAATATCGAAGGGGGTCGTAAGAAAGTTAAGCCATCAGTCATGTCAAAGTACGCGCAACAGCATGTGGGTCTGACAACTTTGGGTCAAGGCGCGTAATAAGCCACTTGTACATAAATCCATTTTAATAATGCGCAATTTAATTTTCAAAATTTTTATGATAAATGATGTTAAGCGCTTTTGCTAAATGCTTACATAAGCGAGACAGCAAAGTTAAATTGCTACGTTGCTTGTAAGATTGCCGAGCAAAAGCAACCAAACTGGCTACAACATAATGAAGAGCAAATTAATGAATGCAATTTGAAGAGCTGACAAGACAAGACACTCAAAGGCAGAGGAGAGAACTTAAAAAGTTTTGCCAAGTAAATGAGAAAACAGCAAACCCAACAAATATTTTCGAAACATAAAAAGCGCTTAACGAAGCGTATGAAATTAATTGCGAAAATGTAACGATTTTTTGATGCGCTGTAGCGAAATTATAATGACTGACGTGGCTGAAGAGTGCAAAGTTTCTTTTCCATTTGCTTGGAAGTTCCTGCGATTTTTTGAAGACAGCAAAACAGCAGGTTCGCTTGCATGCACGTCATTAGCATAATAATTATGTTTTTTTTTTCACAATTTAATTGCGCTTCATTTAAGCGCCTTTTCGTTGCAGTTGTATGCATATAGCCGTGAGTTGTTGCTGTGACTTGTGCAAGTCAGCGTCTTTCAAGCAGGTTTTTTTTGCTTTTTTCGCTAAAAGTTTATTAATTTGCAGTCGCTTCACTTTATTATAGACAATGCCGCAAGCCAAGTGGTGCTAAAGCAACTAACACGACCGCACAAGTTCAACGGGTAAGCTTGCTGCAGTCAGCCTTGCATACTTACAGGCGCTGCAGCGTTTTGGCGCTTAATTAAAGGCAACGCTAATTTTGTTACTTTGCTAGTTCGCGCGATTTAGTTGTGTTAGCAATCTTTACCGTAGTGCGACTGTGTGCTCTAATTCTGTGGCGGCAGTGTTGCTTTTTTTTTTCTTTTTACTTAAAACACAATTTACTTAGCATATCATCAGCTTTTTCTAAACTGCTGTACTTTTCAACACAGTTTTTTTTTTAACTTTTCTTTTTTTAATTTTTTGTTCCAAAACTTTCTGCTCAATTTTCTAGTGTCGGTAATTAAGTCACTTGTTGCGCCACAATTTCGCTTTTTCCCATCTATCATCGCTCCCCTAGCTGAGCAACGCTACATTGCTATTTTGACCTCAGCTTTTCGGAGCAGTGTTCCTCCTACTGTCATTGTTTTGCTGTTTTCCCCAGCTGGCATTTGTTGTGGTGCCCTAGCGTTGCCCTAGCAGCATATTTTTCCATGAAATTGTTTTCCGTTTGCTTTTTTCGCTCCGCAATTCCCTTTGAGTTTATTCAACTTTATTTGATCGGTTTTGTTTTTTACCCGCTCATCAGCGCGCGTGAGAGTTAATTTTGCTTTTTTCTGCTTTTTGTTTAGTTCATTCGTGGCAATTCAATTGAGAGCAGCTGGCAGCGAAGTCGCGTTTGCCGCATTGTCTTTAAACGCCTGCTGGCGCATTTGTTGCTTGCCTTCGCCTACTCACTTTCAAAAGTTTCTTCATACGCTTCACATTCGCTTAAGTACTCGTTGACGTATTCATATATGTATGTATGTATGTGTAAGTTATTTAAGTGTGCTGAAACAACACGTTTAATTGCTTGGAAAAATTCAAAGTGCTTCGAGTGCGCCAGAAATCAGCGCATTTTTTTTAACATTTTTCGTCTTAGCATATGTTTTCTTCTAGCTAACTTAACTCCTCTCTCCCTATGGTTCAAACCCGTCGATCTAATAATATTCTTCGAAGTGAGTCAGTTTGTCACATAGAGCCCAGTTTTATGATTTAAGTGCAACTTCTCTCGTTAGTCTATCTTTGCTGAAAATATCTAAATGTTTCATAACCTGCTTCATAAAATGCGAACTTTATTCTCCCGCTTAGTAAAATATGTGGAAAGAAAAAATATTCTCCATTTTGTTTATTTATGCTCTAAAATATTGGCTTGATCAGGCAGGTTATTGTTATAAAAAGATTTTAGCTTTAGTTTCTGAGGAACATGGTAAAAGGGATACCGTAGAAAGCCACAATAAATTCCATTTAGCCATTCCTGAAAAATTCTAAGTTTTTCGAATGGTGCGAGAGCTTTCACCTTTTATTGAAAGCTTTCAACTTTGAGAGCTTTCATCTTTGACTGGAAGCTTTCAACTTAGACTGAGAGCTCTCCATACACTATAGATGCTAAATGAGCAATGTTGCTTTAGTTTTACAAAAGTTACAAATCGATCGATTATATTGAAAAACATAAGTAAATTTAGGGTACTCAGTTCAGTCAGAGACTATTTTCGATTCCTTTTAACGATTCGTGAAAAATTCAAAGTCTTTCGAATGGTACGAGAGCTTCCATTTTTATGAGCTTTTACCATTGAGTCTGAAAACTTTCCATATAGTTGAGCAACAGAGCTTCAGTTCTACAAAATTTCTGAAATCCATCGAGATTGAAAAATATTAGTATATTTTATTTATTCAGTTCCTATTCAAAGCACTCAATATAAAGTCAAATACGCAGTCTTAATTTCTTATGATCCATACATTTCATCGAAATCTCTTATAAAGTTTGAGGTCTTAATATGAATTTAAACATATGGCGCTTTGGACGATATTTTCACGGTGTCTCAAAAATAAAAAAAAAAAAAAAAAAAAAAAATTTACTTTTGAGCCCACCCTAATACATAGCACTCCAATTAAACTCTTTTCAAGCAACAATAACTCACTTATTCCAACGATTTCAAGGATAAAATTTGTAAAATATGCATATTTGTTGTTGTTTGCTTACGCTTGGCCAGTTAAGAGAGCTGTAACAACATAAATATTTACTAGCATACTCGTACATTTTTTAAACGGTCAAAGCAAATGTTGTTGCAAACGGGGTCATACAGCAAACAAACAAAAACAACATTGAGGTTAGGAAAAGTGGTGCACCAAAGCAACGAACAACATTGACAGCAAGTGATTGGCAAAGAGTTTGCTTATGTGTGTGTGTACTGCATGTTGTACAAAATGCAAAAAAGCAATCGGCAAGGCACATGTACTACCAGCGCGCTAAAAAGTATGCTATGCGTGCATAGCAATGTGTGTGCAGCGCACGTTTCTCATATCCTGCAATGCAAAGTGTTGCACCAACAGTGTTTTGTATGTAGTTGGTGCATGCGTGTGTGTGTTTGGTAAGCGTTGTAAGTGATTTCCATTCGGTGTGCTCAATAGCTCGCCACTTTTCAAACTTGTTTGCGGCGCAAAAATTGTGAAAACTATTTCCACATATGTACATATGCATAGACTTTATGTACTCTACATACATACACATTTTAGCGAGTTTTATTTTATTTTTTTTTTTTATTATTTTTTGCAAGCGTTTATTTTGATAAATAAGAAATAAAACGCACTCAGCCAGCTTAGTGCGAGGTCCATCACTGCGATCATTGCATTTTTCGCATGCATTTTTCAGTTTTCTGTGCTCTTGACTTCCTTTCTCCGCCGCTATTTGTCGCACTTTTCTCGCTCAGTAAGCGGCTTTTATTGGAAATGCATTTTATGCGTCAGCTTTTGGGCATTTTTAGTTTTTCTCTTGCATATTCGGTGCGTATCAGGAATGTGATCGTCTCTGCTGGCGGCTGTAGCGCACAGTTTCTCATTTCCGCGCTTGTGCACGGCATATGGCGTATTGCCCGTTCACGTCGATAATCCAAATTCGTGCAGCGATTTATTGGATTTTGCTTGGCTGGCTTCGGAGGTGAGTTGTTGCGCTCAGTGTACCCTTTAGGAGTAAATATGGGAAGGAAATATTGCGAATGTAGTGGTTTAAATGAAATTATTTCTTTTGCGATTTTGAAGTCGAGCCATAAACTCGAGTTTATGGTTAACTTTTTTTTTTGTTTTACTCTCTTTAAAATCAATTTGCTTTTTAATAATATTTCATACAAAAATCTGACTTCCTTATACACCACCAACTATATCACTTGAACGTTACTCATAAACACCCTACCTTAAACTGCTTTTTATGACCCAAAATAGAATATTGTGTTGGTCAAAATCCCTATACATTCTATAAGTTACTTCAATATACCATATTTGTTATCTTGGGCTATGTTTCTTGTTTTCGTATGATTAGATTATTAAAATTTTACGAAAATATAACACTAAATTAGATTGGACCAAGTAAGGTTAGGTTAGGTATATTCGGCAGGCCAGTAAACCACGCAAAGATCTATTTTGGTCCTTTGCGATATCAGAAGGAATTCAGCTGCTAGGTCTGAGAGGAGTTAATCATCCTTAAGGATGCCTGCGCTTGAAACGAACAGACTCTGCGGCCTCTCTATCGATACCTCCTCCAGTGCATCATACCTTGGGACGTACAGCGTAGTCTTGCCGATGTGGGTCAAGTACACAAGAGTTACTCCATTGCTTCCCTGGTGCCCTGCTCTAAACATTTCCTGCAGTCTTCTCGATCTGTTAGACCAAGTTAAAGTGAGTTACAATTCCTTAAGAATATATTATGGTTTGATATATTCGTTATCTATGTATGTTGGCATTTCCAGCTTTTTGTCTATTTTATGCCTATGCTATGTTAAGATAAGTTAAGCTGCGTTAAGTTAAGTCAAGTCAAGTTAAGATAAGTTAAGTTAAGTTGAGTTGAGTTGAGTTGAGTTGAGTTGAGTTGAGTAAGTTATGTTAAGTTAAGTTAAGTTGAGTTAAGTTAAGTTAATTTAAAGGGTTCATTTAAGTTCAGTTAAGTTAAGTTAAGTTAAGTTAAGTTAAGTTAAGTTAAGTTAAGTTAAGTTAAGTCGGGTTAAGTTAAGTTAAGCCAAGTAAATTTAAGTTAAATTATGTTATGGGACCTGATGTTATATTATTATTACGGTATGTTATGCTATGTTATGCTATGATATGTTGTGATCTGTTGTGTATGTAATTCTATTTGTGGTACTTAATTTTATTAAATTTTATGGTTACCTGAGAGAAATAATATTTGGTTTTATATTGCTCGCTCAGCATAATGTTTGTGAGGTAAATAAAACATAAAAAGTAGCCTGAAATTGTACATAAAACGAGAATATTTAATTATTCAACAATATTTATTTTGTCGCCTTCAAAGTAATGCCCACCAGCTGTAATACACTTATGCCAACGATTCTTCCAATCCTCGAAAGACTTTCAAAAGCACTTTCCAGGTATCTTTTTTTCCACAATGTATTAAGCATATCAAAGTATTTGCTGAAAATAATATTTAGTACATTACCATTTTATAAATCCTTACATATTAACAAAATATAAATAATATAAATTAATGATTTTTAATGAGCTTTTAATAAAACAATTTATTCAACCCAAATAAATTTGCTTAAATAAATCATAAACTACATGACAGATTAATGCATAGGCAATTTACTACTTACTAAATATACCCATATCTGCAAACTCATTTACATAGTTATATTCATAATGAAAACTCCCCACGCGAAATATTTATTTAATACACAATAATTAGCTACAAAAAATATGTGTTTGCGTTATATTATACTCAGATGTACTTTATTATCGTTATTTCCAGCCTAAAAAAATTTAAATAATAATATTATATGTTAATAGAAATTAATTACTTTTCAGCATCAGACAATTACTAGGTGTTATACGCAAGTGTGACTATTTTTTCATATTTTTCTTTGTTTTTATACATTTTAATTAACAATTTCAAAAAATGCCTGCAAATAAGTTAATTAAGTTGCTACCATTAGCTAAATGTAAATTATTACAATAGCGCATGTTGTTGCTGCTGTTATTGTAATAACTGTTATAGCTTATTAAATACAAAACACACACACATACGTATACATATTGCGTGTATATTAAATTCCAAGTGCTATTAAGTTACATATTTGCACAAACCAACAGCAGTTTCAGCGGCGTACCGGGCGTATGAGTGCTGCCTGACGGTACACTTAATTGAATATTTGTTGTTTGTTAATGTGTGTGCATATGTTACTGTAGAATAATATGCGCTGTATTCAAGTATGCAAGCTATTGTAATTGCACAATGTTTACAATTACATTAAAGGTATTAATGATTGAGTGAAGCATAAGGGGGGATAAGTGGTTATGCCGCAAATGGTGTGTTGCTAGACAACATGGCGTATGCGCAACATTTTCGAATGCAGTGAGTGTGTGAATGCATGCGGGAGTATGTGAGATTTAGGCTAATTTGACATATTTATGGCGGTGTTTCGATAGTTTTTTGTGCGTAAAATATATTTTTGGTGATTTGAAAGGTTTAAATGGAGAATGATGAGTAGCCAACTGGAACTTTTACGGATGAAAATTTTCAATCTTTGCTTGTAGCTTTCAGTAAGAGTTGAGAAAAAAGTTTATAATTTTAAAAAATAGTGAAAATTTTACTAAATGTAATCAATTGGCGGAACTATAAATTATTTGAAGCTGCAAAATTAGTAATTGCATGAAGGTTAGGTTAAACAGGTAGGTTAACATAGACGAGTTGTGATCCTTTGTGATATTTTGTAGGACATTTCAAGGGTAAACGTCAGATTACAGCTTAAAAAATAGTGCTATCAGCATTATATTATAATATGTTCACTATCAAAGAGAATTTTGTCATCATAAAAATCAGCTTGCTTGCCTTCTTCCTCTTTTAACAATTATTTATCGCCTTTATTATTAAAAATAAATCGGGTCTTAGTGTCACGACATTCAAAAAGGTCGCTCAAAACGTCAAAATCCCACATTTTTATCATTGTTTTAATCATCAAATAGCAGTTCGTATAAAAAAATATTATACATTTTCGTTGACAAAAATTGCTTTAGCCTTCAAACATTTACCGTTTGTAATTTTCTGGGTTAAACATTCGTTGCTGGCGCGCGTATTTGCTTTTAAATATTAAAAAGGTATAAACACACATAACAAAAAAGCAACTACGGTATGCCGTCATCTTCAATTTAAATGCATGTACATTCTAAATGCACTACAACTACAAAACACATACACATACTCACGTAAACCCAAACCAGCGCTGTCCATCACGCGCCAAAAGCAGCTGCTAAACTAAAATCTAGCACATCAACTCACTTGCGCCGCATTGCATAATGCATAATGCAAAACCCTAAATGCAACTGAATTTATATGCAGCTGAGTATAGCTATATGTATGTATATGTAGTTGTACATATTTGTGCATATAGATGTGTGCATTTGAGTTTGACGTGGCATGCAACCAAAGTGTGATCTACGCCACGTCAACAGTCTTGTGGCAGGGTGTGGTTTTAACATTTGCCAGGTTACTCAGCGTTTCAGTGCTGGTGTTCACACACAAACACACATATTTATACCCTGGACAGGTTAAATTAAGTTTGCCATGAAGTTTGTAAGACTCAGCAGAAAAGGTAGGAGACTGAATAAAATATATTAGTGACCATGGTGAAGAGCTGAGCGGATTTGGTCATTTCCATCTCTCTGCCTGTCAATCTGTAAATAGACGAATGATCCTTGAAGATATCGATCTGTAATTTTGCACGTCTTTTCTCTTCAAAAAGCTGCTTATCTGAGGGAACCGCTGATGTTGGACAAATATATGTTATAGTTACCATACAAACTGAACGTTCACAATCAAGTCCTTCTTTAGCAAACTTTTCATTTGATAAGGTATCTGCTCGAAATTTGAAATACAGTTTTTCCTAAGATAACTGTGCAATCTCCGAAGAAATTTTTCAGATCGGATCACTTTTTCATATAGCTGCCACACAAACTGATCGAGCAAAATGATGTTTTTGTATGGAAGATTTTTTTATTTCACAAGATATCTTCACAAAATTTGCCATGAATTGTTATTCAAGGCAATGCTAAAATCCCTGAAGAAATTTTCCATATCGGACCACTATAACATTTAGCTGCCATACGAACCGTTCGATCAAAAATTTAAGTTCTTGTATGAAAACTGTTTAATTTTGAGTGGTATTTAAGTTTTGCTGCCAGAGAATTTAACGTTTTATCTTGTTATATACATACACACATACATATGCCATTCATCCACCTAAAATACGGCTTGGCGCCTCCTAATGTCACACCTCAAACTTGCGCCTTAATCACAATTTATGTACGCTTGCTCAGCTTAGCACTCCATAGTGTGTTATGTATGTGTGTATTAGTGACTGGTGCTTTGTTGTTTTTGTGTATATGTGTGGGCTCTCTGACTATCGCCTGCTGTTCGTGGCTAACACTGCTTGCTCGTATTGTTATCGCTTGGTCAAATGCATTCATTCGGTTGTGGTATAAACACCGGTTGCCAGCGCAACAGCTTTACGGTCATTTACCTCAAAATAAATATAGCAACACAATCGTACAAACAATTCAATATTTAGATTGTAAATTCTAAAAATACACAAACATACACACATACATATATTTGTTTTCAGCTGTGTTGTTGAAATTGATGATTGCGGTTGCACTTTATTTGCATGCATAAATTTTGATTTGGCATTTCTGACTCGTGCCACAGACGCTGCGTGAGCTGTACTCACTTAATTGCTAGATTTGCTGTTGATTTTAAATTGGCAATCATGTTTATAATAAATTTAAATTGCTATTTGCTTGTTGCCATGTTTAAAGAAGTAAATTAGCCAAATTGGTTGTTAATAATGAAGTTTTTGAAAAATTCATTCCCAGATCACTGAGCTGTGTCAGTTCAAAATAAGTCGAAACCCACCTCAAAGTCGGTCAAAAATCAAGCTGTTGCTCTAAATTTTCTTTGAATACCAGGGTGTGCTTTTTATGAATTCATGAATTCATTTCATAGGGTTCAAACGGTCAATATTGATTTCTACTTGGCTAATTTGAGGCGTCTGCCTGAAGAAATATGTCGTAAACGATCGGAATCTAGCATTATTGTAACTGATTTTTGGGCCAAACATGAAACAAAAGTAATCGCCCAGCCACGTATTCGACAAATTTTGCTCCCTGTGACTTTTTTCTGTTTTCGAAACTGCAAAATCGACTTTGTGGGAAGCGTCAAGAGTCTAGTGAAGCCCAGCCGAAACTAGTAACAGGTTTATGGGAAGTTAAATTAAGTGTTGGCTTGCTTGTATAACCTCGAAAGAAGCGTATTTTGATTTAGCTGGTTCCTACGACATTTTGGTCGACGTAATCGGCACGAACTCGGATTTTAATCGGCCAAAGACTGTCAAAGCGACAGCATTCCTACAAATTACTTCAGTAGAGGCTTCTGTCCGGCTTTAATCGCGTAAAGAAGAAGAAGAAGAAGCGACTTCTGCCGCTATAGCAACATATAACGGGTGATTTTTTTTAGGTTAGGATTTTCATGCAGTAGTATTTGACAGATCACGTGGGATGTCAGACATGGTGTCAAAGAGAAAGATGCTCAGTATGCTTTGACATTTTATCATGAATAGACTTACTAACGAGCAACGCTTGCAAATCATTGAATTTTATTACCAAAATCAGTGTTCGGTTCGAAATGTGTTTCGCGTCCGTGTCCGATGAGCGATGAGGCTCATTTCTGGTTGAATGGCTACGTAAATAAGCAAAATTGCCGCATTTGGGGTGAAGAGCAACCAGAAGCCGTTCAAGAACTGCCCATGCATCCCGAAAAATGCACTGTTTGGTGTGGTTTGTACGCTGGTGGAATCATTGGACCGTATTTTTTCAAAGATGCTGTTGGACGCAACGTTACGGTGAATGGCGATCGCTATCGTTCGATGCTAACAAACTTTTTGTTGCCAAAAATGGAAGAACTGAACTTGGTTGACATGTGGTTTCAACAAGATGGCGCTACATGCCACACAGCTCGCGATTCTATGGCCATTTTGAGGGAAAACTTCGGACAACAATTCATCTCAAGAAATGGACCCGTAAGTTGGCCACCAAGATCATGCGATTTAACGCCTTTAGACTATTTTTTGTGGGGCTACGTCAAGTCTAAAGTCTACAGAAATAAGCCAGCAACTATTCCAGCTTTGGAAGACAACATTTCCGAAGAAATTCGGGCTATTCCGGCCGAAATGCTCGAAAAAGTTGCCCAAAATTGGACTTTCCGAATGGACCACCTAAGACGCAGCCGCGGTCAACATTTAAATGAAATTATCTTCAAAAAGTAAAAGTCATGAACCAATCTAACGTTTCAAATAAAGAACCGATGAGATTTTGCAAATTTTATGCGTTTTTTTTTTTAAAAAAGTTATCAAGCTCTTAAAAAATCACCCCTTACAAAGATTCCGTACTTATGCCATTTTGGTTTTGCGTATCTGGAATGGACTCGGATTTTAATGCGGTCAGCAACTGTTAAACTGGCAACACCCCTCCTCATTATTTCTACACTTCCACTACAACAAAATTTGTTTTAAAATTTTTTAAAAATTTTTTTTTTTTGGTCAGTCCGGGTCAAATTTGATCAACGCCTCAAAATCAACATTTGAGATGCCTGTGAGTCTTCTGAAACATTTTTCTAAGCGATCATTTCCTCAATAAGAAATTTTTGTAATTTTTTTTTTTTTTTTCAGTCCGGGTCAAATTTGATCAACACCTCCATAACAACCTCAAAACATTTGAGATGTCTGTGAGTTCTCTGAAACATTTTTCCAAGCCATCAGTATCTATTGCTGTTGTGAAGTCGTAGAGTCTTATCTATAGTTTTCTCTTTTCAATTCATAAACAAACTTTTGAGTAACTCAGTAATCGCCTGTTTCTTCGGGTATGTGTCGGAAATTGGACTATTCGCATAATATCGTTTTTTACTTGCAAATCATTACCCAGAAATTAGAAATTGACATTGTCTAGGTGAGTAATGTCATAAGGACCAAACTTTTTAGAAATCAAAGTCATACATCGCTTCTTTGGAAAATTTGGCACCTTAACACTCAAACTTATCGATTGCTGGTCGATAGCAATTTTCCCAAAGACCAAATATACTGTTATCAAGGTATGACTTCTTTATAGTGTATCTAGAAAATGTACAAAGAACCTATAGCATATAGCTGCCATACAAAATGAGCGATCAAAATCAAGTTCTTGTGTGGAGAACTTTTTTATTTGAGGAGATGTCTTTACCAGATTTTTCATAGATTATTTTTAGATACAGCGCTACAATCCTAGAACGAATTATTTAGATCGTACTACTATAGCATATAGCTGCCATACATACTAGTCGTTCAAAATCAATTTTTTTAGGAAAACTTTTTATTTATGCAAGGTTTAATATGTTTTTTTTTCTTGTTTACATTATTATTAATATATAATTATTTACATACCCATTGGATATTCCGAAATATTCCGTAATTTAACACGCGTATATATGCACATTTTTACGCTGTTAAAAGCCCTGCACACTTCCGTTGCAGCGCGTTTTATCATATCAGCATTATCCCGCAACCAAATACTGACCCAGATTCTATGTTTCAACTATTGGGGCACGTGCGCCCTAGCTGCGCTTACAAAACTTCCGTTAGCATAGAAATTGAAATCATAACGCATGCGATTTATAAACAAATCCATTTGGAACTTCGCTATGTTCATGCATTTTCCGCACTTTTGTACATTTTATGCGTTTTTTTTTTTAAAAAAGTTATCAAGCTCTTAAAAAAACACCCGTTACAAAGATTCCGTACTTATGCCATTTTGGTTTTGCGTATCTGGAATGGACTCGGATTTTAATGCGGTCAGCAACTGTTAAACTGGCAACACCCCTCCTCATTATTTCTACACTTCCACTACAACAAAATTTGTTTTAAAATTTTTTAAAATTCTTTTTTTTTGGTCAGTCCGGGTCAAATTTGATCAACGCCTCAAAATCAACATTTGAGATGCCTGTGAGTCTTCTGAAACATTTTTCTAAGCGATCATTTCCTCAATAAGAAATTTTTGTAATTTTTTGTTTTTTTTTCAGTCCGGGTCAAATTTGATCAACACCTCCATAACAACCTCAAAACATTTGAGATGTCTGTGAGTTCTCTGAAACATTTTTCCAAGCCATCAGTATCTATTGCTGTTGTGAAGTCGTAGAGTCTTATCTATAGTTTTCTCTTTCCAATTCATAAACAAAATTTTGAGTA
The DNA here is from genome assembly GCA_027475135.1 of Bactrocera correcta. Lineage (NCBI taxonomy): Eukaryota > Metazoa > Arthropoda > Insecta > Diptera > Tephritidae > Bactrocera > Bactrocera correcta. Next base: position 102,948,312 of record CM050323.1, read on the forward strand.
ACTCAGTAATCGCCTGTTTCTTCGGGTATGTGTCGGGAAAATTTGGGCTATTCGCATAATATTGTTTTTTACTTGCAAATCATTACCCAGAAATTAGAAATTGACATTGTCTAGGTGAGTAATGTCATAAGGACCAAACTTTTTAGAAATCAAAGTCATACGTCGGTTCTTTGGAAAATTTGGCACTTTAACACTCAAACTTATCGATTGCTGGTCGATAGCAATTTTCCTAAAGACCAAATATACTGTCATCAAGGTATGACTGCTTTGTAGCGTATCAAGAAGATGTTCAAAGAACCAATTATGTCACCAGGAAGTTCTCTGGAAGACGCTATCCCTTCCGACGAAGATCATTTTCCCACGATTAATTTGACGTCGACCAGAAACGAAGATACGTGGCTTGTGGCCTAGAAAAATTTGTGACAAAGCTTTTCTGATAGTGTTAGGGAACTCTAGGCTCTCATATGAAGTTAGCTGATACCGTTATATAAAGTTGTTTTTTTTTACCTTTAAATTTGTAGCTAAACCCCAATTACTCTCTTTCCCTTCAGCTCGCAGATATTTATTTTCCTTTATTAGCGGTCGGTAATTTGCGCTCAACACAACCATGGTACACTTCCTCCCTTCCTGTGGTCGAACTCTGTCGCAATTTGTGCCAAGGTACACATTTATGTTCGTTTGTGAGTTGGAAACTTGTAAAGGCACACAAACGCATATGTGGTCGTGCTTGGAAAACAGTCTAAGTAATTTTGTTATTTAGTTATACTAAGAGACAAGCTATAAAGTTTGTAATACACTAGCTGTGGAGCTTAGGGAATAAAGTTAGCGCTGCCGTGAGAGCCAATTTTAGTTTGAGTGATTGTGTGCAGGTGGAAGGGCTGACACAAACTAGTGTGAGTACATAGTAAAGGTGTGTGTTTTTTTTAACTCAGAATAGTGTTTCCTGAGGGTCAGTCTTCCCATTCCTCAAAAAATCTTTCTTTTTCCCTTTACAAAAGATATATATATTTTTCTCTGGTTGGCAAAACACCACACTTTTGTGTACATACATATATAGTTGGTGTCTATATTTTTGTATATATAAAATATTATGTTCTTGAAAAGTTTTTAGCCGCCTTTGTATTGAGTGCACTACACTCAGCTCGGCGCAACAACTAATTTTCCGCCTTACTTTTCCACTTATCCCCGTTACTTAAGTGTCTGCATTTTTGTTCGGTTTTACTTTTCAAGTTTTCCACAAATCATTTTGTTGGTTTTATAATACATACATATTATTTATATATGTATGTACATATATACCGATATTGAGTTTTCTCATCAATTCCTTTCACACATATATCAATACAATAACAACAGATTCGTTGCCAGCCGCTTAGTTAAGTGAATTCAATGTGACTTTTATTTTATTTACACTTGAGAGCGATTTGTGGTGCTACGGAAAGCCGGAAACGGAAGTTGATTGTGAAGTAGAAGAATGCAAGGCATGGAAAAGATATATTGTAGAGCGAAGGTGCCAGATATATGTATATCATTTTAAATACTTTGTATATGCTTATTTTAAATCAGTATTAGAATACGCGCTTGTGCTAAAAATAGGTTCAATAATATTCTTTCGAAAAATGTTCGGAATGCTTAAGATTTAAGCGTATTACTATATTTTATTTCGCGAAAATCACCTTAAATTTATATTTTTATTGATAAAGCGCCCAAATCTAGGCAACTTTTGGTATGCATCCAAAAAAAAAAAAACAAAAAACGCTGAACGTTGACTTTGAACTCGATGACCTTATGTTGGGAGAAACTTATATTATTTTCTTAACTATTTTATATTCATGTGGCAAAATCATGTTGCTCTAGTTTAGTGCTTTAGATTTTCTTATTTGCCGGCGTAGAGTTATAGCCGAGCTTTAGTATATACATACATACATATATCTAAAATGGTCAATAATAAGAATACCAGTCCGAATAACAATATATAAATATTTTTTTATTCGACTTCACTTAAATAACTTTCAATACTTCTTTTTATTGTTAAGGCGCCCAAAAGTAGGCAACATTTTTTTAAACACCACAAAAAATTTAAAGGTTTTGAATGATTAAATGAAAATGTAGCATACCTTTAGAACGAAATTGACAAAATAAATGAAAATTGTGATAAATGAGCAGTTTCCCTATTTTTTCCCCCCAAAACAGGGCACATTAAGTTTTACACTAAGTTTAGTTCCTCAGTTTTAGAGATATTGAACTGAAATTTTGCACACATTCTTTTTTCTCTGACTAATTGCTAATTTGTCGAAAAAATCGTTATCGGACCACTATAACATATAGCTGCCATACAAACTGAACGATCGAAATCAAGTTTTTGTTTGGAAAACTTTTTTATTTGTCAAAATATCTTTACGAAATTTGGCATAGACTATTTTTAGAGACAGTGCTACAATCTCCGAACAAATTATTCAAATCGGAATACTATAGCATATAGCTGCCATACAAAATGAGCGATCAAAATCAAGTTCTTGTGTGGAGAACTTTTTTATTTGAGGAGATGTCTTTACCAGATTTTTCATAGATTATTCTTAGATACAGCGCTACAATCCTAGAACGAATTATTTAGATCGTACTACTATAGCATATAGCTGCCATACATACTAGTCGTTCAAAATCAATTTTTTTTAGGAAAACTTTTTATTTATGCAAGGTTTAATATGTTTTTTTTCTTGTTTACATTATTATTAATATATAATTATTTACATACCCATTGGATATTCCGAAATATTCCGTAATTTAACGCCCGTATATATGCACATTTCTACGCTGTTAAAAGCCCTGCACATTTCCGTTGCAGCGCGTTTTATCAAATCAGCATTATGCTGCAACCAAATACTGACCCAGATTCTATGTTTCAACTATTGGGGCACGTGCCCCCTTAGCTGCGCTTACAAAACTTCCGTTAGCATACAAATTGAAATCATAACGCATGCGATTCATAAACAAATCCATTTGGAACTTTGCTATGTTCCTGCATTTTCCGCACTTTTGTACATTTATTTTCGTGAGCCAACAAAGCGCAGCGCAACATTGTGTAACAAGTGCCCCCTTGCGCAATATATTACACATTGTAGCGCGCATATGTGACGCCAAGCGCGCCCGGAAAGTTTCGCTCGCACACGCTCGAGTATTGAATTGCAAATAAATGAAACAAATATAAGTGACATGCAACGCCCACGTAACGGGATTGCCGCAAATCGAATGAAACAAAGGCGAAAAAGAACAGAAATAAAATAGAAAATAATATTTGCTGGCAAATTGAATAACAAAAATGGTGGCTAACGGAAATGGCGGAAAGTTACTGACGAAATTGCTATGCAATTTAAGCGAAAACAAAATGCCATTCACACACACACGCACAGCTATTGCATACTTGCATGTTTGTGTGTGTGTAGCAAGGCATAACGCGAACTCAGACACACACACGCATGCGTGCTGATTGAAATTGCCTGGCTGTCTTCGACCAGCGCGCTATTTGTATCGTTTGTATGCATGTCTGTATGTATGTATGATATTTGTATCAGTTATTGTGTGTTATATATCTACGTATGTACCTATGCACTTCTCCGACAATTTGTATTTAATTGTGTGCCTTTGCCTCCGCAGGCCCAGCAACAATTTGTTGTAGCGCCAAGTTAGCATGTATGTATTGATGCATTGCTGCTCGCGTGCGTGTTCTCTCTTAATTGTATGCCTGCACACATCCCCACATCCGCACATCCCGACGTCCACACATGTAGACCAACACACATGCCGCTCGCTTAATTTATCTCTTCATTTTATTTGTTTGCCTGTCTGCGTGTGCATATGCAAATGCCTTTCCTATCTGCTTCCTATTTATCTGTTTGCCTTTTTGCTCCTACCTTCCCTTCTCTGCCACGCTTGAGTTATACACTTAACCTTATTTCACTCCACTTATTTAATAACTCCATTAGTCCGTTTGCTGTTGCCACTGTGTGTAGCGGTAGTTGGCTCTGCCACTGTGTTGCATGCGACTGCCAATGTCCCTCTGTGTTGCCGCATTAATATTTATGCCACATCCATTTGCATTATACAGCCGTTCATTTGTTGCTTTATTCAAACCGTTCGTAAATACCTTTTGCTTTCCTTTCTGACGGTGCTGCTAAAAGTTTTCGAGCTGCTAAGCTTGCCAGGATTAAGTTTTAGTCAATGTGGCAACCAAAATTGTATTAAAAATATGCCAACGCCGAAATTATTTATGAATTACTATATTTATATTTACGTTCACACCGGCATTATTTTTTAAGAAATGTGGGGCTGTGAACCACCTCAAACCGTTTATTTTTCTGGATAAAATGGCAGCTTTTGAATCTCTTCAGTTTGCTCTTCGTCCCAAATGCGGCAATTTGCTTGCTTAAACATCCATTGAGCAGAAATGGGCCTCATCACTGAACAAAATTTGGCTCGTATACGTCGGGCCTTCTTCTTCTTTTCAAGAGCGCTTAGAGGGAAGCGACGTCTCTCAATAGGCCGATTATGTTCTTATATACATTTTATAGGGTCTTCCACGTTCCCTCTGAGTGTTAAAAACTTTGTGCCAACTTAATATACCTAATTAGTTTGAACAAATTTGGATAACTCTTGAGAGTGATATTCGAGTCTATCCTGTTCCTTTCAATGGAATTACATTTGTACGCGGCGGGTACCAAATTCAGCGGCAAAACCTCAGCTTAAGAGAAAGTTTCGTAGATCACGTATATTCCAAAACAGACTTCCGTTTGCCGCAACCTTCTCACGACAACCTTGTTAAACTCTTAAGCCGATTACGTAGGAGTGGTCTCATCAAGGCACCCTCTCTTTTAGCCCTGTCTCTTAGATCTACACATGTTGGTTACCGCATCTTACTCAAAGTTGTCCACGTTGCCCGGGGTGTTCGGCAATTTGCTTGTTTAATGGACGCAGGAGTGGGTATGGCAGCCCACCTGTGGCTGGATATTCAGAATAATTACCACAGGCCATTAACACCCGTTGGACGATGACGAACCGTGATGAGAAAGCACTTGGATCTTCGAGGGAACTCTTTTTCGTAAGTTTTTTGTAGCGATTAGTGATGAGTATCGAAGAAAATAGGTAAATAAGATGAGCTTTACGGTACCATTGATATCGTTAAGCGCGTAAAAGACCAACGAAGCGCTGGTTAGGCCATAAAGACAACTATACTTTAATAATATTTTTAATTAAAAAGTTTTTTTTTTTAGAAAAAGAGCTTAGATTTTTTTTCGGAAACAAGGTTTAGAAGTTCCTTTTTGGCTCTTATGATAGGCTGTTTTCAGTTTAAATCTACCTCTGAAGTTTTTGATGCTTTATTGTCTATCTGTGGAGAGGTACATATTATATCACTTCATACCCGAGGTGACGGCTTCTCGCCCTATAATTTGATAGCGATCATAGAGATCTAATATTCCAACTTATTCCTCTTCATGTGTTTTCTTCGTTTTTTATGTATGTTCAGCTTCCTTCACCTAAACTGAATGACGGTATATTTCTACATATAGCCTTTCAATACCATAAATAACTCAAACTGCAAGCTATTGCTTATTATTTATTTACGTTGGCCATATAGTTTGCAATTTATTGATTCACAAATACATATAAGCAATTCAGAAAATACACTTGCATTGAAAAAAAAAAAGAAATATTGCAACAAAAAAATCCATAAAACAAATGCAACACGAAGTAAAAATGCGGAAAGCGCCGGTTATGTCAAATGCGCATATGAAAAAATAAATAAGCATTATTTTAGTAAAAGAAATATCGAATTATTTTATCTCTATCTCCTCCATGTAATATAAAAGGCAGAAGGCAGTAAAAGCCATGTAGAGACCCTCATCCTTGTGCACCGTCCACGAATGCAAGTAAGCTTTAGGTGAGCACTTCCGGGAATTGATATGACGCATGCACACGCACACTCAAACACATGCAGGTGCAAAGCTGGAAAATGGCATATGAAAGGCCACTTTAGGCGACCCTGGACGGCATTGACATTTTCCGCAGGTGCATGCCTCAACCAAAGACACAAAGTGGGTGGCAGGTGCAAAATATGAGCGCTAGCATTATCTCTTTGCCATAAATCAATGCGGCAACGCGCACGTTTCGCTTACGACAGAGCGACAGACATGAAATCTCGACGAAAGATATAAAAACGAAGCGACGAGCTAATAAAGAAGTAGCAAAAATGCAGGTCCACGTAATCAGTATGCAGAAATCAGAGGGAGTAAAATTTATTGAGAATGCGCCGCAAGCAAATATTCTTCAATTTGAATGCATATTTCATAGGTTACATAACTGCTGTCTATTTGTATTTGTGGCAAAAGAGTTTTGCTGACATTATGTAAATAGATACATGAAAAAAGTATGTGTGTTTAAGCGCACTGTAGCCAAAGGTTAGATTGGGTGACGAATTGATGGCAGGCAATCAGTTGATTGCTGATTGCTTGCGATAAAGTCCGACATAAAAAAGTAAATATATTACGATAGGTGAAAGTATATAAGTGGGGATATTACACGACAAATTTTAATAAACCTGTGCTGATAGTTCCAGGACTGTGTGGCGCACCTTACGTTTGGTGTGGGTTTTGGCAGTGGCGGTGAGCTTTGCTGACTGTGCGCTCACGGCTAATGATTGGGTGTTTAGATTCCTTATCTTTAGCATCGAGCTATTTTACAGTTAGAGTGCTTTGGGTGCCTGGTCATACTCAGCATTGTGGGAAACTGTAAGGCTGATAACATTGCTATGGAAATAACTTCCGAATGGGAATAAGTAGGAGCTTCGTTCATTGCAGGACTGTTGGTCTTCAGATCAGCTCCTGTAGCGGAGGTCAACTACCAGAAACTGTGCAGGCGCAAGATCCTTTTGGCTTCGCCCGCAGAAGGATCACCTTTCACTTACTGAACATTGTTCAATGGGGGTTTATGTAGTAAGATTAAATATTTTACCGAATGCCAGCTGCATCAACGGTTTGGAAAAAGATCAGATAGAATCATCTCGCCTGGCTTCACAAAGGACTGAACACAAGTCTTAAGTGTGATCCCTAAGCCAATGCTGAGAGACTTCTTTGCTAGATGCTGCAGATAATGATAAATTACTGCTGTTCCACAAGTTTATATAAACATATGTATGTTGAATATATAGTTAAAGGGTTGGTTTGAAAGGTCTTTATGGCGAAGGTTGGGAAAATTATGAAAATTTGTGCGCCAAAATTGTTTGAACAGTACATTTTTTTGTATGATATATAAGAAATTTGATTAGGTTCTCAGTCATATTTATTCATATCTTAAGCTTCACATTTCCTACAATATCTGAAGAGAATATGAGCCTAAGGTAGTCGAAATTTGGTTTACTGGTTCACCCAGCCTTTGACTGTAACCTCAATCGACTCTCTCTCTGCTTTCCACTCCATAGTATATACAAAACTCTCTGTCACTCTCTTATTCAATCTATTAACGCCCTCCATCAGTTTGTAAGCTTCTTAAAGCTCTCTAAATTCTCTGCTGACGTCCAGCCAGTCATTTCGGTATCATTAAACTTCTTCGCACCCCATTATTAACACTGCATTTACTGTTACTATTCCATGTACCGTATTTGCACTCAGTACATTGGCAATGAAATAAAACGAATGCGTTGATATAAATCCTTGTCGACGCAAATATTTACTTTTATGTCACTGTTGGTTAAAGAAAATTGAACATAAAATGCAGCACATCCATTACAATGGTTTAACCAAAGAACCAGTCATTCATCCAGATGGGCGAACGTATATCCATATGCAAGTGAGCGGATAAGATAAGCGCACTATATAAGACATGCGACATACAAGGCGGAATATATAACAATGCGGCTGACTGTCACACATCCATAGGGAGCGCAGTCAGAGGCGGCTGCTGTCTAGCAAAAGAGCGCACGCAGAGGTACCGACGACTACCAAGCAGTGAGTGGGCGTGCCGTTTATGTACTTCAGCTGCCGTTTGGCGGTCCATTGAGTGTTACTGCTGCTGCTTTGTCATTGTAGGAGCCACATCACAGACACCCATTGAGAAAGTTGATGAAGCTTCAGTGCGCCCGAATCCAATCCCCTTTAAGTGTTTGTGCTCGTCGTTGGCGCTTAAATTGCACGTCGCCGGTACATATGTAGTTTTATCAGCGCTTGATATGAGTAGCACACATACGCACATATTATTTATACATGCGTGCACACACATACACATACATTTATTGCTTGTGCAATCCTTGTGCCGCAGACAGTCTACTTTGTTGTGGCAGGACAGCACCTAAAGGCTGCTCCGGCTATAAAACTATTTCTTCCGACTTGCGTGTCTTCTGCACTTGGCAGTGAAAAGTGCCTGACACGTTGCTGTCATTTGTTGTAAGGGCGTACATACCCACCGCACCCAGTGTCTGCTAATGTTTATGTATTTTCTGCTGATTCATATACAAAAATAATAATAAAAATATATCATATGAAAAAAAACGTTGACTTCGACTGTACCGCATATAATACCCTTCACAGTTGCATTTCTTATGGCGTAAAAGGGTATAAAAAATTTTTTGTTGATTTGGACGGTCAGTTTGTATGGCAGCTATACGCTATAGTAGTACGATCTTAACAAAATTTTTGGAGATTGTAGCGTTGGCTTAGTGAATAATCCATGCAAAATTTTGTGAAGATACGTTGTCAAACAAAAAATTTTTCTGTACAAGAACCTGCGCTGATGTTAATTCGTTCAGCTATGTTTGTCTTCGATTAAACATTCTGAAATTTCAATCTTGTTATAGTCTATGCAGTATGAAGATTGCAAATAAAAATTTTTAGACCCGAGTATGTCATTAGCAGTATATTTATAGTCTGATCGATCAATTTTGAGATTGACGTATGAGATTTGTTGAAGATATCTTTCCAAATAAAAAAGTGTTCCATACAGGGACTTTAATTTGTACACTAAATTTGTGTGTCAGTTATATGCCATCGCAGTTCGTTATCGGCGTCTCAGAAAAATGAGTAGCTTTTTGAGAAGAAAAAGACGTGTGCGAAATTTCATGTCGATATCGCAAAAATTGAATGGCTAGTTCGCCTATAGACAATCCGATAGACCAAGAGATGGACCTTGTCTAAATCGACTCAGCTCGCCATGCTGATCAGTTTTATTTATATAATTTATATGGGTTTCTACGTTGGCTTGAGGTTGTTACAAACTTCGTGGCAAACTTACTATACCCTGTTTAGGGTATAAAAAAGGTTACATACCTCGCCTTTGACTGCCACACGGATTTATGCACTTATTTTCTTCTTACTCCATTCTATCTTTCACAATGGCATTTGTAATTTAATTTAAGTAGCCGGTCAACATGCTTCGATGTGGTGGAGCATGTGTGAATCTGTTGAGTTATATACATACATATACATATGTACTCACACACATATATAACAACAAATTGCTGTAAAACAATATAAATGTGTTCTCTGACATTTTGAATGTACTCCTTGCTTCCGCATGAAATTTTATTTATCTTACATCTGCCCTGTGCTTCGTTGTTCATTCCTCTTTCTTGTTCTTTTGAGTAATATTAGATTGTCTTACTATTGAATAGAGTGTGGTAACGAAGTAGGGAATATATGAACTTCACATATCACATTAGCTTCTATTATATTAGAGGATATTTCTTTTGAAGGATATTTATTTGGGGGGATAATAGCAAGTGCTAGGTATAAAATTTCCAAAATGGTCAGAAAGTACTGAAAATAAATTAAATAAATAATAGCTTCCTATTTTATAAGAAAGAAAGTACGATTATTATCTAGGTTACATTATGGATATTCATTGCGATATGGGATCCATTTTGCTCTCCCTATTATCACAAATATTCGTTTTTCTCATTCGAAGCCTATAAATTTGTAAAGCCCTTGAGCTGATTTAATGTGTTCTCCCATCGGACTTGTTTGCCTGACAGCCTGATTTCTTTTCTTGCGATTGTAAAGCATTCCTGTTTCTGCTCCTTGTATTCAGAAGCGACACAGATCGGTGGAAGAGTGTGCTAAAGGCAACAAAATTTTTTTACAATCCGGAGTATATGTATATATCTGTATTATCCTAGATATATTTCTAAATCTTCTAGAAAGATTTGAGCCGACTACTGAGAGTTCGAAGCAACAGCTCTATAAACTGTCAGTGAGCTCAGAGCTGGTTAAGAAGTGCATGACATCCAAGTACTTCTATATTAAACTTGCCTGAGTCCTGAACATAGCGGAATTCCTAGGAAATTATTAATCCGTTAACCTAGCTAGAAAGGGCAAGCTCCCCTGGAGGTGTTTTCTTGCCTTCGTTCATTCGGGCGCTAGAACCAGGGATCCCGCGCGAGCTCAAGAAGCATTGGTCAGCAACCAGCACTTGTGGAGTTGCCAAAGCCTTCTGGTTCAAACTGGAATGCTATATGTTTTAGGAACTATCATTCCAGCTCTTAACAAGGTTCAGTTGGCTGCAATGATAGGTCTTCTAACATGACACTGTCTCATTGGCATGCAGTCGGCTCTGGATTTTGTAGCACACAACTTGTCAAAGATACACTTTCTCCTTCACTATGCAGCTTTCGCCAGACTAAGATTGATTCATTTCGGTTGACAAATTTACTATGAACCCGAGGAATCGGCTATAGTAGATAGACATTAGCCGGTTCACTAAATTGGTGGCTGGCTCTCGGTGCTTTGTAGAAATGCGACGGTTTTTTTGATTTGCACCTAGCAGTTCTGTCCAGTTGGATTATTTGTGGCCTCACGAAAACCTTCTATTAGCTAACCTATAAGCTAACCTAAGGCCATTTGTTTCTCAAATCAAATTCTAGCTTTGATAAAAAGGCCTTATCCTATATTTTTATGGAGCCACTTAATTTATGTCGTTATATAAACTTTGAATGATGTGGTCTCTTTAATTTTTTTTTTTAATTTCACACATTTTTTGAATAATAATTTCAATACAACATCAATCTTGATCATTAGATCAAAACGAGGTCTTTTCTAATATTTTTTATTATTTTCAAGCACATTGGGCGGTTTAGCGAAGTTTTCGGTACAAATGTGCGACTTGAGCTCTTCAAAGGTCCTATCGTCCATGGTCGTTTGAAGCACTGTGATTTTCCACTACCTCTCCTACGTAGTTAGGGTCGTGAAATCTTGTAATCTGGGCGTCTTTTCAATACTAGATTTTCAAATCGAACGTAAAATATTCATATTTAATCAAAATACAGTGAGAAAGAAAGATTGAGCAAGCTCTTCTTACTACTTCTGCCTTTAATTCACATAACGTGAAAGAAGTATCTATGTATGTTCTATCATATAAAAAAGTTGATAATATGATTTAAATGCTTTTAAAAATATCCAATGCTTGCTAAAAGTTCTAAATGCACTCAACCGAAGAACATAATTTCTGGAAAACCCAGAAGTGTAAACTCCCAATTTTAAAAGTAATCATAAAGATGTAAAGCAAACAAGTGCGAAAGATTCACGAAAATGACTGTGTAGCAATATGTCAAAGCTTACATAACGACATACCAAGTTTATATGTGTGAAAGTTGTGCTTTCGTTAAGCTTCGCTGGCAAGTAATGAGAAGCGGAGCACTTTGTAAACTGAGCAAGCAATATGCTGTCTCCAAAAGTGCTATAAAAAGCGTATTTTGGTAAAACTTTTAGTGACTTAAAAGTGTCAGTAATAATTTTGGGTATGAGTTTGAGTACAGAATCATTTTTGTGGAGGAAAATTAAAGCTGAAGATTAGCTTTCGTTTTGTCCTCTTTTATCCAAATCCATTTGAGCGTTTTTACTCACTTTGCAACTCCCAAATTATGAATGCAAGTCAGTAAACCTATTAGTCAGGTTATTCATTAAACTTCTGTGAAGTCAACCAAGAATATGGAGAAATGTGGTGACTTGTTCTTTGATTTCATATCACACTCGCATTTTCTTCCAAGCTATTCTGAAGAATATAACACTTACATTGCTTTTAAAATTGGCAGTGCAAACTGTTCGTAATTTTAACTTTTTTTGCATCATTAAATGAAAAGGTTGAATAAGTATTTATGGCGAGCAGTGACGCCTGACGTACGCCACTGTTCTGAAATTGAAGTGTATGAAGAGTAAGTGAACGTAGTGTGAGTTCCAAGTCCAAAAAAATAAATTTATATATTTTAACTACTTTTTTCACTATTTTTAAGTGATTTTCTTTTAGTGCGGTCTTCATGTAAATTCTCACGTACTGCTATGTTCCACCACTCAGCGCCGCAATTACAGCTATTTCTCGTTTTAAAATATTTCGCTGTTAGTCTGCCCCTGCTGTCCTGCCGCCTTGCCACGTTGCTGCTGTGTAGAAATATCCTCTTAAGCGCCAGTAATTTGCCAACATCATAAAAAATAACGACGCTCATTTATTACTTTTCAAATGCAATGCTGCAAGTGGCGCTACCAAATAGCCCAACACTATATAATATTCTACTTACACAACTAAAACTCACACTCTCTGTCTCTGTTTACGTCATTGCCGACGCCCGTGACACCTGCTCTTTTGCGCTACCTTTCCCTCACGCGCTTTAAAGTTGTTGCTCCTTTTGCCTTCATAAGGAAGGAAACGCTTATATGTACCTGAAATGCAACGCTGTGTGCGTCATAATTCATTTGTGCGTGCGTAAAACTTTAAAGTCCCATGAATTATGCAAACATTTGTTAGCACTTCATTTTTCTCGACGCATTATTCTTCGTTGCCACATTTTAGTTTATAAATTTACTTTTTACTGTTTTTTTTTTTTAATTTTTTTTTTAAATATTTTTTATTTAATTTTTTTCTAAACGCAATTCCAGCGCACACCTACCTTTTTAGCGCCGTTTTTTGCTTTGGCTCTTCCGTTTTTTTGTGCAACAATAAAATATGAATTTCGTTCGTGCATTTGTCTGTCTTTTCAATTATGCGCTGACACTGACAGCTGTTCATGCGCACTTTTTTCAGTTTTAGTTTTTTCTTGCTTTGTAGCGCCACCATTTTTGTGCTCATTTTCGCGTATCGCCCTGCTTTCATGCTTAGCAACCCTGTGGGTCTCGCTTTATATATACTCGTAGCTGTTTCGGATTTTTCTGTGTGGAGTGTGTTTGACGTTGACTTATAAATTAGAATTTAAGTACTCTTAAACGAGTTTCGTAGTTTTTTGTTAGTAAATTTCGGTTGTCAAAATATTTTTTGGGTATTGTCAAAAACGTCTACACATTTCTAGACGTGTCGCTGTTCATTGATTGCTAAGTTGATGGCTTTTAAGGGTTTCAGTCCACTTCGTATTGCTGTGGAATATTTTGGGTTTTTTTGTCTCTGTAAGCCAAGACTCGAACCTATTCATTGCGGATGGCGCACTAAGCTACTTCCGAAACAATTTTGAAACAATGAATTTTTTGTTGTTGTTTTAAGAACAAGACATAATACTTTTTCTTAATATTGATTTTGATCGGATAGAAATCTAGCTATGTTGCAATGTTCGGTGCGACTGTTCGAGTATCATAGCTTCCGGCTGCTTTTCAGGATCACATATCTGGGTATATATTCCGAGTTGGATCCTCATTGGCGTCTTACGTTCTAGCACTGAATCAATGAACCTCTAATGTGCTTAGCAGGCACAGGCCGACGACCCGCTCCTCTGTCAATGTTGTATGGAGGAGAGTGAGGTGAAAACATCAAGGCACTTTCTCCTCCATCATCCTTTGCAAGGCTGAGAATGAAATATCAAGATAGTTTTAATTTTATATAGTCGAAACTGACATTGGTAGCTTCAACTAATTTGTGATGTGTTCAAAGCGCTTTGTAGATTTATAAGGTTCTTCTTCTTATTCAGTGACGTAGACACCGCTTACATGGTAGAAAAAGTCTTATGATCTATTAAATATGAGATTTATTTAACAAAAAGTGCCAGCGAATTAAGTTGTCCTAGTGAGATCCTTCTTCGGATCGGCCTCTTAATTTAAGCCTATGGTTTACAAAACCATTGTCTTTTCTATATAGGGCGGTTTGAAAAGCCTGACAGCCTTATCTGAGAAAGGAAATTATAGTTACAAAAACAAAAACGGTTAATGATTAGTGATTTTTATTTATTTTGAGGTTAGTTTTTGTCGTTTATAATTTGAGCTGTTCAATAGGAAGATTTTCACACATTTTTTTCTCATTAAGAAGCCGTATATTTTTCGCAACCACCTATATATGAATATTGTATCATATAGCTGCCATACAAATTAATCTCTCGAAGGTCAATTCCTTGCATGGAAAACTTTTTTTTGACAAGTTATATTAGCGAAAATTGGTATAAATTATTCGCCAAAGCAGCGCTATAATTTTCGAAGAAATTGTTCAGTATAGTACCCACAGCTTATAGCTGGCATACGAACTGACCGATCCAACTTAATTCTTCGTATGGAAAACTTTTTTATTTTACAAGGTAGCTCCAAATTTGGTTTAGATTAATTTCCTAGCCAGCGGTACAATCTCCGAAGAAATCATGCAGATCGTACTACTGTAGCATATAGCTGCCATATAAACTGATCCATCCAACTCAAATCCTTATATGGAAAATTCAGTTATTTGACAAGCTATCTGCACGCAATTTGGCATGTGTTATGAACTAAAGTATTGCTACATCTCGAAAAAATTTCGATTTGACCACTATAGCATATAGCTGCCATACAAACTGAGAGATCAAAATTAAGAAAAATCTCGTTTAAACCCTTTTATGCTTTAAAAACACCATTCAAAGGTATTATGTGTAGCACTATTATCTTCTTTTGCTTTTTCTCCTCCCCTTATATAGTTTCAGCTGCTATTCTTCCCTTTAGGTTTGCTCCCCTTGCTTGTTCTTGTCTCCTCACGTAGTTTCAGCTGCTGTTCTCACCCTTTCGATTTGCTTTGAATTTCCCTTTTTCGACCGCATTGCCGCCAATCCATTAATAAAATTATTAAATCACCAATATGCGCACATAATTCTTCACTTTATGATCATTATTATTCAATTTATTTAATTTGTGTTATTTTCATAATTTGCCTAATTGTGTTGGTAATTTCACGCCATAAGTTTTCGCCTGACAGTTAATATACTTAAGTACCCACACTTATTGCCACAACTCTTTTGTGCTTTTCTGCTTCCATCTGCATGCTCTCAACCATTTTTTGCCACGCTTTCTTGTGCAAATTTAAATTTCAGACATCCTTCCGTTTTCCGCTTTTGCGCTTTTCGCTTTTCCGCGTTTAGTGTAAGTGCAAGCAATTTGTGAAATTTCAGCGCATAACAAATGAAAATGATTTATGGTGCGCGACAATGCGCGTCACTTAAAATGGCAGCGATTTCATTTTATTATTCATTTGTTTCATTTAACTCATTCAGTTTTTATGGTCCACCGCAAAATTGTATGTTTCCCATGGAATTTAAATTGAAATTCGCAGTGACATTAAAAAAAATTAAAAAAAAAAACACAAAAAAGGAAGAAATTCAACTCCACGAATTACTCGTAATAAAGCACGTCATTTGAATATTTTCCCTTACTCCTGTACTCCCTTACACCAAACAAATTTTCTTACTTACATTTTTATTGAATTTCGTTCAAATACTTTTTTCCCGACACAAACATTTACATGGCACTTTTTCATGCAACTCACTTATTACATTCTTACTTAACCTTTTTTTTACCCATTTTTCCGGTTGTACGACTTCACTATGCCTTTTTATGCGTTTTTCATGCATTTTTTTGCCAGTTTTTGTGCCATTCTCTCCGTGCAATCATTCGAATTGTATTCGCATACGTTCGAGCGATTCACCATTCAATTGTGCGTTTTCGAGCAGGTTGACCACTAGCCGCCGCAGCACTCCGCGCTCTCCGCCGCTCGTATTTTCGGTAAATCCATATCACGTTTGAATGCTGGAGCAACCATGCACGGACTGCTGTGGTCGCCTGCTGCTTTGCACATGAGTAGTTACAGTAGCTGCAGCGCAAACGCTACGCTTTTCACGCATCCACGTGCACTACTATTGCAGTTCTCCCCCCCTCCAGGCGGCATTTACTGCACTATTGTTGGCCCCACCTTCTACATTGACTGCTAGCTGGCGCTTGCTAAAATTCCGTAATAAAATATTCAGTGAGCGCATGAAATTTTTCAGCTAAATTCAACATTTCAGCTTACGGTGCTTTTGACGTGTTGAATTTTTACGAACATTGACTTGTTTTGGACCTTTTTCACGTGATGCATTCATAGCTCAGGAATATCTCGTGTTAGTAGTTTTCAAATATGTGATGAAACTGGATAGGATTTAATATAAGGTCTAATCCATTTCGAAGTTCCCCATTTTTCTTAAAAAAAAAAACACAGAAACTTCAAATTTAATGGGAATTGTTTATTCTCATTCGAAAGAACATTTTTTAGCATTAATTTTTTGAAAAATTCCCTTTCAAATGTTGGCCGCGGGTAGGTCTTGCATTACGTCTCAGATGGTGCATCCGTTGAGTTCAATTTTCGATGACTCGTTCAGGCATTTCAACTATTAACAGGCGAATGACACGCGTGATGTTTTGCTTCCAGGCCTGAATTGTCCTCATAAACTTTATGCTTTTCATATTCCCACAGAAAAAAGTCTTATGGTGTGATACAACACGATCTTGGTGGCTACTCAGCCGGCCCAAAACGTGAAATTATCTGCTCACCGAGGTGTTCAGTCAATAAATCCATTGATTGATGCGACGTGTGGAAATTGGTGCCGACTTGTTGAAAATGGTTGCCAAATGTCGTCGTGACCACTCACTGTTGTAACGACAGAACTCTGCCTGGCCTGACAGTCCTTGACCGGATAAAAAATCCAGGTCTGTTACGATTACGTAGACCCAACTGTCGTGGAAACGAGCGCGATAACCGTCGCTAACTTTACGTTCTCACCCGTATGATTTTTGAAGCAATTTGAACCGATGAATCGACCGGCCCACAAACCACACCAAATTGTTATTTTTTCTGGATGAAATGGCAGCTCTTGAATCTGTTCAGGTTTGTCTTCGTCCCAAATGCGGCAATTTTGTTTATTTACATAACTATTGAGCCAGAAAAATTGAGAGACACGGGCCTAATCGCTCGAAAACGTCGGATCTTCTCTATTTCTAATTCTTGCACAAGCTGTATTTTATACGTTTCAATTTAAAATCTCGACGTAAAATGCGCCAAGTTGTTCTATACGTCAGTAAGAGTTGTTGCGAACTGCGCCAAATCAACTCTCAACGGTCTTTGAGTACACTCCAACATTATGTGTACATTTTTTCTACTGAGAAAAGTCTTCTATGCCCTTTTCTTTATACTTCTCTTATTTCTTCCTGGCGATACAGTGTTTGAAAAATATTACTGTCTTTTAAAACCAAAGCTATAACTTTCTTTTAATCACATTTTCCCTTCCACCTTTGTAACGCCTTAAACATCCCGTTAAACTTACAGTGCTTGGTAATTTTCATTGAGAATTTTTTCTCAATGTAAGCGTAACGGAATTTAATTAGTTGCTGAGCGAAACTTCAAATGCGTGGAGTGACACTGAGTATAAAAAGAGTTGAAGGTAAGCCTTTTACCCTGCCACCACTTTCTTTGATAACTTTCAAACGATAAAATTGTAATAACGTTGAAAGGTTTCAAATTAGTTATTAAAAAATAGATGATAGAAAAGATAACAGGAAATAAGTTCAGCGCTTGTTAGGTTTACTGTAAAAGTTATGGAAACAGCGAAAGGATGAAAAATGTGTAATTTGCTTAAAAGTTATTGAGCTGCCAGCCAGTAAGGTATGACACTTATTTTCAAATAAAAAAAAATATTTACTTTAAAGTGAAGAGGTTTAAATTGAGTCACTTTAAGATATTTATCTGATTTTTATGATAAAAGTTTGAATTGTTTTTTTCCTTTTTCTGAATATCTGCAATTTCCATATATTTATTGCTTATTATTATTTTTATATATTTTATTGCCCGGCTTTGCAAGACTGGTATTGAAATATTTTGGTAGACAAATCTTTGGCGAACCTATCGAAGTTGCTTTCATTAAATTTAACGTCCTTAATAAGAATTATTTGTCGATCTATGAGCATCTGTTGATTCACTTTGAGGAGTTTATGGGGAGGACGAAGGTTGAATAACTCTTTAAATGAAATCCATCGATTCTAGATCAACCCTACGACATAGCCTAAGCCGATTCTGAGAAAAAATGATTTCTTTGATTTTCTCTGTCAAGAGAATGGTAGACTGTTAAATAGTGGATAGGGCATCCCAAAAGACCTCATAGATCACATTCAGCTTGAAATATTGGACATTAGAATGTTGTATTCTGGAGTTTGCTTCCTCCGGACAACAAGTGTGACTATTAAACCCCTTCATAGCAGTCTCTGATAAATCATGGATAAATTGGTATAATCCACAGATCTGAGATTGGGCGAAATAATAGTTTTTACCCGTGTAACCTTCTTCGAAAAGCCTGAACGTAACAAAAGCCCAAAATCACATGTTGATAGGCCGCCAATTGAAAATACGCGAGATAGCTGAGATAATAGGCATCTAAAAAGATTTCACGGGTCATGTTCGGCATGACATGTTGGGTTTTAGAAAGCGTTTTATTCCTTCGAAGAACCTGCGTATACATATGTAAAAATACCTCACAGCAGAATTTAAAAACATGAAACCATTGATGTAATTCAAAGATGAAGGAATGCTGAAAACAGTGGTATTCATGCGTGTAACCTGCTTTGAAGAGCCTGAAAAGAGCCGACCCACCTTTCAAAATTAAGTTATGATAGTTCCCTTATCCACAATATTCTTCAGGTTTAGTCAATTCGTGAATTTTTCTGCTTCAGCTCAACTTTTCGATGATATTTGGCCAAAAGATCGTCTGTTTCCGGGTCGTGAGCATAAATTCAAGACTCATCGCCAACAACACCTTTCATGACATTCTGATAGTCGAAAAGCATTGCTTTACAGTCGTTAACGCGTCGCGTTTCTTCGAAAATTTGTAGTTATTTTGGGACCATTCGTGCTTTCACTTTTCTTAGGCCCAAATAATCTTTCAAAATATTTTTCACTGATCCTGCCGATAATTAGAACGATGCCGTCGTAATCGTCGATTCTCAGGCACCAATTCCTTTACTTGATTGCCTTGTTGTTCATCAGTTGATGTTGATGAACGTCCTGGACGTGCTTCGTGCTCAAGGAGTTCTCGATTTAAATTTAAAAACGTCTTACTATTTTTTTGCCCACAGTCGTATATTAAGATATACTAAACGCCGGATTTTCCATTAAATTCGTTCAAAATTACCCAAAGCGCCTTACTTCAGCTTTTAACAGCTTCCAAAGTAACGCCAGTATCCACCAGCAACACAACACAATGAAGGCGACAAATATCACGGAAAAACGCATTAGAAAGTGCACACGCTTACAAAGTTGCATGGCTTATCGGTGGCGCCGCTTAATCGACACCAACTGTTACGGCAATGTCATAAATTTCAACGTGATTATTTACAGCGCGCTTCGACATAGTGTGCGTGCGTACGTGTGTTTGAGTGCTGCCCAATGAATGTTCACTCGTTCGATTATTGGCCAACACATGTGTGACCAAAGTGAAGTGAGTCGTTGAAAGCTTTTACGCAAGCATGGGCACGTGAGGCACATACACCACACGCGTACATATACTAACATATATATACACACACAAACGCAAACTATTTGAAAATTGTGTGGTGCAAGTTTTTCCGCTCGTTAAAATCTTTTTCAAACAACTATTAGTGTGGCGGTAAAGTATTGAACGAACATTTGGCGCGTAATGCATGGCCGGCATTTGCCACACATATTGCGCATTTGTGTGTGTATGGGTGTGCGTTAGTGTTAGTGTAGAGACGGCAACTTTTTATGCCCAACTAAGCGCTATTTGGCGCCACTTTCGGTTCGCTAAGCGCGCAAGCAGCTATATATATGTATACATACATGCAAGCATGTGTGCCTGGCTATGTATTTACCGTTGTGTTAGTGTCTAGCACGAATTAGTTTACAGCAGCTTGCTGCTCGCAGCATCTAAATTCATGCATGTGTGGCTGTGCTTCCTACACAAAATGTTGCAAAATGCTTACGCCGACTTTTGCTTGCAGTTGTTGTCGCTTGCCGCTTGCCGCTACTAAATACGCCAACATATCGCCACTGATTATCAGCACGTGCCACGACGCAAAATATGTTGGCAACACAGCTGTCAACGCTGGCGCCGCTGCTGCTATTGGTCGGGTTAAGTCTAAGCGTATTGGATGGTCACTTTGGCTTGCCACTCTTTTTTTTTTGTTTGATTCCACCGACTCACCCACTTTGCCTGCCACTTCTAATGCGTTTGCCAACTTTTTGCATTGAAATTGTGGCAACAGCTGCGCTACTGAATTGGTTGTGTTGTTGTTGCTTCTATGTGTCACAACAAGTTGTTCACCCAGACGCTGGTCAAGCACTCTTTCCTTCTTCACTTTATTTGCTTTTAGTTGGATTAAATTGCTTGAATGAACAGTTGATTGGTGCGTCAGTTGGTTTTCTCGATTCGTTCAACGCCATCAGTTGTCAGCACGATTGTAATCTTCATCACAATTGCTTGGATTTCAAGTGAGTAGATAGAAGTATTTTTGGTATTTTTGGAATTTGGAAGCAATATTGGCTAAAGTGTTAACTTGAGTTCACTTTGTGTGGAAATTGAGTTTGGCTTTGTCTGCTTTTATTCTACATTAAATTTGCTTTTATTCGTTTAATTGTTACTACAACTGTTTGAGTTGGTTGAGTTGTAATAATGCGACCTATTACAACTCAACAGTTAAACAGTGTTCGTTCTTTCTCTTCTAACAAATATGGGAATCAAGTTTGCTCCGTTTAACTTCTGAGGAATCTTTTTCGAATTCACATGGGTGAACTTCAATTCGATATACCAAGTCATGTCAAGTTCTTTCTGGTTTTAACAAAAAATCAGGTTTCTCCTTTTTTCATGAATAACTCTTCGCACACTTAATCATAAACTCTAGATACCAATTTTCTAAACTATCTCGATATCGGCATTGGTATTAAAATCGTTTTGAATTTATTTTAACACTAGTAATATTCAATATTACCGATTTCATAAGCATATATGGACCATCCTTCGTAGAGTATGCATGCCGAACCCATAGCCTCATTTGTGTTATCGTTTTCTATGCTGTAGCGCCATAAATTCATTGAAGAAGAATTTTGAGAACTTGTTATTTCTGTCATAAAATCCTTATATCCTTTGAGAATATGTATTTCGAACCCAAAACTCTCTGTGTGTCATCGTTTTTCATGCTGGAACTCACAGTCTTATTGAAAGATTATGAGAATTTTTTAACTCTGTCACATGTTAACTCTGTCATAAGATCCATAAAGCTTCGATAACCTCGACGCCTTCGACGCCTTTCAAACCCACAGCTGCCTTTTATGTTGTCGTTTCCTAGAAGAGAATACCATATATTAATTAAGAATTTTTGTATATGTATTAATTGAGAGTGAATGATGAGTATTTCTGGTTTATATCGAAGGGATTGTTTCTAGAGATATGTGCTATCGCCAATGTCAGAAGATACATAAAGCCTTCGAAAATATGTCTTCAGAACACTCAACTGCCTGAGCGTTATCGTTTTACAGACCGGAATACAGTATATGTGACCTGGTCTACGGAAAGGGGGCTTAGGTGTCAAAAAAGGAGAACAATTAACGAGAAACTGACGAAACGAGTTGTTTATTTTTAACAGCTGTTTCCCAGAAAACTAGTTTTCGCACGATAGCTCCCTTTTCGTAGACCAGGTCACATATAATTAATTGAGAGAAAATGTAAGATCCATATATCATACGAGAATATGTCTTCCGAACTCACACCTGCCTCGTATGTTGTCCTTTCCCACACCGGTGCATAATATGTTAATTGACTTTAAGATCACTTTCGGTTCATCGCGAACGAGCTTTATCTTGCAATGTGGAATGAATTTTCCTCAAGGACTAAAGCCAATCTAGCTGATTTCGTTGACTTTGTCGACCCTTACAGTCTAAATCTCTTTGCTTGTATGTTAAACGTACTTCGTCGATGTCCAATATTGCTTTAGTTGCCTCTGTAGATGATTCTTGCTTCCTAATTAGACGTAATCGTTTACAATCACAGAGTTCTAACCTTCAGTTGTGTCTACTGAGCCACAACGTTCTGAATGATGATGATTAGTCTCACATTTTTAAACAACTTTAACTCCCCTCTATTCCACTTTGTAGTGGAAGGTCTAAATACTCTTTATTGAGCATAAAACCTTCGCTTTCTATCACTTGCCAGCATCAAGAGCTTAAAGGTCGCTAGTCTACTACTCCCACTCGATTACGGGAGCCCGTCTATATATTATCTTGTATACTGCAATATCCAGTTTTATAGATTCAATAGTTGGATTACGGAACCCGGACTATCATGGAAATGAACGTATTATTCGCTTTTTTTTCTTTATTGGCGTAGACATTCGTTTCTCAAATATTCGCTTAAGGGATCAAAATCCATATATTCTGGAGTTGAATGCATATCCCATCAGATGAACGCATTTTACTCAACACTATGGCTCTATTATGAAGAACTTCTACACTGCCGTTCGGACTATACATATACCAATGGCAAAAAATGAATTCTCCTTTAAGTCAGTATACTGGAGACTTTTTACTTTCCATTCATACCAGTATTCTCCCTTTTCTATCTTATCCTCTACTTGAAAAACTGACACTCGACCAACCATTCATCATCGAAATTTCGTTCGTGCTGCTACACAGCGCTGACAAAAAGTCCAGCGTTGCCTTACTGGCGAGCTAATGGGACATAAAGCGCAGCTTTGTCATCTTTAGCGATATTCTTTGCGAGTGAAAAGTTTGCAGAGCAGCAGTCAAAGACAACGCTACGACATGTATTGCACAGTCTGTGTGTGTAGTGCTTGTAGTCGCGTTGATGGAGCAGGTGTCAAGCGGTCTGCGGGCGGCGCAAGTGCACCATTGAAAAATGTCATTTTTCACACTTACGCCTCACTGCGCACCGCGCCACATGCCAGGCGTGGCGTTGAACAAATATATACGTGACACTTGGTCGCGGGATCCAGCAAGTGGAGAAGCACAAAGACGCTGCCACTAATATGGCGCTGAGTTGATGCGTTTTTTGTTTGACGAGCGCAAATGTCGCAGCACCGCAAAGCAGCGTAAATACAGCTACAGTTTGGGGAGGAATAGCGGAGGATGTTGCCAGATGCGAAACGAGACAAGAGTGCACAGTGGAAGTGCTTAACAAATTGACGCATTTGCGCCGCCGCCGCCTGTCGCTCGGCTGCCGGAAATGCTACAGCAAGCAACCCGCCGATTTCTTGCACTAAGCTGACTAAGAGTGTAAAGTGCAGTGCCGAAAGTTGAGTACAAATTTGCAAAAAACGACAAAAAGTACAACAAGCGGAAACAAATGCATATTTTTAGCAAAAGCTGGGACGCTGCGAAAGGAGTTGGGTTTGGTAGTGAGACAACGCTATATAAATCGTGCTGATACGCAGTTCGTTTGTATGTTGCACGAGCCGGCTAGTGTTCCGACTTGATCCGTTGTGCATCGATAACGAGCTAACAGTTTTTTTCCTCTCCTTATGCTGAAAGATGGGAGATCAGACGATGGCGTCGGCACTTGAATTGAAGTTGCATGCGAGAGTTAACGTGCGATGGCGC
Organism: Bactrocera correcta; assembly: GCA_027475135.1. Classification (NCBI taxonomy): domain Eukaryota; kingdom Metazoa; phylum Arthropoda; class Insecta; order Diptera; family Tephritidae; genus Bactrocera; species Bactrocera correcta. Next base: position 102,972,147 of record CM050323.1, read on the forward strand.
TGAAGTGGCAGTGAATCCACTTTTGAATGAGTAAATAAGGGAAATATGAGCAAATAATGTCGAAAATAAGTGGAATTAAATAAGAAATGGTGCAAATAAAGAAAGTTTGCGGAACTTGAACTTCAACTTATTAAATAGATAATGGAGTTGTGATTAAAAAAGCTATGCGGGAAGCAGCTTGTATTGAAAGCAGCTTCAATGTTATGCACTTTTATAAGATATATATTGAAATAATGAGTATTATGCAAATTTTAAGGTAATTACAATACCGAAATTTTGGTATCCACAACTGAAATAACTATTTTTAGAATATAATTGCAACAAAAACTCTCGATTTTGTATGCAGCATACTGAATACCCGCCTTCAAATATACAAATCTAGAAATATTTCATCCGAAGGATCCTTTTTATGGTCTTAGTGATCTTATGATCTAGTCCCTACAGCGAATATTTGAGTTTGGAACCTGAAAAGTGTCTAATGAGGTTCAATCATCGGTTCGACATCGACCTTTTCAATTGCATTTCTGTACACGTGGATTATGGTGCCGCAGAGGCTACTCTGGGCGGCTTTTTCGAGTCGACGAGATATGTAAATCGAGGGGAGTCGCTGAAGAAGAGCTTGTAGGGAAGTTATGAGAGTCACGGATGGGGAAAAGTAGGTGGAGAAGTAGTGCATTGCCCCTTTTCTTGGATGCGTTGAAGCTAGGAAAGAAGTTTTAAGGTGGAGTTCTCTGTTAATTTATTAAGCGAAAAACTGTACTAACCGGACAGAAAAGTTGATCGTACTCTTGTCCGCTTATGGAGATTTCAGTGTAATATTTTCACTGTACAAAAATCATTTTGAAGCGCTTAAACTTCGATGTTCAATCTTAAAGTTGTTAAACGGACTTTGAAATCTTCTAATTTTACAAAATCTTACTCTTTTTTACTGTCAATTATCTAATTTTATTTTAATAAAAGAACGCAAACAATGAAAACTACAATCATCGAAAATCGTTCAATTATCTGCATTCTATAAAATATCGAGCGCAATCAGCAACAAAGTCAATTATATGTGGTTATCATTAAATAGCTTGCATGCCATCGCATGCTACATTGCACTTAACTCACGCACGCATGCGCTCTAAACAAATTGCTTGACGACCGCAAACAGAAAAATAATTTTAAATAATAAAAAATTGAGTGTAAATTTAATTAAGCCGTTTTGTACATCCGGTACTAACTAAATGCAGCTGGCATGAGCGAGCGTTATGAAAATGAGTAACGGCAGTCAGTCTTTATGTTTGTGTGTGCTAATTGAAAGTCACATAGCAGTATGGCACACAATTTATTCAATTGCTAACGACATGCGATATATGTATGTATGTATGTATATATGAGATATAATTCCGTTTTAACTTCAAATCGATTTCAACCGTGCGATTTATTTGCTCAAAAGTCAGCAAAAGCTGCACAATTTTCTCTGAAATAATTTTTCCAATTTTCATTGCATTTCTATACATTTCCATCTACCGCTTTATTGCACACAAGCTATGAGCTACCGCAACGACAAAATCATTATCAAACAACCATAAATAGCGTCGTGTGCCTCAACCACACCGCAAGCAATTAAACTTGACCCAAAGCCAATGTTAATGCGTGTTCGTTTGCACTTTGCATCGCCTGTCGCGATGTGGCTTGTCTAGTAGTGTAGTCTACATGCGCACGCTCGCGCCTCTACATAGACTTATACAGCAGATACACGAATATTTGCCGGCAAATAAAATACACATACATCATATTGCCATCGTGCCACCACATATAAAGCCGGTGGGACTGGTTTTATGCGTTGTGGTGGCGCGCCGCGTCTGCGTCAACAATGCCACACAAGTTCTAGCTAAATATTATGACTGAGTCACTTTGAGTAATACAAGATATAAGTACAACAAAAATGCCTCACTGACAGCCGAAGGTTACGAAGTGCTGAAAAAGTTAGACAAACCGTTTAAATTTGCACAAACATTAGTGGCTGTTTGCACAAACGCTGGGTACTGGGAGCATATTTTATGCACTCAATTTGTGAGTTTTTACTCTTGCTTTTCGTTGTCTAAATTTTACTCTCTTTTGCCCTCTGTTTTCGGTATGCGATCTTCTCCAGCTCTCCCACTGTCACTCAATTTAATGTTTTATTTTAAGCAGTTTATTGTGATTTATATATTTGCAACTGGATTAATATGCCTACAGCTGGTATATAGTATATAATTAGAGCGCACAGTGTGCTAATACCGTGCTTTGCAAGGCAAAACACTTAATTTACTGATGAATACTCTCATATTCCAAAATATTGGAATTTAGATTTTTTTTACATGAATTTCTTCCTCCAAATGTATGCTAATCGATATAATATATTTTAAAACCTTTCTAAATAAACGGCCTTTTTAAGACATGTGCTTATTAGAAAGGCATAAAAAGCATAGATTTTGGATTATTAAAATTATAAAGTGGGCAAGTGTCCACCACGGCTGTTTCGGACGTGTGTCAGCAATAACGCGACGAACATTTCCTTCCAAGGCGTGAATTGTCTCTTGATTATCTGTATAGGCAAGCAACTTCACAAAATACCACCAAAAATAGTCCAGCGGTGATCTCAGAGCCCACGCCACCGGTCCACTATGCGAGATAATGCGTTCACTAGAAGTTTACTTCAATAAAATTATTGTTTCATTGACTATATGTAGCGCCGTTTTGTTGGAACCAAAGGGCATGGAAAGGCTCCAATAATCATGACTCTATAGCATTTCCTAATGACTGTAACAATATTTGATGCCTTTATTATTGAAGAAATGTGGTGCACTGATTCCGTCTGCCCAGACAGAACACCAAATACCGATTTTTTGAGGATGTATCAGCGTCTCAATAATAACTTGTGGATTATCATTACTTCAAATATGACAATTTTGTTGCTTAACGTACTCTTAAACCAAAAGTGAGCTTAATCGCTGAACAAAATTTTCTGGTGAAGACTGGGATCAGTGACCATCTCGTTTTGGGTCTATTCGCCGAACGTGGATTTTGTTAGTCCGTAAACCAAGATCCTTCCGCAAAATTTTCTTTAAAGTTCAAGCAGCAATAGCGTACCTCGTGCGCATTGAGAAAGTGGTAAGACCCGATCAATAGTTGCTCGAAATACCGACTCTTCTAAGCGGTTATTCCATCGAATATTGCGTACAACGCCCGATGCGAATCTAACCATTATATACTTGGTAAAAATTTTACACGATTTGAAAACGTTGCTGCAGATTATTCGAGAGAACTGTTCTTCACAAGATCTTTGGTGACATACGTGTGAGCAATGAATATTGAAACACGACCTGTATGAGCTTTTCGTCGTAAGCGCATAAAAATTCAACGACACCTACGAGTGGGCAACGGAAGCAAGGGCGCTCTAAATTTCGGCTATCCAACTGGCCTGCAAAGGAAAGAGGTAACTGGCGAAGTTTAGTTTTTTCAGCCCAGACTGACCTAAAGTTGTAGTGCCAAAGGATTATAAGCCAGCAGACCATTCACCTAAAGCGTTTCACTATATTGAACCAGATAAAAAAAGGTCTTTCCAGCATTTTTTTTATTTAAATTACCATTTTGGAGCCTTTACAAGTAATATTTTTCTCCGAAAAGCATTTATTTCTTACCTTTTTAGACAAATAAAATTCCTATATTTTAGCCACTCATTAAATTAATATAAAAAAAAGGAAGAATTTAGTATACCGTCCCAGGATATCAAGGATAAAACCATCCGACCATACCCTTTTTATTCCCGAAATCCTGGGACGGTTTACTAAAGCCGACTCTAAGAAAATTTGTAAGACAACCCACTGTGCCGCTACATACTCAATATATACTTCAAACAATGATCCACATTTATTCATATGAGAATGTTCATACATATATAGTGAGTCTTGCGGCTCTTTGCGCACTTTTGCTCTCTCTTTGCTTTACTCTTTCGCACTCATTGAAATATCTTTTGTCAGTTGCGCTCATTTTAGTCGTCTGTGCGCTTTGACAGTTCACAAAATTAGACAGTTTTTCACTTCTGGGCGCGAACAAATGGTGCGATTACCAAGTAATTAACTTGTAATTAGTTATCCGCTTTTCTAGCACGCGTCTACTCACATATTATTTGGCTACGTCGACGTGTGACTTTTTTGACGCGTCGAATGTGTGCGCACAAAGCAAACATACTACGTGCAACTTGTGTTTACAAAAAAGGAACAGAAAATACTTTGGGTGACGTGTGACTAAACAATTATCTCACCGGCTAAGTGATTTTGTGGTTTTCGAGACTTTTTTGTAGTGTGACGTAGTGCAGAGAAAGCAAGTATCAATAAAGTACTAGAAAACAACAAGAGTTAGCAGCCAAAACATGTGAGTGTATATAATATGTAACTACTTTTTGTCTGATTTTTTGTGTTGAAATATTTCTATTGTGATTGGATTGCCTCTCTAAAGTCTAGACTGAGTAAATGTCAGATATGATATCTGTACGTATGCGCGTGTGTGCTCGCATTGCTTTGATTGCCTTGTATAAGTGATCTGTCTGCCCTCCCACATCCATACATACGTACATAAATATGTATATTTTAACATAAACATTCCTACATTGTTGCAGTTAGGCGGCCTCTTGCTGTTGTTTAGAAATCAGTGCCTCTTTTGCATTGCTTCGTTCTGCTTCGATTGATTTCTGTGGCAGTCAAGTGAGCCGCGTTCGCGAATTCCTTATATCCAACCGATCGCTACATCTTCAAATAAATAAAATTCTTGTGGTATGATACAACGAAATCATAAATTTATCAGCAAATTACCGTCACTGTCCTCAGAAAAGCGTATGATTTTATTGATGTTTTTTTTCTTCCATAATTACCATAAATCGTAAATCTCACGTCTCCTCGCTCTCGCTAAAAAACGGTTGTTCAGTGAAAGTTTTATTACGCTCTCTTGAGTCACTCAGGCGCTAAATTCAGTTTTAAATAAATTCTTCCACGTTATCAATTGACTATGAAGTGAATTTCTAACTAAAAACGTGATCTGCCCATCAAATTTCTTACAGATCTGATAAAAGTTGTGTATATAGTGCTGAATATTTAGCTTCAGTATATTGACTTGCGTGCAAAAAGTAATAAAAATTGTTTTTGTTTGTTTAGAATGCTACCGACTGAGGAGAGCGCTGCCAGATTTTTATATAAAATGTCTAACATTATTTTGAAGAATGATTTTTGTAGCGGTTTTTTTTTTTATTATTTGCCCACAGCCATTCAACGTTAATACAATGAAAATTATATTAGATTTTCGTGAAACATATTTTTCAGTATCATTAGACGAGTCAAGGAACTATTTGAGGATTTTATAATATATTGTATATTGATGGTTTTAGTTTGGAATTTATCGTTTTTTATTATATGACTGCAGGCGATAAATTTTAAGATCAGTCGTCCCATTCAAATCTTTAGAATTACATTTTTACCAAGAAGAAAAAATCGACAGTGTGTTAATTAATGTTTGGAGGCTAGTGCTTATTTCATATATGACTAATTAGAGCTTCTTATGATATTGAAAAGTATGTTTCAGGAAATTTCTTTTACTAACCTTAGCGCTAGCCTTATATTAATTCTAAAGATGTTAATGATACTAGCAGGTGCCAAAATAAAAGAAGTTTCCTAAAACATTTTTTGCAGTATGATAAGGCAAGCCAAGCTTTTTTATGGATTTTATAATATATTATAATTTATATTTACGTTATTAGTATCCTATAGCTGTATTCGCCTAATCGCTAGACCTTGCCACCATGCCATTTACATCTTTAGAATTTATAGTTGTTAGCTTGCAACAAAGTTTTTAGATTGGAAAAGTTGGCACATCCCGTTTTTTATTCTATCTCTTTTTTCATTATTATCTAGAAAAACATTTTTTTCGATCAAGAAAAAACAGCTCATTGCTTGGAGACTTTTTCGTACCTCTTTATAACTAAGAAAAATTATAATCTGGCAACACTCCATCAGTCAAATTACTTATACTCACGAGATCCAAGCACTCTCTTGTTACGCTCTCGCTTTTTCGAGCGTTCCCGCGCATTCTCGTGCTCATTTATAACGCTAATTCACACTATTTAATACTCTTTGCCTGCTCCAAGCGCACTCATTTATTATATTATTGTTTATTCAAGTGTTATTGAGTTGTTGTTGCTTATAGTTGTGCTGATGTGCTTGACTTCTTCGGGCCAAACAGTTTGTACCATGCTTTTTGTATACCAAGCAGTTTGATTTAGCCAATATCAATTAATGTATGTGTATCAGACGTGTATACATATGTGTGTATGTATGTACATATATTTGCTTGTGACATATTGTTCACTGAATGTGGAATAATTTCACTTGTAAAGTGTTATCAGCAAAGAAGAATTGTTGTGATTTTGGTGTTTTGTGGTTTAATTTATAAAATGTGTCACCTTTTTGACAAAGCAAGTGCTGCAGGTTATCAGTTTTAATGGGAATTTTAACCAAAAAAAAAAAAAAAAAACATGTTTAATGCCGATTAGTCCAACAAAAAAATATTTCAATTTACAATTAAAACATTTTATTTTTGTTATAATGTGTTTAATGGGTGCAATTCTTTCCCGGCGCTTCTTTCTGTATAATTCTCAACTAATTTCTAACTTTTCCTTAAATTACTCAACTATTCTAAAATATGGTTACAAGTGCCCAGACTACTGTAAAACTTTTAGGTAGGAGAGTGCAACCAGTCGGCTCAATATTCCCTTCAAACAGCTGTTGAATGGTTATTTAAAGTTTCGTTCAAGCCAGGTTACAAATTTCACCAAAAAAAAAAAAAACATACCAGTCTCGAACTAGTTCAAGTAGAGTAAAAAAATTATGACTAAAAAATAATCATAGCTTTAAACCACTATATTATATGTATATTACTAGAAGGAAATCATAAAATATATTAAAAATTAAAAAAAAAAATATTATAAGTGGGCCAAGACGGTTCTTTTTCAAACTAGTTTCACTTAAAAATCCATATTTTCAGTCTAGATATACCTAGAAAAAAATCATATACGAAATTTAAATAAAAAATATTGTAAGTGGTCGAAGTCAGTTCTTTTTTAAACTAATTGCATTTAAACCCAATATTTCTTGCTTTAAAATCATACAAAAATTTAATAAATAAATATCATAAATGGTCCAAGCTTGTCTCTCTTTTAACTAGTTGCATTTAAATTCAATATTTCCATCATGGACTATTGTTTTTCATTGCTTGTAAGCTGCTTCTTTATAGAAAATTTACTATTATTTCTTAACTACTCGCCACTTTAAGGCCACAGCTATGTACATAATCTTTAGAAGGCCGTTCTAAGCCGCCCTAATACTAAGAAAAATAATTAAATTTTTTTATATAATTTTTAATATTTTTTTTGCGTTTAATTTGCGCTCACTCTATTCATTCTCTGTGCCTCTACATAAGCATGGGTATCTACTGTGGTGTGCGCTTTGGCGCGGCTCATACAGTCAGCTGTTGGCTGACAGTTTGCTTGCTTGGCTATAAACTGTGCGCACAACATGTAAATCTTTTAGTATTTAAAAAACTTTTGTTGTATCAGAACCTGTCATTACAAAAGTGCCGCGGTTTGATGACTTTCAATTGAGCGCTCGTTGCCGACAAAAGCGTCAACTTTAGTTCCACTTGTTGTCTTAGTGTTAATTGAATTTCGTGTTGCTGCGCTAACTGCTTCGGTGGCGTGTCTTTTTAGATCTGAAAATTTGTCGAAATGAAAGTGTTTGTGTAGTTAATTTTTATGGGCACTGATAAAAGATACGCACATTAAATGAAAGAAAATTTAAAAAGTTGTGCTGAAGAGATGTGCGCTGAAAGTTTCGAACTGCAAATAAAAAGTGTTTGAAGTCATGTGTGTAAAGGAAATTGTGGCGGATTCATGGTAGCATCATAAGAAGGATAAAAATCAAAATTCGTAATCAAAAAAAGTGGCACTCAAAGTGTAAAAATTCTCAGTTTTAGTTTAAAAAACAGCATTTTAATCAGAAAATACAAAAATGAAGCGTTTGGAGGAGGAAAAGGAGTTTCATAGTGTAAGTTTAATTGTGGATTTTCTAAGCAAAAGAAGAGTGACAGTAGAATATGGCTCCATTGTAGTAGCCTAAACGCTGCAATATTTATTTTTTCTTAAATTAATTTTCATAACTGACATATTCGAAAATAAATTCTTCATAGTATTATTGATATTTCTTTGGTAGAATTATTGATATTTTCGAAAATAAATGTTTCATAAATTTATTGAAATTTTTTTTGTGAAAAAATTGATATTTTCGGAAGTAAATTTCTCTTAGTATTATTGAGCTTTCTTTGCTATAAAAATTATTAAGATTTCTTTGCTAAAAAAGTTGATATTTTCAAAAATAAATTTTTCATAATTTTATTGAAATTTCTTTGCTGAAAAAATTGATATTTTCGAAAATAAAATTTTCATAGTATTATTGAAATTTTTTGGTGAAAAACCTGATATTTTCAAAAATAATTTTTTCATAGTGTTATTGAAATTTCTTTGGTGAAAGAATTGAGCATCGCTACAATAGCTGAAGAAATTGTTCAGATCGGACTGCTGTAATATATAGCTGTGATACAACAGTTGTATAAGTCTTTATATGGAAAGTCTCTTTTTTTGACGAGATATATTCACTAAATTTGGCTCGAATTATTATTCAAAGCATTGCTGCAATCTCTGAAGAAATTGTTTAGATCGGGCGACTTTAGCATATAGCTGCCATACAAACTGTATATTACAACTAAATTCTTTATATTGAAATTTTTTTATTTAATGAGATATTTGCCTGAAATTTAGCATATGCTTCTATTTTAAGCATCGCTGCATTCTCTGAAGAAATTATATAGATCGGACCACTATAGCATATAGCTGCCAAACAAACTGTTCGGTCAAAATCCAATTTCTGTACGAAATTTTTTTTTATTTCTGAAGTTATCTTTTCAAAATTTGGCATAGATTATTTCCTAAGTGATTACTACAATCTCCGAACTTGTTTAGATCGGACTGCTATAGCCTCATTAAGTTTTTGTAAGGCATCCTTTATATTTGTGTGAAGGTTTTATAATTTCATTGCGGCCGAAGTTAATGTTTTTTCTTGTTTTTGTCATCGAAATGTCTAGATTTGTAAATAAATATGGCTAACAAACTTGTGTATTCGTAATATCAATATTTTTCCTTATAATTTTATATATATTTTTTTTCTTAATCTCCCATTAAATAATAATTAAATAATTTTTGCAAATATTCAATAAGGTTATCAACATAAATTATAAACCACTATTACAGCATCATTATAGATAAATTTGATATCTATGTATTTTTATATTATTTATTTAAATTGCCACAATTTAATTCTGGAATGTTTATAAATAAACCTGTTTCCGTTTCCACTTAAATGGGAAAATCATCAATATTCATTTAATTTGCAATAAATGCAATTTAATTGAATTCTACACATATCTGTAATTTAACAGCTAATTAATTAAAGATTTTACATTTAATAAGCTGCCAATTTGCCAAAGCTTTGTAGTGAACCAGCTTTAATTAGCTAACACATGCCTACTTACAACTACACGTACACATATTACAATATAGCAAATTGCACAGAGCCAATCGTTCGTTGCAAGCAATTATAACTGTTACTATGAATTATTAGGTTCGTGCTGCTATAGAAAAAATTAAATAATAGTTGCAAGTAAATTTTGTAAAATTGCTCAAAGAGGTAGGATTCAAAGTAGTGGAAATTCAAAAAAAACAAAAAAAAACATAAATAAATAAAACAAAATTAGTTTAGACTATAAAGTTTTATTTTTGCAAATATTTTGTTACAGTAAGCATTTTTATATATCTCTGGCAATATTCAAGCCTGCTTTGCTAACCAACAACAGCTGTTGCTTGCCGCACAGTGTACAGTGCGCATAGAAGTAAATAATATATTCCAAACACATTTCGGCACTTAGCATAGGTAAATAGGCAAATAAACCTTCATGTGAAATATGTTTGTATGGAGCACACGAGCATTTTCGTTGCTATAGATGCGTATATACATATGTAAGTCAAACTGCTTTTAAGTTAGACCTCCACAAGTGTTTGAATATCGACAGACCTCTCGAAAGCGTTCTAAAAGCTAGCGTTCTAAATGCGAGTAAATAGGTTAATTTTATATGTTCTGTGCTTATGCGCGCCGGTATGTGTGTGTGTAGGTTGCTAAGTTTCATTATTTGCCACACACTTTTGGCTTTGTATACGGTAACTGGCAACAGGTTTCAACTCATTCTGGCCTAAATCACCGGTCGCAAGGCGTGTGATTCGCATTTCACAAAGCGCCAAGAGCGTGAAAAAAAAAAATAGTTTGTATGTTTCTATGTAAAAATGTTAAGAACTTCATCTACCATTTATACACACATAAATATATTTGTATGTACATATATAACTCGTGCAACTTGGCACACATACATACCATTTCAATTGCATTGGAAACATGTTCCATAAACATTGAAAGTACTATATACTAAAAAGCTATAAAAAACTGATATTTTTCTCGCTTAATAGGTTCTTAGACAGATCTTCGAAAATCTCGCCTAGTATGTGCTCTTTAGCTTTGACATTGGTTTTCACGGGTAAAAAATAGCCTTTTTCAAAAATTTTTTTTCTTATATAAAAAATCAAATATTTAATTAATATTTTTTATTTTTACAAATATGCATACTTCTGAAATTTTTTGAAAAAAAAATTTAAACTGGTCCATTGCGAGGCCATTTTCGGTGACTCCTCGGAGAAAAGATGCGCCCGCGTTACCCAGATATCTCCTTACAGGATCGTTTAAAATGAAAAACCCGTGTTTTAGAACTTGGACAATGGAAAAAACTTTAAATTGGATTTTTGCCGGACATTTTTCAAAAAAATTAAAATTTCGCGACATTTTTCTGTTCAAATAGTTTTAATCAAAAAAAAAAAAAAAAAAAACAAAAATCCTTCATCCAATTCCTTAAGAATTTTATTTCAAGGATTTGTGTGAGATTTCATGAAGATCGGTTGAGTAGTCCTTGAGAAATCTTGCCGACTGACTTCGAAAACACAGTTTCGAGACAAACGCGTTTAAAGATGGCCCACTTATCGCATCGAGTTCTCAAGGTTGCCTCTCCGAAACTATTACTCGAATCAACTTGAAAATTTAGGACAATAAAAAAAATCGATTTTTTAAAACCCCAAATCTATACCCAAAAGCTCACCTATGTATAGAACTGAACGGACTAAATCGACGAACTTTTCTGTTATTTCATGATTGTATGTAGACTTAACAATAAAAAATTGTTTTAGATATCAAAAACTGAGGTTCCAGGGTTTTAATGAATTGCATTGTGCTCAACATAGTATAGATAGTATAAATGGTTATGAAAATTGAGACCCGAGGTAAATTTCGTGTTGCTTTAGGCTCAACATAACTTGAAATAATTTTTGCAGACTGAGATCTCCAGGGCTACAAATAAGCTCAACATAATCTAAAATAGTTTTTGTGGATATTAAAAAGTGAGGTCTCCAGCATTATATTGAGATCACTATAACCTAGAGTAATATTCGTAGGTACGAAATGTGAGATCAGCAGGGTTGCATTGAGCTTAACCTAACCTAAAGTAATTTTCACTAAACTCAACTTAACCTAAAGTAATTTGGCAGATATTAAAAATTGAATATGAAAAATGGAGCTCAACAGGGTTGTACTGGGCTCAACATAACCTAAAATAATTTTTTAGATATTGAAAATGGGGCTAAAACGTTAGAAGCCCGAATCGTATTTAATAATGCGAATTATTGGAAAATTTATTGTCGCGGCTTTTTAATACACAAAAAAAAAAAAAAAATAAACACAAATAAAACTGGTAATAATAGTAAATCGGTTCCAGTATAATTTACAAACAATTTTAAAGCCATTAATTATTTTTTATTTTATGGTAATGCCACGTTTTATATTATTTTTGACACTTATTTTAATTAACATTAAATACCACTCCGCTTAACATTTAATCATCCGTTAAAAATACATTTTAATTATTGGGTTCAATAAGAGCTTTTTTTGTGCTTCAAACGGAAATAAATCAAATTAAAACAAGCGTCATAATAGTATTTGTAAATATTGTCTCTGATATTTTTTTTGACTACTGTTTTTTTACAACGAGTTGCTAATTGAATTTGCACACTAACCACATGCTTCTATATCTATAGTATCTATGCTTTTGATAGTTAATGTGTATCTATAAACTATATTAGATTTTGATAGTAAGTATGTATATAATACGTATGTACAATCACATAGTACAATAGTAGACTCCAAAATTAGAATGGCAATAGTTTTTTATTTTTAATTTGAACGCTAAGTACGTGAGTTGATTGTTATAATACGATATTTGACGACAAATTTACTGTGCAATCTGGCACCTCACAACATGAACATAAAGTTTGATATTTTTTATGGAATATATACTTAGAGGATTTTGGCTTGTGAGCGCTATTTGTATTGTCTACAGTAACTTAAAATATTCATTATATTTTTTTTTAGAAATTTTCGAATGCTCATAACTCCAAATTACTGCTGTGTGCCAAGTGTCTGTTCTCTTTCCTTTTTTTCTTATCTCCAAATATTATCCAAAAGCCACCTCTTTTGTTAATATTTTTTCGAACTTTTTTCCAAAACTAGTAATTAACTTTGTTTTGTAAGAATATCTAGCTTTTTCCCAGCCAATCCGAAAGCCATTATGTCGGCTCCATACATACACACATTTTTGTTTGCTAATACATTTGCTATATTTTTAATTAGCTCTTAAGCAATATGCGAAAACATAACTAAATCATAAATGTATATTTTCTTTGCCGCGCTAAGTGGTGCTAAGTGCTTAAACGTTAAGAACTTTATGAGCTTTTGTCATAAAAGTATTGTGGTGGGAAAGATTTATGATGGAAGCGTAAACCTGAGAAGCCACTTCTTCGAAAATTGTTGTATTTTATGTTTATAAATTATTATTTATTTTTTGTTTGTAGTTTTTTTAATGTACTTAGTAAAAGAGGTACAGAGAAGGGGAAAAAGCAAGAAAAAAAGGAGAAGGCGATAACTTTAGCTATAATACCCTTCACAGATGATTTTTTTAGGGCGTAAGTAGATATTTATCTTTATTTTGATGAGCTATTATTTGTGGCGATCCCAGGTTTAATAAGCTGTGCCAATTTTCCTGAAGATACCAGGTCAAATAAAAATATTTTCGATAAAAGGACTTGCGTTTGACCGATCAGTTTGTATGACACCCTATATGCTGTATTTACCCTGATCGGCACAATTTCTTGGGAGATTGTAGCGGTGTTTTCAATAGAAACTTCGTGCCGCATTTCTTGAAGATATCTTGTCAAATAAAAAATTTTTCCCAAATATAAAATTAAAGTTTTGAGGGTCCGTTTGTTGGTAGTTATATGTTGTAATTATCCGCCCCGGAACAATTTCTTCGGAGATTATAGCGATCCCTTTAAATAATTATCCCTTGCCAAATTTCGTAAAAGATCCCCTTGTCAAATGAAAAAGTTTTCCATATAAGAACTTGAATTTTAAGGGTCAGTTTGTATGGCAGCTATATGCTATAGTTATCCGATCGGCTCAATTTCTTTAGAGATTGTTGCGATGACTTATGTAAAAACACTTCCAAAATTTCATGAAGATCCCGAAACCCAAATAAACAAGTTTTCCATATAAGGACTTCAGTTTGATTGATCAGTTTGTATGGCAGCAATATGTTATAGTGATTTAATCGGAAAAATTTCTTCAGGAATTGTTGCGATGTCTTAAATAATACCACTTGTCAAATTAAAATGTTGCATGTATTTTTACATATATACTTTGCATATAGCACACATGCATCACTTATAAAACAACTAAAAATTATTCAAATGACAGTGAGTTGGAATTATTAAATGCTAGTAGCTCGTAGAATTTGCATACTTATTTTGTATTGCTTTGATTTCCATTCAAGCTTATCACTAATCATGCATACATACGCACATATATGCACGTACGTGTAAAAAAAGTAGCTACCCGCTCGTGTTGCCATTTACTTATGCAATTTTAGCTGGAAACTTTACACGCCAATGATTAGCTGCTGTTAATCCGCAATTACTTTTATACACATATTTACATATCAGTAGAAATCTTACAACTGCCACTATATACATACATACAAGCATACATCTAGCATTAACACGGCTTAGAAATTAGTTTGTGATCTTGTAAATCACGTTCTTGAAAAACCTGATTTGATAGTGTTTTGTGTTTTTTTTTTGCTTTCCGGTTTTTATTTTATCAGAAAATTTGCAGTATTATTATAGGAAAAATACTACTTAATTTGATTATTGCCGACTTACAGGTAAACAGTTTTGTAATAATGCATATTTTTGTAGATGTAGCAAGGTACATGCTTTTCAGGGAATATGTATATGAGGATGAACTGCATTTTGTTGGAATTTTTATAACTCAATTACCAACCACATTATTGCACTACACAAAGTTATTGCATTTTTTTTTTTTTTTGCATTTTTTTTTTATAATAAATTTTAAATTTTTTTACTACTTTGTAATTAATTAAACAGCGCTTGCATTACATATATGCAAATTTGTATGTCAGCAGCGTGATAATTAAACATGCAACACGTGTGGCAACCATACACATTACGAAAGCGGTTGCCATTTAGCTAGAAACGGGTGTAATAGCAAGTCATTTTCTAAGAAAATACTCACATGAGTGCAAAAGATATTTTATTAATGATTTATTCTTGTTGCCAAGTGGGGGATTCCCTTTGTAATTATAAATTTAATGCGAAATTCGCCGGAAATATAGTTATGATTGAAAATTATATTGTTTTTACAGTTGCGAGATTTTGAAATCTATATTAAAACTGAATTGCAGCAGCTTTAAGCGCTCTTCTCAGCGCTTTTTCAATGCATACGTTTAGCAGCTAAGCCTTTTATCTGCTTATGCCACCACATACGGTATTTTTAATGCTGCCACCTTTTTCAATTTACCGCTTAACTAGCTAAACCTTAATTAGTAACGAACACAGATGGTAGAGCACACCACAAATTGCATGCTGCATGCTGCTGTAGCAGCTAATAAAGCATATTTAAATGACCAAGGAAGGGTGGTTCTTAAATGGCCATACTACGCGAACTAGTCACGAAATTTGTAACATATCGATTGAAATGTCTTTTTCTCTCCAAGCTGCTCCTTATTTGTTGGAACCGTCAATATCGGACCACTATAGCATATAGCTGTCATACAAACTGGCTCATCAGATTCAAGTTCTTGTATGGAAAACTGTTTTATTTGTCAAGATATTTTCTCGAAATTTTTTCACAGATTATTGTTTAAGCCAAAGCTACAATCTTTCCCAAGAAAATGTTCAGATCGGAACAAATGCAGCATATAGCTGTCATAAAAAACTGGCCCATCAGGGAAACAAGTTCTTGTATGGAAAACTCTTTTATTTGCCAAGATATTTTCTCGAAATTTTTTAAAAAGATTATTGTTTAAGCCAAAGCTACAATATTTCCCAGAAAAATGTTCAGATCGGACTAGTATAGCATATAGCTGTCATACGAACTGAACGCTCATATTGAGTTCTTATATGGAAAACGTCTTTATTTCCCAAAATATCTTCATGCAATTTGGCACAGATTATTCCTAGAGACAGGGCTACAATCTCCGTAGAAATTGTTCCGATCCGACAACTATAGCATATAGGTGCCATACAACCTGAACGAATAAATTTGATTTTCGATTGATTAATTTTTAGTTTTTTTTTTATTTAATTTTTTTTAGGACCACCCTAATTTAAAATCATAGACTTGCATATCGTATGTGTTCAAAATTGTTAGATTTTTCTAATTTCTTACAATCATTAGCTATTATTCCCTTTCATATGACATTTCCAAGTGGTTGGAAGTTCGTTTTCACCCAAAGCTTCCGCAAACGATACAAAAAGAATTGTAAAGAACTATGCACCCACACACCAAGCCAATATAAAAGTTATATATCTACAATCCACATTTTTGTTATTGCTTACGTTTTAGTCTGTCTTCGCTAGTTAATTTGCCAACATCATTATTAGCAGCAACATTAACTCCCCACTCTTCATTGCCTTTTGCGATTATAATTTGTACAATACATCCCAGCGCCGCGTTGACATGCAGCTGTCATGTCCATCCCGGCAACGAGTCAACCTGACAACCCACCCATTTACTTTTACACTCACTCTCCTATCCACAACAATCTGGCCACCCACCCGGCTACCTTAGTTCTGCAGACCGTAGCCAATGGCAGTCGGTGACTGACTTATGTACCAGCTAGTGGGCAATGGGGACGACACACGGTTACAATCATTTGTCAGTTGCACTTGATGTTCATTTGTAAGTGACGCTGGCAACATATGCATATCAGTTCGATTAGTTCGCATGTCAAAGGAACATACACACATTTATATTGATGGATATATATATTCGAGTGTATTTATTAGTTCTCTATACGCTCACCTTTAGATTTATTCGAGCGTGTACTTGTAGATACAAAATAAAATTTGATATTTAAATCTACTCATACATTTACATATACTTTTACATACGTATATGTGCATGTGCTTTGTCCGTCCACACGGCCTCATCAGTCTCATCAAAATTTAGTTGGTACGAGCCAGCACTGATAAGCTACTGCGGTTCGACAGTTGTTGATGTCACTGTAGAAAAACGTGACTGGTAAGTCATACATACATATCCACAACAAATTTGCAATATAACATTTCATGGGATGCAATGAATATTGAAATTCAACGAAATACATACATACATATGTGCAGTTTCTAATATTGCTAAGAGATTCGCCTCTGATTGGACATGCTAGATGAGTCGCCCAGCATATTGCGTTATGTTGTTGCTTTCGACCCAGATGTTGTTGTCGCTTGTAGCAGATTAAATCAATAAGTTCCCTTATAGGGGATTACGAAAGCTAACAAAAGGTGATTGAGGTTACTTGCAGTGGCTGCGAGTAATTGGAAAAATGGGTGAAAGGTCTCCAGATTATTTAGCTGATAGCGAGGGAAAATTGGCAAAATATTTTATAAATATGCAAAGTATGGGTTATTGCAAAAAATAATGCATTATTTATTATTGCTTTACTAGATTTAATGTTCATGTTTCGGATTATACTATTTTTGTTCTTGATGCGTATATGAAATTTCAAACTGTCAGCTGTTATTACTATTCGTCTTCTGCTTTATTGACACTGTATTGACATGACCTAGCCAGCTTTGGTTCCAAGGTAGACGACAATTTTTTCCCAACCCCACTTCCCAAGTTATGATTGTCAACAGTGACGTGGGAGCTTAGGTGCTAGTGCGACGATTGCTTTTTCGATAACAGGAGATATTTCGTCTTAGTCTCGTTCACTACCAGACCCATTTGCTTTGCTTTCTTATCCATTCTGGGCCAGACCTAAAGGCGCGGTTGTTATGGCCAATCATATCGATGTGATCCGCCAGTTGTACACTCTTGTGGAAGATTGGTATCGAACGTCTCGGGGAGGTCCTTCCCAATTCCTGACGGAGCTTTTGGTATTGTTCAACGTCGGTTTACACAGCCGTATTAGTTTTTCGGGGTTACCAAATTCAGACATCGCGGCATAAAGGCAGCTACTTTTCGTGCTGTCAAAAGCAGCTTTGAAATCGACGTAGAGGTGTTGTGTGTCGATATTCTTTTCACCAAGTCGTGGCGTATTGTGAATTCCTAGTCAGCTGTTGATTTTCCAGGCCCAAAGCCACATTCATAAGGTCCAATCAGTTTATTGTCGGTGGGCTTGAGTCTTTCACACAAAACGTTCGATAGAATCGATGTTGAGGACCCTTATCCCACGGTATTTGGCGCAGATTTTGGATTGGTAAGAGCACACTTAAATTCTAATCGTCGGGCAGGCTTTCGTCCGAAATTTCCATATTCCTTATTAATTCTTCGCCGCCGTATTTGAATAGCTCCGCCGGCAATCGATCTACCCTCGTGGCTTTGTTCTTTAGACAGGGCCCAAATTTCCCATTTTGAACTTCTTGATCGTCGGGCATTGTAACGACTGCTCCATCCTCATCGATTGGGGAATGGCGTCCGCCGTATTCTGGAATTCTGCTTTCAGTGCATTCTTTTCTTCTAAACTTCTGTTTCTCGATATACTTAGAATAAAAACGTAAACAATACTAAAATCTCATTTGTCTATTCACTCTTTTCAGACGGGTTCAACCCTAACGCCCGAAATGTTGCTGACAACGTCCGAGTCATCGACGTACAGCGCCGCCGAAGTGGCCGGCCGTCTACAGGTCGACACGCGTACCGGTCTCAAATGGACCGAGGCAAAGTATCGAGCAAAAATTATCGGACACAATGAGTTGAATGTGAACGAGGAGGATCCTACATGGAAGAAATATATTGAACAGTTTAAGAATCCACTTATACTGCTGTTGCTGGGTAGCGCGCTAGTTTCGGTGATTATGAAACAGTATGACGATGCTGTGAGCATAACGATAGCCATCATCATAGTGGTAACGGTCGCTTTCATACAAGAATACCGTTCGGAGAAGAGTTTGGAGGAGTTAAAGAAGCTGGTGCCACCCGAGTGCCATTGTCTGCGCGAAGGACGACTCGATACGTTTTTGGCGCGTGAGTTAGTGCCCGGCGATGTGGTGTACTTGAATGTAGGCGATCGTGTACCCGCCGATGTGCGGCTCTTCGATGCAATCGATCTATCGATCGATGAGTCAAGCTTCACGGGCGAAACGGAGCCGGCGCGCAAAAGCACTGAGCTCATACTGAGCAGCACCACCAATAAGGATCATACAAATATGAAAAATGTCGCCTTTATGGGCACTTTGGTGCGCTGCGGCAATGGCAAGGGTGTTGTAGTGAGCACCGGTGAGCGCAGTGAGTTCGGTGAAGTTTTCAAAATGATGCAGGCTGAAGAAGCGCCGAAGACACCGTTACAGAAATCGATGGATATACTCGGTGCACAGCTAAGTTTCTATTCGTTTCTCATCATTGGCGTAATTATGCTGTTGGGTTGGCTACAAGGTAAACCACTAACCGAAATGTTCAATATAAGCGTTTCTTTGGCTGTCGCCGCCATACCCGAAGGCCTACCCATTGTGGTCACCGTGACGCTGGCACTCGGTGTCATGCGTATGGCCAAACGCAATGCGATTGTGAAGAAATTGCCAACCGTCGAGACGCTCGGTTGCGTGAATGTCATTTGTTCGGACAAAACGGGCACTTTGACGAAGAACGAAATGACAGCGACAGTTATCATCACATCTGACGGCTATATGGCCGATGTTACCGGCGCGGGTTATAATGACCAAGGCGAAATACATATACGCAATTGCAACAACGTCGAAATGGCCAAAGCAAACATCACAAACTTGTTAGAAATCGGCGCGGTCTGCAATAATGCCTACATACAGAATGGCACGCTGCTCGGTCAGCCGACAGAGGGCGCACTTATCGCTGTCGCCATGAAGAATGGCATGTACGCCACCGCCGAGAACTATGTGCGCATACAGGAGTATCCATTCTCGTCCGAACAGAAAATGATGGCTGTCAAGTGCATACACAAGTACAACAATAACAAAGAGGAAATCTTCTTTGCTAAAGGCGCGTTGGAAATGCTGTTGCCGCAATGCACGAAATACATGTTCGGCACACAAACGGTGCCGTTGACAAAGCAAAATGAGGCGGAATTCCTTGCGGAGGCATATGAAATTGGCCGCAAGGGCTTGCGTGTGCTGGCGCTGGCGAAAGGACGCAGCCTGCAGGATCTCATCTACTGTGGCCTGGTGGGCATAACCGATCCGCCGCGTCCATTGGTACGCGAATCCATTGAGATGCTGATGCAGAGTGGCGTGCGCGTCAAAATGGTCACGGGTGATGCGCAGGAGACGGCCATGGCGATTGGTGAGTCGAAAGCTTTAATTTTTCTTTCAAAATTTATATGAAACTCATATTTCCTACCAGTTATACTTGATTTCCGCGTTGCTTGGTTCACCAAGCTGTGGTTGCCATTGATACCTGCCGCAAAGCAGTTTTTAAAATGGCATATCGTTGTATGTCGGAGAGACTTTTAATTAACCATTCCCTTCTTATGCCGTCGGTTCTTTCGAATTTCGCACCCACACCAAAAATCAAAGTCCTGCTTTCTTTGCAACTTTTGGCGCAACTCATGCAATTATACCGGCTTGTGTAAGGCCTTGCGCCGAAAAGTAAGCAAACAAATTTGCATTGTTGAGTAAACTGTGATTTATCAGCAGCGCCAAAGTCGTTGAAACCGACGACAAGCACTTCGTAAGTAACCTTAACTTCACCAAAATCATTAAGGCTGCAATTTGCGCCACAAATTCCGGCAAGCGACGCTTACTTTTTATACCTATGAGTAACATATGTATATACCTGCGTTGACTCGTGCAGCCGGCGCTTGTGTGCAATGAATTTCCTTTCAGCCGAATTGATGTAGCCAAATTTGTAGACGGCAGGCGTCCATTCGTGCCGAACTTTAGACCTTCAAGTGTCTCTCCACTCGAAACTGTAGAATTTGGGCACACTGCTCTGTAACCGTTACTGCTTTTGAGTAAATCACACTTATTCTCGGCTCTTGCTTTGGCTTGTATGAAAGTGGCGGTTGTGTGGGTGCGCCATGTTGCTGAAAGCTCTAACTATCGAGCTGAGACTCGAGCAGATTAAATG
Source organism: Bactrocera correcta (assembly GCA_027475135.1). Lineage (NCBI taxonomy): Eukaryota > Metazoa > Arthropoda > Insecta > Diptera > Tephritidae > Bactrocera > Bactrocera correcta. The sequence goes on from CM050323.1 coordinate 102,993,038, forward strand.
CATTTTTGTGTATTCACTGTCGACGCGCTAAAGCGCTTGGGTATACCAAGAAATTAATTAACCATGTTTGGTATGCGACTGGGAACTCGGCACAAGGCACTGAGTTGAGAGGATGCAAATGTAATGGTATAAGAGAACGAGCGTCGGCGGTAGATATGAGGAATACAATTGTTATGAAATTAGGTTAAGGGGCGTGTGGTAATTGCAGCTTTAGAAAAATGTGTTGGCAAGCGAAGAGTGTGTGGAACGTGAAAGGGACTATGGAGCGCCAGTGCTAGAGTGGTAGCAAATAACAACTTAAGCGGCCACTTGTGCTATGTTGCCAATAGTGAAGCATGCAATGAAAGAAATGGACTAGCAAATTGGGAGCGCACGTAACGAAACCAAGCGATGCAAGGAAAGCAAAGTAAAAGGGAATTCATGTGCATACAACTGTGTTTCGGACCAATGAATAACAGAAGGAAATGTCATAATGGAAGACTGTGGTGATGCACAATTTAGTGAAATGAATGAAAACGTGAAAATACTGATGGAGCAGTGTTGTGGTGAAATCGTATGAGCATATAGGAAATGAATCTCGTAATAAATATTAGGTAAAAGTGAGGAATGTAAAGCAAGAAACTTTTTTTTTGATAATTTTATTGGTAAACAACACTCCACTGGCTTTGCTAAATTGGTCTCCAGTTGTTATACCTTCATAAGGGTGCCCATAACAGGAAGTTGCAATACGCAGATGGAAAAGTCGCAGAACCTATAAAGTGTGATATAGAGTATAGTATTTGCAAATGATAAGTTTGACGAGCTGAGAGGATTTAGTCATGTTCGTAGGTCTGTATATATATGAAACTTTGGAGATAATGATCTGAAAATTTGTACATGACCTCTTCTTCCTAAAAAACTGCTAATTTTTCAGATTCACTGCTATCGGACCACTATAGCATATAGCTACCCTACAAACTTGTTGATCAAAACCCTGTCCTTGTATGGAAAACTTTTTTAGCTTAAGAGATATCTTCACGAAATTTAACACAGATTATTATCCAAGGCATAGCTATAAACTACGAAGAAATTGTTCAGTATTTGCTACTATATCATATAGCTGTCATACAAATTTTTCGATAAAAATCAAGTTCTTATGTGAAAAACTTTTTTTATTTCAAAATATATCCTCAAAAAAATTCGGCATGTATTATTGTCTAAGATAACGGTACAATCTGCGTAGAATTTGTTCAGATCGTGCTACAATAACATATAGCTGCCATACAATGCCAAAAAAAAATCGCTGAAAATAATTTGTATATCCAAATATTTAACCGAATATTGCAATGGACTAACCGAAAAGCACCCAAAACGAATAAAATATTTAAATTTTTTCTGTACATGCCATAGGAGACTTCGATGCAATGCAAAAAAATTCGCTGAAAATAATTTGTTTAGCCGAATGGACTAACCGAAAATCACCCAAGATCAATAAATGACCACTAAACAAAATTTACGGCTTAGAATAATGCTTCTAACAACATTTTGATTCTCGTTAGTTAACAAGTAAATGCAAAAAAAGTTGGGTGCGACTTTACACTCAAGAAGAACCACTTGACTCAGCAGGCAAATTAAGTTAGCAGCGTAAAAAAATAGTAGAGTGCCACAGTAATAAGTTTATAATTAAGTAAAGAACATAACAAATAAGTAACTGCCAAGAATTTTTTAGAAAGGTGCCAAATTGCACCAAAATTAGGGATTAATTTATATTTGCGCCTAAATGTATGCTACAAATATTGAATTTTATTGTTTACAAACCACTTCGTAGACATAAATGAAAAGTGTTGCCATTAAGAAGTAAAATATTTGTATTTTGAAACAATAATTTCTACTTCTCTTTATCTTATTATATTTTTTCGTTTCTCTCTATCACCTCTTTTCTAGTAACAGCGCTAATTACATTGCTATCATTTCTTTCTGCATGAATTTCTAGCTCATTGATTTTTTATTGTTTCCTGCTCGTTTATCGTTTTGTGTTTAAGCACGTTTTATGCTCATTTTTATTCTCATCATTTTTCATAGTTGAAAGGTTGTTAGATAAGCAGCGTCCACGTTTTGCTCCTCACATTCCATACGGCTATTGGTTGCTGAAGCTCATTTGTATGATTTGATCGCTTTATTTGCTGACTATAAAGCTGCCAGCGGGCAAAGCGCTTATAATGCTTTAATCTATGTATGGTGCATACCCATACATAGACATATGCTCACATATATGCTCCTGTATACTCAAGTTTTTCTCTGTTCGTTGCAACTCTGTTAGTGGTTGAATTAATTAACCGAGAAAGGAGTCAGACATAACCTCCACTTTATAGCCGCAAGTATGGTATATATCAAAATCGTTACCTACGACCACAGGCACGGCAGCAAGTACAAACAACTTACAGACAAATAGTTTTCCTCTGAGCCAACCCAGCATATGTGCTTACATGATGCTAGCGCAGGCTTTAAACTTCATTTGTTTTGTACCATTGTATATGTGTATCTGTGCCTGTATGTATATTTGTAAGCTTGACTGTAGCCATAGCGAAATGAATTATAGCAGACCATTAAACTTTGGGTTGACACTCGACTACATTTTCACAATTTTCACAATGTCAAGTCGTCCTATAAACTAAGTACACACACACACTCTAACTTATAGTTATATATGTATGTGTGCTGTGTAACTGTGTAGAGATGCTTCATTCCTTCGTTGTGCTGTCTTGTTTGCAATTTGCTGCACCCACTGTCCCTACGTTTCCTCTTAACTCCTAGTATTTTAACAAGTGTCCTACCATCGCCGGCTGCCTGGTTTGTCTTATTTACTTTTGTGGCGGTTCCCTAAGAGTCTGTATGTCTAGGCACTCTTTAAACTTTCGAAATTTCATTTTCCCTTTCTCCTACAATTTTCAAGCTGCCAATTGATATTTAATTCGCTTAAATTTTCGTTAATGTGTTTTTGAGCAACGCCATTAATTTGCTCAAATTTCCATTTAAATTATCAAATTGGTAATTTTGGTTTCTAATAAACATTTTCGTTGACTGTTAACTTGATTTGGTGGTAGTACTACAAGAAAATAAAAACGTGAAAAAAAATTTACTTTGGGGTAAACCGTTTTCCCCAAGCCTGTAGGGATAACTTTCCCCAAACTAAAAAAGATTTTTTCCTTGTAAAAAAAACCTGTGGAAAACAGCTTTTTAGTTTGGCCTTTTTAAGGTGAGGTCCTCGTATAAGCCCCATAGTTGACCCCTTCGAGTTCTGGGGAAAAGCTTTTTTTTTTTCGAAAGCTTGTAATATTTTCCTTTGGGCCCCAAAAAACCAAATACTTAAAAATTTTTTAAGGTTAAAGGGAGAACCTCTTAAATTTTTAAACCCCGGAAAAAGAGGGGTGAACCCCGATTTTAAAAGGTAAATTTTCAGAAGGAAAATCCGTTTGCTTGGGAGTCCCGGATAAAGGATTGCTTCAGTTATCTTTCCTTTTTTGTATACATTTTTAACAACTGGTTCACCTGAAAAATCCCCAATTTGCAACCATATTTAAAACTACCCCCGTCGGGTTGAAATTCGATACAAACTTCCACTTCCCCTGGTTTAAATCCGAACCCCCGTTATCTGCCTTTCGACTTCAACGGTTACATGTCGGTTATTATTTTATCTCCTAAAAGCATTAATCAATTTTAATTGACGTCATTAACTAGCTGCTTCAACATAGTCACCAAATAACTATAATTGCTTGTATATGCCGTTGAGCTCATATAAATACATATATATCTAAAGTTTATATTTAGATTGGCCTCTAATGAAATGACCCGCAAAGGCATAAACTCGCAACCTAAAGCCCAATGTTAAATCTATGAAATTTACTATGAACTTTCACCACTACCAAAGTGGAACAGGCGTATGCGGTGAACTAGACATAATACGCTAGCCCTTTTCGCTTACACAAACCACAATCGTGCTTACAGAGCTTTGGTGCCTCAATGTATAATATATTATAGGCAGACAGTAGAATTTTATCACCCAAAATGTCATCGTGTGCACTGATTACGTGCTGAATGTTAACGATTTTGCAAGCTCAGTTAAGTACAGGGTGAGACGTTCATGTGTAGTGATGGTAATTGATAGTTGTCAAAATATACAGTTTAAGGTATGAGTGAGTAACTTGTATTGTTGTTGTTGCAATTATTTTAGAAAGAATGAGATGAGAGAGATGAGATGAATGATATCGCACCGCTTTATTATATAGCTGCCATACAAACTGAACGATTAAAATCAAGTCGTTGTATAGAAAAATATTTAATTTCTCAAGTTATTTGCACGAAATTTGGCATAGATTGTTGTCCAAGGCATGAGTGCAATCTCCGAAAAAATGGTTCAGATCGGACTATTATAGCATATAGCTGTCATACAATACATCATGCCTGTATAGAAAACTCGTTTATTTGACAACTTATTTGGCATAAGCTTTTGTAAAACCCACCGCTATATAATCCGAAAAAATTTTTAGAACAGAGTAATATAGTATATCATATAGCTGTTATACAAGCTGACTTTTTTGTACCCTTTTCATGCTATAAAAAATACGTGGGTGAAGGGAAGTATTGCTTCGGTGCAGCCGAAGTCAATTTTTTCTCCTGCTTCCATATCATTTTTCAGTAAATTGCAGTTTTTTATGTTGAATTAATAAAATACCGTAATTGTGAAATTATTATAGCAGTGTTGCAAATTTATATTTTCAAATCTATAGTTAAGAAATCACCGTTCAGCTATACTTTTTTTATAAAATATAATATTTTTTTGGGTACTGTATATACTTTCTAATATTTTTGTGATATTTGAATACTATATATGTGAAATTAGTTCTAGGGTTGCCACGTTAAAATTTTCCCTTAAGTGTTTTGCATTTGGGAGAATGGAGTCATGTGTAGAAGTTCACGCAAGTGAGGAAAGTTCTCTGATCGCCATTCACTTGGGAGTGGCCAGAAACGATTCTTTTACATATGACTCAAGCAGCTCACGACTTCCGGTCTTTGACCAAGTATCCTCTGGGTAGCCTAAGAACATCCGTTTGAAGGCGAGCTAAAGTGAGAAGGCGAAACACCCCTGCATAGGGTTGTGCGCTGGGTTTGGGACCCGCCACGTAAAAAAACACCCCCAATGAAAGACAACACTGTCGAGCGTATTGTGTGAAAGATTAAAGCCCACCGTCAACAAACTGATTGGACCTTATCAGTGTGGCTTTAGACCTGGTAAATCAACAACCGACCAGATATTCGCGATGCGCCAAATCTTGGAAAAGACCCGTGAAAGGAGAATCGACACACACCACCTCTTCGTCGATTTCAAAGCTGCTTTCGACAGCACGAAAAGGAGCTGCCTTTATGCCGCGATGTCTGAATTTGGTATCCCCGCAAAACTAATACGGCTGTGTAAACTGACGTTGAGCAACACAAAAAGCTCCGTCAGAATCGGGAAGGACCTCTCCGAGCCGTTCGATACCAAACGAGGTTTCAGACAAGGCGATTCCCTATCGTGCGACTTTTTCAACCTGCTTCTGGAGAAAATAGTTCGAGCTGCAGAACTTAACAGAGAGGGTACTATCTTTTATAAGAGTGTACAACTGCTGGCGTATGCCGATGATATTGATATCATCGGCCTCAACACCCGCGCCGTTAGTTCTGCTTTCTCCAGACTGGACAAGGAAGCAAAAGAAATGGGTCTGGCAGTGAACGAGGGCAAGACGAAATATCTCCTGTCATCAAACAAACAGTCGTCGCACTCGCGACTTGGCACTCACGTCACTGTTGACAGTCATAACTTTGAAGTTGTAGATAATTTCGTCTATCTTGGAACCAGCGTAAACACCACCAACAATGTCAGCCTAGAAATCCAACGCAGGATAACTCTTGCCAACAGGTGCTACTTCGGACTAAGTAGGCAATTGAGAAGCAAAGTCCTCTCTCGACAAACAAAAACCAAACTCTATAAGTCTCTCATAATTCCCGTCCTCCTATATGGTGCAGAGGCTTGGACGATGACAACAACCGATGAGTTGACGTTGCGAGTTTTCGAGAGAAAGGTTCTGCGAAAGATTTATGGTCCTTTGCGCGTTGGCCACGGCGAATATCGCATTCGATGGAACGATGAGCTGTACGAGATATACGACGACATTGACATAGTTCAGCGAATTAAAAGACAGCGGCTACGCTGGCTAGGTCATGTTGTCCGGATGGATGAAAACACTCCAGCTCTGAAAGTATTCGACGCAGTACCCGCCGCGGGAAGCAGAGGAAGAGGAAGACGTCCACTCCGTTGGAAGGACCAAGTAGAGAAGGACCTGGCCTCGCTTGGAATATCCAATTGGCGCCACGTAGCGAAGAGAAGAAACGACTGGCGCGCTGTTGTTGACTCGGCTATAATCGCGTAAGCGGTGTCTACGCCAGTAAAGAAGAAGAAGTTTTGCATTTATTTTATGATGACTTAAAATTATTATATTTTGAGTAATTTATAATTGGTAGAAATTGTTAAGTAAAGTGGTAACCCTACCCACTTATAATAAAAAAATAATAAAGTGTTTAACTATATGTATTTGAGAAATTTTAAAAAATATTCAGTAAATATTTCTTTTGAATATTAGACTTATTTATATTAAAAAAAAAATTAATGCAGTGTTGCCACTTATAAAAAATAGTAAAATAAATATATACATTTTTTTTCGGTTCTGTAATACAGTTTTTAACATTTTAGTGATATTTGAAGACTATATACGCGAAATTAGTTGTAGGGTTGCCGCGTTAAAATTTTCCAGAAACAAATTGAAAGTCTTAATATTTTTGTATTTTTTATATGATAATTTAAAATTATTATATTTGGCTTAAATTGCAAAAAATTGTCGAGTTCAGGGCAGGGTTGCCACTTATAAAAAAATAATAAAATATACAGTGTTGGTATTTGAAAATTTTTAAAAAAATATTCCAAAAAATATTTTCTGTCGAATATTAAATTTATATTATCTAAAAAATTTTAAGCCAGTGTTGCCATATATAAAAAAGTTATAGATGTTTATCTACATTACATATAACGAATTATAGAAAGAAATTTCAAAAAATATTTCCAAAAAATATCAATTTTTTTTTTAATATTACACTTTTACTTATAAAAAAATAATAAAATATGTATATACTACAGTATATGAAAAATTATTAAAATATATACCAAAAAATATTTTCGCCTGAATATTAGACTTATATTAACTAAAAAATTTTAAGGCAGCATTGTCATTTATTAAAAAAGATAAATGTATATACACTGTGAATATGAACAATTATAAAAATATTTTTTTTCTGAATATTAAACCTTTATATACATATATTTTCCCGTAGTTCCAAGGTGGAACATAGGGTCTCAATTCACGAACCTTTATTATCTAAAAAATATCATCATACAATATTTTTTTTCATACTACACAAGCCTCTGCACCCTGTAGCCACCTACACCGCGCTGGTTGAGCTCTCTGTATAAGGCTCGCAGATATATTTGTCTCTTTATTTGCGCAAACTTGTGCCTCGACGTACGTATGAAACCACATTATGTGACTGGCAAGCGTAATAGCCACTAAAACTAGAAATAATGCACGGCAGCGACCGCAAGCAGCGACGACAAAGCCGCAAAGCGTGAAGATGTTGCCAAGCCACATGCGATTTGCGGCAACAGAAAAAACCTTTATATATGTATTGAGCACACATACATATGTACATGTGTATAGACATGCCTTTACAATAATTCACAATTGCATAAATTACGTTGCTTACGTTTACACAAATGCATGACATGTGTATACATATGTGTGCTGCATAATAATTCAATAGTAAAGCGGCTTGCCAGCGTCGAGCTGAAATAGAAATGCATTCAATAAATCGCTTGACAAAGCCAAATGCACGTTTCACATGCAAAAACGTAAAAGTTCTTCTTAACTTGCACCGATTGCATGCATAAACAGGCTGCAGCGCCTAAAAGCATGCTATAGGCAAGCAGTAGTCGCCTCACCGCGCTTCCCAGCATTAGGCGACAGCAGCGCAAAGTTGAGTGCAGCTTTGATAAACAAGCTGCAAATAAATTACCGAGTTTGGCGGCGCAAAAAAAGTGGAAAAGTCAATTTCGTTGTGGATTACTAAAACAAGCGGCGTCGTTGCTGCAACATAGCTGCTATTACGCGCTTCGCAGCTCAAGCCGCTGTCAGTGCGCATAGCGAAAGGCATAAATATAGCAGAAAGAGTGGCGAAAGAATGCAAGTTAACAGCGACAAGGCGCTGTCTCTTGCCATTTTATTTCTTTGTTTTGGTTTATTACGGCTTTGCTGCCGTTACCGACTTAGAATTAAGCAACAGCGTTGGCTGGCTTACCTACAAGCCGGCTTGTGACACACCATAGTGCCAGTAGACTTCAAGAAGCTTGCTTGCGTGCAGAAAGCAGGCGCCCACCTTAGCTGAAAACTTTCGCATGCAAAAAGTAAAAATACAAAAAAAAATATAAATAAGCAACAAAAACAAATGCACTCAAAATATTCACAAATATACTACACTTGCAACTTTTGCATTTGCCAAATTGTTGTTGACAGTTTTGCCGTTGCTTGTGCTGCTCTTGTTATGGCTTGAGACTTCGGTTTTTGTTGCTCAAACTTAGCAAAGCACAAGTTGCCTGCGACAGCGCTGCTAGCAAGCTAAGTAGTATATACTAGTGCAAAATGTTGCTTCTTTTTATTGTTGTAGTTCCTTGGTGAAACTAATATTTGTTTATGTGTGCGTGTATGTTCCTCCCACAAGTTCTTGCTTTCATGCTGCTGCTTGTTTTGGTGAATATGCAGCTTTTAGCCTGCCAAGTTCTCGGTTGCATTTGCTTTATTGCCACAGAGTCCACAGCGTCTGCGGTGCAAGCTACGCAAAAGCCAAAAGTTAATGGTAAAGGTGGTATAAATCCTTACATATGCACACAAGCACATATGTATGTATATGCATGCGTGTATCTGCTTTGTTGCTGGCTCTGCATTTGGATATCGCATTTGTAATTTCTGACTTCCGCTTGAAATTTGCACTCGTCTCTGATCACCGTACTTCTTGCTTGTTTATGTGTATCCTTGTGTGTACATATGTATGTATGTATATGTGTAATTTGAAAATTTTGTGTAGTGCCTTGATGAAGTTGCTGGCGTGCATATACTCTTAAATTAACTTAATGCACCTTTATGCGCTTTAATATTGAAATAATTTGTTTGTGTGGCAACTAGTTGCTTCTGGCACAGTTAATACGCAAAAGCCTAGAGTGTGTAGAAAATTGTACATATCTGCAGAATTATTCAAAATTGTTTATAATATGGAAATTTCATATATTTTGGCATTCAGAACTAAGCTTGTTGCATAAGAGATGTCTTATTATGTAAGAACGCCTCAGAATAGTTTTTTATATTAAAAAGATTGTTTTTCAGTTTAATAGACTTTTGATAGCAAAAAAGAAAAAACCATAGTAGAATGAAACACACTGGATTAGAAAGATAAAATCATAAAAATGAAAAGAAAAGCAAGAAAAAAAGTTAATTCAGTTGCGCTGAAGCTATAATATTCTTCACAAATACCAAAGTTTTCTTGGACTTGATTTTGGTGGGTCAGTTTGTATGGCAGCTATAGACTATAGAGATTTGATCTAAATAATTTCTTCGGAGATTATATCATTCTCTAAGACAATAAGCTATGCTGAATTTTTTGACGGTATCTTGTCATTTGAAAAAATTGTCCATACAAGCACTTGATTCCGATCGTTCAGTTTGTATGGCAGCTATATGTTATAGTAATCAGATTTGAACAATTTCTACAGAGATTGCTTCAATATCTTGGACTCCCTGTCAAATTTTTTGAAGATATCTCGCCAAATAAAAAAAACTTTCCATTCAAGCGCTTGAATCCGATCGTTCAATTTGTATGGCAGCTATATGCTATAATGATCCGATCTGAAGCATTTCTTCGGACATTATATCATACCCTAAGGCAATAAACCATGCGAAATTTGGTGACGATAAATCTTAAAATGAAAAAGTTTTCCATACAAGCACTTGATTCCGATCGTTCACTTTATGTGGCGGCTATGTGCTATAGAGGTCCGATCTTAACTATTTCTTCAGAGATTGCATGGTTGGCTTGGAAAATGCTCCCTGCCAAATTTTATGAAGATATCTCGCCAAATGAAGAAGCTTTCCATACAAGCGCTTGATTCAGATTGTCCACTTTGTATGGCAGCTATATGTTATAGTCGTTCGATTTCGGTGGTTCCGAGAAAAAAGAAAGTTCTTGGGGAGATAAAGACATGTACAAAATTTCAGTTTGATATCTCGTAAACTGAGGGACTAGTGCGCGTATATACAGAGAGACGGTCAGATGGACAGATGAATGGAATAATAACTTTGCGAGCGATCTGTGGCCAGGAGGAGGAAAGATAGGGAGCGGTTGAATTTTTAAGAATTTTAAGAATTTATTTCATATTTTCATTATTGAATAAATTATTTTCGCTGCTTTTTTACAACAACCTGAAATTCTCGCCCGGTTTATAATAAACGACAAAGATATTGAAACTTTATATTTTATCCTCGGAGCCTGAGCAGGAATAGTTGGAACGGTTCTTAGAATCTTAGTCCGAGCAGAATTAGGACACTGTGGAGCCTTAATCGCAGACGTGAGAAGGCTTATACTAGCTAAAGTAGCTCTTAAACCACTACATTTACTAAACTTGAAATCGCACGCACTAAACGTAAATTGTATTTTCCATTTCGCACTCGAAACTTCTTACGCCAAATTGCTGAATTTACAAATCAATGCCAAAATTACCTTCTCACACTCATTAAAACCACTTGACAGAACGCATTTTCCCCAGTGGCATAACAATTAAGCCTGGTAAACTTATCGTCTGCCACACCCCAGCTGCGTGCAACAACTTGTAGCCTGTGTAGCCTGTCACAGTGGCATAATTTAGTGGCATTGCTTGCCTGCCGCGTCGGGAAGACACAAGTCAGTGTCAACGCAGTGTCGGCAGCGTCGACGTGCAATTGCTTATGCCTAACACAAGCTAGCTTAACGCTAGGACTACCCGCTTACCTCAAGCACTGCCACCTTATCTCAAGTACTGTCCGCTTACCTCCAGCACTGGCGGCTTACCTCTATCAAACCTAGTCCTCTCCGTCGCTGTTGCATCCTTTTGCAATTTATTCTCTTGCCCAGTGCATATCTCGCCGTCCCTTCGCAGTTTGCCACTCTATTTGCCTCAAATGCCACCTTTTGTTTGCCACTTATTTGCGCTGGGCTACCTCTGGCATTTGTTGTGCCTCTATTGCGTTCGCTGCATTCATTGCCAGTAGTGTCTATGGCGTCTATGGTGTCTTGTGCATTGTGTATTGTTTTGTCATGTGATTAACACGTCGTCTTCGTCTTGCTGGCTATTCGCTTTGTTCTTCGCCGCCGCTCCGAGCTTTAATTGCTGCCTGTTTTGCGCATTTTCGTTTTGTCATTGCGCTGCTAACTCGCCCTTGCACCCGCCCTGAAGTGCAGGTTTGCATTTTAATTACTTTTTTTTTTCTTGAACATTCTTCAATGCTACTACAATTTGTTGCTATTGCTGTTGTAGCAAATGTGGAGTTGAGTTCCTGCTTGTTGTAATGTTTGTTGTACATCTTGTTGGTTGCGCAAATATTTGTGGGTGGTAAATAGTGGTGTGCATATACATATGTATGTATGTGTGCATTGGAAGTCATGTTGTAAATAAAATTGGCACTGCAATCTAAAGCAATGCTTTATAACTATTCTATACTCATATATACTATAATAGAAAGCTCCATTGTGCGCCGTGTGTGTACACGCTTGGCAAATTAAAAATGAAATATGTCGTTGCATATCTACAAACAAGATCTAAAGCAGGAACACTTGTAAATATAATTGAAGTTTGTGATATCAATTTGGGTTCATTTAACTTTAAACTTCGACAGATTGCTATCATTTTTATGCGCTACTTGTGAAGTGCTGGAGTAGAGGCAGAGACAAAGCTATCCACTGCTTACTGAAATTACCAGAGATTTTTGAGATATCAACCTGAAATCTTGCACATGTCCTTTTCTCCTCAAGATGCTGCTAATATGTTGGAACCGTCAATGTCGGACCGTTATAACATACAGCTGCCATATAAATTGACCGTTCAAAATTAAGTCCTTGTATTGAAAACTAATTTATTTTGGAAGATATCTTAATGAAATTCAGCACAGATTTTTGTCCAAGAAAATTCTATATTTTTCGAAGTTTTTAGTTAAATCGGTCTATTAGAATCTATACCTGTCATACAAATTGACCGATCAAAATCAAGTCCTTGTATGAAAAACTCTTTTATTTGAAGAGATATTTTCATGAGTATCACCATACGATATTTTCCAAGGTAGATCTACAATCTCCGAAGAAATTGTTCAGATCGAATAACTATAGCTTATAGCTGTCATACAAACTGGTCTATCAAAATCACGTCCTTATAGGGAAAACTTTTTTATTTGACGAGATATCTTCACTAAATTTGGCATGAATGATCTTTCAACGCAACTTGATAATCTCCAAATATATTATTCGGATCGGTTGACTAAATCATATAGACGCAATACAAACTAAGCGATGAATCTTTTGTATATAACCGGCATAATAGTTACTCAAAAAAGCATGCACTCTACTGTTTTCTTTCGTTTAAAACTTAAAATTATCCATTTTGATAATGTGAAACCTCAAACTCACTTTAAAAAATTATAAATAAATATAATTTTTCTTCACAGTGTACTTAGTCTCCAAGGCAACACTTTTAGTTGCCGTATTGTTGTGTGTCTAGCAAAAGTAAAAGAAAATTAAAACTTTGCCTGCCACTATTCTGTCAGTATACGCTGTTTTTTATGCATTTCTTATTATACTTTCATTTTGCGCTTCAACGTCAGCAACTTATTGCTAGCTAGTTGCGGCAAGCCTTCTCCTCTAGAGCGCTTTCTTCTATGTACTCGCATATAGTTTTACTGGCATATTTTCTTTTTTTGTCCCGTCTGTTTGTTTATTTATTTAGCGACTGCGTTCGTTTGCTTGTTTACGCTTGTTGTTGTGTCAAAGTTTTGCTGTGTTGTATTCATATCCTTGAAGTTGAATGCATTCAAATAAGTAGAGTGCTTCACTATGTGTGGGATTGTGTTTGTATTGGTAGTGGTGTGTCGCGGTGCAGTGTTCGTTTCGCAAATAATTTGCGCGTATAATAGAAAATCCAAAAGTTTTTATTGCTTTAATTAATTAAATTTAATGCAATTTAGAAAATTGGCACAGCAAATATGTATGAGATCTTTTTACTTATTATGTATGCATGTGTGTGTGCCAGGCAGTTTCACTCAATTGTGCTCTATTGCTACGAGCAATTTTCATTACTTCCAACGCATTTTTAATTTCACTTTCTAATTATTCATTTCCAGACTTTTTTATGATTTTTACTTTTAGTTGCACTTAGCAGCAGGCGCTTGTCTCCTCTTACCCCGCACTTAATTCCTACGCTGATTGCTGCATTTTTGGCTTCTTCATTCAAGCACACACTCGCTCAGGCGTTCGCTATTGTCATTCGCCTGCCATTAGTCGTAGCAAAAGTTACGCGCTTCGTTCGTTCTCCCATTTTTTCGCACTTTTCTATTCAGCGTTCATTCTTCAAGTCCTGCTTCGTCCTTGCTCTGCGATTCCTTGTTTTCTTTCCCATTATTATTTGCCTTTTAGTAATTTTTTGTTTTTGTAGCGCCTGCAAGTAAAGTGTTGAAAAGTTTTCTCTTTTCTATTCTTCTCGTCCTTGCCGCCGCGCGCCTCGTCATTTTGACGATTATGATAATCATCATTAGTTGATTTTCTGCTGTTGCCTGCATTGTTTGCTCTTTCAGTATTTTCATTTTCAGCAATTTCTTCAGTAGCGCTTCCCTTCCGGCATGCACAACTGTCACACTTCCGCTGCACGTCGCGCTGCGTGCGCTCACGCTGTTGCGCTCATTGTTTATATTCGCGAATTAATGCAAATGTCCTTGCGCCTTTCGGCACTTTCGTACAGCAACAACAATGCCATTTGCTTATTTGTTTGCAGCACACTGTTTTCTCTTCTACTTGCAACTAACTTGCACGCTATCTCTAACTGTAATCGAAAATTTACTCTGAAATTTATTGAGTGGAAAATATATAATGCGTTCAACTACTGCAGTTGATGGCAGCATTGTTAAAGGATTATCAAGGATTTCTTCAGCACATTTACGTCTTCCTAATTGAAATTGAAGTTGGCTGTTGAGGAAGTAGTTTTCACTCTCCGAATGTTAATGGAGTGGCTTTGAAGTTTGAAAGTTAGTTTCAAGCAACTCGCTGAGTTTGTAAGAAATGAATATCTAATTTTTGGGCGTCGTAACTGGATACTAATTAAATTTCCTTAATTTCAAGCAAAATTTTTCGATAATAGGCCTGAAACCATCCCACGGTTTCTTCGTGATCTATACTATAGTAAAAGTTTAGTGAACAGATAAGTAAATATGTAAAGGGTGTCCCAAAATTTACGCAAGCTGACCTGGATATTATTGAGATGGATTCCGTAGAGACGTTGTTGAACGCTCCAGAAATGTACAGAAATGCTCCAAGAGCGCATTCCTTATATTCAAGAGCTCTTTCGATATTAAATACTAATGTATGGAGTGCAGTCGCTACTGATCTGCCCTTCGTATAAGCGTGTTGCGCTTTGGACAAGCTTCTAGGAAGCGCTGTGGCCCTAATCGCATCCAAGATTTTCCCTAGTGTTTTCAGCAGGAAGGAAATTAAGCTTATAGCAGACATAAACTCTTTCGAGTAGGTTGGTTTGTTTCTACCTACCTTCGGTATGAAAACTACTCCAGTTTCTCTTCATGAGTGGTGCACATAGCTGAACTTCATGTATCCCCTAAAAATCGCTTTTAGCCATGGCACGGTTAGACAGAGCACATTCTGTAGCATTTTGGAATGATTCCGTCCGTACCGGGAGATTTGTATGGATCGAAGGAGCGGATTGCCCATTATATTTAATTTTCCGTAAAGACGTGTTCGGGAACCGCGCTACTCCCTTCGTAGCTAAGGCGTAGCGCATCTTTACAGCCTGGAAAATTCACACTGACTAGGTTTCCAATAAGTCCTGGCAATTGACCGTCCTTTCTCCGCTACTTTTGCGAATTAGACCGTGCGAGGTGGGGCTTTTGGATAATAGTTTCACAAGTCTCGCCACCTCGTTGGTCTTTTCAAGTTCACTAAAAAAGTTTTTCCAGGATTCACGCTTTGTTCTGCGCACCAAACTCTTGTAGTCTCTTAGAAGATCTTCATAGTCGTTCCAACAGTCCTCGCTTTCTGCTATCTTGTGTCAGTTGGAGCAGTTCTGCACCTTGTGTCTGCAAAACTCAAACTCCTTGCTTACTTCTATAACCATCCAACGTGATAAACTTAGTCGATTTAGCCATAATCGTTCGTCTGTCTGTTTTATGTCCAATTATTATATATTTTTACAGTCGTTTTGTCATATGAGATATGGCCATCAACTCATATACTACACAAACACAAAAAAACTGTTAGTATTCTTTTTAAAGCTCTACCATTTCATAACTTGTGATTTTAGAGTTTATCTGTTACTAAAAAAAAATAAATATTTTTTCATTTATTTATTTCTCATTTGTTGACCTTTCATTGCGAAATTCTGCATCAACCAACCAATTGCGCAATATTGTGCAAATAACTCAACAACAAATATGAATTTATGATTTTCATGCTCATTTCCTAGCTGAGGCAATTGTCATTGCAAATACATTGCATTACTCAGTCATTCTACAACTCATTGTAGTTGCATTCTGCCATTCTGCTGTTTGTTGTCCTCCAACATGATTATTGTCGCAATACGGAGGCGTTGCAGTCACAGTTGCACAGTTGCAATAATCAACGATGTCGCTGAATTTGTGCCACACACAAAAGGGCACACGCAAGCAATAATGCCACGCTAGCCAATTGTTGCATAATTTACTTGCAATTGCCATTTCAATTGCTGAAATATTATTGCTGCATAAATGAAGTTGATGGCTACGTAGCGGAAACAATTAAAATCATTAAACTGCTGGAGCAACACGCAAAGAGTTAATTTATGTTTTGTTGTGTCATAAATGCCATTGGGAGAGAGCACAGCCGAATTGATTGTGTGGCATTGAATGCTGCTGCTGTTACACTTGTGGGAGGAGACATATGAGTTCTATAGGTATTTGACAGATCAATTGAAAAGTCCACGGCTTATGATAGTAATTTTCAAAATTCCTTTTCTTTTATTTCGACATAGTTACCTTCAAAGTTATGCACTGATTATAGCGGCCCTACAACTTTTCAATAACATTTTTATAGTACGGCTTGTCGTTCGCTTCAAAATAGGCTTCAGCTTCGGCGATCACCTTTTCATTTGACGAAAATTTCTTCCCAGCGAGAATACTGCTAAGACCTGAGAACAGAAAATAATTTCTGGCAGACATATCTGAAGAATCCGGAAGCAATTCAAAGCCCAATTCAGGATTTCTTACCATCGTTTTCACTGAAACAGAAAGTATTAGTTGCGGGACAGATCTGTAGAATACGGTGGCTGCGGAAGCAATTCGAAGACAAACTTTCATTTTCTTTAAATATAGTCGTTTTTCAACAATTTCGATAGGCGCTGTTACAGGTCAAAGCCAACGCTGTTTCCACGCTTTGGAACGGGTTCATCGTGTTTAGTCTACTGAGATGACTGTCGATTCGACTTCGTAGTGAAATGCTGGAACCATGTTTCATCCATTGTCACATACCGTTGCAAAAAGTCGGGTTTATTAAGCTTGAACATCTCCAAAGACTGTACCGAATCAACAACCCGTCGTTGTTTTTGGTCATAAGTGAGCACCCAGTTTGTATAGACCTTTCTGATACCCAAATATTAAAGAAAGATATGATGTACACGCTCAGTTGATATTTTTAGAGTCCTGTTTTTTCGAAAAACTTCACTTCACGGTCATGCAAAATTGTTTTGTTACTTTTTTTTGATGTTTTCGGCGATAACAACTGTATATATATTTTTTTTGTTTTAAAGTAGTATTTTATCAACAAGCGACATTTCTTGTTATCCGTTTTTTCACAATGGGAAAAGTTGCTTAACTTAAAGTAATATATATTCACAAACTAATGGGCTAACTAAAAAATCACAGGTTTCGATGATCTTTTTGTTTACGATACATTTAGCCAAGTTCATAACCCTTTTTAGCCAAGTCAACAACCTTTGTTTAAAAATCACGTGGATTCAATTCTAGTAGCGCTATCTATGTGATAGGCGGGGATTTTCAGCCTTTTCATCCTGTTCTATATATGTACCATAGACTGCCTTTACATATATATCGATGAAAAATATTTATTCATAGTCCAATTAATTATCCTCTAAAATTTCTTTAGTGCTTCAGCGTCACCTTTGACTGAGATAATTATGCAAATATGAATTTTTCTCGAAAAAAATTTTTTTCGCACAGTTATTTAGAATATTGTTGTGACATAAATCCCTCAACTTTGTCAAACAAAATATTATTTGATAAAAAAAAATTCTACCCCGTTTTTTAACTCAGTTAACAACTTTCGCGTGTCCACTGTTTATAGATTTTTGCTGATTCATTTTTTGCAACGCATTTCAGTCCATTCAAGTTAATTGTGCGTAAAAAATTAATTTAATTCCCTCAAATTGGTTGTTTGTTTGCCGTTAATGATAAGTGCTGCGGTTTTGCATTTAAAATTTCTTAACGTTATTTACACTTGAGTGGTTGAATCGAACACGTGCGCTGGCTTAATGAAACTCGGTGGCCATTCACACTCCATTTAAACAGCATTTACAATTTCATTAAAACATTTATATACTATATACATAGGTATAGGTTTAAAGGAACCTTTTTAATGCCACAAGCAATCTACTCTTACTGTGATTTACTGTTATGACTTTTTGTAATCTCTTCTGTCACAATATCGGTTACTGGCTGTAAAGTGAAATGTCAGAAAGAGATTATATCAACATTAATTATGCAATTTCAGTCGAATTGAGAGTCTAAATAAATATAAGGGCAAAGCGAAAAGTCTTCTTTATGATAAAGTTGAAGTATTTTTATTTTTTTGCTGATAAGATTAGTGACGTAAGAGTTCTACCTGATTGAAGTGATTCACAGTTAATGACAATCATGGTGGTGGGTTATTTTGAGATCGTTATCCGTCTAAACAAAATTCGTAAGTGACAAAAGTGGATTGCTCTCAATAAATCTTTAAACAAAAATTTTAAGTTGTTTCTATTTTTGTTACTAATTCATTTTAGTATTATAGTGAGACGTGAATATCATTCGCTATCAGCTAATATATGAACACGAATGAAACTGCAGCCATAAACAATTTTGACCGCTCGTGACTTATCATGATCTCAACACTATTTACGATGCACTCAGACCAAATAGTTGTGTATATATAATTATGAAAAAAGTGTCGGCACTCAGAATATCTAAACTTTAGTGCGGAAGTACTTGAGTCGTTTGAGAGACTACTCTTCTATCTCAATTTGCTCACTTATAGATTTCTATTGATTTCAAATGTGTATAGTTGTCTCTATGAAATGCTGCACAATTATTGTACAAATTGTGTGGAAGTGCAAAGTGTAATTAAATTTTATAACTTTTATACTTTACACCCTTTTTGTTGGACACTGATCTCTTAGTTGTATTCGGTAACAAAAATTTATACATTTTCATACACCCTAAAAAAGTAATGTTTCTTTTAAGTTTAAATTATTCCAATGTCTGCGACCCTTTGCTTGCATTTAGTTGAGTCTACAACCTCTGTTTACATTTGGGCTCAATGACCTTTTTGTTTACATTTAGTCAAGTTCACAACCATTGTTTACAATTAGCCGAGTCCACAAGCCACAGTTTGTTTACATTTTGTAAGGTCAATGAACCTTTGGTTTACATTTAGTCAAGTTCACGACCATTGTTTACAATTAGCCGAGTCCACAAGCCTTGTTTACATTTGATATCACTAATCAGTTTGTTTACATTTTGTAAGGTCAATGAACCTTTGGTTTACATTAGCCGAGGTCAATGACCCTTTGTTTACATTTGAGGTCACTAATCTTTTTGTTTACATTTAGCCAAGTCCACAACCTTGCCCTACAATTGCCGCGTAAGGCCACCTCTTTAGTTTTAAATCACATCTATTCTAAAGCATTATAAGTAAGCCTTTAGTATTGTTTAATTGTTGGAAATGTAAATATTTTGCTACCAGAATTAGCTGCAAAACTCTCTTTACTACAAATTTAAGAAGAGAAACTTATGCAATCTCAAACTTTTCTTCTTGCAACTTATTTTTAAATGACCCAAGTGCCACTTACCGACAGCTGTGCCGCAAATAAAAACTCTTAAGCCATAAAAAAACTCGCTATTTATATTCTGTTACAAAGGATGCATGTATGTATGTAGGTATGTGAGTGTAGATTTGAGAATTGCAATCATAAAATGTGCGAACATTTAAAATTATTGTATTACAAAAACCACTTGCTGAGCGCAGAGTGCATGCGGCGATTTAAAAAAGTGTGAGAGACAATTAATGTAACTCGACAGTGTTGCAGACAATAACAGGAAATACGATTACGCTTCCGGAGCAAAGTGCAGCGCAGAAAAGGAAGGATCATATGAATGTAATGCAATAGTGGCGATGTCAGCTGCTTGTGACTCCGCAGTGAGTGTGTGCGTTAAGTTGATTTGTGTGAGTGCGTGCACGCTGCAATGCAATTGCATTTGTGTAGGTATGTGTATAAGTAGTATGTTTATATGAATGTGTATCAGTAGCAAGCTTGCATGTATGTATGTAGTGCAAAGTTAAGCTTTTCAGGCGTTTTGTTTTGTTTTCTCTCGGTTTTGAAAACAGCAGGGCACCCAGCATGTGGCAGCGCAATAAAAACGTATAACACAAGGCAGCTGCTTAAGCACAGCGCTGCAACGAGTGCAATATGAGCCGCAGCGCTTACTCCCTGAAAGTGCCGCATTACGAGTAGAGTGGGACAGTGTTTCGCGCCTTAGCAGTAAGCTAGTGGCTTATAAGCCAGCATAAAGCATAGTTATCAAGCCTTCGCGTTGGGAAATAACAAATTTCGTGAAAATATGCCCTTCTTCTCAGCACTATGTGCGGTATTTCTCTGCGTGCAACCAGAAATATTTTACTCCCATAAACCACACTTTACTCAAAGTACCAGAAATCCCTTAGATACAAACACAACTTATTACCGAAACACTCTACCGCCAGCATTCGCATTACCACACTCCGCAACGTGTCTCGGCAGAATTGTTACATCACGTAGAAATTAAAATTCCAGCAGCAAGCGTTGCAGTGACTTTGATTTCGCGGCAGACACAAGCGTGGCAAAAAAGAATGCATGGACACGTTGTCGATAACATTGAAAAACGCCGGAAACTGCAATGAAAGCGCAGCCAAAGAAAAATGAAAAACTAATAACGACTCGCGCAGAAAATGCAGCCAACAACAAGGCGCAACTTCAATCGAAGAACAACGCCCTGCCACATAATGAACTGCAAAAAGTCAGTGCGCGGCAGCAATCAGGCGGCAAACCTGCTGGCAAACTTATAACTACCTATAAGTATATATACATGTATACAGTATTTGAAAAAACTATGTGTACCCTAAGAATATGGATTGATCAACAACGTGGTGATGATGCTGAGTAGTGTTTGTAGCTTTTTAAACGTAACAAAGCCGAATTTCAATGACTTGTTTACATTTAGCCAAGTCCACAACTTTTGCTTACATTTAGCCAAGCCTTTTTACATTCGGCGTTATTTAGCATCCATATGTGAATATGGACGAAACATGGCTCCACCATTTCACAGCGGGGTCCAATCGACAGTCGGTCGAGTGCACTGCACTTGTTGGACCGAAATACGGAAAGACACAAAAATCGGCTGGCAAGGTTAAGACATCCGTATTTTGGGATTACGTATACGGAATAATTCTGAGTAATTTTTTCTAGTAGTTTATGGCTAAATAACCAATTTTGAGCTAGCGATATTTGGGGCGAAGTTTTTAAGGTTTATAAAATGTTGATCGTTATTTTTTGAGATATCCGAATGAATTTAAATACGTTTGTGCACCTTTATATTTTATTGATCATTTGTCGGAATCGGCAAGATTAGAAAACTATAACACATATCTCCCATGCAACCGATCATTTCTATACACTCAAAGAATAGTAAAAAATGTGATGATAGTTAGTTTTGTCGGTTACTGTATATACCATATATATAACTATGTATATAATACGGCGCACTCCACGTTGCAATTTCACGTACCCCACACCACCTGGCGACATCAAAGGCAACGCAAATGTGCAACCAGAAAAAGCACTGCACTTCATTGCTACGAGCAACAACACAAAAGTGGTGAGCAGAAAAAGCGCTCAACATTTGCTGATAAGAAATGAAGTCGTTAAGGAAACCCCAGCGTGGCAAGGGGAGTCAGCGTTGACGGGTAACGGTGTAAAGTAACGTGGGAGTAAAAATTAAAAAAAAAAAAACGAGAAGACTCTTTAAAGGTCAATGCAAATATAGTGGGAAGCGCAGCGGGGAGCGGAAGGTAACAACCATCAAAGCGCAGTGTTAATGAAAAAGTGGCAAATGGCATTGCTGTTTGTGGCAGGTGCTAATGAGTAAACGACGAAATGAATGCGTCAAAAGTAGACAAAAGGAATTTAATGGAAACGGTGCTGAAAATATTTAAAGAGAGAGGTTGGTTGTTGAAAGTCGTTGGTTAATTAGGACCTCAAATTGTGGGAGGGGAGATCATAATGTAAAATTTGATGTAATGGGAAATCATTACAGATTTTTATAGACTTCGCTGAAGAGCCGAAAACTTCGATTTTCTATTGCAAATCTACGTTTTCGGTTTGGTGCGTTTTCGCTGACCGATATAATACATTTTTGGCAGGTTGATCCAAAAATTCGACGGAGTCAATCATTTCTTTCCAGTCGAGCTGCAGGCTTCTTATCCTTCCTTAACTTTCTATATAAGAAATCCAAAAAAAAAAACCCTTCTAATAGAAGTGAAGAGAGCAAAGAAGGCACTGATTGTCTTGTACTGTAGCATAGGAGTCATTGGTAATAGGTGACATCCTTCACTGATAGTAGTGCTCTGACCCCAGGACACCATAGTTAACCCTATTATTTTCCGTATTGTCTACAACTCGCTATCAAGTTCACTTTCAGATTTCTTTACTTTTTTCAAGCTGAGGTTACTGCCCTTTAGAAGAGGAAGAGGAAAGAGTATCCGAGGTCCGCTGTCAGTAGAATGGGAACCGGTCGGTACTTCCCCCTCTCCATGCGCTTTGCGAAAACATGGCCAGCAGCCTAGCGGTTCATACGCTGTCGCAAGATCTTTTTGGTCCAATTTCAACCGTGACCCTTGAAAAAAATAAATGTCGATATAATTTTATATTTCATCTCTTATATTCATCTGCCATATATTTTTTCCTCTCTCTTCAATTTATCTTACTCAAACAAATTTCTAACAACTGCCTTTTTCTCTCCCGCAGCAAATCTCATTGGCATTGATACAATTCACCAGCAAACACTCTCCGGTCAAGAGATGGACCAGCTAAATGAGCACCAGCTCGATAAAGTCGCTAATAATGTGAGTGTTTTCTATCGTGTGACACCGCGTCATAAACTCGCGATCGTAAAATCTCTACAACGTACGGGAAATATTGTCGGTATGACCGGTGATGGTGTAAATGATGGTGTCGCCTTGAAGAAGGCGGATATCGGTATAGCTATGGGCAAGAATGGAACGGATGTCTGCAAAGAAGCTGCTGATATGATACTAGTCAATGATGATTTCCATACCATAATGTGAGTACATTGTTTTTGTATAATTGATAATATCATGCATTATATTGAAGATCATTATCCATACCAAAATTATTCCCGCACCCATAAAGTTTTTAATTTTCAACATCTTTTTTGTTTAGAAACTGGAAACCTCTATCATTTTATGCTTTTCCGCTCACCATATACACATCCAAGATCGTAACCCATTTCATGAAAATGCTTGACTCTGTACTACACCCCTACTATTATTATTTCCGCACTCATAAAGTTCTTAATTTTCGTTATGCCACACATTTTCAACACTTTTTTTGTTTGGAAACAGTAAACCCCTTTCATATTATGCCTTCCCGCTCATCACATACACATCCAAGATCGCATCCTATTGCATGAAACTGCTTGACTCTTTAGAAATATTTATATTTTTTTTGACGATTCTCCCTTCTCATATCAAATTCTCAGTGCTGCCATCGAGGAAGGCAAGGCTATCTTCTACAATATACGCAATTTCGTACGTTTCCAATTGAGCACCTCGATCGCTGCTCTCTCATTGATCGCGCTCGCTACACTCATGGGTATCGCCAATCCGCTAAATGCCATGCAAATCCTTTGGATCAATATTATCATGGATGGAC
Organism: Bactrocera correcta; assembly: GCA_027475135.1. Classification (NCBI taxonomy): domain Eukaryota; kingdom Metazoa; phylum Arthropoda; class Insecta; order Diptera; family Tephritidae; genus Bactrocera; species Bactrocera correcta. Next base: position 103,016,691 of record CM050323.1, read on the forward strand.
CACCAGCGCAATCGCTCGGCGTCGAACCGGTGGATCATGATGTACTCAAGCAGAAACCGCGTAATGTCAAACAACCGATGATAACGAAATCAGTGATCGTGAATGTGTTGCTAAGCGCCAGCATCATAGTGCTCGGCACGTTATGGGTATTTCAGCGTGAAATGGCCGATGGCACGATGGGCAAAACGAAGCGCGACACGACCATGACCTTCACGTGTTTCGTCTTTTTCGATATGTTCAATGCACTGGCGAGTCGTTCGGCAACGAAGAGCGTCTTCAAGATCGGCTTGTGCACGAACAAAATGTTCCTACTTGCTGTCGGTTTCTCGATTATCGGGCAAATGTTGGTCATCTATTTCCCCCCACTACAAATGGTATTCCAAACGGAAGCGCTCTCTGCCTACGACATACTCTTTTTAGTATCGCTCACCTCGTCGGTGCTGATCGTGGCGGAGATTAAGAAGTGGTTCGAGCGCACCATGGAACGTAAAATGTACAAGACACGCTCCGAGTTGGATTTCGTATGACAAAAAGCAAGCGCTGGAAGAAAATCGTCAAACGTAAAGAATGATTAAGCTTAGCAAAGTACACACAAACCACAAACAAACAAACAACACGTAGCAAGGAGTGCGTTGGATAAATGGCACGGAGCGAACGAACTTGGGCGGGCGAATGACGAACGGATTGCCGTGAATGGAATTGGGGTTAGAAGCGTAAAAGTATAAAAAAAACAAAGAAAACCACAAAAAAATCGAAAATGTTTAGGGTACACTGGGCGTAATTTTAAGCGAAAGCAAGAGAGCAACATGAAGTAAAACGAAAGAGAGCAAAACTAATACAATACCTTTAATGTCTCTTTAACTTTATATGGTTTATTTTTCATTGTAATTAGTTGGTATTTAAACGCATTAAGCGTAATGACTAAGTTAGTTGTTAATTAGCGAAAATGGTGAGCGAGTTAAAGAAAGGATGCTTAACGTGCTGTGCAGTTCTGGAGTAAAAAATATAGAATTTGCAGAACAGAGTAGTGCAATTGGTAATATAATGAGGAGCTTTGCTTAAAAGTTGTGGAGCCTGACGAAATTTTTGATATTTTTTACTCTTTTAATAGAATATTATTTCAAGCGTTTTTGGGGCATTTTTTGTTTAATTTTATTTCTTCTAAGGTCATTTTAATTTTCGTATAGTACTTTTATATAGTTCGTATGGTTTTAAATTTTAAAATTATAGCACAACAATGATGCCAAGTTTATTTTCGACAACATGTAAAGGGCATGAGATAAGCTGTTCACATTATGCGAGGCTCGAAATATATTTTTTCTAAGCCTCATCTTTATTCAAGCTTAAGCCTAAGATGACTTTAAATATCAATCTATTTTTCATATTCATAACAATGTACGTTTTTTTTATTCCATGGCAGCTTGATTTTACTAGTAGTGACTAGATTGATAATGTTAATGTTGCGCCAAAATGTTGCTGCAAGTAACTTATAAACTTAAAAGTAGTTTTATTACACGAGACTCGAAATTTTGAGTTGTCTAGTACACGACGTACGCAGTTCTAAGCTATTTAATATCAGTCTCGCAGTTCTAAGTTGTTTTGCCAAACTAAACTTGAATTTATAAATCCGTTTCATATACGAGACTTGTAATACGAGTATCTTTTGTCTTACAATTGAAAGCTTTAAAGTAGGATTTCACTAGGTTTGACCAGATTTGTATTGAAAATGTTGCGTAACATGTTGCTGAAAGCAAATTTTAAAGCTGAAAGCTGTTTCACCATACGAGACTCGATTTAAGTTGATTTGTATTGGAAATCTTGCGCAACAATGTTGCTGAAAGTGTCCTTTCGCTTTGATATGGTCATTTCAAGACTATAACAGACCAGATTTGACTGGAGATTTTATATTTTTATTTTCTTATTTAGCTAATTTGTCGATCGATATTTTGTTTCAAAAATTAAATTAAATTTTTTTTTTCTTTTTTTGTTGTGGTTGTGTTGTTTTACTTCTTTTCGTAACTTTAAGTTCCACCTTTTTCGATTTTCTGGAAATGATTTAGCCTTTGTGAAAGCCATTACATTCTTATTTGCTCGCTTACTTTTAGATTGTATTGAATTGAGTTTTAGATTTTATTTTAATTATGTAATGTATTGTATGTGTATTAAGTATTATTTATAATTATGTTTTCTTGTTAATTTTCTTAGAAATCGTATTAGTTGCTAGCTTGGAATAATCACAATGTTTTATATAAAGTTTAAATACAGGGTGTAACTTCACTTAGCTTTAATATAGATGTATTTTTTTAATTACAAAAATTATTATTATTATTATTTTTTAATTCTAAAAGTTTTGGTTTTGTGTTTTTAAATGTAATAAATAGCTGTTTTAATTATAGTTTTTTGGGTTATAAAAATATTAATTTTTAATTTTAATTAATTACAATTTGTCGTTTTTTAATCATAAAAATTTGATTTTTTATTTAGTTGCATAAATTAAACTTTTTAATCTTAAATAATTATAGTTTTTTTTTTTCAATTACAAACATGTTTTTTCTATTTAATTACAAATAATAAATTTTTAATTATAAATATATATATTTTTTTTTCAATTATAAAAATTTATGTTTTTTAAGCGTAAAAACTATATTTTTTAATTACAAAAATTTAAGTATTCATTAATTATAAAAAAAAAATATTTTTCAAATTATAATTAATTAAAACTTTTTATAATAATGTCAGTTATTTTATAATGCTATATTATACTTTTTTTGTATTATAATTTATAGGTTTTTTTATTAATAAATATTTTAATTTGCTTAATAATTAATTATAGTCTTTTAAAAATAAAAAAAAAATAAGTTTCTTTATTTATAATTAATTATTTTTTAATAATATTATTTTTCTAATTATAATTAATTAAAAAGTTTTCTTTTTTTTAAACTGTCAGTTGTTTTTTATATTATATTATTGTAATTTATATGTTGTTTTTTTTTATTATAATCAAAACTAAAATTTTATAATACAAAAAAAAATATATTTGATTATTATAAAATATCTGGCATGTTAAAAAAAAAGTTTTCATTAATTATAATTAAAAAAATTTACAATAATTAAAAATGCTAATTAATTAGAAGTAAAAAAACTTACATTTGTATTAAAAAAAAATATTAAAATTTTAATAATCTTAATTATACTAAATATTATCTTTTTTCATTAAAAAAAAATTATTAAAATTTTAATTAATTAATGATATTTTTTATTAATTATAATTTACGTTTCTTTACTTATAATTAATTATTATTATTTTTTTAATTATTGTAATTTTTTTTTTATAAAAATGTCAGTTTTTTATATTAATCAATCATATTTTTTTGTATTATTAGAAATTGTATTTCTGTTTAATTAAACAAATTTAAATTTACTTAATTATAATTGTTTTTTTTTTTTAATATAATATAATTTACTATTGTTTTATTGTACAGCTGTAATTTTCAGCACTACTTAGTGCTTCCTTATTTTTAAAAATTTGTCCATATATACATATGTGCATGTGTATATGTATATAGACTTCTCATAAAACTCTGCAGTTTCAACTTATTGTGTACTATTTGTTCTTTTGTTCCTCGCAGGCGAAAACTTTTGTATTGATATAAAACTTCACTGATTCCAAGTATTTTTGTACATTCGAATATGCATCTACTATACTATATATCTGGTATATATCTTAATTTTAAACTTTCACATATTTTTAGGCGTTATGGCAACGCTGTAAATATGTTTTGAGTTAAGTGCGTGTATATATTGCACAATTTTCGAAATAAGCTGCTAAATATTTCATATTTTTTTAAATTATTGTGATATTAAACTAAGTGCTCGAGTTTATCGCTTTTTAAAGTAATTTATTGCTTTGAAAAAAAAAAACAAAAATAATAATAATAATAATGAACTTTCAGTTGCTCTTAGTTTTTAAATAAATTGAAAGAATTTTTAATTTTAAATTGATTTTTAGTTTAAGTTGATGTTAAGTAAGTGTAGTTCCTGCGTTGGACTTGTAGTGTTGTTTGAAATGTTAAAAAAAAAAAATAAAAAAAAAATATTTAAAGCCTTTATTGTTATTGTTTTATTTTTTTATATACATTTTTTTGTAAATATATATTGATTTTAATTTTTTATGCGTATATATATATATTTATTTATATATTTCTTTTATTTACTATAATTTTTGTATTTATTTTATTTTTTTTTACTTTTATTTTTTTCTTCTTCTTTAATAAGAAATTATTATATACTTATTGCTTTAGTTACATCCTTGAGGGATTATGAATCAAACAAATTAAGTTAGTTGGCAACTCTGAAGCATAAATATATCGATTATGCACTACTCTTAAACGAACTGTGTGGAAAATGCGTGAAAATAATCAAATTATACTAAAAAGCATAACTCTAAAGTAAAAAAAAAATTGCCTACCAAAACTATACGATTTCTAAAAAGTATTTTCGAATCCTCTCAAGAAACCCCATAAACAATTTTTGTTGTACCAATTTGGCCAGTCAGCCGGCAGATGATTGTGCTACGATGTGTTGGTATGCGTGTGCGTGCGTTCGTAGTAATTGCAAGCGGAAAAAATTCTGAAATTAAAAGAAAACAACAAAATTTGATGATTTAAAAAAATTAACTTCTAGCGCTGAGTTGCTTAAAATTAAAAAATAATGTGGCAAAATAAAAATGAAATTAATTTGCAAAAGTGTAATTTATTTACGCAAAATTTTTTGGGAACGAATAAAGAAAACGAGTTTATAAAGGATAACGAAAAGGATAATATCAAGCAGGATCAACTAATAAATAATGAAATGATATATAAAAATAAAATAAATGTTGTTGATGAATAAATACAATAAATATGTTGAGTGAAGCATTGATAATGCGTGCTTGAAGAAATTTAATTGAAATTAATTGTTATAAAGTAAGCGAAAAATATTTTGAAAAAAAAGTTTAACAAATTCTTACACCACAGCTTGAAACTGTAAACTTTTTGTTACAACAGTTTGCATAAAGTTAAGTTTTGTTAGCAACAGTTGCTGTATTCGGAGTACACTAAGAATTTGACATACAAGTATGACAATTAAAAGGAAATTCTGATTTTTTGAGTTTAAGATATAAAATATATAAAAATCAAATCATTTGAAAGCTAATTTCAATAAACCTTTTTTTTCGTTTTCTGAAGTTCTAGTCCGTTTATATTTGAATGATTAATGAAAATATTTGATTCATTTTGGTTTTTGAAAGTTCTGCTCGAGTTAGTTTTTTTTTTTAAATAATTTATGAAAATTATTAAAAAAAAAAAATAAATTATAATAAAAAAACATATAGTGTTTTGTTCTTTAAAAATTTTCTATTTAAACCAGATTTTGAAACATATGTCTTTACAACCTTGCAGTTTACAAAATTTTTACGTTAGTGATTCGGTTAGTATACAAATTAAAATGGTTATCAATTACAATAACAAAACATAATCGAAAATTAAGAGCAAGTTTATTTGTAGTTGTTCAAGTACATATGGTATTAACATCATTAGAATAAAAAAATAAAATAAAAAACTTACGTTAACTCAAAATTCAATTAAATAAATCTGCAAATTCTGCAAAATGTAGAGGAAATTAGAGTTATATACATATGTATATAGAGCAGTAGCGCCAAAAAGATGGGAGAACCTAGTTACATTAGCGATATAAAGTTTCTGAGCGTGCTATGAGCATAAATACATAACATAACTTTGCATAACATAAATTAACTTACCTTAACTTAAGTTGACTTAACCTAACTTAACTTATCCGAACTGAACTTAACTTGACTTGACTTGATTTGACTCAACTTAACGTAACTAAACTTAACTTGACTTGACTTGATTTGACTTAACTTAACTTAACGTAACTTAACTTAACTTAACTTGACTTAACTTGTCTTAATCTAACGGTAAACTTAACTTATCATAACACAGCCATAAAATAATATAAAATAAAATTGGAAAAAACAATATGACAATGCATAACAGACTAAAACATAACATAACATGGCATAACAAAATATAACATAACTTAACTCAACTTGACTTTATTTGTCTGGACATGACTTGACTTGACTTAACCTAACGTTACATAACATAGCTATAAAATAAAATAGAAAAACAATTTAGCAGTGCATAACAGCCTAAAACATAAAATATAACGTAACATAAGAGAAAACAACATAACATAGCATAACAAAATATAATATAACATAACATAACATAACACTACATGACATAACATAGCTTAACATAACATAGCATAGCTCAGCATAGCATATAGACAATTATGTGTTTCAACAGGAATTCAAGTTTGACGCTTACGGCATAAAACATACGGGTAAATCAAAATAAATAATAATGACATAAATTAAATTTGAGTAGATAAAGTATATTAGCAAAAAATAATCCAAATTTAGTGGCATATTTCTGTATTAAAAGTTGAAGTAGTTCTCCAAAAATAATAAAAAAAAGAATTAAACTCCGATATCACGACTTCAAACATTTCATAGTGCAATGTTGAACATTTAAGGGTTATACGTAGGATCTATATAGTGCTTAGATGGATATACATATGTAGGTGAATATTTATGGATGATAAGTAGGCTCTATAATATATGGTTATTATCATCCTAACACCATAGAAGAATTTAATATCTACATACAACAGTTAAGCCATTTAGAGACCTTTCAAGCTCCTTTGCCTGCAGACTTCAATAAAGGTTGCGAAATTTCAAAATTATCTTCACGCGAGTAGCAACTACATGAAAACTTTGAAAAAATATTTCCCAGAATTCTACTTTTTATTTGATTATCCCGAGTTGGTACCTTGTCAAGACCAAAAAACTCGCTTGAGATCAGCAGAAAATTAAAAAAAAATACCAATTGATGTTTCCACTGATTTGGAATCCTGCCAACAGCAAAAAAAAATCTCTTAGCATCTGCAGCTGCAGTTTCCATTAAGTCTACTAAAAATTTCTTAAAAACCTCACATAAATATCGAAAAATAAGTACATAAATTATGAAAGCAGTGGTACGATATGGGTTCCCTCTAAGGGAAATCTCTAAAACATTATGTTAACCTATATCAAAAATATGCAACCAACTTTCTTGCTCTTACTCCTCTACATTTTTGTAAGATTTTATAAAAATGCGCAAAAATGTTAACTCATATAACAGAACACCAAATATTTTAAATAAAACATAAAAATTATACTAAACGTTGTCATATATACGAGAAAACATTTATGAAATTTTTCGCAATTTTTTTTTTTAAATGTCATTACAAACTCTTAACCAGAGAAAATATGGATTTCAGAAGCAAAAAATAGTTTTAGTGTGCGAAACCCAAAAAATGGTAACAATATATTATATAAAAAAATATTATTGAGAGAAATAATTAAAAAATATTAAAATAATGTAAAAATAATTAAACGTAATTAAAAAGTTAATTAAAATAATAAAAAACTAAAAAATTATTAAAAATTAATTAAATTTATTAAAAAAAAAGAATTAAAAATTATAAAATAATTAAATATAATTAAAAAAAATTAAATTAATTAAATATTAAAAATTATAAAATAATTAAAAACTATTATAAACTATTAAAATAATTAACAATGCTTTAATTTTCCATAAAAAAAAGTAAAGAGTTCATCTTTAGTAATGGCCCTTGATGCCACAAATTTTATGTGTTTCAAAGTAGAATACGCACGCTAGAAGCAGTTGAATACTCGTTTAATAAAGTCAAGAGTAAAAAATAAAAGTTGCATAGACAAACTGTACACACCACAAACTATTTTGTGAAATAGTGTTGACTACAATTTTCAGAAAAAAAAATCACATTTTAGGTGATTCTTGCATTTAGAAGAAAATATAATAATAAAAACAAATTTAAAAAGCAATAGAAAATTAAAATATTTAATAGCAAATACTACAAAAAATATTCAACAAATAATTACAACACAGACACACAAAACTAGTATTAATTCGAATTTCAATTTCTCACGAAATAATTTAATAAAAAAGTCAACTTGGCAAATCACTTGAAAAATTGAGAAAAAATCAAAAAAAACCTAAAAATATATTAAAAAAAAATTATTTACATATTTCCTGTCATATTTTTAAAACTAAGTCACTTTTCAAATTAATTCAGCGCAAAATGTATTTTCAATTCACTCATGCAAATCACAATCACTTAATCAATGTCATAAACATATCACCTAAAAGCCACAAAACTCGAAAATTTCCAATTAAAAAAAATTATAAATTTTCTAAAAAGGAAATAGTTAACTAAATTAAAGATCTGCTCTTGCATTTTCGCCAGCACAATGCATTGAAGCACCCAGCACACACATCCTGCGGCACGAAATCATCACGAAGTCTAACTCACCTTGCAAATTATGAAAAATATGATTATTATGAAAAAATAAAGCAATATACATCATTTATGAGTAAAAAAATATTTGTTTTTGTTTTTGCACACATTTTTTTTATGAAAACGCATAAAACAATTCTGAAAGACTAGTAGTAGAAAGAGGGATAGATTTTCATTTTTTTAGTGTAAGCTCAGATAAGAGCTTTTGATATTTTAATGAAAGCTCAGGTACAAAATTTTCATAATTTAATGCTAGTTCCAATGAAAACTTTAAGTATTTTCATGAAAGCTCATAATAAAACTTTTGATATTTTAATGAAATTTCAGCTACAAGCTTTTAAGATTTTATGAAAGCTCAAGAACAAGTTTATATTGTTTTGATTAAAGCTCAGCTACAAGCTTTTGATATTTTAGAGAAATCACCAATAAAAGCTTCTATTACTTTGACAAAAGCTCAGATCAAAAGTTTTGTGATTTCAATGAAAGTTCATTTTTTTTGATGAAAGTTCAAGTACAGGACTTTTAAGTTTAAATCAAAGTAAAAGCTTTACATATTTTGACGAAAAGCTTTCATTTATATAGCTTTTGATATTTCGATGAAAGCTTCAATGATGCAAATTTTTGATAATTTAGTGAAACCTGGGATATTTTTATAAAGGTTCAAGTGAAAGTTTTTTAGCTTTTGATAATAAGTCAGAGTTTTCAGGTTTTTTTTATATTATTGTGAAACTTCAGATATAGATTTTGCTCTTATAGCAAACTTTGGATGAATTATAATAAATATATATTAATATTATAATGAAAGTTCAGTTACAAGCTTTTGATATTCATGAAAGCCCAAGTGAAAGCTTCTCAGATTTTGATAATAATTTGCTTAAAGTTATTTGCGACAGTCTTTAACAGTTATTCGTTAAACGTCGTTTTCTAAGTACTTGTAATTGAAGAGTTGTGTGCGTTTTCGTACGAAAGTTCTGTGGAAAAATCATTAGAATTCATTTATAATATATGTAAAAGCTCTTTAGTCCTTCAAAATTTATATACAACTATTTGCACTCTCTATAATTAGTAGCTCTCGTAAAATATCATCATCTCGAATATATAATATCAACCGCGCCTCATACCATTTATATCATGTAAACTTTGGCATATGCAAAAATAAAAAAAAAAAAATGAGAAGACGTTCAAACACATATACAAAGAAATGCAAATCACTTATACATATACAAAAATCACATTTACTCACCTAAGAAACACCTTGAATCACAAAAATCACAACAAATACAAATCAAATCCACTTTACACTTACGCTAACCTAAAAACTAAAAAACGCATAATGCAAAGCAAAAAGATTATAATGAATGAATGTTAATGAAAACGCTCACCTTACCCACACGCATAATTCATAATAAAAATTGAAAAATATTATTGAAAAATCGCATAAAAAAACTCATCCACAATGGTAACAATAATTAGGCTTATAAGTGCGTAATATTTATTATGTATTTGTATTTGTATTTATATATGTATATGTACGTATGAATGTTAAACTATACTAACGCATATATACTGAAATGACTAATTTAAGTTAAACTCAATTAAACTTAACTAAAATATTAATTATATAAATTATAAATTAATTAATTTATATTATATATATATACATATGTACACACATACTTACAAATCTACATTAGCAATTTAATTGAGAAGCAGCAAAACAAGCACAGATGTGTAATGCTTTAAACATATATTTGTAATCATAATGATTGTGGCACATACACACACGCAAACTGTTTTACAGAGTTGCAAGTGCGCATATTTCGTATTTTAAGGGAATATGCGTATTTTATAAGGCGAGCAGCAAAAAATTTGTTTGCATTTCATGGTACGACTCAAATAGTGGTAGGAGATGATAATTTCCATTATGGAATGTACTTGAAGCCTTCGAGCTTTTTGTGATTTTGAGAAAAAGTAAAGTTTTTATGACTACCTGCGTGTTGCTTCATTAAGGCATTTGCGCTTTTTTATACCAAAAATATATATTTATATTATTATGCCTTAGAGCTTTTGAAAAATTTTCAAGTTAGGAAACATTTTGGGTATGTAGGATTTATTGCTTTATTGACATATTTGAGCTTATCTTTTGTGAAAATAATATATATATTACTAAGCTTTTGGGATTTTAAACTTTTGAAAACATTGAAATTAGGAAACACTTCATATAAGCAGCAGTTGTTCATTTATCGAAAGATATGAAATTGCGAAAAACTATATGTACAATGTAACAAGTTTTGGAGCTTTTCGAGCTTTTGAAAAGGTCAAGCTGTGAAACATCCCTCGCATGCAGGGTTTGTCGCTTTATTGAAATATTTGAGTTTGTCTTTTGTGAAAAAATAATATTACTAAACCTTTGAGCTTTTAAAAATCTACAGTTGGGTAACACTTCATATAAATCATTATCAAAAAATATGAGCTATAACTTTGTGCAAAAAAAGTGGTACAGGTATGCATGATGAATTTTTGAGCTTTTCGAGCTTTTGAAAAAAACTTAAATTGTGAAAAACTTCGTGTAAGCAGGATTTTCAAAAGGCTAGAATCTTTTCTGTGTGAAAAGAATGTATAATTTTTTTCACGAGCTTTTACGCTCTCATTATTATTTATAAATTACAAAGATATTTTTTAAAGAAAGCTTTGGTTGAGAATTTAGTGTGATGCTCAAGATAGCAAGTGTCAAGTGTAAGCTTTTTTGCAGTTTTTGCAAGCTTTAAGCTTTTATCAACTTCATCGACATTTATGGCTTAAATTTATGCCGGTTTATAAAAAAACTTACTTTAAAATGTCTAAATATCCATGAAAACTCACGAAAGCTCACATAGACATTATCGATTTTAGTATTTATGCAGCAATTTTTGCGCTTTTACAAGTTATCAGTAAGTTGACAACTCTTCTAAGTCTTAACTGGAAGTATTATCTCTATGCCAAGCCACATATATTTACATACAAAAAAGCTATTTGAATTGGTCTCCAATTTTTCTATGAATCACATATGCAAAATTGTGAGAAATTTTTATAATAAAAAAAACTATATATACAGGTATTTTATAAAAGAAAAATAATGTGTGTAAGCTTTCACTGAAAGCTCGCTAGCGCTTTTGTAAGCGCTTACTCACACCTATGCTGTGCTATTAATTGTAAGTTCGTTGCTTAAGTCTTTTGTTTGCGCGCTTCTTTTCCGCCACTGTGATTTTTCTCTGTAACATATGCACTTACTGTGTGATTTTATTTTTTCTTTCGCGATTCTCTTTATAAATAATTGGTAAGCTAAATTAATGCAGAAAAACACACACACAATTACAAATTAAAAAAAAAACAATGAAATTTAACATAAAAACAAAAAATATCTAAATTTAAACAAACTCAAACACACACACACACACACTCACTCACTCATCGCATCTCTACAACTACAAAACATAGTAACTGTACAAGTTCAAAACTAATAAATTAGTGTATTAGTATATACGCATACATACAAATATTCAAACCAAAAAATAATAATTACAACAAAAATAATAATAATATTTAATACAATATAATGGCATAAATAAATATTTATATGCATACATACACATAACTCCTGTGTCGGCTGTATTAGTTGTCTGAAAACGTTCTAAATTTTGCGTGAAATTCGTTAATTAAAAACAATTTCATATACATAAATATGTATTTGTGTCCCGGCTGGGGCCGTGAAATAGCAAAAGAAATACTTTAGCGTAATAAAACACAAAAATAAAAAGAAAACTATGAATACACAAGTGTTGAGCAAGACGAAAGATTACAGAGAGTCATAATTGAGTTGAAAATATAAAGCATACACACCATAAAACCAAAATTAAAAAATATACATACATATATACATATAATATGATCAAACTAATTTAAATATTATAAAAATATTTAATGAGAAATTTACCAATAAAACTTTCTGTAGCAGTAAACAAATCGCATGAAGTTTTATTTCGAAAGAGGCAACTTCGTGCAAAAAAAGGAAAATAACTGTATTAAAATATATAATTCTTCGTAAACGATGTTCCATATATAAACTGAAGTCGATAAATGATGCTTTCAAATTTTTATAAATTTTCTCAAAATTTTTAGCTATTTTTTCTTGTGATATTGGACCACTAAGGTAGTTGCCACACACTGATCTCTTAAAGTCAAGTCTTTCTATGGAAAACTTTTATATTTGGCGAGATATTGTTATCAAATTTAGCATGGGTTATTGTCCAAAGTAATAGTGCAACTTCTGAAAAAATTTTTCAGATCGGACAGCTATAGATATAGCTCCCTTAAAACCGATTGATCAAAATCCAGTTCTTGTATAGAAAACTTTTTGAGTTGACAAGATATTCTTACCAAATTTGCAGAGATTATTTTCAAAAGCATTGGTGCAATCTCTGAAGAAATTTTTCAGATCGGTTCCCTACAGCATATAGCTGCCATACAAACTGGCCTACAGAAATCAAGTCCTTGTATGAAAAACTTTTGCAATTGATGAGATATTCTCATGAAACTTGGCACGATTTACTGTCTAAGGAAACACTAAAATATCTGCGGACTTTTTTCAGATCGGTTCACTATAACAGCTATATGTCATACAAACTGAACGATCAAAATCCAATTCTTGTATAGAAAACTTTTTTAGTTCTTGAGATATCCTTACTAAATTTGACATGGAATATTGTTCAAAGGAATGCTGCAATCTCTGTAGAAATTTTTCAGGTCGGATACTTATAGTATATACATAGACGTCATGTAGCTGTCATAAAACTATCCCATAAAAATCAAGTTGAATATGCCTTTACAACTTTTTATGCTTTAAGAATCGCAACTGTTATTCAAAACGCCGTCCAACAGAAGATAATATGTTTTCTTGTTTTTTGTTCGCGCTATAACTGCCTTAACGACAATGGGAGACCATCACAACTGTCAAGGCATATGACGTTTAATCAGAGCACATAAAACAATCCGTCCAATCGAGCATCATTTAAAATTCGGTTGCACCTTCTCATTGTTTTATTTTCTCTGGTTCAATGCAAGACTTGCAAAATTTCTACAGCGGAATAACTGCCATGCCGACTGGTGTGTGACTTTGCTATTACCGCTATACCAGGAAGTACTCCAGGGATGCTTTATCGACTTTTTTGTTATTTTTTTACTTCCACACAATAGATTGTAATTTGGTACTAGACATCGCTGTAGAAAGGGGCATCTGTGGGGTAAACATTTTTTTAAATGCTCACCTTCCAAACCGCTAAAGTTGAATCACCCAAACTACCTGAAAATATGTCTCTTTGCACTCTTTATACGCTTAAAAAATGGGTAAAACCAGATTTTTCCAGTCCTCGAAACACTTTTCAAAACCACTTTTTGGGATGGCCTTCAGCTATATACATACATATGTATATTTACAATCTCCTTATTTACTTGTTGTTTTACTGTAATTTAAAATTGACAGTCATCACACTTTGTATACTCTTAATAACTCAGCAACTTTAATCTCTTAACATTTCTTTCCAATACGCATCCTAAATTCGTCCTCTCAACAAAACTTACTGCACCCTTGCATTTACACAATTTTATTTTTGCTTGCAAAGTTCTCTTCTTCAGCAATGCGCTCTTCTAACAGTGTTACACCTGCATATCAATGTTGCGCAAAGCGCTCGCATTCACACATTCATACATGTGTGCATGTGCGTAACATAAGCTGCTTGCTCAGCAGGCGAAATAGCTGTGTGCTCAGTAGGGGTATTAGCTGCGTGCACATTACTGAGTAATGGAAATGAGTGACGCTTTGATTGTTTGCATTGTTGTTGCCAAATTGTTTAAGGTTCGGAGTTGACCTTCAAACTGCTATGCATGTAATAATTGATATTCAAGAGTTGTGAAAGATTTTAAAAGAGTTTGGAATTAGCTAGAACCTGGAAAAGCGAAATTAGCTGAATTACTCCAATTGAGGAATGCAATGTAACAGTAAAAATATTAGCTACAAGTGGTAATGTAAGTGAGCGCGCGTAATTTTTGGGTGATGTCGCGAATATTTGTTAAAATTAGTGAAAAGTATTTGTTTAAAGTGTTAGATGGAGTTTTTATTTAATTTAAAGTTAAAATCTTTATTAAGCGCAAAAAGTAGAGTCGTGAAAGTTGTAATGCGAAATTATGATAGTAAGATAATATTGTGAAAATTCTTTAAGTGCGTGTTTGGGTTCGTTTGTGGGCGTATGTGTGAATGTAACAAGCTTCATGTGTTTCGCGATGAAATGTCAATTTTATATTAAAGTAGAACAACAAGTGAATAAGGAAATTGTGAAAATATATACATACATATATTATTGGAAACATAGTGAAGATTTAGAGTCTCAGAAGAGACACAAAGGTTTTATAGTAAAAACATATTTGTTATGGAATCGCACCCAAATATTATAAAAAAAAGCGCGTAGTGTAATATTGTCAAGCCATGTCTAAAAGGGTGAGTTTGTAAGCAATTTATTTTAAATTTAAATATATAATTTATATTTGTTTATAATACTTTTCTGTTTGTTTGTACCTGACAATGGGTAAATTTTTTTACTAAAAATTGCGTATGTAGAAATTGTCTATGGGTTACCCTGAACAACTTCGCCTAAGATCTAAAACCGGATTCGTGCTTGCATTTACGAGGCGAAGTTTTTTACGTATTATAATAATTTGTTCGTCAGTTTATGAGATATCCGAATGTAATTTGATTCATGTTGCTACAGAGTACTAACTATATAATACTTTTGCTCACCTAAAGATAGTATGTATCACCCAAAAATAAACGAGCTAGAAATAGGGTTATTTTTATATAAATAATCGGGATGGCGAGGCGTTCTGATATCCGGGTAACTGTCTGTCCGCCTGTGCAAGCCGTAACTTGATTGAGATATTTTAATGTAATTTTGTAGACGCGTTCCTTTGGAAAATATTAAGGACGAGTATCGGACCGCCACGGTCAAAAATCGCTTTTAATCATAAACGTATAAAGTATCACAAAGTATGCCACCATATGACCGAAAATTGTTCAGATAGTACCAAAATTGTTCAAGCCCCTGGGTACCGACTATGTGAACCGCAGAGGCTAAAGTTGACCTTTTACCAAAAATATCGGTCAGTGTGTGAGATACATATCTGTATGTATAATTGAAATTTGGAGATAATCCTTTCTTGGCAATAATAACTCTGTGCATTGAAAATGGGTTACGTCCCATATATAGATTTATCGGGGCAAGTCGAGCAAGAACATGATTCATTCCAAAATTTCCACCAAATTCATTCGAACGGCCATCCATCTAATATTTAGGGGACGATTTTCAAGCACCATATACTTCACATTTTTAATATTTTCATCAGTTGAAAGAATCGAAAGTCCTATCCATATCTGCAAGGATCTCTCGATCGTCTTTGAATGTTTTACGCCACTTGAAAATAACAACTTCCTTCCACTTTTTTATATTACAAGATTCACTTTATTTCCATTTTCTTTCTCATTCTTGTGTATAATAATATAATTTTTACCATCGCATGAAATACTTGTTTTTTATTTTAATAAGTTTTTTTTGATCTGCTTGCTTAACGCGCACAATTTTCATTTTTCATTATAATTTATTTTAATATTTTTTTTGGAATTTTTCTTTTGTTCGGTAATAATACTTTCCACAATACAATATTTTTGGGGGTTTTCTAAAATTTCAGTTGTTTATTGGTATGTATGTGTACGTTTGGTGTACACTGGCAACCAAAAGTGTACGACATTTCTAACGGCAGCAAGCCAATCACGCGCCAACGAAATGTCGAACGAGCTCAAGAGTTGCTACAGTGTTTGTGTGTGTGTGTGCTGCGTATGTTTGTTACACGCGCTTGGCTGTTGTTTTTTAGATGTGTTTGTATGTCTAACGGTACTTCATTTATTTACTTGCTCATATATATATATAATATTTTATACGTTAATAAGTAAATATTACAAAAAAGTAAAACTTGACGACATTAAACTAGATGCATATGTATGTGTGTATTTTGTTTTTAGTTTTCCATTAAAAATCGTATCATGTTTTCTTGCTTATAATTCACTTTGATTTTGTTTTTTCTTTACTTTTATTATTAAATTACTTTTGGTTATTTTTGCCATTATTTGTAAGTTTTTTTGTGTTTTTCTTTAATTTTTTGCTTTTTAAGTTGACATTTTTGCTTTGGAAATGCAATTTTGTATTGGTATTTAATTTACTGTTATGTTAGAGTACATAGTTTGCGAAATTTGGGTCTATCGGAAATTGGTAATTCTTAATTTTTTTTGTGGGTTTGCTGGTTTTTTTATTTGATCTAAAATTGCTCTGGAAAAGTTTTGCACATATTTGTTGTTGTTTTTGCCTTTAATTTTTGTTGTTATATTTTGCTGATAATATTGTATTGTTTATTTTGTGTATTTTGAATTAAATGAAGGAACATAAATTTGTTTTTAAGACTGGATGGTTAGATATGTAAAGTAGCTTATTTTTGTGACGATGGTTTATATGATTTAAAATAGAGTTTATGAACTAGAGTGAAAGTGTTGGCTTTAGTTTTCAGTAGTTTTCGAATTTTTGAAATTTTAGTAAGGAAATCTTTTACGGGAGCTTTCACATTTTCAAAATGCTTATATGAGAACATACATAGATTAGAAATATTCTTGGAGCTTTCTTATTTCAAAAAAGCTTCTATTGGAAGTTTTAAAGTTAAATACTTGATAATACGTAAATCTCTACAGAATGCTAAAATTTGAGTTTGCGGTATAATTTTATATGTCGCTAACAGAGCCTTCGCTATGTATCGATATATCGAAATCTTCAAAGACATTTAGAATGGATTCCAAATTTACTCTTTTGAGAAGAAAAAATATATCAAATATTTTTTTGAAAAAGAGTTTTCAAAATTTTCTATTTTGAAAAAAAAAAATTTTTGGTTTAAATTTTCGCGATAAGTTTTGAAAAATTTAATATAAAATATGAAAAATGTTCCCAATTTGTTTGAAAAATTTCCTTCCGCTCCTCAACATATCAAAATCTCTAAGAACATGTACAGTATATTGTAGAGATTTTTGATATTGTATAGTTTTAAAAATTTACTGTTTTGAAGAGAAAAACATTTTCAAAATTTTTTTTTCAAACAATTTTGAAATTATTTTCCCTCTTCGACATATCCAAATCTCTAAAGATATGTAGATCGTAGAAATTGTTGATATTGTAGAGATTTCAAATTATACTATTTTTAAAACAAATTTTTGTTTAGATATTTTTTGAAACATTTTTTAATTTTTTTTTTTTTTTGCTGCTCGACATATCCAAATCTCTAAAGATATGTAGATTGTAGACATTGTTGATATTGTAGAGATTTCAAAATACATATACTATTTTGAAAAAAAATTTCAAAATTTTTGTTTGAAAATTTTTTTTTGCTCTTCGTCATATTGAAATCTTCAATGAAATGTAAATTGTAGAGATTTCAAAATTTAAAATTTTGAAAAGAAACAAGTTAAAAAATGTGTTTGTAGAGATTCTTGATTTTGTAGAGATTTCAAAACAATCTCTTTTGAAAAAAATAAGAATTTCTTCTCAAAAATGTTGAAAATTTGTTTTGAAAAAATTTTCAATTTTTTCGCTTTTCAACATATTTAAATTTAATTCTCTGAAGGATAGGTTATTTATCCATATAAACATACTTTCACTTTAAGCAGGCTGTTTAACTTTCTCAAAACTACCAACACTTTCTTAAACCAAAAGTTTGATGCAAAACTTAACTCTTAACCTTTTTTGCGACAACAACAGAAATTTTTATGAATTTAGTGCGAATTTTTTCAAAAAATATCTACAGTTTAATGCTGCCATGTTTACGCTTGCCCACTTTCGCTACTGTTTTATTGCATACCGAAATAGTTGACATTTGTTGAAATGGTTTATATATGTGTGTGTGGTATGTAGATATTTTTGTATTGTTAAAACTTTACTTGCATTTATGGCATAATTTGTGATCGTTTTTGTATTTTGTATTTTGAATTTTTTTGTTTTGAATTTCCATTACGACTTTATGCTGCCGCTTATGTATCTGTTTTTGTTGTTTTTTTTTAATACCTAAAGAGTTAAAAATTGTATTTTTGTATGCATTTTTGTAGTTTGTCTATTCAAATATTTACCATTAATTACTTTTTGCCTTACTTGCTTTTTGTTTTTGTTTTTATTTGTATTTTTTTGTGTTTTTCTTTATAATTTTTAGCTTAATTTCCACTTCGTTTTTGGTATGTCTAAAAAATGATGCTTAAATGTTTGCTAAATATTTATAAATGTATGTATGTATGCTTTACTTTTGTAACGTACTAACCTTAATGCTGCTGTATTTTGTTTATTTATGTATGTATGTAGATTTTTTTGCTCCAAAAATTTTAATTTTTTGTTTTTGTTTTCTTGCTGACATTTCTCTTGCGTTACGTTTGCGCCGTGTGTTTTTTCGAATGTTTTTACATTTTTTGTTTTTAGTTAAGGCCGGGACAAAGAATTTTCAATGTGTTTGCATGTGTTATAGCCGAGACAAAGTTTTGGAAAAGTCAAATAGGTTTTTATTTTTTTTACTAGCTCTTTATATGCAACACTTATGTTGTACTTGTTGCTGTTTTTTTTTTTTTTAATTTTCGTTACCAACTTTGGCGTTTGCATATTTTTAGACATTTCATTTTCGCATCATTTTTTCGCACACGTTCTTCTGTGCTGCCACCCTAATGTCATCTACACAAGTAGGTTTTTTCCAGACTTGAATTTTCTTATAGCAAATTTTTTTTGCTGCGTCTACGTTGACGCAACTTTCGTGTTCAAAGTTTTCATAAAATGTTTAAGCTTAATTTTCTTGCGTTTCCTTTAAAAATTTGGCCTTACAATACAATTTTACGAAACTGCTTTGTTCAGTTAGACTTTATGTATGCCATAAGTGTTTTTTGTTTTTGTTTTTTACTTTTTATGCTTTAGTGAGTACATTTTGCTTAACATTTAAATGAGAATTTATTTTATTTTTTTAAATTTTCATGCTTTTTCGCTTACAATTTTTCATTTCATGTATTTTGTGTTTTTGTTGTCATGCCTTTTTGCCACAATATGCAATTTTCTAAATTTTTTACTGCCAGTGAATATTTTGCCCAAAGATTTTAGAGTGTAGATTTTATATTTTAGATTTTCCAGTTGCAAGTGTTTGGATTGCTGTTTTTTCTCGCTCTTTTTGCATTGTTTTGTAGTGAATTGTTTTAAAAATATTTGCTTGCATTTTTTATTGTTGTTGTGCTTTTGGTGTGAAGTTGAAATCATACAAATGTAAGTAAATGAAATGTTTGTATGTATGTCGTTGTTGCTTTATTAGGCTAAAAGAAAAAAATTTAAATGTAAATAAGCGTAAATAACTATTAAAAAATAAAGCAGCATTAATTAATTATAATTATTTACTCAGTAACCCAACAATAACTCTATGCATTTTTTTTTTCAACTAAATGCCTGCTTTTTAGCCAATTGCTTTGCTTTGCGTTTGCTTCAGCTTCCATTTACCAGTAAAGTGAGTTTTACACAGCAGTTGTTGTTGGCTATTGTTCTTGTAATATAAAAAAAAAATGTTTTTGCAGTTTTTTACGCTTGTATATTTTCTTCACCGATTTCAACTATTGCATTTCTTGTATTTTATATACTTTGTATATATGTATGTATGTATTTTTAGCGCTTTGTTGTAAAAATTAGTAACTGAGACGGTTTTATTAAAAATCTAACAACATGTTTTGTTTGTTTTTGTAACTATTTTCGCTTGCGTACAATTTCGTTTTGTCTATTGTTTTTGTAGTTGTAATAATTTATTTTTTTGTTGCTATTGTTTTATACCTAGTTGTTGCCTATTGTTGTTGTAAATTGTAACTATTGTTTTTTGCTTTGGTTTTTGGTTAATTGCTATTGTTGTATTGTGTTGTTGCTATTGTTGTTTTATTGTGTTGTTGCTATTGTTGTTTTATTGAGTTGTTGCTATTGTTGTTTTATTGAGTTGTTGCTATTGTTGTTATATACCTATTGTTTTTGTTTGTTTGCTTGTATAAAAAATTCTATTGTAAATATTTTGTTGTTGTATTTTCTATTTGTTGCTTTATATATACCAATTTGTTGTTTGATTTGCCTTCATTTGCTATTGTTGTTTCTGCTGTATAAAAAATTTAATAAAAAAGTTCGCTCAATCGTTATTGTACTATATGATTTTTGTTTGTTGTAGTTGCTGTTTTGCTGTTACTGCGTTTGATCTGTGATCAGAAAAGTATTGTAAATTAATGTACAAAAAAAAAAAATTAAAAATGATTATTAAAAAAAAAGTATTTAAAAATGTTATAAAAATGGCTAATAAAAATATTAAACAAATTTATCAGATAAAAGAATTTAAAAGTGAAAACTATTAAAAAGAAATAAAAAAAAATTATTTTAAAAAATTTTATTAAGAAAATTAGAAAATGTTAAAAAAAAATTAAAAATATTTTCACTAAAAAAACTGCAGTGAGTGACCCAACAATATTGAAAACACTGAAAAAAGGTGAAGAAGAAATTCTTTAATTTCTTTCTCAGCAGAATCGTGGAAGACAGAATTATTTTTTGAGTTTTGGTTTCGAAATTTTTGCTTGCATTTGGTGTCTGAAATTTTATTTCGATATTTGTTTGGAAATATTTTTTAAAAAATTGTTTTTGAAATTTTTTTTGAAAATTTTATTGTAATCTGTTTTTTTTGTTTTAAATAATTGTTTTTGATTTTTTCGAATCAATTTAAAAAATATTTAAAAACATATTTAAAAAAACTCTAAAATAATATAATTTTTATTTGAAATATTTTAGAAATCTTTTTTTTTTTAATTTTATTTTGAAAATTTGTTTGGAAACATTTTTTTAAATTTTTTTTCTTGAAATTTTTTGAATGCGGCAAAGTTTACTGGCTGATTTTAGCGAACAAAAATATACTCCAGATTTAAAACAATCCACTTATGTCCATTTAAAGTACCAAAACTTGCTTCTTAAAGCCAAAATGCTCACAATAGTTTAACAAACTCACTTAGTTCCCTGAATTTGGAAGATTTTTGCACTAAAAGCAGTAATAATCATTACTGAAAAGCAAATTGTTGGAAGTAAATATTTATATATGTATATATATCGCTCGCTTTCTGCTCTAAATTCCCACGAAACTAGATTTTCTTAAAAATTTCTTGATAACTTTGAAATAAAAAATAAAAAACCAATTTATTTAAATCTACAAACTAATTACTAAAATTATAGGCTAGTTATATTTCATAGTTTCATAACAAAATCTAATAAATAAGTCACTAATAAATTAACATTTAGGAAGAAAAGAGTCTATTTATTTAGTTAAGTAGGTATGTAAATGGATATGTATGTGAATATAGGTATATGGATTGGTTAACGCCTTTGCTTTACAGTAAATTATGAAATAGAAGTAGACGGTTATGAAGAGTTTGACAAGATTTGTTATGTTTTTTTCGATCTTCATTCTCTGTTATGCCGTTTTGACCAAAAATAATTGAACTAAATTTTAAAACAGTACCGATTTTTATGCTTGTATTTGTTGTAGTTACCCTACTTGTGTTTCTTACTTGTTGCTAGTATATGGAAGTTGAAATGTAAAAAACAAAATATGTGCAACGTTAAACGATTTTCAACTGATATTGGCATACATACATACGTAGAATATACATTAGGGTGGGTAAAATAAAATATAATATCTTTTTCGCTTTGTACTTTGAAAAGTAGGTTTTTCGACACCTCAGCGAAAATCTCTACAAGTGTGAGCCGTTAACGGAAGGGTTCTGCATATCTCGCTTCCAACAAAAAATATCTCGTTTCATAGATTTGCTTACGAAATTTAATGCTCCAAAGAATGGTCCTTAAAGATTTTTCGTTACCTTAACCATTTAGAAGGTATGAACGGTTGAAGTTTGATTATTTTGAGGCAATTTTTTTTTTAATTTATATAAAAAAAAAATATTTTTAAATTGCAAAACTCATAGTTTTGTAGAAAAGTTACTGCTCAAACAAAAAAAAAAGTTTAAAAAATTTTTTAAAAATTAAAAAATAAAATTAAAGAAAAAATTAAAAAAACAAAATAAAGAAAAAAGTATCAAAAAAAAAAATTAAAAAATACTTTAAAAATGTTAAGAAAATACGTAAAACAAGTAGAGAGAATACTTTTCTAATATTTTTTAATTTTAATTAAAATTTTGTTTTTATTTATTTGTTATTTTTATTATTTTTTTATTGCTATTTTTTTTTTGTTGATGTTTGACTTTTTTCATAATCACACAATCTAGTAGAGCATTAACATTCCTCTAAAATCTATGAAACCAGTTATTAGATAGTTATGTATTTTTTTATCGGATAATAAGTAGAAATAGATATGTAGGACCTCATACTTGGAGAGATTTCCTTAGAGGTGTATAAGAACTTATTTTTCAGAGTACCATGTGAAAATTTTTTCATACTTTTTCGGCACACCCTAATACATTCGAATATGGATTTGACATGTATGAATATACCATATTGTCAGATATACTATATAACATAATTGTATGTATATAGCATATAGTTAGGTATATACTACAAACACGCCATGCTATATACCATATTTATAGAATATAGGCATATATCACATCTATATGTATGTATGTATGTATGCCTGTAGTTAATTCATAATTTCTCGCTTACTAATTGTTCTTCGCGCTCTTGTTGTTGTTGGTTGTCTTGTGTATTTTTTTGTTTCCCGTTTGTTGTTTGGTTTATTATTATAATTTCTTGCTTGGTTGTTGTAGTTGTTTTCTGATTGTAAGGCGGTAATTGGAAATTATATGACTATGTATATATATGTATTTATGTATGTACTTTGCTATTTTAATAAATATGTCTGCACCTATTATGTATATAGTACTATTTTACATAAATAAACAAGTATATATGTATGCATGTATATGTATAAAATGTAAAAGTATATAATATATATATATAGAATGAACTGAAAAGACAACTGTTAACACAAAAAAACAACACTAAATAGCATTTGCTTAGAATTAAATAATTTATTAGCATATTACACGTTGGTACTATTGTTGCTGTTCCTGTTAGCGCCTAACGCATGCGCATGCCAGTGCAGACAGCGCATGCGTAGGCGTACATGCCTAGGTAGGTAGGTGAGTATGTATGTATGCTTGTGTGCACGACACTTCACTTTTATCGCTAATTAATATTTTATTGGCATGTATGTATGTACATAATGTAAATATGTATAATTAAATCTCTGTTATTTTCTTTTGTGTTTGTTTCGCTATTTATTTACGTTATACACGTTCCCAGCCGGCTTTGTCGGCTAGTTTGCACTATTTCAACAGAAGAAAAAAATAATTAAAAATCTTCAGTTGCTATTGCCTTTACATGTTATATGTATGTATGTATTTAGGTAATTAGGTATGTAGGCTTTTCTTACTATTTCGCTCAGTGTATGCTTTTATATATTATATGCCGCTATTCCCTGTCATACGCTAACGCTCTTGCTCTCTTTCTATAATATTTAGTTGTTCTTTACATGGCTCACCACCACCTGTTGTCTTATTGTATTCCCTGTCAATTTAATATTTATTTATATAAACAAAAATATAACAAACTTCTTTTCTATGGTTCTATCAGTTTATCAGTTAATTGTTTAAACGGTTATTGTTGTTGCTGCTGCTATTCACCGGCCATTTCACTCTAACTGCCAGTGCAGCTAAAGCTTTCTGCCTCTCTTTCGCTCTCGGACTATTGTTTTTGTTCTGCTCTTTATTTTTGAATGTTATCTCTCTCTCTTTCTTCACTTTCATTTTGCATTAGTCTCTTTTAAATGCACAATAAATTCTCATTTGTTTGCATTCACTGGAATTATAACCGATTATGCTTAATTTATTAATTATTTATTTATTTATTAGTATTTTATGTAAAGCGAATGCAGTAAATGCTTAATCAAACTTAGTACTATTACGTTATGCATTTGGCGTGCTCACTCTAATTCTGCTGTTTACTTTCACTTTAGCTATCCTCTCCTCGCTCAGCTTAACTATACTTTTTTCACTCTTAGCCTAACTATCCTTTTCTCTCGCTCTCACTCTGCACTTCTCGCACACTCTAACTTTCCTCTCCTCTTATCTCTCTCACTCTATTCATTACGCTCTCCTTCTTACTTTTCACTTTCCCACGCTTCTGCTTTCAATCAGCTTATTTAGATAAGCTTTTATACTTTAAGCTTCTACTAACTAACCTAAACTTTCACTGGTTTTCGCTCTGCCTCTCCCTGCCTCACTCCTCCTCTTTCTTAACTTTATTATTTCACTTGTGGTGTTCAATGACGGTTTTATTTCACTGACTGTTCAAATGATCGTTAGTGTTAATTAATAATAATAAGAATTGCATAAAAAAATTCGGTTCTATATAAGAAGTAAATATACATACATATGTAAGTATGTATGTACGTAATGTGTGTATATATTATTCACTGCTGCAGTTTTTATGATTTTCTGTTGTTTGTTTTGCTATTTTTTTGTTTGCATTTTGTTTTCATTTGTTTTCAGTTTATTGATTTGATTCATTTGCTATTTTATTTATATGCATTGTGTTGTTGTATTTTTTCTTGGGTTTTCTCTGCCATTCACTCTTATTAATTTTAGTTCTGTTTTAACTGCTTTGATATTTCGCTTATACTTGTATGCTTTTTTCTATTGTTGCTATTGTTGGTTTTGTTGTTGTTGTATGTAAGAAAAATCGCTCTGTAAAATATTTGCTGTACTATGCTGCTTTATTTTTTTGTTTTGTTTTTTGGTTTTGTTTCTTGTTTATTTCTGATTTTTGCTGTTGTTGTAGTTGTAGAAAAAACATAAATCCTATATATTCTGTTGTTTTGCACTGACAAACCAATAAATAATTGTAAAAATTACAGTTCTATGGCACATTGTTGCAGAGCAAGTCGCAGCCGTAGCATTTGAGGTTACCGTAACTCCACGCAGGGCTTTGTTGTAAGTTTGTGGGATTGGAAAAAAAAAGCAAAATCTGACGCTTAACAGATGATAAATATACTGAAGAATAATAGTTTTTTTATATATTTATACAAAATAATAAGGGTCTCAATATTTCGATATATGCAACTACTTTCCTGTTGGTATGTAAAACTTGTTGATATGAATGCTCATCTTCAACAATTACTTCGTCAGGCGTTAGATATAGGATCTCTGATCTGTGTTTGCCTTTAGAAAGGTTTCACCTATGTCAGCAGACACTACTACGTTTCAGTCAATAGTTAGCTATAATATTATCAGTGCTTATTTCATGTTCATAAAAAGCTTACGCAAAACTTTCCTTTTACTTGGCTGTAATAAGCAGCATATTCCATAAAGTTTTTCCTACTTTATTTCATTTGCTTATACCCTCTATATCGGTAATAAATAGATTATCAAAAAAGTATTGGAAAATTTTCAAAAGTTTACTTAAGAACAGAGTCTTCTTGCCGTAGCTTTAGTGGCATCTTACTATTAGTTCTAAATTAGAAAAGTTGTGAAAGCGTAATTCGGTCTTATTTTCTGCATAAAAGTTAAATCTGATATTTTATATATCATTTTACAATTTGCTCATTTATCGATTTTCTTAAAAACATGTTACAAAAGCTCGCAAGAGCTTCCTCAAAAGCTTTTATCACTAATCTGTTATGTGTAACATACTCTGTAAAGCTTTTTCCTACGTTTTTCTACGTCTTCTTGAATTCGAAGAGGAATATTTTTTGTTGGTTATGGACAATTTATACTCTGCGAACATTATTGTTTATTAAAAAAATTATTTAAAAAAATTACTTCTAATAATTTAAAATCATTTTACACTCTGTACTATGACTGATTTTCAAAAAAACAATTTTAAAATAAATATTTTGAATACCAAAACACGACGTTCATTGCTTTCATGAAAACTGTATAAAAAGTTTTTGTAAATTTTTTTCTGAAAGAAAACTTCTAAAACCTCAAAAAAAACAAAAATCCACACAGCCTTACAACAAAGTCCCGCAAAAAGCTCGCGTCACCCAAAGCTCAGCTGGTTTTCGCTCTATTTGTTTATATTTTATTTTATGGGTTTCATTGCTTATTGAGGCATTTGCTGTTGTTGTATTGTAGTTGTAATTGTAAAAATAAATATGGAAATTTGCACATATATTTTGTTAATAACAATACATACATATGTATGTATGTATATAACTCGTTTCTATGTTTCAGTCGTTTAGCTGATTTGTGGTTGTAGCATATTACGGCTATTGTTTTGTTATTGTTTTATGTTTGTTCTTTGCTGCAATTGATTTTTGTTTATTATTTCACTATGCTATCATTTAATTTAATTATAAGTAATTACCTGCTTGTCTACTTTGATTCTTGCGTTGAACTAACCATAAAACATTATTATTATTATGTTTTCATTTATGTTTGTTGTTGTAATTATTGCACATATGCTTAAGTACTTAAACATCATATATAGTTAGAGTTATCTTAACATCGATTACAAGCAAAGTATGTATGTATTTGTTTATATATATATATACTTTTTTTTTTTGCATTTAAATTATTACTTAAGTCGTCATGGACTTTTTGGTTAGCTGCTGGTTAACGGCTAACCATCTATTCATTCACTTTTCCTCTTTGCGCTGTGCTAACAGTCTAATTGGGGAGTTCAATGCTTACTTCATGAGTGTGTGTGATTAAATGAGTGGAATTATTTATAAACTTTTGTGTTTTCAATAAAAAATATAATACACCATTTAATATATTCATATCTATATAGCTTGTATAGGTTATATTTTTAAGTTTTTAATTTTTATTTTTAAATTTTTTTGCTGGGTTTACGCTTAAATTTAAAAATATGATTCTTTTAGCAAATTTGCTTATTTTTGTCAAAGAAATTTAACTAAAATTACATAAAAAATAAAAACAAATTTATATAATTGTATTGTTATTAGTTTTAATTTAATTTACAATATTTAAAATATTTTGCTTTTAATTAATTTTAAAATATTTTTGTTTTTTTTCTTAACAGCAAAGAAAACGCAAAATTTTTGTTGCTATTTCTCTTACTTGCTTTATTTACGGTCTCTTGCATAGCTATTGTTGTTGTGTACTTTTTAAATATAGTTTTTGTTGTTGTTGCTTTTTATAATACTTTATATATATATATGTTTTTTATAAATTTAAATAGACTTAATAACTATTATCACTATTGCAGAATTCGGCTGTTTGTTTGTTGTTGTTTGTTGATGATTGATTGAAATTAATTTATTTATTCATTTAGAATTAACTGTTTTTATTTGGTGGCATTTCTGTGTCTAGAAAATCAAAGAATTTAGCTTTGCTATTGTTTTTGCGTTCCAGTCGAAAATGAATTGAAATTTACCTTTAACAAAAATAGAGATTATTTAATACTTTTTCGTTATA
This sequence comes from Bactrocera correcta, assembly GCA_027475135.1. Classification (NCBI taxonomy): domain Eukaryota; kingdom Metazoa; phylum Arthropoda; class Insecta; order Diptera; family Tephritidae; genus Bactrocera; species Bactrocera correcta. Next base: position 103,044,733 of record CM050323.1, read on the forward strand.
CCCAAAAGTAGCGTTTATATACTTGTGCAATTTTTTTTTAAATGCTTTACATTAAATTTTTATAGATAGCATTTATTTTATGTTGAATAAGAAGGAAGTTTTACTTTGCGGCATAATTTGGTTTAAGTGTCAAAGAGGGAACGTGTGAGTTGGCGCTTTTCTGCGCTCGCGAAGTTTTGAAAGTTTATGGAAAGTAGGCGGAAGTTAAGAGCTAGCTTTCATAGGAGCTTTTTTGTTTAAAGCTTTAAATGATATTTCGGTTTATCGGAACGATTTGAAAGTAAAGAGTTTTATTCTTATTATTATGCTTCAAAAAAACTCAGAGCTCGCGAAAGCTCAAAATATTGGTTTCTGATGAAGCTTTTCAATGAAAGCAATATTTATTAAAATACGTTAGCTGAACTTAAGAAAAAACGATATGCTCAAATTAAATGCACATACTTTATAAACTCGTAAAGTTCGTGAAAGCTTTTCGATGAATGCTTCTATAACTGTGAAAGCAATATTTAACAAAATATCTAAGCTCAAGTTTAGAAAGTTCGATAAGCTCAAATTTGTTGAAAATGCTTTATAAATATAAAAATACTTTCTGTCAGAGCTTTTTTATGAAAGCTTCTGTGGCTTCTGCAAAAGAATATGCAAGCTCAAGCTTAGAAAAAAACATCAAACTGAAATTGTAAGCATGTACTTTATAGAAATTTCGAAGCTCATGAAAGCTCAAAATATGAAAGCTTTCAAAACCACAAAAAAGCGCCTTAAATTCACACAAATTTTAATAACAGCTTGCTTTTCGATACAAGTCTGTTGGGTTTTTCAATTTTGTATGGCCAGTTTGGAGCTTAATTATCGTTGATATTATTCAATTTTATATTATATTATTGTTTTTTCTTTAAGTCAGGTTTTGCCTCTGCTTTATTTTTTTGTGTAAGGTATATATACATTATACCCTTTGCTTAATGCATTACTTTCCCGGTTTTGGGTTTTATTTTGTGTTTAGGTTGGAAGCGACCAGCTGCTGCTTCTCTCTTAATTCTTTTTCTTCTTCTTCTTCATAAAGACATTTCTTTCTATAAGTACATTTTTGTTATGATTTTTTTTTATTATTTTTTCTATTATTTTTCATAGTATTATCAATTATCATGGGCGTACATTCTATAATCGGCGCTTATGCTACATCTCAATGCTTCTTCTTCTTCGGTTTCATTCATTTTACAGACTGCAATTATTTATTTATTGTATGTTTGTAAGTAAGAACGAAAAATTGTTGCTATTTATTTATAAATTATTTGTACTCTTGGTTTGTAAATTGGGCTATTGTTGTTGTTATTTACTTTTGTTTGCTTTGCTTGATTTATTTCTTTGTTGCTTTTTTACATATGTATATAATTGATTGATTTGTTTTTGTTGTTGCTGTAGCTATTTAATAATTATTTATTTAGTTACAATATGTTGTATTTGTTGTTCTGTCATTTAGTTATTTGTTGTTTTATTGCTGCATAACGAATCGTTTAGAATAGTTGCGAAAGCAACTCGCTTACGTTTGCTATTCTAAACAATTCTTTGATTTATGCATTCGTGTCTTCTTATTGTGCTTTCGCATTCGCGTGGAGTTTTCGCTGTTTTGCGAGCAGTGTTTGACATGTGTGTACGGAAAGTAAGAAATTTTGCAAATTTTTTGTCAGCAAGCTTTCATTCTCTAATCCTTTAATGAAAGTTCAGCGTAAGTTTCAAAGCCTACACACATTTGTCAAACAAAGCTTTCAAAAGATTTATTGCCGTTATGCTTTGTTATCATTTGTGTTGCTACAATTGTTGGTTTATTGCGTTTGAAATGAAAATGTAAGTGGCCAAAAATTAATATTTCGCTATTGCAATTTAGTCTTTTTTGAGATTTTGAATTTTGCTGTTGTTTTAAGATGTTTTTGAAGAAGCCGCCATAATGTATACTCAAACCTTTCTTATTATTATTATGCATTATTTTTTTTTTTCATTATCATTCAATATTTTACGCGTTTTGCCATTAAACTCTCATATCTATTACTAGTGTAAACCCCTATAAATGGTTTAGTTCATAATTTTATTGGGGTTCTTAGTGTAAATTCTGGTATGGTTTGCATTTCTAGTGTAAAGTCTGGTATTTTTTGCGCGGGGACATCCTCGTAGTGTGCTTAATTTTACTTCGTACGATTTGTGTTCTTCACACTGGCGCTTTAGTAAAGGCTGGTTGATATTTGTAAAGTCGAACGCTTTTTTCTCTTGAAAGTTATTAGCGCTTTGTATATAGCTTTTAGTACAGCTTCATATATTTTTAACGTTAGCTATATGAAGTATGGTATTTGTTGTTGTGTTGTTTAATACCAGACGTCCAAGTATAGTAACTCAAAAGCTTATTAGCTTGTTCGTAAATACATATAAGTACCTTCCGCGTGACTCTAAACTTTCGTTGTTGTCTTGTAAGTATTTTTGGTATATTTTGCTCGGGACTGTACGCAGTTTTTGTTGTGTCTGATTATTTTTTTTGTCAAGCTGTTATAGCATCTGTTCTCAATTTCGACGTATCTTTATTTTATTTGAAGTTTATGCCAGAATTTTATGTTAAAATTTGTTAAAAAATAGTTTTTTATTATTTTTTATATTGTATTTTAGTTCAAAATCGTTTTATTACTATTTTTGATTTCATTCACATTTTTTTATTATTTTAAAATTTATTTCACATATTTTTTTATTTTATTCTTTATAATTTTACTTCAAAGCTTCTTTTATTAAAAATTTTTGTTTGATTTTTTTTTTACAAAATTTAATTTAATTTAAATTTTTATTTCAAAATTTAGTTCAAACATTTTTTTATAATGCTTTTATTTAAATCTTTATTAAATTTTTTTTATTATTATTTTATTTTTTCATTTCAAGATTTATGTCACATATTTTTGTATTTAAAATTTTTTTTAATTTTTTCATTTATTTTAAATTTTATTTCAAATTATGTTTTATTATTTTTTCTTAAATTTTATTTAAACTTTTTTATTATTATTTTAATTTTTTTCTTTATAGTTTTATGTCAAAATTTAATTTTATTTAAGTTTTCTTATTTTAATATTTATGTCAGATATTTTTTTATTTAACATTTTAGTTTAAGTTATTTTATTATTTGATTTTTTTATTTTATTTAATGTCAACAGTTTTTTTGTTTAATATTTTAATCTTTCATATTTTTATCTTTGTCCGTTATTCTCATTTTGTTCGTTCTACAAACTTTTCAAGTTTTCGTCACATCTGGTTGCTGGTTATTTAAATTTTTGGAGCTTTCGTATAACTGTAATTGTTGTGGCCTTATATTCATATACACTTTGCTTACTTTTTAATAAATGTGAAAATTGCTAAGTACCGATATTTTTACAATTTCTACTTACAAAATCGTATAATTTTCGTATGCACTTTTCGTTTTCATGCAGCAAACATATTACAGTTATAAAATTTGCTGTCGTATTTTTACTTTTCGTGCATACTGTAAACATACTTGCAGTACTGTAAGTTTACAGTGGCTGGGTTGTGCATTCGGTTTGATAACTACTAATATGTACAGTCAAGTTTTGGTAGTGAAATGTGTTCCGCTTGTCAGTTTGTTGATATTTTGTCGGGAATGGGGTTTAAAACATATGAAATTTGTTTTCGAAAATAAAAATTTTAACGTATAATATTCTGGTTGGTTTTAAAAAATTAATATTTAATAGTTGAAGCAAAATTTACAGAAGGTTTTCGAATTTTTTTCTTACGGAGCATTTTTTTTATAATTTTGCTTAGTATTATTGCCTATTATAGGTTTTCTAACACACCAAATTTTCGTCGCTTTACTATAATAAATTTTCTGCTGCTTGCTTACTATAATAATGCTTAAATGCATTATTTTTGTTGTGCTACAAAAATTTTGATTAATTTTAATTTTGTTTTAGCGCCTAAATTTAATTGATAGTTTCGCTTGCTACTTTCCACCTAATTTCGTTAATTTTGTTACCATAATTTTGTTGCCATAATTTTGTTACCATAATTTTGTTATAATTTTTTTCCCATAATTTTGTGTTATTTTGCGTTTTTGTTACTCACTTTTTTCATTGTTTTGTTACCATTTTTTTCTAAAGACATTTACAAAAGTTTTATAGCTTAATTTTACCGCTTGTGTTGGTGCTTCATTCAATCATTTTTGCTTGATTTTTTTTTTTTTAGTTTTTTGTTTAATTTTTGCTTGTTAGTGGTTTACTTAAATTTCTTTTTCATTTTTTTCATTATCACAGTGACATTCAGTCTAAGTTTTGCTTTCATTAGAATTATAGCATGAAGTGCTATACCCGCTTGCAATAGCCTCACTGCTCCATTTCTTTTACACCCGTTCTATAATTTTTTCCTCAAATCAACAATTCCAAACAATTTATTTATAAATTTAAAGCCAAAGGTTTGCACGTATAAATATTTTAATTTAATTAGTTAGTAGCTAAGTAGGTTAGTAAGCCGAAATGGTGGTTTTACACATTTTTAATTTTCACTATTTCTAAGCATATTTTTTTGAACAAAATTTCACTAACACCAACAACTTTAATTAAGGCCTAAAATATTTTGCTTTTTCCAAACTATTTGTTTTTAATTTTTTTACACTACTTTTTCACGTCGCTACAATTTTTTTACGCCCATTTCATATAGCAAATCATGCTTTTCGTATACTATAATTCCAATGAAAGCATTGTTTTTGGTTTTTAGGTTTTTTTGTTTACAATTTTTTCCACACTAAACGCCAAATAGTAGAATTTTAATTAATTTTTTTATTTGTCGCCAAAAAAAATTCTAAGCCGAAAGTTATAGTATTTTTTTTTTCTTGTTAATTTAGTTTTCTTAATTTTGTGCCTAAAAATAATCAAAATTTTGTCTAAGTTTAGCTCGTTACCTTTTCGTTATAAAACCTTAAAATCCAAAACAATTTACACTTTTCATTTCCTGCTACATTATACCGTCCAATCGCTTAACCCTCACATTAGCTTTAACTATAAAACTTTTGCACATAATTTTCCCATTTCGAAATTCATTCAAATACCTAATTTTTCAACACGTGCCCAAATTTCTATATCTTATATGTATACGCATTTAATTTTTATATTTATTTACAATTTTGTAGTTTTGCCAAAAGTTTCAAAAATTCATGCCGAGCCAAAATATTTGTTGAACTACGCAAGCTTCGTCCCACTGTCACCATCCCAACATGTTTTTGTTATATGTAATTGGGCCCTATACACTATCAATCATTGTTTAAATCTAACAGGCGCTGCTCATTGTTACCAAAAATTGTTTATAATGAGTTGATTATGTTTAACTTAAATTTATAGCCGAAAATTTATGCTCCTTAAAAAGATTAAATTATAGGTAATGAAGAATCAGGCCAGAAATCTGAAGGCTTGAGTATATACAAACTTAAATGTAAATAATTGAGCTTTCACAAAGATAAAAGCTTTATGCTAAGAAACTGAAAGAAACATTGTTTCGGTCAAAGCATTTTAAGTGGGTTATACATCATAACTGAAGCGTGAGCTTTTATAAAAATTAAAGCTTTGTGAGCTAAAGCTATTGAGAAGAAAAAAAGTTTTGATAAAACCTTGTAAATAAATTATTAACGGTAAATGAAGCGTATGAGCTGAAACTTGATAACAAATTTATAAAACTTTATAAATAAAGCATTCACCATAATAGAGGTGCCAGTTCTCACACAAATGAAAGCTTACTGTGCTGAAACTTTTGAGAAAAAACGTTATTTCTGATAAAGCTTTAAAAAAATAATCATAAAGTAAAAATAATCCTAAAGCATAGAAAAATTGTATGCAAATAGTTGTTTTAATAACTGAAGATAAATGAAAGCTTTATGCGCAGAAGCTTTCGGAAAACAAACCAAAAAATTTTGTGTGAAATTTTACAGACTGCTGTACTGGTCGACTTTTAAAAATAAAAAAGAAGTTACCATAAATTGAACTTCAGAATGGCATATTGGAAATTATTTAATATGGAAACCTTAATAGAGCTCCTGAAAAGCTTTTTCAAAGTTGAAAGGCTTGAAAATGTGCTTTCACAAAAGCTAAAATGAAATGAAACGTTTAAAATAACTTAAAAAAACGATAAAGTGAAAGCTCTGAAGCTTCAAAAAAGCTTTGGCATTATATTTGAACGCAAATGTGTTTAAATATACCACTTGGCCGTTTTAAATTACCAATGCCACCTTTTTTTGAAAAGCTCACAAAAAATAGATTGTAAAATAAAAAAAAAAATTCACAAATTTAAAAAATTAATTTTTAAAAGCTAATAAAGTAAAAAGTAGTACTACAAACCAAAACCTTTCGAAAATAACAAAAACAAATATGTCAAAAAATGTATATATATATATATAATTTTATTTAAAAGTATAATATTTTCTTTCTCATCAGCGAACATGTTTAATATATGCCAGTTGATGTTGTTTAAAACTTAACTAATTAGAAAAAAACAAGAGAAATTAAAAGTTCCATCTACGCACACACGTGACACGGCAGATATATGCATGTACAGCAGTATACATAATTATAATTAGTTATATAATTCATTTGCGTTTTATATATATAATTTATATGTACGTTTGACAACGTTTTTTTGTGTGTATATATGTATATATATATATGTGTGTGTGCTGTTCTTGCTGCGCGCATACTTTTACACTTTTTTAAATTATAAATAGTTTTGCAAGAAAATATTATTTTGCCTTTGCATTAGGAAACAAGCTCTACTGCTCTTTTTTTAATAATTTAACAATTATAAATGCTTTCACAATACAAAAATAAAATAAAATAAAAGTAAAAAATATTTATAATAATAATTAAACAAACGCAAAATTATTATAAATAATTATTATGCTTTACTTTTTAATGCATAAAATAAGGCATACACAACTAACCACACGTGTAGGAATTTGAATTTTTTACAATAAGTTTTTTTTTTTTTTAGTTTAAGTTAAAAAAATCACGCACTTGCTGCCAGGAAATCGCGCACATTTAATTATGCTGTTAAGTGGTTGCTAAGGCATGCTTGTGCAATGCTGGTATATTGTTGAAAACTGAGCTATTTTTTATTTTTTTTTTGAGTAAAATAAAATATCAAAAAAAATTCAAAATAAGATACAAGAGAAAATTTAGAATAAAAAATTTTAAATTAAAAAAAATAAATTATTATTTTTTTAATGATTATTTAGTTAAGAATTTTTTTTTTTAAATAATTTTAAAAATTTTAAATAATTCATTAATTGATAAATAAGTAAAAAATTATTAATTAATTTTCTTCTCAATTAAGTAACTAATTAAAAAATTTAATAAATTAATTATTAATTTTTATTAAATATTTAAAATTTTTAAAATTAATTCTAAATTAAAAAAACTAACAATTTATTAATTAATAAATAATTAAAAAATAATTTATAATTAATTCTTTAAATTTTTTTAAATAAAAATTAATTAATAAATTAAAAGGTTTTAAAATAATTAGTTAATTAAAAAATTAAAAAAAAAAATCTTGTGTAGTTTTAATTTTTTTTACCAACAATAAATTTATAATTTTTAAATTTCAAAAAAGATTGCGTTAATTGTAATATTTAAAAAAATTGTTATGATTAATTTTTTTTGTCAAATAACTCGTGTCACATGGCATTACCAGGTAATGCCCTACATCATCACTTCAACGCTTTGCATTGTATACATATACATGTATGTATGTATGTTTGCTGCTTTTATGGCACCGAACGAGTCGTTTTGGCATTTGCGGTAGTAATTTGATTATTTTAACATTTCTGTTCTTACTTCACTCACACAAGCATGCCACGCACTTCTTAACTCAATTATTTATGCGTTTTTTGTTTATTTATTTAGGAAATTAACACTTGTTGTTGATGTGGTTATGCGCCTAAAAGAGTATACAAGTAAACACAGCATAAAATTACAAAAACTTATATATCAATGAAAAAATATTCAGTAATTTACAATTGGGAAGACATATGCGTACATTTAAATTTTTTATTCACGCTTTAAACTTGCAAATTTTTTTTTGTTAATAAATAAGAATTGTAGGAAATTTATTAAAAATAAGGCATGAAAAAGTAATTAAATCACAATTTGCTGTGAAAAAAATATTACATTAGTGTAAGTTGTTAGGTTATAATAAAACTTAAAGTTGCTAATAATAGTTCAAAATAAAAAAAAAACAATAATTGCATACTTATTTGTGACAAACTATTTTTTTTTATAAAAATATTTTTCAAATAAAATAAAATAAACAATTAATATTTTCATATACTTCTCCTCCAATTTTTTTTTTATATAAAATAAAGTATCAAGTTCAACTTAAGGACTAAATTTAACGTAAAGTAAAAGTCATACGCTTGACACTTGCTTTATGCTCATTGCTCAGCTACTACTACATACTCAGCTGCTGCTGCTAAGTGCCTCACTCTCGGTTACTCATACGCCAACGTAACCCCAAAGCAGTCGCTTGCTGTTTGCCTTAAAGTATGCTTGCTTGGGTGTCGTTTATATTGGTAAATCATAAAAGTTTATATATATTAGAAGATTTTTTATATCACTTAAGCGAAAAAACTATACGAAAGTAACTGTTTCTAAAACTAAATTTACGAGTTCCTTAGTTTTTTCTGCTTTTTTTCTTAGGGAAGTAACTGTTGCTTAGTACATAGTATAATTAGTAGAAGTCATATACTACATACTTATGTGTGTAAGTGTATATTGTTGTGTGTGTGTATGAGTGTATTAAGATTGTTAAAAATGTAGAAAAATTGATTTTATGCTTAAATTATGGCTTTGGTTGGGTATAACCGAAACGCAAGTTTTATTTTGTGCTGGTGAGAGATTTTACTTTGCGAAAAGTTCACAAAAAAGCACGAATTTTTTCAGTAACATGCTCATAAGCTATGATTTTTGCCAAATATTTGACTTCTATTGCTAATAAGCTTTTGAAAAAGCTTTCATAAAGTTTTTCGCAGCCCTTTCGAAGCTTAAAAGCTCGAAAGTTCATGTCTTTTCAATTTTTTAGAAGTTTTCACAAATTTTTTATTTAAAATATATGTGCAATTTTTTATCATACAAGTTTTAACAATTGCTGTGGTTCAAATCGAATGGGAAGTATTTAAAATAAAAGCTTTAAAAAAATTCTTTGCAGCTTTTTCGAAGCTTAACACTTTGCACAAAACTCTCTCTCTTCTATTAAGTTTCGAAACTTCTGTCTAAAAGCTTTAAGAGCAAGGCAAATTTTGAAGTCTTGAAAGTTAATAAAACATTTTTTAAAAATTTCTACGGTCCAAGTTTAATAGAAATTATTTATAATAAAAACTTAAATAGAGTTTTTCACAGTTTTTTGAAAGCTTGACAATTTAAATTTTTAGAACTTTTATATTTTGTCAATTTCTGCTACTTTTATACTTTGGCAATTTTTTCAGCTGCTTGTTAAGCCTAAAAGCTGTATGAGCAAGAAAGTTAAAGGCTCGAAAGTTTGCACAAAAATGATTGCAAATTTTTTATTTTCAAAAATTTTGCGAACTTTTTATTTTAAAAATTATTCTTTTTAGGTGCAGAAGCTTTAAGAGCAAGCTTTTCCTAAGTTTAAAAGCTTTCTTGCTTTTTGTATGATTTTTCAGAGCTTACAAGCTTCCTTGCACATTTTACTCATTGTTTTTTTTAACGCATTGAGACTTTCACAGCACAAAATTTCACTTCTAAACATTTCGGTTTATCCTTTTCGTTAACTGCTGCTATTGCATTATGACCGGGCTATTGCTTGTTTGTAACGGTATTGATTTAATGGTTTGCTAAGTATTTTTTAAAAACGTTTTAAAAACTTTCGCTCACATCTAGTCAAAGTTTAGAGTCCTTTTCGAAAAGACTTTTGTTGTGGTTATACGGGCTAAAAACTACATATTTATACATGTATGTGTATGTATGCATGTATAATAGGTATGTATGTATGGATGAGACACACTGCATTTCGAAGCTTTCAATAATAATCACACGTAAAATACATATGTGTGTGTGTTGACAGTGTAGTGAGTATATGTACGTGTAGTGGTAGGTATGCAGATGAGAAATAATATATGTATGTATATAGATATAGTAACGTTAGATTTCATATTAAAATTATTATTACATTTAAAATTTTCTTTGCTGTTTTTGTTGTTGTTGCGCACGCGCTTCGCTCACTTCCGCTAACTTAATTTTCGCTTACAAAATTAAGTGCATAAGAAATTATATTGAAATTACAGTTAATATTTATAAGTAAACGTGGTAGATATATGTATATATGTATATGCAGTTATAAGCAGGCCTATTTAGAGAAATAATACTTAACAATTAAATTATAAAATATTTTTTTTTGCATTTTTCTGCAATTTCCTTTCACATTTCTTGCTGTTAAATAAAAAGTTGAAAAAACTTAAAAAAAAAAAATTAAAAAATAATTACGGCATAGTTTAAAGAACGTTGTGTGTCTAATATGTAGCTACGTAAACGTAGTGTGTAAAGTAAGTCTGTCCGCGCAGTTTTCGCGCACACTGTACGCGCGTACTTAAGTTATATTGAAAAAAGGGAGTATAAGTATAAAAAGGTGAATTGGTAGTGCTAGCGCCTAATACACACATTGAGCGCCTTTTTTATATGCTTTATATTATAACGCTAATTTATTTTTTTTTCAAAATTCAAAATTTCAGAGAATTTTTTACGCAAATTTACACCGAATGCCGCGCGCGTGCTTAACTATTTTCGCTCGTAAACAAAAACATATAAATTGATAACGGTAAATTAATTGCATATGTAGTAGTGCTTCAACTAAAAGTTATTGTTTTAATTTTCAAACAATATACCCGCGCTACAGGCCTATATATTGTACGTGCGGGTGCGCGTTTCATGTTCAGCTTCAGCGCACGCTCGACAGCTATCAGTTTGAGTGCGCTTTGCTGTTGTTTGAGTGGTTTCGTAGTTGTACCGTTATTGTTAGATTAATGTTATTCATTCTTCCCTTACTGCGCATACATTGTTGGTTTTGCTTTCTTACATAACTGTTATTGTTTTTTTTTTTAGTTTTTTTGTTGGCTTCTCAATTATACTCGTATTCTTCATACAATTAGGCTGCTGCTTGATGACATCATAGAGATCCGAATATTGAGTGTATATGGGGATGTATAGGAATAGCGTGTGACAGTGTGTGTGGTGGCGGTGGCGGTGGTGGTTGAACGCCTAAGGCGCCACCTCCACCGCCGCTATGCGCTGGCGGCAGATGTGTGGGCGGCCCGCACAGATTGGCGCCGCCGCCCACATGCGATGCCTGATGCGCCTGCACGGGATGATGCGCGACTGCAGCGGCCGCTGCGGCTGCTGCTGCGGCGGCGGCGCTCGGCAGTGGCGCCACCGGTGGCAATGTGATGGAGAGTGTAACTGTTTGTGGCGGTGATAGGCCATGTTGCGCGTGCTGGTGTTGCAGCTGCTGCTGCTGTTGTTGTTGTTGATTTTGCTGTTGTTGCGCCGCGGCGCTGTTGTTTGTTGCACTTTGTGCTGATGTCGGCACCACGACACCGACGCCGCCTCCACCACCGCCACCTTGCTGTGTGCCGGCATTATTGGCTGCTGCTGCTGCCGCCACGGCCGCCGCTGCTGCAGCGGCTGCTGTCGCAGTGGTGGGATGTCACTGAGCCACCACCGATGTGGGCGTGTTCTGTTGCACCACCACACCGGGCGCCACCGAATTCGGCACCGTCACATTGACAGGCGGCTGTGAGGCGGCACCGCCGCTATGCGCCGCTGTGGGCTGTCCCTGCGTCTGAAACGTTTGCTGGAACGGCGGTCCATAACACTGCGGGAAGTACAATTCATTCTTGACGACCGACTGTTGCACGGCCGCATTCTGTACGGCCGCCATGGCGCGTGGCAGAATATTCGCTTTATTGTCGCCACCAGCCGCAGCCGGATTGTTGTTGTTGAGGAATTGTTGTGCCGCATTCTTGGTCTCGTTCATCAGATGATTGGCAGCGGCTGCGGCGGCGGCGGCGGCCGCATGACTGTTGGCATTCGGATTGTTGGCATTGGCCGCATTCGGATTATTCGTGTTGCTTTGACGTGGCCGTTTTGTCGTGTTTGGATTCATGTGATTGTCGATGTGTTTGGTCACCTCGTTCTCGGTGGCAAAGCGACGTCGGCAATTTGGCATTGGGCAGCAGAATGGACGATCGCCCTGTGAGTGGAAGAGCAATAGCATTAGTTCAGGAGTAGGGAAAAAGGTATATAAAATATGCGCATATACAGTGAAAGCTCTATAAAACGGTCGCTCTATTAAGCGGTCATCTCCACTAACCGCGCACATTGGCCGGTAACTTAATGTTCTATTAAGCGAAAATTGTATTAACCGGACAGTAAGGTTGATCCTACTAGTGTCCGCTTATGGGAGATTCCACTGTATATGGCAAAATAAATTGAAATATATCAAAATTTTGCTTAAATATAATTTACTGACTGACAATAAGCTTAGTTAGCGCATTTAGGCTGGTTTAGGCAAAGCTCAAATCAAAAGCTTTGTAGCACGAAAGCTCTTTTAAGCTGGCGTTCTACAATTTGTAAGCTTGTTATTGTTTGTTTTTTATTTAAGCAAAAGAAATCTTAAAATATTATAACGAAAATTGAAATTAAGCTTAAATGAAAAGTTTCGAAGTCTGAAAGGTCTTTTGTAAGCTAACATGACCTGCTGTTCTTACATTCTTAAGCGCCTAATTGGTTTCTTTTTCTCTATTTAAACATAAATAAACTTAAAGCATTAAAAACAAAATTGAAATTGATCCAATTGAAAGCTTCAAAGCCCGAAAGCTCAATGAATAAAATGTAAAGCTTCCTTTGAGCTTTCTTAAAGTTAATTTTCTGGCTTGTGTCAAATCTACAAGTTTACAACTACCTGGTGCGTGCGTGTGTGCTGATCCAGTATGGCCTTCTGACGGAAGTCTTTACCGCATTGCGCGCATTTGTACGGCTTCTCGCCGGTGTGTATACGAATATGCTGTAAAGAAAAACATATTATGTAACAATAATTTAGTAGTCTTTTTTCGGCGTTCCTTAAATCGCTTACCTGATTCAGTATGGTGCGCTGTCGGAAGAAACGCGGACAGTACAAACAACCGAACGGCTTCTCATTCGTGTGTATTCGTAAATGTTGCGTTAGGTGCGACTGCTGTCGGAAGCGTTTGCCGCACTCGGGGCACGGATACGGACGCGACTCGATGTGTATGCAACCGTGTTGCAGCAGTGTCGTCTTCTGCTTGAACTCCTTGTCACAGATGGGACAACGCACGTAGAGCGGCATGTTGGCTGGCCGCACGCCGATATGCTGCAGCACATCTGGCAATATCTTTTGCCCTGCGCATGTGCACACGTATATTTGTTTGTAGCATGTGGTATATGAAAATAGAGAAAACACCAAAAATCTATATGAATCAATGTGCTTGAGTTGCATGTGTAAATGCAATTATATTAATTATAATTAATAATTATAATAAATTAAGGAAAAAACGTAAAGCAAAACGCAGTAAGGACTGCCTTATATCACGTGTATAAACACTTTTTTTTTATTATTTTTTTTATTGTACTCCAGCATACATCTCGTAGACAATACTTACTGAACATTTAGCGTTGTGTTTGCCAGTAAATTTCGTTGTATAATATTATATGCAACTGTGCTTTTATTGCCTTTATTGTAGTAAGAACTTTTCCCCAAAAAAAAGTTTTTATTTCGTTTACTTTTTTTCTGCTTGTCTTTTTGTTTTTTTTTTTTGATTAGTTCCGTCACCCTAGTTGAAGGTACATTGATTTTTTTTTTTATAATTTTTCGAAGGGGTAGCAGAAGGATTTTCATTTCAGTAGTTTTTTTTTTTTGTTTAAATTCGGAAATTTCTAGTTTTTAAAGCTACATATAAGGGTAATCGCTTGTTTTTGTTGTATGCATATTGAAAAAATTGACTTTGGCAAGCCTTGGTAGGATATAAATCAGGGTCCGTTCCGGCTACTTAGATCTAACTGGATGGACTGAATGACAATAACCGTTATTTTTTAACACACACCTCGTATATATGAAACCTATTTTATAAAGAGTGGTGGTGATTGTCGGTAAAGGCGTTGTATGCAATAATTTTGTTAATACGCCTGAATGTAGGCTATATTTTACTTCTGAAACAAAATGAAGTATACATTTAGGATAACAACGTAAATTCTTGTATCTTTGATGCTGTACGGCTTTAAAGTGGAAAGAAAAGTCAAAATTTTTCTCTAAAATGTGGACACCAATTGCCATTGTGAACTTTTTATCGAACATATGTATATATCAATCTGTGAGATATATAACTGAAATTAAGATAGAATCTGTTCCTGATAATATTATGTCCATATGTCATACATATATGAGTAGAACGAAGTCAATACTATCCTTAGCCCCCAAACAACCAATAGAAATATTTTCGAACCTCAAGTTGATCGTTGGAAGTTGTAAAAGCATGAAATATTCATTTACACCCGCACTTAGCATTACCTTACTTGTTACATTATAAAGTAAATATCAAACAAATCATATATAATTATAATTAAAAATATTTAACATAAATATAATTGTAAAAAAAAAGTAAAAAACGGCTCGGTATACGTACAGTTCTTATTACCTTTGCTGTCCTTAAAGTATGACGGATAATGTATACCGCCGCTGCCGTCAGGCGTACCCTGTGAATCCTCGTCATGATAACCACTACCACCGGCTATATCATTCTTCGTATCAGTCTCATCACCCGGATATGGTACATCCTGTGGCCACAGTGTCGGATGTGGGCCATTCTTGAAGATAAGATTCGGTGAGACATCTGTTTAACGGTACGTGTAGTCGTCATACGTGACATAACGTGTATTTTTTAAAGACGTGCGTTCACAGTTGAAACGAAAGAAAAAAAATAAAAGTGTTTTGTTAGTACGTGACGAATTTGGGCTAAGTACCCCACTTAGTAAGTTGTAAATTGCTGAATGACTCGTTAACATTTGCTAAGCTAAACTACAATATATAAAATTTGAAATGATAAAAAATAAGCGTTAAACGAAAAAGCATAATAATTAATAAAAATTGGAGCAGGCGTAGTGCTTCAGCACTTTTTGGGCTTCCTTAGTTTGGATAAGTTTTTTGTTTAATGTGTGTTTTTGCTACTTTTGCTTTAAGGCTTTACTAAAGGTGTATGTGTTTGTTAAATAAAATTTGGTTTTTCTTATATGATAAAATATGCCAAAAAGTTTTTGCCAGATTTTTTTGCCTTTTCAAAATGGTGTGCCTTTTTATATGGTGTTTTTGAGGTTAGCTTTGGTTTGTAAACTAAACTGCGTAAGTAACGATTTGTCGGAAATACATATAATACTTTCATGATAAGCTAAGAAAAACTATTGAAAATACTGTCAGCTATAATATCAATATTCCTAAGAACGATAAAATTCTAACCTTAAAGTTCAAGGGAAATTTTTAAAAATATTAAAAAAATTATGGGAAAGAAAGTTATGATAAATTACATATTTAAAAAAAATATATAACTGCTGTTTTAAAGTAGTATATTTAAACAATTCATAAAAATAAAAAAAACAATAATTCAGAAATCTAAATATTTTTAGTCCCCATTAAAAAACAAAAAATGAAATTTAAATTAAATCAATATAATCATATATCAAACATTATGGGATCTAGGTGCTCTCTTCTAGGTGTTACAAACTTCACCAGAAACTTATTATACACTGTTCGAGGTACAAAAAGTAAATAAAAAGTAAAAAATTTCTATTTGAAAAACATAAAATTAGCAGAATATCACATTACAAAAGCTGTCATTTCGTAAAATAATGACTTCTTTAAAACAAAAAATGCACAAAGTGAACTTAAATCTTACTGAGCTTTCCTAACGGTACATACAATCTCTATTGAAATAAAATAAAAATACTGACTATACTTTTTTATGCGCAAATGTGCTTAAAAACTACTCAGTTGCCTCTTCCCACCATTTAATACTAAAAAACCAACACCATTCTGAAAAGGCAGCCATTTTCCTCTATCAAATAGGTGCATAGAGGACGCTTTTTTATTGTAAATTTTGAATTTTTGAAAATTTGAATTTTGCAGGGGCATTAGCAGGATGTTTGTGTCTCACAGCTGACGCTACATAAAACGCTAAGCTTGATCCTTCTCTTTCTCTCTATTCTTCACTCTCTCACTTTAGCAGCAACTTGCGTTGCAGCGCTATAAACAAAATTTGAAGCTTTTGCCTCGTCTAGCTAACTAGCTGTATATGTATATGTAACTACACATGTATGTAGGAATAAAACTGTGTCTGTATCTGTATCACTGCCTCTGCCTAAATAATCAAATTCTGCAAATTTGCAATTTGTTCAATTGTTTCAATAACTGTCGCTCGCCTTGGTGGGTGCGCACATGTTGATTGAGGATGGCCTTCTGGCGAAAGTGCTTGCCGCACTCTGGGCATGCGTAGGGCTTCTCACCCGAATGGATGCGTATATGTTGGTTGAGTATCGCCCGCTGACGGAAGCTGCGCGAACAATAGCCGCACGTGAACGGTTTCTCGTTGGCGTGTATGCGTAAATGTTGTGTCAGATGCGATTGTTGACGGAAACGTTTGCCACACTCCGAACATGGATACGGACGCGCATCGGTATGTATACGATCGTGCTGCAGTAGTGTGCTCTTCTGTTTGAAATCTTTGCCGCAGGTCAAACACTTGAACAAACGCAAATCGCTGTGCGGTTTTGGCGGTTTATTCGGATTTGGATGGCGACCGCGTCCACTGCCGGTACCAGTACCTGTGCCCGTGCCACCAGCACCACCCGTGCCAGTGCCAGCGCCATTGCCATTGCCGGCGCCACCTGCAGCGCCGACTGCACCTTCACCGCCACCATTTGCGCCGCTGTTGTGTGCATTGCCACCATTACTGCCAGCGCCGCCGTTCTGCTGGCCATTATTGCCTTGCTGATCACCACCGCCGCCGGCGCCGCCTGGCAGCAGCTCGGGCATGGCGTAGCCCTCGAGACCGCCATTCTGTTCCATGGCGTTCGCCATGCCGGGCAACACCGGTTTGTTGAGATAGTGTAGTGCCGGGAAGCCGGGTGGCGGCAGCATGGCGCCTTGCGGCGCTGGATGACGTGGCGCGTAGTAGCCGCCGAGTTCACCGCCCTGCGGTGTTTGGAAGTTATCGTTAGGTTGGCCCGGTTGCGTCGGGCCGCCATTCTGTACGTGCTGTTGTGGATTCCCCGCGCCGCCATCGCGGCCGGTGCTCTGGTGTTGTTGCGGGTCATTGTTGCTTTGGTTTGGATTGGATTGCGCCGAGTTCTGCTGTTGGCTGGCCTGCAGGTTGGCGACCTGCAAGTAAAATTAGCGCGCAAATTATTAATACAATACATATTTAAAGCGTTGTGTGACAACTGCTACTCCATTATGTACGTACCTGATTCATGGTGACATCATCGTCGGGTGGCCCGCCGCCATTGACGCGCTGCTGCGGCGGATATGGACTCGTCGAGGGCGAGCCCTGCTGCCGTCCCACGCCATCGCCGCCATTCTCGCGCGGATCGCCCGTGGGACTTTGCGGCTGTTGGCCTTGTTGTTGCTGCTGCTGCTGCTGTTGTTGTTGCGCCACCGCCGCAGCGGCTGCTTGCGCGGCGCTCGCTATCTGTGCGGCTGGGTTTTGTCCATTCTGTTGTTGTTGCGCTTGCAAATGTTGCTGTGCCTGCTGCTGTATGCCCGGATACATTTCGCTGCCCCACTGCGCAGCCGAACCGCCAATCGCGGCCGGATTGCGTTCGCCATCCTGCGAGTCCTTGTACAGCACATAGGGCTGGCCGGTGTCTTGCGTGATGCAATACATTATTTGTCGCGGTACCTTCAGTCCAGCGGCGATGCAAGCCGCAAAGGATGCGGAGAAATTGATCGCCATGTCGCTGGAGGAAGGTGTGTGTGAGTGTGTGTGTATTGTGATTGTTGCTCCGCCCTACGTGGTGTAATGTATTAAAGCGCGGGTTTTTGTAAAGCTGCTGGGAGTTTCTGTTTCGTGTGGAGTGCTTAACTCCTTTGGCGTTGATTTTGTTATTTTAACGGTAAATTTGAGTGTTAGAATTACACTTCGTATTGTTATTGCTCTTCAAAGCCCATTTTGACCGTTTTCATTCGATATACTTTAACTGCTCAGTTGCTACAACTTTGCTGATTTTATTGTTGTTGTATTTCTTGTTTTAAATATTGCTCTTCATTGGCTGTGATTCGCCGTTCTCTCCTTGTAGCACTGCCTGCTTCAATACAGCTGCTGGCTGTGCTTATTTGTTACTGTTGTTGTTGTGTTTGTTGTTTTCAAGGGGTTACTCATATTTTGTTGGGTTTTTAACTTTTATTGCCAGGTGTTATTTTCTTGTTAACGCGTTTAAATGACTTTCTCCTCAAACGTCGTTTTTGTTTTATATTAAATTTAATGCTTTGTTGTTTTTGTTTTATGATTTTTGTGTTTATATTTTTATTTTATTTGCCTTTACACTCTAATTGTTATTTCTTTATGTTCTCGCTAAAAAATCTTTACTCTTCGTCCAAAATTGCTGTGTTTTTGTGTCTAAAGTTAAAATCTCTCGCTTTTCATGAAATTTTCTTCAAATTTCGTTGTTGTTTTTGGAATTTAAAACCGCTTGCCCAGTTTGTAGTTGTTGTCTGCTGTTATAAAACTGTGTCGAACACCGTGCTGGACAATATTGTTTCTGAAAAATATAAACATATGGCATTAAGTTAGGTTGGAATGAGCACCAATTTTCAGAAAATGTTACACAAATAAGACAAGTATTGTCGCCTAAAATGCAAAGCAACATATTATCAAAAAAAGCGAAATTGAGTTTTAGTTGCTTACGTTTCACTAGATCATATAACATTTATGTTGCAATACATTTTTAGCTTCCAATGTCAGATATAACCAATACATAACCATTTTATAACCAATCTATAACCATTTTGTAACCAATATATAATACGTTTTATAACCGTTGTATAACCATTTTATAACCAAAACTCATATTTTATTTCAGTATGAAAAACAATAAATAGTATAACCGTTTGTAACCTGTATGTTAACCACCATTTAACCATTTTATAACCAAAATGCAAATTTGGTTTCAATATGAGTTGTTTCGCATTTTAGGTGACGATATATTAAGTGAATCTTATTGTGATAAAATTATTAACGTTTTCTACTCTTCTATTTCTTCTTCTATTAGCCTTTATTGTGTGCAGCGATTCACGTTTAATATCTTCAATTGGCTCAAAACGGTTTCACCGAAGCGATCGTTGAGTGTGCTGAGTAGCCAGAAGTCACACGACGCCAAAATCTGGCAAATACACTGCCTGCGGCACGATATTGGTTCAATTTTTGACGAAAACTCACGAGGAATCATTGTAGTATGCGGCGGTGCCTTTCCTGGGTGCAAAAACCAGAGGCTGCGCGTCCATAATTCCGGTATCTTTTTACCTATAGCGTCACGCAAACGACACATAACACAAATATTTTTTATTCTTTACAGGTCGGCCGATCGTAAGGAATTCGGAGTGCACCGCACCACGATAATCGATGCAACCTCTCGGCATTACCTTGATTTTTGACCTGCTTTGAATTGGTTTTTCGGCTGCGGCTCAGCTTTGCCTCAATATTTGGCCGATTGACCGTCTATTTTCGGGTCGTCGGCATAGATCCAAGACGCCACGCCAGCAATAATACGTTTCATGACATCCTGGCAGTTGGAAGGCATTGTTTCATCAAGGTTAACGCGATGCTGTTTTCGAAAAAATTGAGTGAGTGGAACCAGCCGCGCTTTTACTTTTCGTAGGCTTAAATTGATTTTCATTGATCTCTTTTCAGACTCCGTGAGCACAATTTTTCTGGAAAGACTGAAACGACCGACCAAACTCTGGCAGTTAATTTCAAACTAAGGTACTATCCAATAAAATAAAAGAGAGAGGGCCATGTTTTGAAGCTGCAGCAGACGGACATTAAAGGGAGCGAAGAGCGGGCTGAGGAGAGCATCTCTTGAAAATATACACATAAATATTTAAGGCATCTAAACTCATCAGAGCTGGACCGCAATACCCACCCAGCAAATTTGTCCAAACAAGTTATCAAACAAAAAGTTGGATATTATCATCAAAAACTAGTCGTTTAATAGACAAAACGTTCGAATTTAAAGGTTTTGGACTCGGAATATATAGGGAGATACTCGGAAATCCTTCCACAACCCATTTCACACCCTCAATTAGGAGTAAAAATCATTTTGACGATTTTCTCCTCAAAAAACGGCGATTTGGTACACATTTTTATTTCTCTAAATTTCTGTGTAAATCCAAATTTAAAATTTCTTCAATAAAAATATGCTCCTTGCGAATCTACAAATTTCTGCATTTTTACTTTTTCTCTACGACCAATAGTTTAGAAGTTATAAGCATTTTTATATTCGCCTAAAATCGGCGGTTGCTTGCTGTATGCTCCTGGTCGCCTGGTAGAATTCTGGGATTTTGGCACCAAATTGAATGCAATTTTTCTGCAGCGGCGGCGGATGCGCTACAAATTTGTGGGGTGGGTATTGCATACGCAAAGGGGCGGAATTGGGGACACGGATGTGGGCATATGTAATGCCCGGAAGTGGGGACATGTCCTTGACCGGAAGCGGAAATGGGAGCCCTTTTCCGGTCCGGCAACAAAACCGGAAGTCATAAACCGGAAACGGATGTACTATGGCGGAAGTGGTGTCCCACTTCCGGTCCAGCATCCAAACCGGAAGTCATGTACCGGAAACGGATGTCGACGGCCGGAAGTGGGGTTAGGAACCGGAAGTCATAAACCGGAAGTTGGGGTATGAAACCGGAAGCGGAAATGGGGTTTCCCAAGGGTCTGTCGCACCGGGAGTGGTGTTCCCCGGACCTGCCCCCATTTCCGTGCATTATATATGCCCACATCCGTGTCCCCAATTCCGCCCCTTTGCGTATGCAATACCCACCTCACAAATTTGTAGCGCATCCGCCGCCGCTGCAGAAAAATTGCATTCAATTTGGTGCCAAAATCCCAGAATTCTACCAGGCGACCAGGAGCATGCAGCAAGCAACCCTTACAATTTCGCCCCTTTGCGTATGCTACAAATTTGTAGCGCACCCGCCGCCGCTACAGAAAAATTGCATTCAGTTTGGTGCCAAAATCTCAAATTTCCACCAGGCGACCAGGAGCATACAGCAAGCAACCGCCGCTTTTAAGCGAATACAAAAATGCTTATAACTTCTAAACTAATGGTCGTAGAGAAAAAGTAAAAATGCAGAAATTTGCAGAATCGCAAGGAGCATATTTTTATTGAAGAAATTTTAAATTTGAAATTTAGAAAAATAAAAATGTGTCCAAATCGCCTCTTTTTGAGAATAGAATCGTCAAAATGATTATTTCTCGTAAGTGAGGATGTTGAAATGGGGTGTGGAAGGATTTCTGAGCATCTCTCTATTTATTCCGAGTCCAAAACCTTTTAATTGGAACATTTTGTGCATAAACGACTAGTTTTTGATCATAGTAATCAACTTTTTGCTTTTCTTCACGGAGTCTGAAGACAGCTTATCGAGAAAAAGAGATCTTACTGGCATCGTTGGAATGTCGGAAGGATCAATGAAAACCAACTGGAGTGATCATCTGGGCCTAAGAAAAGTGAAAGCGCGATTAGTTCTACAATCACCAATTTCTTTCGAAAACAGCGTCTCGTTAATGTCTATGAAAAAATTCTTTCCGACTACTAGAACATCAGAAAATGTATTATTATTGGTGATGAGTCTTGGATCTATGCTTACGACTCGTAAACAGACGAACAATCGGCCAAATATCGTGGCAAAGGTGAGCCGCAGCCGAAAAACCAAATCAAAGCACGTCAAAAATCAAGATTATATTGACAGTTTACTTTAATTACTGAGGTGTGGTGCACTTCCAGCTCTTTACGACTGGCCAATCTGTAAACAAGAAATACTATTTGAGTGTTATGTGTCGTTTGCGTGAAGCTGTATGTAAAAAGAGGTCGAAATTATGTGCTGGCAATTATTGGTTTTTGCACTACGATAATGCATTGAGTCATACTGCCTTTATTCTTCGTGAGTTTTCGCCAAATTTGCTGCCAATATCGTGCTGCAGTCACCGTATTTGCCTGATTTTGGCGCCGTGTGACTTCTGGTTAAAACTTCTAACCTTGAAAGAAGCTGTATGGTCTGCGACAGCATTGGGTAACTTAATATTTGCGCTACGGATAACTTTACTTACCGCTTGCTATACATTAGAATGATGATGGACTGGCTGGTTAGAGCAGAAGCCCGCTTGGCTGTTTATTAGAAATATATAACAGAAGCCCCCTTGGCATTTGCGGGACCAAGCAATTTTGGTTTTTGAGTTTCGGCTCATGGGCACAATCAGCTAATGCTCGTCTATGTGCGGTGCCAGCGGTGCGGCGACTGTGCGCCTCCTTTTCAACCAATCAACCAAGTCATAAATATAATTGGTAAATACCCTATAACTTACCTAGTAAATTTTATGACCTCCTACTTTAACCTTTAAAATCAAGCAAATATTTGTATTAAAAAGCAATTATATTAGAATTAAGGTAGACCATAACTTTAGCTATCAATGTAGAATGCCACATTTTATTGAATTTGCCTTCATTTGTATTTGACCAGGATCTACATTGTATGGCATATATTTAATCTATCGCAACAAGATAATCCTCTAAACCAGAAATTTATTGCACATTTAAGCCAAGCATGCTGCGCATTGAACAGTATTTATAGATACTAAAAACCACTTTTTCGCCACACAACGCCATTTGTATGTGACGCTGTGCATATTTTAGTCAATTAATCATTATGAAACAACACAACTTTCCAAGCGATAAATCACGATTGCGCGCAACATCGCCACAAATGTAAGCGCAGATTTTTGCATGCTACATACAAGTATATATATATATGTATGCATATAACGTAGTCACGATATGTGTGCTGTATAGAAAATATTTTATATAAAATAAATGTCATGACAATAACTAGGGGACCGAAATGGCAAAGCGTCGCGTTTTAATTGCTGCCAGTAGTTATGGCATACAATTGAGGTTAGGTAGGGTAAAATAGTTTTTTGTTACTGGAGGAGTGTGCCAATCGATGAGAGATGTTGAAAAGGTTTATATTATTATATTATATATATATAAAACAAGAAACATGTTAAAATAGCCTACATAAATGCAAAAGAACTCACATGGAACAGTGAGTTCGTATGGCAGCTATAAGCTATAGTGACGCGATCTCAATAATTTCTTTGGAGATTGTAGCAAAGCCTTGAAAAATAATCCTAGCCAATTTTGGTGAAGATAGCTCGTCAAATGAAAAAGTTTTCCATACAAGCACTTAATTTTGAACGTTCAGTTTGTATGACAGCTATATGCTATAATGGTCCGATTTAAAAAATTTCTTCAGATATGATAGCATGGCCTCGGAAAATGGTTCGTGTTAAATTTTGTGAGGATACCTGGTCAAATAAAAAAGTTTTCCTATACAAGCACTTGATTCAGATCGTGCAGTTTGTATGGCAGCTATACGCTGTAGTGGTCTGATATCGGCAGTTCCGACAAATGATCAGCTTATTGGGGAGAAAAAGGTATGTGCAAAATTTTAAATCGATATCTCAAAAAGTAAGGGACTAGTTCACGTTTAAACAGGCGTACAAGGCAAAATTGGCGCACTTGGTCACCCTCTTTATTAATATACATACTTTGCAGAACCTGCAACGTTTCTAATTGGATAATAGATAGATAGAAAATAATTGAGGTTTTGCAGGGTGACCTTCACTTTGACAAGGCACTTTGAATAATTTTTGGAATTTGCTGGGCGCGATGGAGATTATGTGATGAGGAGATGTGAGCCCTGCCTACTTAGATGTATCCAAGGGCCTTGAGACTGCTTCTACAAATTGCTGGGCAAACTAGAATCAGGTTTTTGAAGTTCCGGTTCATGTCACAAAACCGGCATTTCAAGCAAGAGACTATGCCTATGTTGAACAAGTGTTTCTTGAGCCTGCAGTGCCCAGTATAGAGCGCGACAAGGAAAAAGAATTTGTTTTACAAATATCATGGCAAACTTAATAGACGGTGTTTAGGGCATAAAAACTTTAAACTTCGGTTATTTAATAAGAGGAATAATATGAAAAATATATATAAAGAGGAATTAGGACATTCTTTAAACTTTTTTCAATATATGTAGTTGCACGCTAGAGCTTATGGATCATTAAATTGATAATCGGCCTGAACAAGAAATGGCCTTAAAAATGCAAAATTCCCTTGAAAATTCCAAAATATCTTTTGAGCGCTCGATAAAATCACTTAAGACCGCTTTACAGCCTTTAACCTTACAACAAAACAGATAAAGGAATACGAATTATACGATGTGTAGTATTGTACCTCAGCGCATATTCGGAATATTCGGCACATATGCGAATTTTCAAGCGCACTTCACAAGCGTGTATGACATCACGCTCAATAACAAAACGAACAAGCGAACGACCGAACGGCGCCGCAGCGTGCCACAACCGCCTGAGACAATGAACATTGTGTTGAACAAAACCGCAAACGCTTTAAAGCACTCAGCTGTAAAGTGATCTCAGTTGTGATACGCACTATGGAAATACGAGCTGGTTATGCGGCAATAAAATTGCGATCGACAAAATGTGAAACCGCAAGCTCTGACCCTAGGCACTTGTGGATATTAGGAGATCAGTTGATATTTTTGAATTTCGGTAGATTCTGGCAACCAAAATAATGTAGTTGCTGTGGGTGTTGGTAGAAACGTGTGACATTGAAGGAAGCATGAGAAGGATATGGCTTTGAAGATCGTTGCTCACTGCCAACGCAGCCATACGGAGTACATGCAATTAACCTCAGCTAACACGAAGCCCACACGCCTTTGGCAAACTTTTCAAGCGTAATTAACAATTTTATACACCTCTTGTTCTACTGTGCAGGCGCACGTTTGTATATACATTATATATGTATGTATATGTAAGTGGGTACATATATGTGTATGAATATTTCCACGCGAGCACGCCAAGACCTTGATCCCGCATTAATGGGAAACTTATTGGTAGCGCACATTGGCATTGGCCCAAAGAGGAACGTGCTTTGAGAAATGCAGGCAGGCAGACAAGCTGGCAAGCGAGTCGGCGAGCAGCAGATATGTATGCTGATAGTCGCAGGCAGTCAGTCAACTGAAGTAAGCAGCCAGTCAGGCAGTCAGCCTGCACAGCGGCTTATGCTGCCTTCGTCCATGCGGCTGAGACGCGGCCACTCCCTAACTCAACGGCAACATTGTATGAGCACACAAGCTCATATATATACAATAGATACATAGATATTAATATGTATATAGCTATATATATATTTGTATATATATGTATGTATATATATAGTAGCTCTCTTACAATCAGTAGCTGCTGATCTTGTCTGCTGACAAAGGCAAAATACCCTGCGTGTTCTGTTGCATGCGACCTCTCAGCAGCGCTACTATGTATGCTTGGCCGCTCCTGCTTTGCGCTTGTGAGACACTGCTTTTGTTACCCAACCCATTTTAAGTTCGTTTCAAACGCTTTGACTGCGACTTCGACTCCGTTGGCGTTGGCCCAACCCAGCCCGTGTCATGCCAAGCCATTATCACTGCAATCCGTTCAATATTTTGAGCTATTAACATGAAAAGAATCGCAGCGCAAACGTCTCTCATTTCTCCATAGGCACTCAACTGTTTTTTTGCAGCTTTCTTTCGTGCTTATCGTTTGTGGTTCTTCTTTGTTTTATTAACTGCGATTTCCTTTTATTGGTTCCTGTGTCGCGTACAAAATTTTAAATAAGTCTGAGCACAGCATTTTAATTATGCCATGTCGCATTCGTTGCTTGGCTCGTGGCTTTGCATATTAAGAATTTTGAAGCAGTTTGAGCGCAGCGTTATTTTTAGAGATAATGAGGAATGAAGTCCGAGGCAAATACAGCGATGATCATGTCTTTTCTTTGATTTCTGCGTATCTTTGTGATTCTAAGCGGTTATTGAAGATCACAGCCGAGGAGGAAGCAGTGTATCAAAATGCTCATATAGTTCTAAATTTAGTAGTTTAGTATAGTTGATCTCTTTTTTGGCTTTTTCTTCCAAATACTTTGGGAAAAGAAGTGGTGCTTCAGAAAGCTCATATAGCTCCGCATTTAATATTTTAGTTTTAGTTGATCTCTTTGTGTCTTTTTCTTCCAAATATTGGAAGAGAAATAGTGTCCTTGACAAAAAGCTGTTTAATATTAGCCCTTCTGTCATAATAATCTATTAAAATTTTTGTTTGAGCTACATTATAACCTAAAATATTCTAAAATTATCCTAAACTAAATCGACAATACAACCTAATATATCCTAAACTTTTTCTAAACTAAACTGACACTATAACCCAACATATTTTAAACTAAACTGATTTTACATAATCCAATCTAATAAAATATAATCAAATCCAATTTAATCTAATCTCACTTAACCTGAACTTACTTAATCTAATCTAAAGTAATCTAATCTTACCTTACTTAAACAAACCTAACCTACCCGAACACATTGTAACGATACCTTACACGACCTAAGCTACACAACAACTAAATAGAATTTCGCCTTACGCTGATAACGTGTAGAAAATTGTAGGCTTTCATAACCTAACCTAACAAAACACTGTGAAAAATGTTATTCTAACCTAACCTAATATATAATATACATATGCATATATTTGTAAATGAAATATATTCCGTTTTATTTCGCAGTTTTATAATTATATGATATATTTTTTGCCACAATACTATTTTAAGTGTTAATTGCTGAAAAATAAGTAAATGCATGACAGCAATATTTTTTACACATACAAATATGTTTATTTTCACACATAGTATGCCTGTATATTGTCTATTTTCCGCTGCTGCAGCGCGGTGCAATCACCCTGGGCAAGGTCAGTTACGGAGCGATGTGCCGATTAGTGTAAAATCTAACGAGTGCAACCAGCTGTATAATCAATGCAAAAAGTGATGGTTTATAACTTTACATACACATATGAGAGAAGACGAGAGGCATATGCGCTTATGTATACAATATTAGGGTGAGACTGAAGAAATCGAGTAAATTCGTTCGGAAATTATTTTTAGATTTGCTTTTTTGGAAATATGTTTTTAAAACTCTTTCCAAAATTTTGCACTTGTGCTTGTATATTAGGGTGAGACTGAGAGAACCGCATAAATTTTTTTTTGGAATTTATTTTTTGAAATTTGTATTCAAAACTCTATTTAAAATGTTTTCACTAGTGCTTATGTATATTAGGGTGAGACTAAAAGAATGGAAATTTTTTTTCAAACATTTTTTTTCAACATATTTCTATATTTGTTTTTAATGCCTTTTTAAAAATTTTGCACATGTTCTTATGTATATTAGGGTGAAACGGAAAGAACCGAATACATTTTTTAGAAGTTATTTTTCGACTTATTTTTCGAAATTTGTTTTCAAACATTTTTGGCAAAAAGTTTTCAAAACTTTCTTTTCCAAATTGTTCATTTTTTTTGTTTTATTTTGCTTTTGTTTAGACTTATTTTCCCAGTTCTTTTAAATTTTTTTCTTTTTTATAATTTTTGTCATCGCAAAAGTTGTAAGTAAAAGTTTACATATGTATGTATATGAGAGAAGCCCGAGGCTGCTTATGTATATTAGGGTGAGACTGGAGGATCCGAAATTTTTTTTAAATTCTATTTTTTATTTTTTTTCCAAAATTCTTTTTTTAATTTTTCTATTTCAAAACTTGTTTTCCAACATTTTTTCCGTTGGTATTTCCGAAATATATTTTTCAATTTTTTTAAAAAAATGTTAAATGATGAAATTTATGTATTTTTTAATCAAAATGTTTTTTTTTTTTCATTTTTGCGATGTTGCAAGTAAAACCTTTTTATGGTATTTCGATGGTTGCTGATAGTGATAATGTGTATTAGAGTGAGATTGAAAAAGTCGAGGATTTTTTTTTTCGAAATTTTTTTCAAATTTCGGTTTACATTTTTTTTTAACTTTTATTATATAAATACGTTATTATATTTTTTTTAATTCGTTTCAAAATTAAAAAAAAAAAATAAACATATTAATACAAAAATTTTTGATAAAAATTATAAAGTGTGACAATGGATTTACAGTGCACTTTCATAACTCAGATTTTAAAGCTTTTTAAGCCCTGATGGTAAAAAACACTAAGCTTCTGAAATACTGGTGAAAAATTAACGGTATCAAAACAGATTTCAAGGCTACTTGGGTTAAAAAAGTTCAAAGTGTGACAGTCGATTTTCAGTGAATTTTCAAAACTCAAGCTTTTAAAGCTTTGAAAGCTTTCAACCTCGTCTGATCTTTCTTAACTGAAGCTTTTCAAGCCCGTATGCTAAAAAAGCTTTAAACATTTTAAATATTGTAGGGAAATAAGTGAAATGAATCCAATAAATTACTTTAACACACATAATAGTACACCGTAATGCAACTCTGTTGCTTAAGTAAGCCCTCAGGCGCTTATCGCCGGCGTTTCGACGAATTTTAGGTAACCACTTATACATTTCTAGTTGACTTCGTTATTTACTAGCAAAAACTCATATATGTATATGAATGTAAGTTTTTTTAAAAAGTAAAAAGCAACAACAACCATGAAAAGCAAAAAAAAGTGCAACTCGTAAAGATCGCCAGCGTTGGTGCTGAGTAAAACAGCAATTGAACAGTGTTTACATTGGCTGATTGCTGGACTGCCACAACTACAAACTATACAAATGATTATCCAACCATGCGACTGTATGTCCGCCTGCCGAACTTTGCTACATACGAGTATGTGTTGTTGTTAGTTTTTATTGCGCTTATTGCTATTGCAATTGCAGCGTTGATTGTCGCCGTCTGCGCTTGGGGTAATGAATTGCTTTGCATTGGCAACGCCTGACTGCGCTGACAAATCGCCGCTGAGCGGCTAGGGCTGAGTGAGTCACACACATGCATATATAATATATATGCTTATTGTGTGCATTTTCACTACAAATTGGCTAAATACTTTACTGCCTCACTGTGCGATTACTTAAGCGCGCTTGCAACGCAGTGGCAAATGTCAGCCGCAGCGGCGGAGGTGGCTAGAACTGCAAGCAGCAAACACACACCGATGTATGTGCTAGCACAAAGTTAAATGCAAAAGCTGACTAACTGATGGCACAAGAGGGCGAGGGCATTTTAGGCGCATAGCGACGCACAACACTCAGCGCTCACTATGCTGGCTGCTGATTGCTAGACCACTAGTACAGAGTTCTGTTAGTGATTGCTGACAATGAATGCCATGCGGTGACTGCGTTGCTGCTGGTGGTGGTGGCGGCGGCGGTAGAGCGTTGACAGCAATTGTCGGAGCCAGCGCGCCATTCGCACATGCACACATGCATATAGTAAATATGAACATACATATGTATGGAATATATCGGCGGCGACACGCGTAAACTACCTTGAACCCAAAAATGAACGCACTGAACGCATGCAGTGCGCACAGCAACAAAATGGCTTGGCAATGCGGGCGTGCGCGCGGTGAAGCGCGTGCGTTTGGCGTCAACGGCGATTGGGGCTGCATTAATGCGTTCGGCCGACGTCAATATGTAAGGCATTCTAGGCAAACAATATTGTTGCGCGTACATATGTTAATATATACTATATGCAGACATATGTATGTATATGCTGATGAACATGGCGTTGTAATTGTTGTAAATGTTGTTGTTTTAAATAACTTTTAGTCTAAACGAAATTTCGATTTCTTACTCAACGTTCTGTAATAAATTTAGAGCACACGCATAATTTTTGGGTTCTTGGACAGTGATATGTTGGGAGGGGTATGTGTAATAATTGGCATATTTTTAGCTAAATCAAAGTATTTGGAAAACAAGAAAATATTGTAATTATTAGAATTTATATAATAAAGTTTTTTGTTTTTGTAGAGGTATTCATTAACACACTTTAAGTTAATCTTTATGGTTTTTAAACTAGATTCGGGCGAAGAAGAAAAAAAAATTTAAAAAAATATATTTTTAATATATTTAAAAATAAAAAGTTATTTAAATATTAACAAAAATAGTTTTTAAAATATTAAAAAAAAATAATTTTTAAAATTTTTTGTAAAGACTTTTTTTAATTAATTTTTGTTAATTATTGTTTATAAATAAATTTAGAAATTATAAAAAAGAAAACTTTTTACTTCGATTGCACCAAAGCTATAATATCATGCAGAAACAAAGCTGTTTTCATTTTGGTTTATGTGGCAGTTACATGTGTAAAATGTTATAGTGGTCCGATCTAAAAAAAAAAATTTCAAATATTATGCCGTTACCTTTGACAATATTCCGTGCCAAATTTCTTGAAAATATCTTCTTAAACAAAAAAGTTTTTCAAACAAAAACTTGAGTTTGATCGGTCAGTTTCTATGGCAGCTATAGACTATAGTGGTTCAATCTTAACAATTCTTGGAGTATTATGGCCCTGCCTTTAAAAACAATCTCTGCTAGTTTTCTTAAGGATATCTCTTCAAATAAAAAAGTTTTCATATCAAGAATGAACTTTGATCAGTCAGTTTGTATGGTGGCTATGAGCTATAGTGGTCCTATCTGAAAAATTTTTCGGCTGATTGCAAGATTGCCTTTGAGAATAAAGAATGCTGAATTTGATGAAAATGCCTTCACAGATAAAAAAGTTTTTCATACAAAGACTTTAGCTTGATCATTCAGTTTGTATGGCAGCCATATGCTATAGTGGACCGATAGCGATTTTTTCGACAAATCAGCAGCTACTTGGAGAGAAAAGCACGTGCGCAAAATTTCAGAACGATTATCTTTTAAAAGCAGAGAGATAGGTAGAGAGACGGATATGTCTAAATTGACGCAACTCTTCCCGCTGATCATTTATAAATATATATTTTATAAACTTATGTATATAAGATCCACAACGTGTACAGCTGGGTATTACAAACTTCGTTGCAA
This sequence comes from Bactrocera correcta, assembly GCA_027475135.1. Lineage (NCBI taxonomy): Eukaryota > Metazoa > Arthropoda > Insecta > Diptera > Tephritidae > Bactrocera > Bactrocera correcta. The sequence continues at coordinate 103,075,950 of CM050323.1, forward strand.
ACTCATTACATACTGGTTAGGGTATAAATATTGAAAAAATTATTAGAAAGAAACTTTCTCGAAAGCTGGCTTTTTTATTACAAATAAAATAAATAATATTAATAATTATAAAAAAATCAATTAACTACAAAAACAAGCGCATGTCAAATAATATACAAAATTTAGAGGAAAAAAAACGATTATTTTAACGCCACAGCGCGCCATATTAATACTAAAAATAAAACCTCAAATCATTGGCGAAATTTTTCCTCGAAAATGTATGAAATTAATTCGGGTGGCGAACTCCATAACAACTTTGACACTAATCTTCATTCACACATACGTTGAAGAAAGCAAAACAAAGAAAGATTTCGCGATGCCATTGAACTTTGACAGCTTTTTAGCATAAATTTTGCAAGCATTCAAGAGCAGCAAGCAGAAATGTAGGCGTAGCGCGGAGCAGCGGCGGCAAAGGGGGCACAACAAAAGGCAGAATTGGCGGTGAAAGTGCGCTGCAGCCGCGGCGGAGACGACCAACACGACAACCTACAACAACACAACATGTTTATTAGGTATTCATTGCTTTAATTAAACCTGCATGCCGCTGACAAATGGAGGGAGAAACTGCGAGCGCAAATAGCGAACTTCAACGCGGCCGGTGGAGTGTCATTGGCAAGCGCTGCTTTGACAACAGCACGACAGCCAACTGGAGTTGGAGTTTCAATAGTGTCAGCAATAACATTACCATCATCGACATCATTAACATCGATGTCATTATCAACATCCCAAACATCATCGTCAACATCATCATCGTCATCACCATTGTCAACAACCGTCGTCAACAGCAGCAGCAGCAACAACATCAGCGGCAACACCAACGCTATTAGCATGCGCTTTAACAGCAACAGCGTTACTAAAAGTAAAAGCAATAACAACAACAACAATAATAAGAAAACCAACAATAATTTTGACAACAACAACAACTTGTTCATCATACGCCTACTTTGCTGCATTTTCACCAGCCAAACTGAAGTCCAAGCTTTCCCGCCACTTTCTGCTCCGAGATTTCTTATTGCCTGCATTTCTTCTCTTTCTCTTCGCTTTTTCTCTATGTCTCTTTCTTTTCTCAACCGCAGCACTTCTTTGATTGTGCTCACAAGCACAGCTTTTATGGCCAACGACTTGATTGTGAGTTGGTCCGAAGCGCAACAACTAACAATAAAAACAACAATAGCAACTAATAAACTGCCTCAACACCCAACCAACTGGCAAGCAAGCGGCCAGACAACAAAACCAGCACTCAACCAATCAAATCGCAACGCAGTGAAATTTTTAGTTGAAACGCTTGTAATTTATTGTTGTTGCTGTAAGTGTTTACGCTTAACATTTGTTGTAAGTGTTCTTGTAATTTAGTTGGCCATTAAAACGCTTACAACATTTGCCGCAACACCAATAAACTATTGCTTACATCAACAACAATAACAACAAGCGGCAGCAACAACCGCAACAGCAACAATAAAAACATATACATAATATATTTTGTATTCATTCATTCATTCAGTCGCTCGCTCGCAACTTTCAAGCAACTCCCCAAGCCAACTCTATGTAAAGCCATCGGCGGCGGCAGCAAAAGCTTGGATTTTCTAGACGAATTGCTTTGCACTAAACGCTAAGCCACACCATTGTGTTTCCACAAATGCACAAACTAACATTAATTCATAGTGTTGCTGTTGTTGTTGTATGTTTTGTGTTGAGCATGGAAAATTGCGGCTTAGTTGGCTGCCACTTGGGATGGAAATATGGGTGGAGCTTAGTTTTTTCAATTTGGACTTTTTCGCAGACCGATCTCTAAGCATATAATGAACGATTTTCATGGCTTAAAATTTTTTATAACTGTACATACATAATATTTATACAATTTTTAAGGTTTGAAGTCGAAAATGGCCTTTGAGTTATTTGGTTTGAGTAACGGTTTAATTAGCTAAACATGCATGTGGCAACTAGCCTTACTAAGTGCAAGCCAGCTTTTGATTTTTTGGCTCCAGCGCGATATGGTGCTTGATAATCGTCAGGCAAGTGTTAAAGAGAAGGCAAGAGAGCTCGCGAGTCCGTTCAAATCATTTTGGTGGATAACGTGTTCTTGCTCCATTCTTCCCGAGAAACATGATTTTTTTTTTTCAAAAAGAGTACCGTAAACAGGTCTCCTTGGTCATACTTGATCGCAAACAAGTCAACAATAAGCGGAATGGAAGGGAAAAACCCAAAAAACCTCACCAAAGCCGCTCAAAAATAAAGTTGATGAACACTCACAGGGAAAATTTTGTGTTCAAAAGTGGTACGATATGATGATGCAATGTTGCCAATTTAGTGGTTTTAATATTTTTTTTCCAAAAAAGTTTCAAAATTATTACTTTTTTCCAACGCTATTTAATTGTTTAGTGTTTTTTTGGTGTTCTTACATACAGTTTATGGAAAAATATGCTGGCAACACTCATGCTGTCAGTTAAACTCAACCATTCCTTTGTTTGTTAAAATCTCAAGAGGGTCTAAAAATGCTACTTTCTGACAGACATTGAAATTTATGTCTTTGTATGGAAAACTTTTTCATCTGACGACTTATCTTCAAATTTTAGTAATTGTTTTTTCGATTTGAATATTTTTTTTAAGCTAAGAATAGAAAGCGCCAACTCAAAGTGCATTTTGTGACTAAAAATACATAAAACAAAATATTTATAACTTCTGTACAAAAAAAGAAAAGAACATACAAACTAAAACGTCTGAGTTCATAGGAATTCCCCGCATTTTAAATTGAGATATAAGTAGACATACATATACAGTATATAGTAAGACAAAAGTGTATACTTTATACTTACAAACAATTAGCAAAATGCTATCGTGAGCAGCCGACTGCTACCAAATGTGAATTTAAGAACCAACACACGAGAATAGTGCCACATTCAAGGTTAAAGCGAAGTAAAAAAACAAAAAATAAAACAACAAAATTGACTGCCAAAAGCCGAAAATTTAGCACGAATAAATTATTGCTGAGAAGCTTTCAAAACTTCAAGAATTGTGCTCACAAAAAAATATAGCAATAAAAGCAACAAAAATTAGCGAAGATTCACACAGCACAAACAGCGAAAGAAGCAACGCCAATGAGGAGCAGTCGAGCTTGAAGGGAAACATGGAAGCGCGCAACAACAAACAGCAATAATTGTGGAAGAAATACAGCGCAAACAATTCATTATATATACATATACATATATAGGTATAAATTAGCGAAACAAAGTTTGCGTTTGCAAAAGCCAAAAAGACTAGATTCTATATATATGTATATATGCATACATATATTCAAAAATGCTTGTATGTGTGTGTGTACTGCTTGGCTGTTGCAAGCTGAATTGACAAATAGGCCTGTGTAGTTTGCAAACGTATGTGGCACAACAACAAGTACAAATATGTATGCGTGTATATCTCATATACAATATATCTAGTGGGTTTGGAAGCAGTCTTTTTTCTACAAATTTTTCGTAAGCATGTATCTGTGCGCGCTAATGAATGCGCAAATTACAACAACAATAACAACAATGAGCGCCAACGATGGCAAAAATAGAAGTGCAAAAATCGCAACAATGAAAATAAGCAAAAATACACAGCAGCACAAATATACTAAAGTGCACACACATACATATTTATATAAAAAAATGTATATACATATGTATGACAACGCTTTTGTATGCATGTGTGAGCATATACAATAATTTTCGCCATAAAAATGAAATGAGTCATGAACTCTTCCAAAGGCGAAGTGCGAACGCGAATGCGTTGCGAATCGCGCGAACGCGTCGTCGCCGCCGTCAAAGCGGCTGACGGCCAGCAATTGGCGGTAAGCGGCCAAGCGCGCAAAGACATACAGCAACATTTATTGTTAACAATAACGTTGCGCTGGTGTTGGTGACAGCCGGCGCTCCAGTGCCGCTCCAGCGCCGCGCTGGCATATACAGTGAACGCCGCTTTGCTGGGAAGGCGTGTAGCGAAATTCGCAAATTTTTTTTTCGAGTTGAAGAAAATTTGCACAAAATCTTTTTCATCGGCGCTGTTGCTTTTTTACATTTTGCTTGCTTAATTAGTTATGATTTTTTTTCTTGTTTTTGTTAATATATGTACATATATATTTTTTTTTTATTGTTGCCAGCAGCTGTTAGCGCATCTGCTATTGTCTAATGCGAATATGATTATTCGCTAGAAGCCGCTTCATTATTGCAAATTTGTGTTTTTGTGGAAAGAGTAATTTATTTACATTGCCTAACAGCTTACATAGATTTTTATATATATTTTAACATGAAATGATTGGACGCTAAGCTAAGCTAAGGAAGTAAGTTAAGCAACAACTGGCGCTGGCTAAGATGTAATGATGAGAACGAAACGTTTGAGCGTTTTTTGATAAAACGCGGTATAGAAATCGCAATAAGAGGACTGTATAGAATTATTTGCCTTCAGTGCCTGTTAAAGATTTTTATAAATAATTTATAGCTTAAGTAATTGTAGCTGTCATACAAACTGATCATTCAATTTCAAGGCTTTGTAGGAAAAACTTTTTTATTTGAGAAGATATTTTAGACCACCAAAACATACAGCTGCCAAACAAACTGATCGTTCGCGGTCAAATTCAAGCCAAAATTTTACTAAAATCCAATTGTGGCTAGTAATTTATATTAGATATTCTTTTATTAAGGTTTGGTCTATCGTATTTCTGTTTTCAAATTTTATTTTTCCAATTCTTTTTTTCTAATTTTTTTTTAATTAAATATTTTTCATAAATTTTTTTTTTTAATTTTTTTATTTATTATTATTTTTTTTTTATTTTTTTTTTTTTTTTTGTTTTAATTAATTTATAAATTTTTTTATAATTCTTTAAATTTATTTTTGATTCTTTTTATTGAATTTTTTTTCTTTTAATTTTAGTTTTAATTTTTTAAATTTATTTTTAATTTTTATTTTGTTGTAATATTTAACATACATTATTCTCATATAAATGTTAATTTACATGATTAATTTATATAATTTTCAAAGTTCTCTTTAATTCTTTTAAGCATTTTTAATTTTTTTGAATATTTAACATAAATGTTTATAAATTTTAAATTTCAGAAATTTTTTGGTTTCTTTTAAAAACTTTTTTATTTTTTTTTTAATTTTATTTTATTAATTTTTTCACTAAATTTATTTTTGTTTTTTAACGATAGCTCTTAAATAAATGTTTAAATTTCTGATTTTGTTTTTTTATTTTTATATATATTTTTTTAAATTTTTTTTTTTAATTCTTTTTTTATTATTTTTTTATTTTTTTATTTTTTTTTTTAATTTTATATACATATAATATTTCTATGTTATTTAACTCAATTAATTCTCAAATTAATTTTTATATATTTTAATTTCTGAAATTTTTAACAAAAAATTTTAGAAGGTTAGATGCCTAAAAAATTGTTCCAAATTGTTTGATATTTCTTTGCGACCGAATAGGCCTTTGAAACCTCATACATACATATGTACATGTCATTTAAAATGCAATTTCCTTAACTACTTTTATTTATAGACAATATCTGCACATGAAATTAGCACACGTAGACCAATAAAATATTACAAACGCTTACACGCATGCATACATATATGCATACTATAAATATAGCATGTATAGTACACATACATTTACGGCAAAAAATACAAGCCTTATTTTTTTCTTCGTGCTTACAGTTTTTTTCGCAAGCATCATTGCGCTACAACAACCAAATGTTTCTACTTGTCGCGTACATCACACACACACACATAGATATGTTATATACGCTTAGAGCATTGCGATTGCTTTAATGTATCTACAAGATACAATTCGTACTCGCATTTGCACTTGTCGTGCTTTTTTGCTTTTGGCCTGCCAAATGTTTCATTCTGCAACTTATGTGTAGTTGCGTACACCCCACCGAACCCCGTTTGTCACATCAGCGCCCATTCAATCGTCGGCCGTTTCGCTGTCATTCAGCAAGAGTACAAAGTTTTTTTTGCGTATAATTAACGAAATTGACAGACACTTTTTCGCATAATTTTAATTTTGTTTTCAATCTCATTATAAACATATGTACATATAGGAAATATTTCTGTACTTATATACATATGTATATGTGTAGATAGAAGTTCTTGTTGTTTGCCAAATTTACGTTAATTATTTGAGGCGGATATTTCTAAGACATTCTTTGGACTTTTTTGTGACACTCATTGGATTACAAAATTCAATTTTGTCCCTCCGTTTTCGAGATATTGAGCTGAAATTTTGCACACGTGCTTTTCTCACCAAGAAGCTGCTCATTTGTCAGAACCGCCGACAACGAGCCACTATAGCATATGGCTGCCATACAAACTGAATGATCGCAATACCGTCTTTGTATGGAAATATTTTTTATTTGATGAGATATCCTCACGAGATTTTGCAGACTATTGTCCAAGGCACTTTTACAATCTTCGAACAAATGGTTCAGATCGAACAACTGTAGCATATAGCTGACATATAAACTCACCGCTCAAAGTCAAGACAAAGCCTTCATTATACTCTTTTATGTTATAAAAAGTGCTCCTGTTGGGGATATAACTGAAGTTTCGGTTAAGTTTTGTGAAAATTTGTTTCTAAATCCTAAAAATCAGCATTTACTTTGCTTGTGAATCATTAAGTTATGAAAAAGCCGCCTGCGAAACTTAGAAGCTGATCATATGTGTCTAACATGTGTCTAAACATATTTTTTATTTTCTGCGAATTTTTCGCAAATCACATTTTTTTTAATTATACCTCAATTTAGCTATATGTTTTGACTATGCGAGCGCGCATTTACATATATTCGCACAATAATTACGTACGTTTCATAATATAAATATTTGTTTGTATGTGTATATCCACATATGTAAATATATATCTATGTACGTTAATATGTGTGTATATGCTCATTTGTATGTCTTGCGTATTTCGCCTCATTAGTGTCACACTGATTTATGTGCTGCAATTTTTTTCCATATCGACTGCGTATGTACGTGTGTTTATGTGTGTGTAAATATGTGCCCACATGCGTCGTTGCCGGCTTTTTGACAGTTTCATTTATTTTTAATTAAACACGAAACACAAAAAAACGCCGTGTAGGCTTTAGCTTCACGTCTGCTAAGACGCCTTGCTGCTTATAATTGTTCTCACATAAGTATGTGTATATGAGTTTGTATTAGGGTAGGTGAAAAAACAAAAAGTGATTATTTTTTCGCTTGGTACTCAGATAAGTAGGTGCTTAGATCTCTACCTCCAAGGAAGTTTCGATAAATACATATATGGTAGTCGAAAAAGTCTTTTCGCATTTCTAATCAAATATTAACTTTTTTTCTATTTATAATAACAAATATGCATAAAATATGTACCATTCTTATAGCATTCTCCCCTTCCGACATCTATTAACAAAATACGAAAAGACTTTTTCGGATATCAAATATAAACTGCATGCTTTTTGCCCCACCCTAGTGTTTATGTACTCTTAAATGCACTTGTTGTCGCATATTCGTACTCACCACAAGTGTAGACGGTGCAGCGTTGTTCGATCTATTCCGTAGACTTCTCTGTTGCAGTTGATATTGATTTGATATATTTTTGTTGCCAAAATATTTTGTTTATTTTTATGTGCAAATGTGAGCTGAAAGTGAAAAAATTTGAAATGTTAGCGCGAATTCATAACTTTTGTTTTCAATAAATGGATGAAAAGCTAAAAAAATATTTTTTGTACTTTGTAGATTTTTATAATGCCTTGCATCGTTTCAATTTTCACGACTAAGCAATTATTTCTTATATTTTTATTTTTAATATTTTATTATAATTTTTTTTATAATATTTGTTTTTAGTATTTTTTTAAATATATATTTTTGTAATATATTTTATAGGATTGTTTTTCTATTAATTTTAATTTTTTGTTTAATAATTTATTTTATTTGAAGTCTTTTTTATCCTTTAAATTTTGTTGACAATTAAATATTTTATATTATTTTTTGCTTTATTTCTTGATATTGATTGAATTGATATATATTTAGTAATATTGATTTTCTCTTAATTTTATTTTTTTAGTTATTAATGTTTTATTTATTAATTTATTTTTTATTTAATATTTTTTGTGCTTTTAATTTTAAAACGTGTTATGTTCAAATATTGTTTTTTATTTTTTTTATTTTGTTTAATAGCTTTGTTTTTATTTTATATATATATTATTATGAAAAAATTATTTTATAAAAAATATGTTTTTATTATAAAGAACTATTTTATAAAAAAATTATTATATGAAAAAATTGATTTTTATTATGAAAAAAACTATTTTATGCAAAATCGATTTTTATTATAAAAAAAATATTTTATAAAAAATAATTTGATTTTAGATATAAGTCGTTTCTATGACCTCAACTTCATTTAGTCAAGTCAATAGGCGAATTATACAACATTTAAACATTTTTCTCAAATAGCTCCAAAGCAGCTGAAACCCAAAAACAATTTCTTTTTAACTCAAATTAAACATAAAAATTTTCGAAACTCCACCCTCTTACACTAAAATTTATAATTTCTTAAGAATTTTCGTTCTATAAAATTAACGATTTAGCTGCACGAAAAGCAAATATACCCGAGTGTAAAAAAAGCTAGAAAAAAGGGCATCCAATAAAAGAGAGCGCATTAAAATCGCACTACCACACCCCATCCATACAAGCTGTAATATACGCACACACAAGCGCGAGCGTATACTTTAAAATTAAGTCCCTTTTGTACCAAAAAAAGAGCACACACTTCGGCAGCAGCTCCTTGCATTCCTGTGCAGCTTTTGCACTAACACACACAAGCTCAGCGCAAAAAGAAAGAATTGTGTATGTATACGAGGTGAAAAAATTGCCACTAAGCAATCGAATGAGTGCTTAAAGCAATCAATGAAACATAAAGTAGCAAAGCGCAATAAGAATATTTAGGAGTGCAAAGCAGCGAGGATAAAAAGGAATTTATGGGCACAGGTTGTTTATGTGAATGTGTGGAAAAAAGCAAATTGAGTTTTCAAAGTTAAGTGTCAAACAGTTAGTGAAATAAAAAAAATATGTTTAGAAACAATTGAAGGCAAAAAACAATAAAATTTATATTATAATTCGAAAAAATATATAATTATGAATAAAAATTATTCCTATAAGATATAAAGAAATCATAAAAAATGAAATTTTTTTTTAAATTTGAAGCAAGAAATAAAGCTCATACTCCGACAATTTTAATTTTTCAAAATCCATAAGTAAAATTACTAAGATTTAGCAGTATTTTTTCTGTGTTTGTTAAGCTAAACTTCCGAATGCGCCCTCTCCTCTTTGTTTCATTTTCTCAAAAAACTGCTCTTTAGGTTCCTAAGCAAACTCCGAAAGTTCTTTTTTGGCGACATTAAGATAACTTTTAGCCAATTCTTCAGTTTTTTTTCGATTTGCTTGTAGTTTTCAAAGTGTAAAAGTGCTAGAACCACTTTTGATGCAATAAATCATAACTTTTCAAGATTTTTCTAAAGTTTATCGTAGTTTTTAGTATTTTTCCAAAATTTTACTTTTCTAAAATTATTACTTTTTTATTACATTTTTCTTTTTTCCAATTATTTTGTTTTTTTTTTTTTTGTTATTTTTCCAAAAGATTTTTGAAGTTATTTTTTTAATATTACTTTTTCAACATTTCATATAATTATTTCGCTTTTTGTCATTTGTTCAAAATATTTCAAAATTATTATATTTATGTTTTTTTCACAATTTTTCTAAAGTTATTTTACTTTCTCCTAAGTTTAAACTATTTAACATTTTTTTCATTAAAATTTAAAATATTTTTTTGTATTACTTTTCCAAAATTTTTCTATTTTGAAGTTATTTGTTTTTTTTTTTTTTGTAATGTATATCCACATTTTTCATAAAGTTATTTGGTTTTGTTATAATTATACGCTCAACAATTTATAGTATTATTTCGATTTTTATCAGCTTATCAACATTTTTCAAAAACTATTATTATTTTTTCGTTATTTTCAATAATTTTCGGGTTTTTATTATTTGTCCAACATTTTGCCAATTTTTTTTTGTAATATTCTTCCAACATTTTTTTAAATTATTTTTCCGACATTTTTCAAAAATTATTTCGTTTTTTATAATTATTCTTGTAACATTTTTCAAAATTTGTTTTGTTTTCTTAATTATTAATCCAATAGTTTTCTTAAGTTATATTGTTTTTTTTTTATTAAATTTCCAATACTTTATAAAATTATTTCTATTTTTATAATTTTTCAAAGATTATTATCCTTTTTATTATTTCCAACATTTTACTGAAACATTCCTTTTCTATTATTTGCCCATATTTTTCTAATTTTTTTTTTAATATTCTTAAACTTTTTTAGAAAATTATTATTCCAATATATTTCTAAAAGTATTTCGTTTTTTCTAAAGTTTATTTGTTTTATTAATCCAACAATTTTCTAAACGTATCTCACTTTTTCAATTATTTTCAATTATTTTTATGTTTTTTTAATTATTTTACTTTTTCAACACTTTTCTAAACTTATTTCGTTTTTAATTAAGTCGTGTTTTATTTTTTCCTACATTTTTCTAGAATTATTTAATTTTTTTATTATTCTTTCAACATTTTTTTTAAACTTTTTTCGAATTTTTTTTTTATTATTTTTCCAACATTTTTCTGTAATTTTTTATTTTTTTTTTATTATTCTTTCAACATTTTTCAAAAATGTTTTCGTTTTTTTTTTATATTATTTTTCCAATATCTTTCTGTAATTATTTAATTGTTTTTTATTTTTTTCCTAACTTTTCCTCAAATAATTTCGTTTCTTATTTTTTTCCAAAGCTTTTCTAAAATTATTTCGTGTTTTTATAATTTCTTTAACATCTTTTTAAAACTATGTTTTTTTTATTATTTCTACATTATTCGGTTTTTTTTTTATTATTCTTCCACCAGCTTCTGAAATTATCGTACTTTTTTATTTTTCTTACTTTTTCTAAAATTTTACTTTTTTATATTTCTAAATTTTTATTACTTTTCTAAAATTATTATTATTTTTTTTTATTAATTGTGTTTATGTATACTTAAAATTTAATTACCCATTTAGCTTGCATTACTCATTTAAGTGCTCAAACGCACCCATTCTGCTTAGCGGCTGCATCCTTGCCAACGCCAACGCTACGAGAAGCGCACTCAACACACATGCTTAGCAGCAACTCCTGCCGCAATACACACCACTATGCAGCACACTTTTACTACCGAGCCAATAAAGAGCTTGAAACACTTGCACAACACCGCCGCCAGACACCAAACACATTGTTATTGTTACTATTTAATTTTATTTTAATTTTTGCACCGGCAAAACAATATTAACTTTTTGATCTATTTTCTGCGGAAAACGGCGCTGCCAACGACGTGCCATTATTCATATGCATAACATAGCTATGCATGTGCGTTTGTACGTATATATATGTATTTGTATTTGCATATAAGTAGTATATGCGCACTGTGTTGTTGTATGTAGTTGCTGCTGCCTGTTTCGCTGGCGCGTTGGCTAACTGTCGGTAGCGTTGCTTGACTGCCCGACGTAGCGCTTGGGGTTTTTGTCTTTTTTCCGGTTGCGCTGTTGTTTTGAATTTTCACGTTTACTGCCTTAACCCCACCGAACCATGGGTCGCAGGGTTGTTTTCGTACTGCCGTGGCCGCACCACATCCATCGCTATGCCGCTGACAGGTTCTACAAATACATGCTGTATATGTATTTTGGGCGTAGAGCGCAACCCTTGCCGCGCGCCGCAGTTTATTTAAAAAAACGCGTATTAATTTGAGTAACCGCACGCACTGGCGCTATCGAACGCAACAGCAATAGCAAAAAATAGAATGTTTTAAATAAAAATACCGACAAAATAAAAATTGCAAAATTTTCACTCGTTTTTTTTTTTTTTCTTTTTTTCGTTTATCACTTGTCGTTTTAGAAAATGTTTAAGTTGTTGATTTCTTTTCCGTAGTAATTTTTAGTTTTTTTGTTGCTGAAAATATTTTCTGCTGTTTGATTTTTTAGTTTTTTTGTTGGATTTTTCTTTTTGCAAAAAATGTTCTGACTTTCGCTTGAATTGCACTTCGCAGCCGTCGGCTGAGACCACAAAGAGTAATAAATCCAAAAAAATCAACGAGCCGCCGAACGACCCACCGAAAGTTGTATTGCTGCGAAATGCGGCGAAACGGCGCGCTGAATAGCTGTTTGTGCTGCTGAGCACACAAAAACGACCAAGCGGCCACGACGACGTCGACGACTACGACGTATAATTCGACCAACAAACGAATGCCTGTTCAATACAATAACAGATGGAATACAAAAAAATAAAACAACAACAAGCGCAACACCAACAGCTGGTCGCGCACACACGCACACACACACTCATACCCAAAGAGCCAGAGAACTCAAATACACATTGCAGCGGCGGAGATTGATTCAAAACGCTAAAAAAGAACTAAACACAAATATACACACACAAACAGCGCCGAGTAGTGTATAGACGAGCAATAGCAACAACAAAACAAACAAAAGTTAAAAGCTAGCATAAAATACCTTAGCGCTCGTTTTTGCAAAAATTTTATTTTGTTTATTGCAAAAATTAAAAAAAAAAATAAAAATAAATTCGCCACACTTGTCATTGTGTGTGGCAAAAGATAGATAAAGCACAAATACTCATACAAAAGACAAATAAATATATACTCAAAAGCAAATAGTAAAGAGTCAAGCGCAACACAAATGCACTGTCACACAGATACGCACGCACACAGCAGCAACGCGCTCCCCTTTTTGTCGTAGTATTAGTGACAGAGCGCGGCGCTCACCCATACTGCAACACCACGGGCAAATTATCTAATTCTACACACTAACAACAAGCAGCGCGCTCCAAACACACAGCTGTAGTGTGTGAGTGCGCTCTCTCTTGAGCGCATATTAGTAGCGCGCTCCAAACGCCACAAAGCGCTGAGTGGCGCTCTCTCTAAATCACTCGCTAAATCAAAATCAAAAACTATATACACTCGCATCATCTGCCACTCACTCTAAACTACATACATGCGCTCTGCAGCGCTCAGCATTGATTTCATTCCCCAAATGAAATTTTAGAGAGTAGGCTATTCACTCGTACGAGTGCACTAAAGTTGTCTAATGAACTCATACTCCTAAATAGCCTAATCTCTAATGCACTCATGCCTCACGCTCACCAAACTAACTTTCTCACCTGCATTGTCATTCTCATTCATTCTCGCAATGAAGTCACGAAATCGCTTAATTCCTGTGCATATCTTTGAAATTCATGCGCTGCTCGAAGCTTACTTCGCCAATAGGGAGACCTTATCGTTGTACTAACACATTTGCTAGCGCTTATTATCCCGGAATTCGTTTACCAGTTCGAGCGTTCTTCCACACAGTCAAAAATTCAGTTAGCGGCGTACTTATTATAACCATATACAGACTCATCTTCAGACACACGCTTTATAGCTTCATCAATTCGACCAAACATTTCTCTATAAAGTAAAACACAAACAAAAGCCAGCAAGGCAGACCTTTAAAGACAAACTCCGGCACATCTGCCCAAAACTGAAACTACTTATCGGCTCCATGTTTGGTTGTGTGTGTGTCTTTATATCTTTTATGTTCGTTTTTGATTTTGCAGAATTCGTGTTTGCCAGCCGCCGAGTGCTTTTATGCTGTTGAACTGCGGTCACATCGTGCTTTTCGTTTTGATTGATTGTTTTTTCTTTCGTTTTAATCTTCTTTTGCCTTTTTGGCTTTGTCTGCTTGTTCGCTATTGCTGCTTTCCTAGTTTTATTTGCTTAACAAGCCATACTTTAGTTGATGAAGTACCTTTTTGTGTACGAAGCGTGTGCGAGATTCCTTTGAATGTGAGAGCAATTCGGTTTTGCAAAACATAAATGAGCCACTCACATATAAAACAGAAACAACAAATTAAAATTATTTTATTATTGAGTGTATGCACGCTTTACTATACATAGTATACGTGTTTCCCGCTCATCAATTATCGACTTTCGATAAAAATTTTAATGTCTTCGTTTTTTCAGATTGCTTCGTTTCATATTTTCGTTAGACGAACTTTAAAGTTTTGCTTGCTAGAACACAAAATTTGTTTTTTTTTTTTTCAAAAATTTCTTCTTATTTAATGGCGTAGAGACGGCTTACGCGGTTAGAACCAAGCTTACAACAGCGCGTTAGTCATTCTTCCTTTAAAATAATTAATTAGTTCTAATTCGGTCTTTTAATTTATTACAGCCGAGTTCCAGCATGTGGCCATATTTTTGTCTAAGTTTGAAGATTGAGATTTCTCAAGTACCTTAAATCAACAATTACCATTTTGAGTTACGAAAATTTTCACCCGAATAAAGTTTGGATTAAAGTACGAAGTAACTAGGCAGAAAGTTAGGGTTCTGCTCTCAGCAATCACATTCAAAGGTTATCATTAACTGTACCGAATAAGCAACTCTGACATTCACGAAGATATCTTGGATAATATAAAGAAAACCAAGAGGTCTTAGTTCTTAACTAGCTCATTCTAACAAAGTAAAGCAACAGGAATTCCGCCATTCCCACGACAGTCGGGTCTAAGTAACCGGAACGGACCAAGATTTTTATCCGGCCAGGACTATCAACTCGGTAACATTTCTCGAAATTTCTTAAGGATTGTTTTCTGCCCCTACAGCAACAATAACAGGAAAGGCCTTCAATAGCTTCAGTTTTGAATTATCAATGTAAACACCTATGCAAAGGGATAACCAATAAATCTTCTAGAGTCTTAGAATATGTGCGAACCCTATGTAAACCAGACCAGGTAAATAGTTGCGAGCGATTTCAGTTCCTTTTTACTCTAAAATATAGACAGACCGTAGATAATGAAGCAATGAAAAAAGCAAAAAATTAGTCTCAAGATTTCATCGGAGGTTAAGAGGGCCAAACAAGTCTATTGATAAGGTTACTTATACCAAATTTTTCTCTATAAAGACTTACGTGGCCTAATCTAGTAGCAAGATATTAAAGATAATAAAAGTTTATATCCGTAAAATTCTACATTTTGTCGATTGAGGAGGAATATCCTTAGAGCATACCAAGTTGAGGACATATGTTCTATGAAGCAGCAATGACAATATATACATATAAATACACCAATCTCTCAAATTTGAACTTTTAGTAAGATTTAATAAAATTTCTTGAAGGCTAACTATAAACAATAAAATGGCTTATTTTAAAAGAGCTGCAAGGGGACTATTACTTTTTACATTTTGTTATCTAAGATTCCTAAGCTGAAGTCATATAAACCATCAAGGCTTTTTGCAAGTTTTAAGATCGACTTTCGTTTCCCGGAATTCTTTTATGGCCTGGAATCAATTTTAATGCAGTTGCTTTCCGGCAGCCACCTAATGCTGCCCTGCTTCTAAGGACATACTCTGCCTAATGCGATTTGTAATTATTGTCTGACCGCAAGGCCTACCGGCTGACATTGTAAAAAATCAGTAGGTCTATGTACGGCGCGACAGCCTGCTCGTAAATATAACGTAAGTCAAAACCAGATTTTTTTATGTATAAAGTTATGTTTCGGTTATATACATTTATCCGTTATGCTTCTATTATATAAAACCAAACAACGATTGTTTTAAGGAAATTACATTGTTTTATGTCGGAAACATAGAAAGTTAAACTTTCCACCATAAATGGCGTGAAGTATGTATCATAAACAATAAGGTCTCGGATTAACTTATCTGAAGCATAAAAGGTTTACGTAACCGAAATATAACTTTTGAAAAGTTGTCAACTCAAGCTTTTCTTGAAAATCTGGTGAAATCATATCAAACTATCTTCAGATATCAGCAACAATATTAAAATAATCACATTAGTAATCGAAATTGTTCCAATACTGCTCAGGCAACCCCTTTCACTTTCGATACAAAACAGGGTACCACTTTTCTGTGAATTCAAAAGGAATATGAATATTCAATAAAAGTTCACTTCACCTACATACGAATGCACTAAAGCGACCAGAGCGCTGCACTCCATCAAATTCGAAATAAAAACCTAAAACTGTCACTTCAAAACACGAAATGAAACAACACGACGCCAACAGTGCTGACAACTTAACCCAAATTTCCACGAATGCAAATGCAAAACTAGCAAGCGGAAGCAAAAAAAAAAAAGCACATGGCAAAGCTGGAGGCTTTCAGAAGCCGTCAAATGAAAACGAATCTTGTTGCTACAACAAATTAACAACAAGAATGCGGCAACACGATGGTGCAAAAGTGAAACAGTGCAATGAAAATTTGTAAGAACAACACGCTGGCATATTTATGTGCACACGCTGGAATGCCGCCACACATACGCGCGCGCGACTGATTGTGCGGCAAACGCAGAGAAATGCGCAGAGATCTGTGAAATATGCATGTATGCGTGTGTGTGAGTGTCGGCATGCCGGCTGTTGCCACAGAGGATAGTGGAAAATGAAACAGGCAACAGCTTTTCAACATTTCCGGAAACACACGCACACACTTTGTTTGTTTTTGTTATTGGCGAGTTAGATATTTGTGGGGTTGGCGGGTGCTAGTTGCCACCATGCCACTATTGTTGCTGGCACAGCAATATTTACCACTGCCAAAAGCACCGGCAACAGCAAAAGCTACATCAACTCTGTTTTGTCTATTTAGCCACTCAGCTATCCTTTTTAATCCTGCTTGTCTCGTCGCTGTCTGCCAGCAACACAACAACAGCAACAACAACACACACAGTGCGGCAGTCAACTTTTGTTGCCAGCGCTAACTAACCAAGCGCAAACCGTAACAAACACCAAAACGAAATTTGAAAAAAAAAAAATAAAAAATAAAACACAACAACAACAACAGCAGCAATAAGAAAGTCACAAAATGGTAATAATAAACCGTAGCGAAACTAGTTTTGCATGGCGCGTAGCACAGATGCTGCCGACTTTAAGAACGGGGTGTGCGCGGCGACTGCGAGTATTCTACCAATTGGGCTGTAGGTTGCTGCCACGTGTGTGGTGCGGTGTGTGGCGACGTGGCAAGGATTGGCGCGGCAAGCCAGCATGTGCTACTAGGTTATGTTGGGGTAAGCCGGCAAATATTTATGGCTGCTGTACATACGCCGCTTGCTCAGACAAACAAGGAGCAACGAATTGTCGGCGGAATATGAAGAAATGGTGGCGTAAACGGCAACTTGTATAAGAAATAATGAAGCGCTGTGCACTAACTACGCCACTGTGACTAGTGACTTAGTAGCAAGCGTAACTGAATTGCTGTTGTTGTAATTTTTACTACTTCGCCGAAGTTCTTGTTTGCCGGTTAGTTTTCACTTTCATGTTTGGCAACGCACGCTGGCCGAGGCGGGGCGGCGTGGAAGTTCATTAAAAACAACTTAACAACAACAAAAGCGTTGAAATCGCCACTAAACGAAGTGCTCCGGCAGTAATACGCTGTGAAATGAGAAAAATGCAAACGAAAATAGCAAATACTTAGCAACAATGTTGAATATTGCCGTGAAATGCGGTGAGTTAATGAGTTACGTACGAGACGAGCTGGAAAACGACGTGCCTTTGAAATTCTGTTGGCCTTGTAATGAGTTAAATGCCTATATATGTATATACAAGTGGGCAAATATAAATCACTGGAAAATTATTTAAGTGCGCCTGCAAGCAGCAGTGACACGATTGAGAGTGAAGTATTTTATTTAAATCTGTTTAAATATTGTGCCAGTAGACACATGAAAAACTTTAAGATTTTTTGGCATACAAAAACCTTATTTTGATCAGCCAGTCTATGTGACAGCTATTTTTCATAGTGGGCTGATCTGATATCATCCAAAACGTAGACAATATTTTGATTTAAAAGCTTAGTGTGGCCTACATTCAGGCGCGGTATACAAAAATATTGAGTTTGTTGAAAATTCATCGGTTTATTATCTGTGATGTCAGCCAAAATGCATGTTTTATTTTAGTTTGAATGTTAAATGTTGCCTACATCTGGGCGCAGTATGCGAAAATATTCAGTTTAATGAACAAATTAATCGACTTAAATTTAATAATATTTATAAATCAAGTTTTGCCTACTTACAGGCGCAGTACTTCAAAATATTAATTTTATGAATTAATTAAATGGCCAATAATATGTAATAGCATCCTAATTGTTGGTAATATATTGATTTAAAAGCTTAGTGTTGCCTACATTCAGGCGCGGTATACAAAAATATTGAGTTTGTTGAAAATTCATCGGTTTATTATTTGTGAAGTCAGCCAAAATACAGGATTTATTTCAAATTGTATGTTAAATGTTGTCTATATTTGGACGCAGTATGCAAAAATATTCAGTTTAATGAACAAATTAATCGACTTATATTTAATAATATTTATAAATCAAGTTTTGCCTACTTACAGGCACATTACTTCAAAATATTCATTTTATAAATTAATTAAATAACCAATAATATGTAATAGCATCCTAAATGTTGACAATATATTGGTTTAAAAGCTTAGTGTTGTCTACATTCAGGCGCGGTATACAAAAATATTGAGTTTGTTGATAAAATTATTGAACTATTAGAATTTCTAGATGAAATTGTTTTAAATGCAACCAAATTGTGTTCACCTTAGTATAAATAAGCAAAAAAAAAACAGTGCCAACGTTTTCCTATTGCTAAAGACATGTATGTAAGTATATTATGTGCTTAAAATAACAAGAATTAAGCAAAAGCAAACCACTTTGAACAAAATAATACAAAATGTTAACGAAAAAAGAAAAAAATCCCCGGCGTCCAATTGAAATAAAAAAGGCAAATCTTGCTTGCAAACAACAAATGTAAGCGTAATAAACAACTAAAAATATTTAAATTATTTGCTCGTAATTGAACTTTCTTTTCGCTTATCAGCTGTAGAATGCCAGCGAGTCAAATACAAACAGCAAGCTAAAAATAAATACTAAAGGCGAACGAAAATCGAAAAAATATACAAAAAAAATAAAAAGGAAGAAATAAAACAAAATATAAAATAAAACAAAACAACATAAAAAAATACGAATAAAAAAAAATTAAAAATTAAAATGAAATTAAATGAAAATTAAAAGAAAAAGTAAAAACAGGAAAAATACTATATAAAAAAGTAAAAATAAAATGATTGGCAGGAACAGAATATTACACACACGTCGCAACAAACATCGTTACATACATACATACTTGTATATAGTATACAAAGCCATGTTGTTTTTGTTATAGCTTGGTATGCCTTTGCTCGTTCATAAATGTAGCAAATAAGTATCTGTAAATATAAATTTTTTTTCTTTCTTTTTTCTTTCATAGACTGGCGGTTGTTATTGTTATTGACGTTTATTTACTGCCATTTGATAAGAAGTTGAAAGCATTTCGCATTGCAGGCGCATAGATAACAGGCACATGAGTAGGTGTGTGTATGTATGTATATAGCACACACCGGCCGGCTGGGGGACTGACTAGCTGACTGACGGTGAGGCTAGCTGATTAGCTGGCGAAGCGGCGCGCTGGCAGACAAACTGGCTCAGCGATGGCGCTATAAAATATTGCATAAAGATAGTTACATACACATATACATATACTATGTATGTACATATACACATATCCGCGTACACATATGTGTGTGCACTCGTGTGCTTGCAAATGTAGCTCTGTCTTTGGTAATCAAGCAAACGTATGCAATAAAAGTGATAGATGAGCTGGCCAAATGTATGTATGTATATATAGTATGCCAATGCAACAACAACAAGCAAATGGCAAATGTTGTATAGCGAAATTATTCGATTGATAATTGGCTGAGGTATGCATACAACCATATGTGCACACACAAGTGGGCATTAGAAGCTTATCGCCGAACGTAAGGTAAAAACCTACAGATGCCTGTGCCGTTTGCGGTTGTTAGTACAAGTTAATTTTTTATTGTTTTTACACATGATTTTTGAATGAATATACATATATCAGGCGATTAGTACATTTTTCGAATGGAAGATTATGTATTTATGGATTGTTGTAACGCAAACAAAAATGTAAATTTATGGCTGCTATATGCTATAGTGGTCCGATCTGAAAAATTTCTTAGGACGTTATGTCGCTGTCGAATTTGCTGCAGATATCTGGTAAAATAAAAAAGTTTTTCACACAAGGACTCGATTTTGGTCGTTCAGTTTGTATGACTGCTATATGCTATAATAGTCCGATCTGAAAAATTTCTTCGGAATTTATAGCGTTGCTTTTGACAATAATGTATGTTGAATTTTGTGATGATATTTTGTGTAATAAAAAAGTTTTTTGTATACAAGGACTTTATTTTGTACGATCTGTTTGTATGACAGCTATATGCTATGGTGATCCGATCTGAATAATTTGTATGGTTTTATAGCGTTAGCTTGTACAATAATCTATGCAGAATTTCGAGTAGATACCTTGTACAATAAAAAAGTTTTCAAAACAAGAATTTTATTTCTACGAGTTAGCTGAAAACTATCAATTGAAAATTATCATATTATTTCGTTTACTTTAGATTAGGTGAAATCAACCGTTCAAAGGTTTGAAAAAGCAGTGCAAAGTTTACCAACTTCAATACACAATTGTTTCTATTTCTCTCGTATATTAACAAGGAATTGCAAATTAAATAGAAAAATTATAATAATAATAAAATATGAAAAATCTGTCTTTTGTATGAAATTTAAAGATATTTGAAAAACATCAAGACACACCTCACAAATATGTGCAAAAAACTCGGCCAAGCCTCTAGCTATATAGCGTTGATGGATTTATTACACTATTATGGTTGACATAACCAAATCGAACCTAATAAATAACCAAAAGATTGCCGTTATTTGGTTACAATGCTAATTTAGCGTTTTATATGCTTTCTTAGCCTTTAAATAAAGAAACAACTAAATCGCGCCAAAGTGTTTGAAGACACAACCGCTTTTGAATCTTTACACTAGGGTGAGCGAAAAAGAAAACTATTATTTTTTAGCTTTGTAGTCTGAAAAATAGCTTCTTAGGCATCTCTAAGAAAGTCGCTCAAGTATGAGCGCTTAATAGTAGTGCAAAGGTCATTTGCCTTAAAATTTTTTTCGTTTCTTTTTTTAGTACTACTTCAAAAAATATTTCGTTTCTTACATTTTGTAGCAAATAGAATATTATTTTCTAAGGACCTATTTTTTAGTTAAAAAAAAATCATTTTTTGACCCACCCTAATTTAAAGCCAACTAACAAACAGCTTTTGTTGGTATTTGCTTTACTTTTGATATTTTTTCATTATTTTGTTATTAATTTTTTTTTATTAATTTTTTATTATTTTGTTAATAATTTTTTTATTATTATTTTTATTACTTTTTTAATATTTTGTTATTTTTTTTAATAATTTTTGTATAACTTTTTTATTCTATTTTTTCTGACCCACCCTAATTTAAAGCCAACTAACAAACAGCTTTTGATGGTATTTATTTTATATATTTTTTAATTTTTTTTTTTTTATTTTTTTTTTATTTTTTTATTTTTTTTATCCTACTTTTGCCCGGCTCATAAGCGTCCGATTTAGTTCAGTACAAAAATAAAAGCAAATACAAACTGCGCTTTGTAAACGTTTAGGCTTAAAGTATTGCAGCTAAATGCTTTGAACATTTTTGTTTCTGTTTTTTAAACACCAGTAAATTACACTATCTAAGTAAGTAAACTAAGAGATCTTTGCCCTACAAGCAAATCATGTCAAACGCGTCTAATGCAATTACCGCTAAATGAGTTTCAAAATGTAATTTTGCAAATTATTAAACGCCCGCGACATGAAAGTGCAAAGTGCCAACAAATATGAACACAAATTCGAAAACAGAAAAAGAAAATATTGAAAATATTAAATAGGGATAAAAACGTTGCGCCAAAGGGCAGTTGAAAGTAAGGCAGATTTAATGAAGGGGCAAATGACAGACTTGCAAGCGGAGCAAAGAGCACAAAAGGTGAAAATTGAGAGCAAATAATTCAAAAAAGGGTAATATAATACGAGGCTGGTATATGCATAAGTAACGTTATTTGCGGTAAGTCTTAATACTAGGGTGGTTAAAAAAAAATTTTTTTTGCATTGATTTTCTGAATATTAAGGTCAAATAAGCGAAAAATTGTTCGCTTGATATTCTGAAAAATTGGTTCGAGACACTTTTTGTGATTTTTGGATATACATTTGTATGTATCTACTTGTATGAATATTAGGGTGTGATAAAAACCCGAAATATTTCCGATACACAAATATAATATATATCAATGAATATTAGGGTGCTTCAAAAACGATAATTTTATTCGCTCATATTTTAAACATTGATGCTTAGACACATTTTTTGATATTTCGATATATGTATATCTATAAATATTAGGGTGTGTAAAACACCGAAAAGTTAAGGGAAGCATTATAATATCTAGTTAAAAAAATCAACGAAAAAATAATAAAAAAATTAAAAATACAAAATTAAAAAATTTAAAAAATTAAAAAATATATAAATAAATTTGCATCATTTTTGTACAGCGAAAAAATTACATAAAACAAATGATAAGATTATTTTTGTGCAGCAGTAATTTTTCTACGAAACTGTGAGATTTGCAATTTAAAATTTTTTATTTTTCATAGAGTTATAAAAATTCTTAAAAACAAAAACAAAAATAATCCTTGAATAGCCATACTTCAACTGTTCATACCTTCCAAATGGTTAAGTTTATGAAAACTATGTCAAAAACCATTTTGTAGAGCATTCAATTCCCTACGAAACCCACGAAGCGAAATATTATTTAGATATTTGAAAGCGAGATAGAATTTTTTCAAACTGATAATAAGAAAAATATAGAAAACTGAAAGGCGGAGAATTTTCCCGCTCATCTCTGTGCAGAGATTTTCGTAAAGGGTGTCTAACAACCTATTTTTCAGAAAACCAAACAAAAAAATATTAGTATTTTTTTGACCCACCTTAATATATACAAATATCAGTATATCAGCTTATAAAAGCTTTGCTGTGGTCATATGTCAAAGAAAAGGTCGGCTTTTTCACAAAGTTAAATATTTGTCAGCATTAAATTTGCGCTCCCCCATACCAAAGGCACGTAGGTGTTAGAAAAAAGAGCAACAACAATGTAGCTGATTAGAGAAACACTATCAATGCAGCTTGTAGCGTAGGTGCCAAATGCAACCGTGCGTGCAAAATGCGACTTGCTGGCACGCACACGCACAACCTCAGGCCGCTGCTTATACTCTATACTCTAGGTATATATGTATGTATATGAATGTACGCGTTAAGCTTTAAATTTTCCACCCTTAAAAGCGAACACGTGCCGCGTGGCCGGCGCCAAAAAGGGCAAAGTGTTAACGCATTTTCCACATTCTCACGCAATGTCTGTTGAGCTGGCAAGTTGGCCAAGTGGCAAAGAGCACACGCATTCGAAGGGCGCAAAGCCAGAAAGCTAGTAAGAAAAGTGAGGCATTTGCACGCATACACACGCAGGCGAATGCAACGCGAATCACGTGCAAAATTCTAACTTATTTAGACGTGCTATGCAGACGCAAACTCATACATATGTACATCTGTATATATCCATTTACATACACATATTTCTATTAGTATACTTGTATATGTCTGCAGCTGCTTTGCTGCCTTTTTTGCACTTAGTCAGGGCGCAAAGTCTTTGGCACTACGCGACGTATGTGTCATATGCATTGTACTTGTTGTTGTTGTTTAAGTCTAGGGTCTTTAGGTGAATGCGTGAATAATTCAGTTAAAATGCGCAAAAATGCTACTATTTGTATAAGCGGCTTATGATGACAACGAACGAGCAAAAAGTATACTACACACATGGGCATCTGTTTAAGCTGTGGTAGCGGGAAAATGGGTATCGCAAGCAGTGCCGCAGGTCTCATGTAAAATACTTGGTGAAAGCGGTGAACTGAGTATTGCAAATATTCTGACTTAAATAAGCTGACTCATAAATTGTATGCAGATTTATTTTAAGATATTCAAATATATAAACTTCGGAATTTTTGGTGTGGGAAAAAACTATTAAAGCTTTATAAAAGCTCACGATATAAAATGAAAACTAAACCAAATCTCTGTAACATTTTAAAGCATAGATTTTCGTTGACTAATATTAAATTTTATAAAATATGTGATTAAAATAAATTATGAAAGCTTAAATTAATTTATAAAAGCTTTGTATTATATTATGAAAGCTTTTTATTTTACACGAAATTATCTGGATTTCGAAAGCTCTAATTTTGGCAAATAGGACTTTTTGAAATGAAAAACACCATTAAAGCTTTATAAAAGCTCACTGTATAAAATTATAACGAAGGTAATACTCAGTTAATATTTTAAAGCATAGAGTTCTGTGCACTAATATAAAAGTTTATAAAATGACTGCAAGCTTTAATGACTGACTCTAAGTTTGTAATGAAATATCGATCAGCAAAGTTCATATTATGAGCTTTTATGTTAAATCTAGGGTTAGTTATCATTTTTTGTTTTTAACTTTTTCAAAAAGTTTTTATATAAAATTTATGCCAGTGTAAAAATTTTTGAATAAAAGCTTGGTCATCAAAATTCATATTAAATATAAATTTTTATGTGAAAGCTCATGGCAGGTTGAATTTAAAAAAAAAAACTGTACAGTTGGAGTTTATGTCGTGCTGGAAACTTTGTATTGAAGCTTAAAAGCTTAGCTTTTTATGCTCAGAATGTGGTTTTCATAAGAAAGTGCAGCACCTTGCAGAATTATTCACATTGAAACAAAAAATAGAATAATAAACTATGAATTGAGTATAAAATATATTGTAAAAGCTTTGACCTTCAAAAATCTTATTGAAAGATTTTTTTCGACTGAAAGTTTATCAAGAATTGAAAATTGTGATATTTGTTTAACAACTTAAAAGAAGGACATAATAAAAGAGTAACTGATGTAGAAACTATAAAAAATTATGCAATTTTGCATTAAAATCCTAAGAATGCAAGTCTTAGGTATGCGAAACCATCCGAAAAGATTTTATATGCAGTGAGCGAACGCCTTGTGGGACCGAGTGTGCTTAATTTCAGTGCATTTTTTAGTGATACCAACATAATTTTGGGGCACATATGACTGTTCCCGAACGCCATCGTTCCCTTTTCCTACAAATACATATTTCATTTTAATGTAAGTCAAGCCAAACGCAGCTAAAGAATGAGAGTGCACCTCCAGCGCATACTTGCGCCGCGTAGTAGATTTTTTTGTTTTTGTTTGTTTTTTTTTTGCTTTCGGTCGCAATCAAAACATATTGCATAAAAAACGCGTATGGTGCAAGCTTTGTGGCACATAAAAATAACAAAGTGAAGGAGCCAAGCAGCTTCTCACCACCCAAAGCTTTTGAGCGCTTCACTTTAGTATTTATTTGGGGCCAGCGTAACGCGCAGTTTTCGCCATTTTATTTCCTTCGTGTTATAGTAATATTATTCTTAAGAATTTTGCATTTTTTATGACAACGCGGCAAGTTCTTATTATTGTTGTTTGGCTGTTGCTGCTGCCTACACGCTGGCAGCTCCACTTGCTTGCTGCATGTTTGTTATTCCTGTCTGTTGTTGCTATTGTTATGCAGTTGTTACACTTACTACACGACATAATGCATTTATGTAGAACCCCTATCCTGTTTATGCTGCTGTGTGTGTGTGTTTTCTTATATGCATGTGTGCCGCTGTGCCTTGATGATTGCATATGTGTGTGTGTCTCCACGAATTTTGTATTTTTGTTATTCCGTCATTTGTTTTTATATATCGCCCCGCAGGAAGGAACACGAGCAGAAATCAACGAAACCAGCGTCTATCCTCTGTCAAGTCATGGCACGTTTTTGCCTGCTGCACTTCAGTTCCTGGACGCTGCCAAGCTTGCTGCACAATGCTGTGCCCAGCTATAGCTACTGGTTAACTGCTTTTTATCTCGCTTATGTTGTTATTGTTTTTGTTTTTATAGCGCTTGTACTGTGTGCTGTTATTATGTTTTGCATTATTTTCGTGTTTTTCGTTTTTCTGTCATCTCATTTTTATTTATATTGTGCTTCGTTATTTTTTTTTTATATTTTTTTGTTGTTTGCGTGTTATTTTTTCCTCAACAATGCAATACTTTTAATGCCTGCATTCACACGATGTGCATACATATCTCTTCTTTTACATGCAAACACATTAGGGTAGACCAAAAACACGATTTTTTCGTATCGTTCGAAAAATAGATTCTGAGACACCTTACTTTGGGGTAGTCTTGAACAGTAAACTGCTGTGGAAGCCCTGTGTGGAAGAGGGAGTGAGAAAGAAAGGCAGAAGTCCAGTTACCGGAAGCCAATGGAGAGGGTTTAGAGCCTCGCTACACTGTACCTAACGTGACCGTTAAGAAAAACTACAACGACCATGTATAGATCCTAAAACCACCTCTTCGCTGAAAACTGCGCAGCAAAATCAGCTGACTGATTACTGGCTGCAGGAGAATTAAAAATAGAAGCTTCGGGCACAGCTCGATGGGTAATGGCGATTTGGTAAGCACCGACTACATGATCCCACTTTTCAAAAGAAAGAAAGTTCAAAGCATGTATGTTAGCTGCGCTCAACACTCTAAACATTTATCCGGATGGCTCGAAAATGGAGGATGAAATCAGTATGACATAGGGCCGGCAGATCGGTAAGACTGCAGGAAATGCCTAAAGCAAAGCACCAGCGAAACAACGAAGCAAATCTTGTGCACTTGTCCTGCATTGTCAAGACTATGCTCTGGGGGCCCCAGATTGCTTAATTTTAGAGTACGACCGTTTTTTTGACACACCCTAATATGTATGTCGCTTCATATTTGATATGCTACAGCGCAAGTCACATAGAAATCTCATACAATGCATCCACTTAGGTCAAGTGTCATAGTGTTTTTAGAGTAGATACATATACATCTGTAGGTATAGAAAGTAATATTGAAGTACATATTTGTTTATGCCAATAGTTTGGGTTCATATAAACGATATCTATGCCACTGAAGCTTAGTTGTCAAGCTATTTTAAGATTTTTGGGCAATTTTAGCAAGCATCTCATACCCTCCTACCAAGGATCTCACTTGTATAGTTTAGAACGCCGGTCTGTTGTGGTAGCTAAAAAACCTATAATAGATCAAAGACCCTTAAAAATCGACAAAACGTCAAACAACTGCCTATCATAAAGTTGATGAGAAAACTAGAGTTCATTTCGACTATCCCTTCTGCTTCGTCGAAAGTAAGACTACCGAGATGTTTCAGTCGAAGTCTTGCAAAGGCTAGAGACAATGGATAAGAAAGTGTCTAGATGTTTAAATCTCTACTTCCTCCATACAACTTTGGCAAGTAGTGTTCGATAAGATTTTTAGCCTTGTCGTATGAATACGTATGTGTCCAGTAAGAACAGCCATGATTGCGGGAATATGCACTTTGCTAAGGAAAAAGTAGTTAAGTAAATCTCACGTGTTCTACTCTTGACCAAAAGGAACTCTCAGTTGCATAAGAGCTGGCCGATATTGCGAGGACCAAAATACAGCTCTCAACACAGCTTAAATAGATAGAGGTCCACACACTTGGGTTTGAGATCAAAAACTGCAGGAAACTGCTAAAAACATGTGGGGGATTCATTATCAGAATTTAATAGTTAACTAAAGCCGTATCTTCCAAAGCTCTTAAAATGGTAACGCTTCGAAATCTTTGTGGGTATTCTGAGTATAGAAAATCTTTCAAGTTGGTTTCTATTATATAACGAGTGATCCAAGAAGAGTTACCTTTTTCAGTTCATATCAAGCAGACGCTCTTCTTTCCGAGAAGATCCGACGTTTTCGAGCCAAATTTCGATCAGCGTCGAGGCTAAATGGGTACGTAAACAAGCAAATTTCCGCGATTGAGACGAAGAGCATCCTGAAGGGATTCAAGAGCTGCCATCTTATCCAGAAAAACCAAGGGTTTGGTATGGTTTGTGGGTCTGTGGAATCATTGGTCTATATTTTTTTCTAAAATAATGCCGGTGAGAACGTAACCTTCAACGGCGACCGTTATCACGCCATGATAACCTACTAATTGAAGCCTAAAACTTAAGCTCGGCATCTTGGTGACGCTTAGCTTCAACAAGACGCCGCCACTTAACATGCATCGCATCAATCAAAGGGCTTATTGAGAGAACACTTTGGTGAGCAGATCATTTCACATTTTGCGCGGGTGGATTCGCCAGAAAGATCGTGTGATATCTACGATTTAGGCCTTGAAGCAAAACATTACACGTATCAATCGCCAGTTATCAGTCAAAATTCTCGGACGAGTCATCGGACTCAATGGATGAACCATCTGAGACGCAGCCGCGCCCAACATTTGAAAGAGATAATATTTAAAAAATATTTGGCAAAGTATGTGTTTTCGAATGATAACAAACATACACCATTAAATTTGATGTTTCTGTGTTTTTCTTTCAAAAAAAAGTAGGCAACCTCGAAATGTATCACCGTTTAGCTGTATAAAAAATGAACTGTGGACGAGTTAGAATATTGAAGCAATTTCATTGGCAATTCAAAATCAGCAATAACTGTAAGAGAAGTATAGTCTAAACTTGTCAACTCACGTTGCCACAAAAAATTGCAAATAATACATTTTATGTGTTGCAAATTTACGCTTTCAAAATTATAACCGAAAACAGTTTTAATGACAGTTGTATAGTTTTTACAACTTGCCACACTTAAATATGCTGCAATATGTGACCTGCTCCCATTCAAAAGGGATTTTTACAAAATTTTTAGCTTCGAATAATGAGCGACAGGGGGACAGAAGCAGATTGTACAAAGCATGCAGCGTGAGTCTGTAAGGCAAAATGTTGAATAAACAAGGGCTTAAATTAAAAGTAAAGTATGTAGATAAAAATATGGTCGAGTGGAGCCTCAACTGCGGAGGGGCTGCTTTGAGCCAACGGCAGTTGGTGCTTAGAGAATTCAACTTACTACACTTTTCATGCAACACGAAGCAACTGACACAGCGAACTGTGGTAAAACCAGCAGTACGCTTGCGAGTCAGTGAGCGCGAACCCCGCTTGCAGCACAGAGTGGCAGCGCTTGTTTGGCAAATAGTTTCGAGCGGGTGGGGGGCGCTTTTGTTTGCATTGAAGCCTATAATGGGTGCGCGCATATTTAAACGTTCCCGGCTTAAGTTTCAAGCGAGCGCAACTGTCAGATTTGAATGTGGGCGCGCACAACCGCCACATACTAAGCGCTTACAGGCAAAAATACAACATTAAATACACTGAAGTGTGTGTGTCTGTGTGTGTTTTGCGCATTTTCTTGTTTTGTGCGATTCCGCAATTCTGACTTGGGGTAACTTTTCAACCGTATGTTGACATATGGGCACATTTCCACGCCCATACATAACAAATTTTCGGTTTTTTTCTATGCTCGGCTTGTTTGCTGGTGTTTTTTGCCTGAATACATTGCGCTTGTTGGTATGCGGGTGCTGCCCTTTGCATACTACAACACTGTGCATGTTTGTGTGAGTCTGTTGAGAGATGGTACTTTGTTGCTTTTTGTGGTTTTTTAGCATACATAAATTTTAACGCTAGCGCCCAAACCAAAAAATTTGTTAGTACAATGAGGTTGGGAAGCCATGTAAATAAATTTTTATACAAACACACACATATCTACATATGCGTAATGTGTGTGATAAAGTTGTCAAAAGCTGATTTTTTTAGCAGTTTTGCTTTTTTATGTTGCTTTTGGTACGAGTAAGTAAGATTAATGTTGCCAGCAAGGACAATGGCTGAAAGGTGCGGTAATGATAGAGATATCAGCAATGTAAATATTGCAAAATTGTGCACTGTGGCGGGATTTTTGCTGTGTATTTGGCGTGGCTTGCTTGGGGATGCTGTTAAAAGCAGTTTAAAGTTAAGTGTATTTTTGAGCTTAGGTTTTATTTTTTCTCCCCAAGAATATGATCATTTGTCTCAAAAGCACATACTTGTGAGGAAACAATTTTTATTTTACAAGATATCTTCAAGAAATTTAAGTAGATTTCTGTCAAAATCAGTGCTATAATCTCAGTAGAAATTGTTCAGTTCGGACTACCTTAGCATATGGCTGCCATACAAACTGAACGATTTTTACCAAGTTCTTGTAGGGAAAACTTTTTTATTTTACAAGATATCTTCACGAAATTTTGCATAAATTATTTCCAAAGTCTGTGTTACAATCTCCGTAAAAATTGTTCAAATCAGACCACTATAGCATATAGCTGTCGTACAAACTGAACAATTACAACCAAGTACTTGTAGGGAAAACTTTTTTATTTTACAAGATATCTTCAAGAAATTGTGCATTAAATATTTTCAAAGTCCGTGCTACAATTTCCGTAGAAATCGTTCAGATCGGACCACTATAGCATATAGCTGCCATACAAACGGAACGATCAAAATTAAGCGCTTGTATGGAAAACTTTTATATTTTAGAAGATATTTGCACGAAATTGGGCATACACTACTATTCAAGATAATTCTATAATGTCCTTAAAAATTATTTAGATCGGACTACTATAGCATATAGTCACCATACAAACTCAACGGCAAAAGACGAGTTTCTGTATGTAAACCATTTACATTTTATTGGGTATCTCCACGAAATTTCGCATAAATTTTTTTCTAAGTAAGCGCTACTATCCCCAGACAAATTATTCGCATCGGACCACTATAGCATATAGCTGTCATACAAGCTGAACGATGAAATGCAAGCTCTCCTAAGAAAAACTTTTTATTTGTGAATTTTTTTTTCTAAAAGAAAAAATCATCAATTACTTCGAGCAATTAAACAATTTAAGCAACGCAAACATTTCAATAAGCATACATGTACACAGACATATTCGTAATTTCACATAGGCTCCTATATCCCAAGGCAAGTGTATCTAACTGCGGACTAAACTTTCCCGTATCAACATACATATAAATGTGTATGTATGATTGTAATCAACGAGTGCAATGACAGTTGACACACACACATACATACACACGTGCTTATAAAAGTGCTATAACTACACACACACACACACATGTAGTACATGGGCACCAGCATTCATATCGCCTTTTAAATCCATTTGGCGCCTACACAGTGTGGCGCTTGTTGACAACAACACACCAAGGCCAACGCACTCGTTGAACCTAAACTCGCTGATTGCGATGGAGGCGCGTATAGAAAACCAACAAAATGACTATCACAAGACAAAAAAGCAAAAAAAAAACGCAGCAACCAGTATGAAAATAAAACCGTTGTGCGTTCGCTCGGCTGCTGCTGCCGATGATGCGGCAAGAGCGACGCGCAGCGACGAGGGCGGTGATGTAGTGAAAGGGTGCTGTCGATTTATGCTACACACACACGCGCTTTTTTGTTTGGCTGCTTGGCGCTTGGTGGCAGCTGCAAAAATCTATATCTATCAAGTATTTATTATATGCGAATTGTTGTGCGTTTTTGTTGCAAATATTTTGCTTCGTTAATGGTTTGTTGTTAGACATGGGTGTGGGTGTGTGTAACAGTTGTGTTGTGTTGTGCTGTATTGCGTCTATCGCGTTTCATCTCAGCCGCCACCTGGTCGCCGACAACTGTTGTTGCAATTGTTGTAACACGCGCGCACATAAATAAGAGTAACAAAGTCATACTTTCGCCTAGACGCAAAGGCCGGTAGTTTGTACCGACTTTTGTATTTTCTATTTTGACTTTTTAACTAAAATTTTATTGGATTTGTTTTTGCTGTAGTTGCAGCATGTTTGGTGACGTAGCGAATTTGGCGGCTAAAATGCGTTGGGTACTAATAGATTGGTTGAGAAATATAAATATGGGTGATAGGTATGAGTTTATGAGCTATAAGTAGTAGTGTAGTATATTAATTTCCATATTGAGTATAACAATCCAAAGTCCGATCTGACTAAATATACCTCGAAAACACCTTAAGTTTGCCTGGAAGTTTGTAGCAGCCACAAGGAAACGTCGGAGACTGTCCAAAGTCTTCTTATACCCGAAATAGTCCTTCAATTTCTGAGATATCGCCCCGAAATTTTGCACACGTCCTTTCTTCATCAAGAAACCACTCACAGTCATAATCAAAACCTTGTAAGGAAAACTTTTTTACTTTACACGATATCTGCACAAAATTTCCCAAAAAAATTTTAGACAAGGCAGCGCTACAGTTTCTGTAAATTTTGTTCAGATCGAACCGATATAGCGGTTAGCTTTCATACAAACTGAACGATCAAAATTTAGTGCTTGTATGTAAAACTCTTTTAGTTTAGAAGATATCTTCACGAAATTTGGCAAATATTATAATCACAAACAATGATACAATCTCCGAATAAAATGTTCAGATCAGATCACAATAGCGTACATCTGCCATACAAACTGGCCGATCAAAATAAGGTCCTTGTATGGCAAACTCTTTTATGTGATGAGATATCTTCATACAATTTTGCGCAGATGATTGTATAAGCCTAGGCTATAACACCAAAGGAAATTGTTCAGATCGGTTAACAATAGCATGTAACTGCCCTACAAACCGACCGGTCAAACTCAAGAGTATGAAAAACTTTATTAATTTGCAAGTTATCTTCACAAAATTCGTTGCAGATTATCAGGAAAGGCGCCGCTACAGTTTCCGAAAAATTTATTCAGATCAGATAACTATAGCATATAGCTACCATACAAACTGAACGAATAAAATGAAGATTGTTATCGTTTTGTGCCTTTTAGTGTTTTAAAAAATGCACCCATGTAGGGTATTATAACGTCGGTGCAGCCAAAGTTAACGTGGTTGTTGTTTTATTGCTCATTTTCGCACCAAAAAACCATTAGTGGAGTACAAAGATACGTGAAAACAGAAAAAAATACAAGCGAGTAGTGCAAAGGACTGATCCGAAAATCAAGGAAATATTAAAAAAAAATATTAAAAAAAAATATTAAAAAAAAATATTAAAAAAAAATATTTAAAAAAAAAAATATTAAAAAAAAAAATTGTTAAAAAAAAATTAAAAACTCTCATAAAAATTTTTAAGAAACTTAAAAAAAAAATATTAATAAATGAATCTTATAAATCTTAAGAAATCTAAAAATAAGGAAAATATCTAAAATAAAAATTTCTCATCCGCCGCAGACCAAAATACAAGAAAGTAGTTCAAAGGGCTGTCTATGAGTGGCTTGGAAATTGTAAAAGATATCCGAAAGTAAAAAAATCATTGAAAAACATTACTAAAAAAAATGTTTAACGTTGAAAAAACTAAAAAAAAAATCCTTAAGAATTTTAAAAAATCCAAAAAACAAAAAGAAAATATCTAAAAAAAATTCTCATCCGACGCTTTCTACTACAAAACCTTCACTCAGTTTTGCGTCTTTGATCTTTTTACAAAAGAGCATATTCCAGCAGAAATGATAATAACTGTATTTTTGTACTTTAGAATTTCGCTAACGTACAGCAAGCTCTTGAACAAAGCGATGAGAACAGAACTAGTGAGATGAGATACAAACTGGCATAATACCTGGTATGAGTGAGATGAGTTACAAACTGTGTAGCATACAGGGTATAATGAAAATAATGTCTAGTTGAATGCGCGTGAAAGCAGCGGAAATTAAAAATTCAAATGAGAGTTGTCATTAAAGGCATTTCGGTGTAAAAAATGGGAAAGGAAGAAAGGAAGTTTATAAAATATAAAGCAACAAAAGCAAAAATGACAGGGTGTTTATAAATTTTGTAAAGCTTTTATACAAAACTGTGTAAAAAGTATTGACAGAAATATGAGCATATATAGTTGAAGAGATATGGAAAGAAGAGCCTGCTGCGCTGCGGTGATACAAAAAATGGCTGAAATGTATATTTGAGCACTAGCGCTTGTCACCTTTTCTGTTTGGTTGCTATAACAATATTGTGTTAATACTATAATGTGCCGTAATGCCACGCACAACAGGCATTTAGCGGATTTATTTACTTTTATAATTGCTTGCATATGTAAATGTTGACGCTTGATGTTGAAAAAAAAACCGAATTTAAACTGAAATCATTAAAAATAGTACATACATATGCTTTAATATAATAAAATGCAAATAAATGAAAGGGCTTGCAATAAATAAATGGCTTGGCAAGTATATAACGCGTATTTGCGGGCACGCCCCAACGCCTGAAAGTATGCACACCTATGCAAATGCACATAAAAAA
Organism: Bactrocera correcta; assembly: GCA_027475135.1. Classification (NCBI taxonomy): domain Eukaryota; kingdom Metazoa; phylum Arthropoda; class Insecta; order Diptera; family Tephritidae; genus Bactrocera; species Bactrocera correcta. The sequence goes on from CM050323.1 coordinate 103,110,279, forward strand.
CTTAATAGTGTGTGCGTGTGTGCACATAAAAATATGTAAATATATACAAAAGCTTGCTGCAACATTTATATATGTGTATATAAGCAATATATACAATGCATATTAGCTGGTTATGTGCACGCCATGGCGTATGAGTGACCAAATGTACATGCAGCATACATGAGAAGGTCCCAACACACAAGCACATGTATAAATACATATTTATTTACACAATTCGAAATATGCACAAGTATATGCATTGATTATTTATGCCAGCCTACAACATGTTCGACAATGTTGCAGCGCCGAATTACGCTTTTGGGCTGGGCGCGCCGCAGCAAGGCAAAGGTGGCTGCGTATTTAAAATACATATACATACATACATGTATATAAACGTGTAGGCCCGAAATGTGTGCGTGCGAGACAACAACTGCCAATTTACAAACGGTTGTCGTGGCTACTGCGCGCATCCTGCGCCTCACACGCGCCAGCTTTCCGCACAGCAGCGGCGGTGGTGACAGCAGCATTGCTTTTCATTTTATCCCGTGTCAGTGCATTTCCCTTTAAATTATTTTATTTTATGCTATTTGTGTTGCTGTGTTTTGTTTTTATTACATTTATTTCATTTTTAATTCGCGCACTCAATAGCCAAGCACATCCTGTCGCGCGCAAACACACATATGCCGTCCCACCAACCTCGTACCGGCGCAGCTCGCACACGCCAGTCCAAATATTTTCGCGTTCAAGCCGCATAAGCTGGCTACTACAGCGCGCATATCCTTGCAGTGTGAGCTGCGTGTGTGTGCAATGTCCTTTCGCCTGCCACTCGTAATAGGCGTCTGCTGCTGATGAGCTGCAATCGCATGCACAACCACAAGCAAACGCATACACACATATACGTGTGTTTAAAAAATACATGCGCGCATATTTAAAGTGGTTGCTGGACAGTATTTTGGACGCACAGGTAGTGGCAGTGGTTGGTTGAAGGGGGTTAGAGTGGAGTTGCGCGCCGTGCACGCATTTGCTTGATTTTACTGTGTTTTCTATTTTTTGCAATTAAATATTTTTTGTTGGTTGTTGTTGTTACTGCTGCTGCTGTTTACTGCATGTAATGGCCATGTGTGTAGTAGTCATTAAATAAATGCTGCGTCAACTGTACTTTTGGCGCACGTATGCATAAATGTGCGTGTATATGTGCATACGCGAGGCCAGTGTAGTTATGTATGTATATATGTAAGTGTACGTAACTTGCGTTGCCTGACAACTGCCGCAATCAAAAGTTGTTATTAAAAAAGTATATATGATTTAAAAACTGTATATGGAAGTGTATTCATAACTGCCTAAAAAGTGGTATTATATATATTTATATATATGTATATATTTTTTATATATATTTCCTCTATCAAAATCTTTTTTATTTGACGCGACATCTTCTTCAGAATTTTGCATAAATTATTGCGGCATACAACGCTATAACCTCTTAAAATATTTTTCGGATCAGACCACTATAGCATATAGCTGTCATACAAACTGACTGAACAAAACTGAGTTCTTGTATGGGAACTTTTTTATCAATGAAGGGTATTCTTTAAAAACTCGTATTAACTGATAATTTTTTATTAAACAAAGCCGTAACAGGCGAAAGGCATGCGAATTCTGACATTGCATAGTGCTAGAGAACGATTACTATATTTAGTGCTTTTATTGTAAATTTCTGAAAAATCTTGAATTTCTTAGCTTCAGTTTTCTCAGCGGACTCCTTCTTACAGTCTTAATCGACTCATCCAACAATTCAGTTTTTGGCCAAAGGAAAAGACACAAGGAGCGGAACACCATGAGTCCCTATATCTCGTTCTGTTACTTAAAATTTCTTATATGCAGTTTTATAAATTTTGCTTCTGCGCTTGATGTTCATAGTTTTTATTAGATTTTTGTATGATTTCCAAATATAATACCGTGAATACTTTTTAATAAATTATTAATTAATTAAATCCAAATGATTTTTAGTTAGCCCTATCCTACAAAAGGTGCAAGTACAAATTATATAAATGTTGGATCATTACATATTTTCTGAATTATATCATTTTTAGTGAAGAAACTTTTGTTTTTGTGGTAAAAAAATAGATATAAAGTAATTTCGTGTGTTGATTACAGTGACTACGGTCCTGTCGAGAATAATGGCAAGCATTGATGGTCCAAGCCAAAATGGGAGAGCTCTGTTAGCCAAAGTTAGCCAGTCAATTGTTATGTACGCAGCTCCGATATGGAGGATAGCCCTGCGTCAAAACACGTCTGTCGATAAGGTAAAAATATGATAGCAATTTCTGGTCCTATGCCAAGGGATAAAATGGCCTCTGAGTTAAGGGGGGGTAGGTATTTAATTTTTTTTCACTTTTTTTTATTTTTTAAATTGAATGTATGATATCTGAAGAATATTGTGTTAAAATTTCAAGTCAATTAAAGCAAAATTGACGAAGTTATGAGCGTTTGTATACCTGCCCGATTTTCGTACATATACCTGACCCGACCCGAGCGCGCTATTGTTAAGCGTTTTTCCCATAACTCACGTTTTTAAAGTCGGTGCTCCTCATAACTTCAAAACTACTGCACCAATCCTTTCGAAATTTTAAACACTATTTCTGTACATATTTTACGAGGTAACGCTGTCGAGATTTTTTTTTTTTTTTTTTTGTTCATAATTTTGATTTTACAGTGACAAATTAGCCGATTTTTTCTCAAAAAATTGTGTTTTTCACTTCAAAGTCTTCGAAAAAATTCAAAAATTGAAATTAAAAAAAAAACCTCGACAGCGTTACCTGGGGCAAACTATTATCTAACGAATGAACTTGGGTTTTTTGATTTCAGATGATCAAGCACCGAGTTATGAGGGGCACCGCAATTCAACTTTTTTGCGAGACACGTCCGAACAATTGCTACCATTGCCATAGTTTTCAATATTTCTTTATAAAAATTTGATGAGACATTCCTTAAATGTCATACTTTAATGTACTTTTCGTTAAATAAATATATTTTAACTGTGTCGTTAGAAAAAAATCACAAAAACATGCCCTTTTTTCGTGCTGTTTGACCTTACCGCCCCCTTAAGTGAGTATATTGTAAAACCAAAGCGATGAATAGGTGTCTAACGGCCAACGAACGTACAAATGTTTTTATGAATGGCAAAAGCAAAGGAATGCGGTAAATAAAGGAAGATGGACATATAAACTAATTAAGAATGAACCGGTCTGAAATGACAGACAACACGGTTAACGCAGTTCTTATCGGCTCATGACTGTTTTAGGGAATACCTGACACGATGGCGAATCACAATGTTCCTTCTGCGGATATACCGCAGAAAACGCAGACGACATCTTTATGTTCTGCTTGAGGTACGTAGTGGAGAGAAACACCTTAGAAGAACTAACAAACAAAAGTATGACGCCCGACAAAATAGTGAGTCACAAGCTGCGATCTCAACTGTTGTGGGCCGCAATAGCGCTCCTAGAACTAAGAAAGAAAGAAAGGCAGCGGAGCAGCATAAGACCATACGAATATCTCTGGAGGTATGATGTGAAGAGGCATTAATCGCCCCGCTTGGTACTGCAAAGCAGTACAGCAGCCGGTATACTGCTCCGCAAGTTCAGTAGTTATATAATAATGTCTGGGCGTGGTGCCGAAAGAGGTGTATTGTAGCGAACAATGTGAATCGTGCATGCTGCCAGTTTCACCCTGGTAGTATTTTTAGAAGAAAAAAAATGTTAAACATTTGATTTTTTTTCTGAAGTAAGTTGGCTTACTGTAGTTAATTTTTCAGAAAATACCAAGAAGGACCCCACTGAATATAAACTAAAATGTTTTCTAGTCCAAGTAAAAAAAGAAACAATTTCTTAGAGAGTTCTGGGATTTCTGCTCAATTGACTCAGTATTGTTATAATAAGCGTAGGTGGAAATTTAGCGCCGTTTTTTCAACATCTGGTTATCAGCCATCTGACAATTAAGTGCTGGTTAACTTAAAAAATAACCCGCTTTTCGGTAAGGAACCTTTTTTTAACCATAACTTAGCTGACAGTTGGCTTATAAGAGGGTAGTGAGAAGTATGCCTATCTTATGCAGCAAATAGCGCGCTGTAATGAGTCAGCTCGTGTTGCAAAAACTAACCGTCGGCTAGCTGTGCAAAAATGTATCGAATCACATACTAGAAAACGTAACGGTAGTGTCACGCGCAAAGAAATTCGTTGCTTTTAAGCAATTATTTTATTATTTTTATAGATTAATATATACTTTTTATATATAAAAATATATTTTTATATATTAATTTAAGTTATACATATTTTTAGATATTAATTTAAGTGTTTCGAAATGATAACTAAATTTGTTCAAAAATATTGTGCAACTTACCTGTTTTGTTTACTTCTTAAATCCGTTCGAAAAAGTTGCCGCAATTTGTAGCTTTAATTTTCTGGATTTTCTCTTTGCTGTTACGCCAGTTTTAGACTTTCGAAATAGTAATTTTTTCGCGCACAATTCTATATGAATAACTCGACTACTACTTATTTATGTTTGCTTGCCGCTATTATTATTTGACATAGTTATAGTTCATGAAATATTATTATTTTTTTTTGTTTCGTTAATAGTTTACGCATACAAATGGAATATATATTTTTGTTTTGTTCCGAAACTATTTTTGTGTTTTTATTTTATTTTGTGCCACAATACATTAATAAAATTTTTGTATATTTTTAAATTTTTTTTTTTGTGGGTGAGTGTGTGTTTATTTTATGCAATTTTCATTTGGTTTTTTCGCACAGAGAATCCATGACTTTTAACTAACGCTAAAAATTTGTGTCCAAAATTTTTTTGCAAAAAGTTTTTTTTTGTATACAAGACTTGTTCAGTTTTCTATAAATTTTTCGGTATAATACTGGCAACTGTGTTGTTTGTTGCACTAATTGCGTTTGATTTCACTTCTTCACGCAGCTGTGCTTAAGCACTTGCACTTTTAAACGCTGGCAACCGGTCTTTAAAAGCTTTTTAAAAAACGCTTTTGACCGCGCTAAACTATTGATACCGTACGCTTTCGAAATTGCGTTTTCTGTGTGCTGAAAAGCGCCGTGCAAACTTTCGAAACGGCTTTTGTTTAAAAAAAAAGTTTTTTACCGCGCGTTTTCGACGCAAAACCGTTCGAAAATTTGTTTTTTCTTGTGTTCTCACTATATGCACCGCTATCAAAGCGTACACTTTTCACGCTGGTTTTCAACACTCGGAAGATATATATTTTTTTATATATTTTTATTTATTTATTTTGGCCAACACTATTCGCTTGTTATTCTCTTTTGGGCAATTTTTTGCATACAAACTTTTTGCTTTCAAGCTTTTTGTTCTTTATTTACGCTTTTAGCTCTTAAATTTTTGTTGTTCTTCACATATGTTTGTTGTTTTTTTGTTGTTGTTGTTTTTGGCTTTTTTGACACTCGTGTTCAGAACAGTTCAGAACAAAATTTTAAACACGAAAAATTACCGAACTAAAAGTTTTTCATTAAAATGTTCAAATTTCTTACAATTTGCGTCCAGAATTGAAATTTTGTTTAAAAATTTAACAAATTTTGGCTATTTCGATTTGCTATTTTTTTCCTGTTTATTTTATTTTTTGTTTGATTTGCTGGTTAACCGGTTTGTTTGTTGCTGCTGTTGTAGTTTTTTGTTTTTTTTTTTTGCACTGTTTTTCTTACTGTTGCTGTTGTTGTTTGATTTGTTTTATTAATTGTTGCCGTTAATTCGTTTTATTGTTGCAAATTTTGAGACTATTTTTTGTTGTTGTTTGTTTTAGTTTTGGGTTCGCTTGTATTGTATGCTATTTCACGGGTTTTTAACGGTATCTGCGCTGTATTATTATTTATGCTTTTTGTTTAGAAATTCTGCTTTATTTAGTTTAATTATTATGTAATTAAATATTTGTATTTGTTGTGGTTGTTGTTGTTGTTGTTTTATTGCATTTATTTTGTTCGTTACTATTTACTATTGCGGTTTTTTCGGTTGTTGTTGCTGTTACTGTTGCTATTGTTGTTGTTACTATTACTGTTATTGTTGTTGTTGTTTTACTGCTTAAATTTTGTAATTGTTGCTTTTGCCAAATGATTTCTACGTGGTTTTTACCTTTGTTGCTGCTGCTTGCTTTTCGTTGGTTACTATGTTATTGTTGTTGTATTTTGTTTTGGGGGGAGTTGGTTTGGTTTATTGCTTGGTTGCGGATTTATTTATTTATAAACTTTTATTAGTTGTGTGCTTATTAAGTTTGTATATTATATATTTATTTCTGTTGTTGTTGTAGGTTGTTTTGTTGTTGCTTTTATTATTGTTACTGTTATTATTTTATTGCTGCTGTAGTTGTAGTTGCGTTTTGTTATCCTTGTTATTGGTTGTTGCGATTGTAGCTGTAGTTTGTTTTTAGTTGTTGTTGTAGTTGTGTTGTGTGTTTGTTGGTTTATATTTGTTGCTTTTTTATTATTATTGTTATTATTTTGTTTTAGTTTTATTTATTTTGGGGTTGTTGTGGTTGCAGTTGTTGTTGTTGTAGTTGTTGTAGTTGTAATCCAAATTTTGTTGTAAATTTTGTTTGTTAAATTTTGAGAAACTAACAGAAAATCACTTTTTTGTTGTATTTGTAACTGAATGTAATGAAACTGAGCGTTCTTTTTATTTGAAAAATTTGTAATTTTTTGATTTACCGTTGTTTTTTTGTTTTTTGGTTTTCCTCTCTCGTTAGTTTGAACGCATTTATAAGAAACCAAAGCAAACTAAAATTAACTTAAATGATTAGTTATTTACAAATTATTTAGTTAATTAATTAAGTTAATACAAAAACAAAACGATTGCACATAAGTTCCTTTTTTGTTGTTGTTTTCGCGATTTGTTGTTTTCTTTTTTAATTTGGTTTTTGTTGGTTTTTTTTAGGTATTCCTTTTTTGTTGTTTGTCCTAGAGTTGTCTTGCCATATGTTTGGTTTCCTTGACTTTGATTGGGAGTTGTTTTTGTTTTTGTTCGTCCTCAGATTCAACAAAACAATATTTAATAAGAATCAACAACGTTTCAACGTAATTATTAAAAAGGTTCCAAACAGTCAAAAAGCACCTGTAATTGTCGCATGCAAGAAAGAGAAAAATTAATAAGAGCGATTAGTTTATTGTAAGGTGATATAGCTGAATTATAACTGTTTTTAAATAAATATAATAAATTAAGTTCCTTAAGGCTTGTTACTGTTTTTAAGACAGCTTGCGCCATAAAGTGTAGACAAAGTAGAAGAAGTTTTACAGAAATTCTCGTTTACAAAAATTTTTTTAAAGGCTAAGAGCCGAGATATTATCGAGATGAACTCCTCCTCGAAACACTATAGAATGTTCATAAAAAAATTATTACTAACATTGATCAAAAGCAATCTTACTCTTAACTCGAAGCTTGTACCTCCTTTACTGTCTTCAAATTCTTGATCTCTGGAACCTATATAGTCTACTGCAATCTATAGTTTACTAAGCGCCGTTTTCTCAATGTCTGGTTAGCAGTCGCCTGGCAGTTAAGTTCTGGTTAAGTTCATCAAGAATACGTCTTTCGGTAATGAAACTTTTTAACTTACCTAAGACTATTTCTTTCAGTAAAGAACCGGAACTTAACTCACAGATGATTACTAACCAGAAAAACCGACCTTAATGTGGTTTGATTCGATGTTAATCTTAAGGGACGGAGAGTACTTGTTTGTCCCTCTCTTTTTCTCTCTCACTCTCTTTCTCTCTCTCTCTATAGACCTTATATACTCTACTGTAATCTATAGTTTGCAAAATGTATTTTGTGTCTTGTTATCACTTAGTGATAGATAGTATATTTAAATTGGGAAGTATTATCAAAAATTGTATTTTTATTTAAGTTACATATGTTTCTGTTACTTTTTCAATAAAATTTTATTTCAGACTTGACTGAAATATCAAGGTATCTTCTCTCAACATCATAATTTTATGAGTAGAATACCAGTGAGCGGCTTCTAATGTTTCATAGGGCTTGAAGTTTACAGTCTTAATATTCTGGGAAGCGTATTTATCTGTTTCAGAGTTCGTTCTCTCACATTACTGCGGTTTTGGATAACAAATTTGAGGAAAAAAATTTTAAATCACAGTGGAGTTTCAGTATTCGAACTTTTTCTTAACTTTTCTATATTTTCTTGATAACACCAGCCTTTTTTACAGACCTTCTCATTAGAATTTAGGACAAGTTGGATCGAAAAATGGTTGCTATAGAAAGAAAATCAGTTGCTTCAGATCACCTAAATATCTTCTAACCTCAGCATAGGTAGTTTTTCCTTATTATTCTAAAACAGGTAATAAAAATGGACTTTTATGAAGATATTTTTATAAGAATGTAGAGGTAGTTCGATTGAAAATCTATTGTTATTAATTACATATAAATCTTCCATCTTCAGCATTGTATCCTTTTCCTTATTATTATGAAACAAATGATAACACCAGATGTTTTTGAAGATTTTCTTATTAGAATTTACTGAAACTTTGATCGAAACTCGATTACTATAGATCACATTTTTATCGTATCTTAAAATCGAAAATTTTGGGAAGTTTGATCGATAATTGATTGCTATGAATCACATATACATATATCTATATCTATTTTTTACTAATACAATATACTTTTTCCCCCAAATGTCGCGTAAGGACGACTGAAAAGGCTTTTCATAACACAAACAAGAATTTCTGCGTAAAACTTCCTCAAATTGCTGGCACAGCAATTTAAAGTAATTGCTTATGAATCATACTAAGAATTTTAAAGATAATAAACAACAAAATAAAAGTAAACTATAAGCAAAAATAAAAATTTTGCAATAAAATGCATTTTAATAGTTCTTTGCACTGCGGCGTCGTAAACCAAGTAAATTTCTCGACCAAAAAACCACGTGAAAGTTGTTTCATAGCCGAAATGCACAAACAACAAGAGTTCGTTATGTTTTCCACGAAAACGTAGCGCACTACAACAAAAACAGCAAAAGCAAATACAAAATACCAAAATACTAAAGAAAACATTTCGATTCGACGGAAACGGGAAACGGAAAACGAATAAAAGCCGCGACGACGATTGAACGCGTTGAGGAACGCAACAACACACAATAAATTCAGCGAAATTGTGCGAGGTGGCGCGATGTCGGCGTCTGTGCTTAGGGGGCCACAATTGATTTAGTGCTAGGCGGGTGTTGTATGGTATTTGGGGGGAGCGTAGTATGCCCAAGCGGGGTGTGTCGCTGTGCTGGCTGCCGGTAGTAGGCGCTTGGTGCCTACACGGTTGTTGTTGGCTTAGAGTGATTAGGTGGCATGTGAAATGTGAATGAATACGCGCTCGATTGCCGAACAAATGAATGGGTAACGAGGAAAAAGCAAATAGAATTTCAAGTTCAAAATGCCGCGCTGTCGATGGCGCGACTTTAGCGCCGCTGTGGGGGTACAGGATGTGTTATAAGGGGTTGATAAATACAAATGGAAATAGATTTAGAAATAGAACAACAAAAAAAAACATTTACGCGTATCAGGTGAGTGTAGTGGTAAAGGAATGAAGGAGGAGATTGCGGCTAAGTTTTTGTTTGGTGCCAGGCTATTTGGGTAAGTAATGGCAGCAAGGAATTTAAATTCTTTAGATACTAATTAAGAATTGTAGTTTTTATTTACGAGTAATCTACATATATAGAGATTATAGATATTAGTACTATATTGTTTTTCATATTTCATAAAACCGTATTTTGCTCACAACTTTTTATAAAGCCTATGTTAAAAGAATTAAAAGGCAATTTACAGCTCGATTCATAAATAAATTATTCAGTACTTAACATACATACATATGTACATACATATATCACATTTTTATATCACAAAGATTAAAATTTTATAATTTTTTTTAAACTTGAATAAATATATAGTAATAAAAATATTGGTATATAGCATAATTTTTAAAAAATTTCATTATTTTTAACATAATATATTAAAAATATAGCAAATATAATTTTTTATTCAAAAAATATTTTTTGTTTTAATATAAAAACTTTTTTAATAATTGTATTTAAATATAGCAATTTTCAATTTGTTGTTTTATATTTTTTTTAATATAAATTTATTATGAATTTTGGAGACAGAAATATCGCACAGGTTTTTAACAAAATAAAGTAAATACATTTTTGAATATTTTAGTTTTTTCAAAAATACTACGCATTTTTTAGTATTTAAAAAAATATGTTTAATCTAATTAGAATAAAAAATTAGCAATTTTTATATTTTTTCAATAAATATAAATAAACAAAACAAAAAGTTAGAATGACAAATATGAAAAGTAAAAATATTTGTATTATGTTATGTTTGACTTTTTCATAAAGAGTACGGATTTTGAAATATGTAAAAAAACTTTGGCAAATAATTTTCTGCAAAAAAATTTAATAAATTTTTATTTTGGAAATAATTTTCATTTTATTTTTAAAAGGAAAGATTTTTTGAAAATTTTTAAATTTTGAGAAAAGTATACTATTTTTTTTAATTATACATAATATTTAAATAAAATTTTATTTTTTTTATTTATTTATTATTTCTATATGTTTAACTCAAAATGTTACAGAAATTTTTATTAAATATATAATATATAAAATAAATAAATTAGATAACGTGAAATTCAAGATTTTTATTGAATAAATATACAATAAAAAATTTTATCTTTGCAATATAACTGTATTTTTCGCGAAATCCTAATTTTTATCTAAAAAATATTATTATATATTTTAAAATTATATAAAATCGTTTCAATGTATAAAAAAAATTATTAAAATTTTTTAAAAAAGAAACTAACCAAAAAAAGAAAAACTTTCGAAAAATTCAATATCACAAAAAAAAAATTAACTTCCTGTTACTTAAATTATCTAACTGAGACCTAAAATTCGAAAATGTGTCATAAATCTATCCCTAAAACATATACAAAATCATTTCCACCCCACGCATGTATGGTATGTACAATGAAATTTCTAATGAACTCGCACGCATTCAAACCCAGCCAGTGGAAAACCACACAGCCAGTAAATACATAATATACTCAGCTGCAACTAAACGTGGCATTCACTGATTTATTAGCATCTTTCATTCTATGCATCTTCTAAACACTGCATTCTTCGCAACACACATGCACACATGCATACACATAAACGCATATGATTTTCATTTTCTAAGCTTTCGCCTTCAGTTTTCGCGTCTTTTTGTCAAAAATCAACGTTTTCCGAAACGTAAACTTGCGTTCATTCACAGCCAGACAGCGCACACACTCCACACACATATGTATACTCTGAGTTTTGCATATTCCATGCATTTGGCAACTGAAAATAGAAAATAACAGCATAGGAGTGTGCGTTCTAAGCTCTAATCACGCGCGATACACCCATACACCGCCACCTGCAGCCACCACCACCAACAGCGCCACCGCAACAAAAGTGCGGCTTTGGTGTGTGCCGCCGCCGCCGACAGTATTAGATTTTTGAGATTTGTGTGTGGCGTGTGTTGCTATAGCTGTTTGCGCGTCTCTAAGGCGCAATGCTAAATAATATTGTAATATTTTTGTTGTAGAGTTAGGCGCTGCGAACGCGTTCGTTTGCCGGTAACGAAAGTGTGGAAGATTGCGCGAGAAATTGAAAACATTGAAATTGAAAACCGTTTAATTTGACTATGTGGAATTCGAGTTTGCTATTTTTGAACACTTTTTAACTATTTTTGATTGCATTTAAGTTTTTTTTGTTATATAATTTTTCTTTTAATTATTAATTTGCCATTATTATAATCATGTAAAATATGTTTTATAATTATGTAAAAAAATAAAATAAAAATATTTCCGTTTGTTTTTTTTTAATATTTTTCTTTCTTTCTTTATGACTTATTTATTAACAATTATTTGCCTTTGCTTAAAAATATTTTTATTTTTGTAAGGAAAAAATTATAATAAATTTTATATAAAAACACTTGTTTAATGTGTTATTTTAATACATTTTTTTAATTATTTATTTTTTTTTTAATTACTTTAAATACTAATAGTAAAAATTTATAATAAGTTCCAATCGAAATCTGCCAAAAATTTTAAATGAGTTTTTTCTTAAAACTTGTTTTTTTTAATACTAGGAAACGTATAAAATTTATTATTTTAATGACCGTTATTATATTACTATTATTTTAATATTTAATTACAGAAAAAATTGCTTTTATAGTACATTTTAACTTTCATTAACAATTTTTACATTAGAAGGGCTTTGAAATTAAATTAAAAATATTAATATTTATAATGTTCAAATGAGCAATAATTAACTAATAAAAAAATATTTTTAAAAAATTATTAGCAAAAAAAAGAAAAATTTAATAACGAAAACAATATTAAAAAAAAAATAATAATTAAAAATTGTATAAATATACTTTTAAAGTTCAAACAATCAATACTTTGGTAATAAAAAAAAGATATTAAAACAAAATATTAATAAAAATTTAAAAGAAATTATATTTATAATTAAAATGCTCAAGCACCCAATAACTTAATGAAATAAGTAAAATATTTTCAATTATGATTTGAATTTTGCATGTTTATTTTTTTTTAAGTTTTTGTACTTCATATATTAATTTTTACTTTCTTCGTTATTTGGATATTTTTTTTCTTTTACTTTTTTACTTTTTTATTTGTGATATTCACCGTTAACTTCTTTTTAATTGAATATGTTAAATTTAACTAGATTTTTTATGTTTAATTTCTAGTTTTGATTTTCTTTTATTTTATTTATTTATTATTTTTTTTTTTTGATATTTTTTCATTTTTGATGTAAATTATATGAAATACTAGTATGTAAAATTAGCGAATTACATTTTTTCTTAAATGTTATTAATTATTAGTTTATTGAAAGCTATATATTTTATCAATTTAAATGCAGTTGGAACGGCTTCCTCTTTGCTTTTTGTATTTAGGTTTTTGTTTTGCATTTGTAATTATTATACTTTTTTTTATATTCGGTTGGGAATGATAATTTTTTATGCATTTCGTATTTGTATTTCATCATTCGCAAATACCAATTTTAATAAGTTTTTTTACGAAAATTTGATTATTATGTATGACTAATTAACAAAATTATTTTATTTTAATTTAACTTAATTATAATTATATCAATTTGTTTAACTTTCAAATTTTTTTTTTTAATTTTCCAAGTTTTTTTTTTTTTAATTTAAAACTTTTTCATTTTAATTAAATCAAAATAAGATAAAAAATAAATTGAAATGATAATCTTTTTTTAATTTTGTTAATTTCTATAAATTTTTAAGTGTTTTTAATTAATTTTCTAGCTTTACTAAATTCACTGTTTTTTTTTAATTCTTTGATTAAATTAAAATTATTATCCTTCTAAATTTTGGTTAAGTTTGTAATAAATAATATATATATTTTTTTTTATTAGTTTTTTTTAATTGGTTTTTTATTTTAATTTTTTATTAATTTTAAAATTGTTCTTTCTTCAAATTAACTATATTTTAATTAAATTAAAATGATAATTATAATTATATAATTTTGTTTAAGTTCTTAAATTTTTTTTGAAAGATTTCCGAGTTTTCTATAATATCTTTTTTGTATTAATTATAATTGCAATTAAGTAAAGCAATAATTATTATTTTCAGATATAAGATTTCATTATTATTATATCTTTTTAATTATTATATTTATTTTCCTAATTGATTATAATTATCTCAAAATAATAATTATTTTTTTATTAAATTTTGCTTAATTTTTTTTAAATTTTTTAGCTGTTTTGAATGAATATGTTTTTAATTTCGAAAATAAGTATTAAATTAAAATTTTTTTTTATTTAACTTTTTTTTTTTTGAATTTCCGAGATGACCAGTTTCTTTCATATTTACATTTCAATTAGTTTATTTATAACCATGTCATAATTTACATATTAATTACTAAATTAAATTTTCTCTATAGTCTTGATTATTTAATTATCGGCACTATTTTATCTCTTTGTTTTTAATTTTTTTCTTTAAAATTATTACTTCATTAACTCAAAAGTTTTTTGTTAAAAATAATTAAACATAAATATTATCAAATCTTCGAATTGTATAAAATTGTAAATATCTAGAACGAGAGTTATAATCGGTTATTCCCAATACAAGTGATATATTTCGAATATATTTACTATATTAATTTTTATAATATACTATGGCAGCGCAAACGAATACATTTTTTTAATTAATATTTAATGTATTTATGTTCCAATATGTCACTTAGGAAGTAAGCAAATATTTTTTTTTAAATTATATTAATTAACTTTAATTATTTAATATACTGTTGTATATTACTGCTGTTTTATTTCTTTTATTTAATTTTTTTTTTAAAAAGGGTAACGAAAATTTTTTACTAATTAATTTCTTTTAAAGTTTATAATTTTCGAATATAATATATATTATAATATTAATTAAATATATTTAGTTAATTTATTTTGTTTAATTAAATAAGCAAACGTATAGTTTTTCTGAAATTAAAATCTAATACTTTTTAATTTTCCAATTTGTATACATTATAATATATTTTTTTTAATTATATAAATTAAATTTAATTTTTTAATATTACTTTCGTATATTATAGTTATTTAAGTTCTTATATTTAATTTATTTAATCAAAAAAGCGAACGAATAAACGTTTCGTCAAAAAAAAAAAATAATAAATTAAAATTGATAACAATTTAATTTTTGAATATAATATATATAATATTTTTTTTAAATTATATTTCATTATTTAATGTCACTTTTAAATGTTATATTTCTAAATGTTATTTTATTTTATTATTATGTTTTAATTAATTTCTATTTAAGGCACACTAATTCTTTCATTTTTCATATTTCGTTTTACTTCAAATACCGATTCACACTTATTTAGTTAATCAACTAGTATTCTGCATTTTGCGTTTTTAATTTCTTATCACTTCCACACTTTCGTTCACGTATTTCGGTTTTGCCGATTTTGTGTTGTATGTGTTTTGTTTTTGCTTTTGATTTTCCCTCGACAAAAACACAAATTCAAAATTTTCTAAGTTCACCGAAAATTGTCTCGCATTCTTCTCCAGACCAAACCAAAAGTCAGTACAAAAGTCGAGATACTGCCTGCCGGTTAACGCGAGCAACGCAAAGAAACGCGCCAAGGAACAGTCGTGTCGATTGCAACAACAAACACAACACCGTCGTAGTCGTCATCGTGAAAAAATCGGCTTTTTTTTGCGATTTTTTGGCAAAGTCAAATAAAACAAGTGAAATGAAATTTTGCCAGTAAGAAGAAAGAAAAAAATTGTCTTGTGTATGCTTTTTGTAGTGTATCTTTTCTTGAGAGATGGAAAATATAAAAATTTTTGCGCGAAGAAGCGCGCCCAACGAAACGCACCGAAAACGGCCAAAAAGATGAATATGTGCAAAAATCTTTTGCATACACTCAAGAACCCGCAACGACTACGGCCACAACGTCGACGAACAGCGAACGGTTCGCCGGCAGACAGAAATTGGACGCTCGATGGCAGCAGTCATGCGGTTGGCGCAAACGCAGCACGAAGGCATACACTTATAAGTGGCGGCGGCCCGTACAACACACAAAACAACGAAGACGGGCGCTGGTTGGGGCACAAAAAAGCTCCAAAGAAAAAACGACGAAAAAAGAAGAAAACCTAGCAGCAAAAAGTATTCGTACGACGTACGGCTATAGTGCGGCAAGTCAGGCAAGCGAGAAGGCAGCAAAAAACCTGCGAGCAACAAAAAGACGCAGTCGATGCTGATGATGATGACGACGACTACGACAGAGACGATGGTGCTGGTGCTGTTGACGACCACAACGACGACGACGCGCAACGGCACAGCAGCAACGAACAGGCGATGCCAACGAAACCAACACGAGCAAGAGCAAAATACATGGACGCAAAAACAACACACATTACAGGCATTGAAAAAGCATGAAGTTAACAACGTTGGTAGGTACAATGAGGCTTCAGCCAAGGCAGCGGCGTTGGTGCGGTAAAGCAATATTGTGCAATATTGTGGTGCGATTGTGGAAGCGACGGGGGCATTGGTAGCGACAGCGCCCGAAATTTTTTATTTTGTAGCACTGCGTTGGCTCAGCCAGTGTGAGTGGCGAGAGAGTGGCGCGCGCGCTTACTTGTGGGTGTGTGTGTGTGTGCCGAAGTAGGATTGTGTATTTGTATGCAAAAGAAATTTGTGGATACAAGCGAGTAAGAGTCAGCGGCAATTGGGTATGTTGGAGCTACCAAAAAACATACAGACATGCGAAGTTGTTGGAGTTTCGTTTTTGGGATCACTAATGGTTGTTTTTGTTTTACAATTGCTAAGGGAAAGGTGCATTGAAAGGTAAAGCGCTGGGATTTTTCATACAATAATATATATCTATATATATATCAAAATTTATACACATAACAAAATATACAAGTAAAGCGCTTTAGTTGCAGTCGGCGGTTTATTTGGGAGGCGCTCGCAAGGATGTAGTTTGAGGTCGAGTAGTAGTCATATTTATGCATGTAGGGATATGAAAATTTCATGCGCGCTCTGTGAGTGATAAACCCCGCGCCACCAACGCATATGCCGCCTCACAGAAACAGCAGGGATACCAAATCTATGCACCGTGAGAAGCGTATCCTAATGCGCGCTTACAAAATTATGCTTTGTAGAAGTTGTTTTTCTTTTTACAGTTAAAGCGCGCGCACATCTTCTACTAATTTGTGTGCAATTTTGTAGGACTATGCATATTCCTGCAACTGCTGATATGAATTTTGCCAAGGAAAACAAAAATAGCCAAGCGGTCTGCCGCGCGGCACCACGTATTTGATAACAAAACAACAGCGCTTTCGATATTTCAAAGCGCCAATAACACTTTTTATATTTCCAACTGAAGCGCCAACCAAATGTCATGCGAAGTAGGCGGGAAGCAATCTTACAATTTCTTCAACTATTTTTTTGCATTACGTCTTCGCCGAAAAACCACCCAGCGCGCGCCAGCCACATGCACTGCCGCTTGACCGCAACAGCATATGAAGGCGTTTCGGATGAAAAAAATAAATTTTTTGGTGCCTATGCATACACCGCCTTCAACTGCAACCAAGCAGCTTCCGCAGTGTCGGCGCTAACTTTGTTATGCCTTATGTACGGTCGTTGGTGTAGGCAGCGGCGGTGGCGGCGGCAACTACAATTCGGCAATACCGCGATTCTGCGCGCCCTCCAACGCCAATAGCAAATACACCGAAATACACCGCGCGCACACACACCGCAAATGTCAACGAAACACGGCGCAAAGGAAAAACAAATCACACCGTATGCGCGAAAACGCGAACGCGTCAAAGAATTCCCTAAAAAATAAGCAGCAGATCACACATATACAAAACAGCAAGCACAAACGCAAAAACTGGCTAAATGCAAAGCTACAACAAAAAAAATCAAAAAATAAAAATATATAAAAACACAGTGGCCAGTAAACTATGACGAGAACCGTGTCAGCCCTACCGAACGGATTAAATGTGAACGACGTACTGAAGCTGAACGAGCGCGGCAAAAATCGAAAAACACAGGCAGGCGAGCAGACCATGGCTAAGCGAAAAAAATCAAATAAATTGTATGTATACATAAATATGTATAAAATACAAATACAACAAGAGGCTGCTATTTACGAGCGCTGCTGTTGAGTGTGGACACATTAAGGAACGCAGCGGTGCGACGCGGCGGGCGCATACAGCGCATGATGGGTCGCGCTGGCGAGCAATCGTCAAAGAGCAAAACGAGCAATCTTTAAGCTTTGTCCAATTCGCGGCGCGCATGTTGGTGTAAGCGGCAACACAGCGCTGAGTAAAAAAGTCGCACACACATGCAAAACAAAAGTGGGACTGCTCCCGAACTCTCCCGGTTGCGCTGCGGCGCACACATACACCACACCGTTGGGGCGCAACGTCGTTTGCATACTTGCGCTCCATTAAAAAAATATGCTCCCATGCATACTCTCGCACTTGCAACGGCTACCCAACGCATATGCATGCAACTCACACTGCAAGCGCCATTGCACCTACACAGGCGCGTGCAATGCGCACGCATACAAGCAGCAATTGCCTATGTGTTTGTAAAAAAGATACAGAAAAGCCGAATCAACAAATACTTAAACATTGTGAGCAAAAAACAAAATTAATGCGCTCGCCCAGAAAAATGAAAAAGTTGCAAATGCGCTTTAGTATGGGTATGCGCTCGCTTTCCCCGTTCGCTGACTGCCGCTCATTTACAATGCGCGCGCGCGTTCCTCACATAAGCTCCCCAAATAGCTTTTATTGCTCTCGCCTGCTTATCGACTACACCAACGCCATATCATTTGCTGTTGCTTATTGCATGTGCTCAAAAAATGTATTGACTGCTGCATATTCGCTGCAGTGAGCGCATTTGCAACAGTGCATGCACTCATTTCGTTAATTTCTCTCCCAATCCTGCCCTAAAGTTTTATATTTTTTGGCTTTCTTTGCGAAAAATTTGACTACTCAGTTGTACAGTGGTCGTGTTTTAGTTCATTTTTAATAAAAAGTAGGTAATAGGTAGAATTTGTTAAAATTTAAACTGAAGGCTACAGTTATCGAAGATAAGAAGGAAAGACGCAGGAGTTAATTTTTAAACTAAAGAAAAATCTCAGTCGGCTGAAACTTATTGAAAAAGAAAGATAAGATAATCAAAAGGAAAGAAAAAATAATATGCGGCTGATCTGTGGTCAGGAAAGGTAAGGCGAGGGGGCGTTTGAATGTTAAGGGGTTTTGTTTTTTTAAATATTTGTTCTTAATCTACATTTATTTAAGAACACACAGATAAAATATCGTTCCGGTGAATATTTTCGAAGTTACATTCAATTCAAAAAAGCGTTCCAGAGTGCTTGTAAAGTGAAACTTTAAACGCGTGTTTCTCAAAATAATGTTTTCAAAGTCGATGACAGCTATGAACCGATTAGTCTCAAATTTTCACAAGAGCTTCTTAAATATATTTTTTTAGTATTTAAATGAAGATTTTTTTCTGATTTTTTTCTAAATACTTTACGGCGGAAATTCTGGTCAGAAATAGATTGTTTGTTTGAGAAACCGCCATTTTGTCAATAAAATGTATTTATCTTATTCTTTCGACTAGATTGCTAGAATTAGCATTACATGGACGAATACTATTTGATTTTTTATTTTCAGAGAATCCAGTTCAGATATATAATGGTCACGGTAAAACGTCTTTTTTGAGAAGAACCCCTGGAGATCAGCTATAGTTCCTTTCCAAATGAATGTTACTAATACTAAGCTTCAAAATACAGTTAAAAGATACAATAATAGGTTACAAATTTTTGGATCAATAAATTTAAAAGTTTTTCAGGAAAAATTCTGGAAAACCTTTAAAAGAATCTGATATTTTAACATGAGAATTTTTTTCTGAAAGCCGGAGGAGGAAATGTTTCATTATTATCCTTTTTTTTGGCGCTTTTTGATTGAAAATTAGTATTCTTTCGATATAAAGTCGAATAATAGAAAAAAAATTAAATATTTTAAATAAATAAAATATAGTGAGGTTAGTGTATTCGAAGCTAAGTGTGCACCAAATATCATCGAAAAAAAAATGTTCTACTAGATAAAAATAAAAAAAAGCACAAAACCTCTGTTATTTCAATTTTTCAAATACATTTTAAGGTTATGTAATCTTCAGTTCCAATAGGTTTGAAACTACTAAATATATATATTTAGCACCTTTTATCATTTTAAAAGCTTCTACACTGGTCTATTAAGATTGTCAAATTTTCTTTCGATTTGTCGTCGTACTGAACACTGTAGCTCTTATAGCGACCCCAGTTTAGCCCATAGAAAATTTGGCGGGAGCGCTTGGGCTATACAAATCCATGCTAAACTCAGCATAGATTTTCAATTAAAACATCTTCCAACTATTTTTACGTTTTAGACTTAAAATATAAATAAATAATAAGCATTTTTTCCTTTTTTACATTTTACATATAGAAAATAATGCTAGCTGATAAAAATTTCGGATATATGTACGAGCGCAATAAAACGCCAACAACACCCACAACTTACTTGCACACACACAAACATGCTGACAGCAATAAATCTCTGGAGAGGCCGGTTGCTCACAGCTGAGAGCGCAGCGTTGAGTGGCAGAGCAGCTTGTAATCAATGAGCATGTGTGCGTGTGGGTTATCTTAACTGAGAGTCAATGTTGGGGCACACAGGTAGAATGCTGGCGGCGACTGAGCAGGCTATAATATACATACCTTTTTAATACGTGCACATAGAAGTCACCGTATATGTAAGTTTTTTTGTATGAGTGTGTGCATTTACATTTCGTATCAGCATCTGCATATAAACTCGTATATATATAGTTACATATATATACATATATAAATATAAATCTGCCTGCTTATTTCTGCATTTGGACGTAGCGCCTCCTGCATCTGCGCCTATATTTATACAAAAGCACGCCCCTTGCGCCCCACACACCAGCACTTACCACTTAAAGCACATACTATTTATATGATATGTATACTATGTATATGTGCGCTTCTGCACCTTCGTGCCGTCACACTCAGCTCGCACTTCCACTTCATTTCAACGCATCAACGCACTTTTTGTTGTTGCTTTCGCTATGCCATTGCGTCTCATTTGGTGCAACGAGATTTCTGCGTTCACACTTCGGGCCGAGGCAGCCGAGTCAATTTTATTTTTGTCACCATAATTAAAATGCGCTGCTTGTGAGTGTGGTGTTGGTTGTGTAGGCTGCCATTCAGCGACGGCCGCGCTGTGGTGTCCACCTTTTTGTTCTAACTTTTTTCGCTGTACTTCGTTACGTTGAATTTGATTTTTTTTTTTGTTTTTGTGCAGTTAGCGCCGCACTTAATTTGAGGTATTGTGCAAAAAGGAAAGTGTTCTCAGGATAGATTAGAAAAAATAGGAGGCCAACGAGCTTTTGTTACATTAGGGGCAGGTGTTGCATGTGGTAGAAAGTAGAATGGTTTTGGATGATAGTAATTTTGTTTTTTTCGGCTTGAGCTTTAAGGTTTAATGTGTGAAAAAATTGTTTATAGATGTGTTAAGGGTTGAAAGAAAAGTACTTGGCCGTAAAGAAGTGACCATTCTTATCTACCGAGAGTTTGGTCACTATTTACATACACGCTGTAAGGTAGGGAATCCTACCTGACGCTATCTGCAAAAGCCACGTGGAAGAAGAAGGGATGGAAACAACTCAACACTTCCTTCTTGACTGTCCCGCGTTCGGTAGGCTAAACTTAATACTTGGGAGCATATACCTTCAGATATCCCCTCGAAAGGACAGAAATGGAAATTAAACATCTGTTCAAATTTGTTTCTAAAACAGGAGTTCTTCTTTTCTAAGGCTTTATAAAGGACTACAAATGCGTCGGCCATCTAACATAACCTATCGCCATTTAAATTGAGTCGTCCAAACTCTACATAAAAGAATAAGTTGGATTAAACGAAAATTTATTAGAAAATAGATAATGAGGATAAAGTTCATTTTATGTACCCGGAAAGGAATCAAGTTTATAGGCGACCCCTAATTATTTCAACTTTGATCATTTTTTCTAAATTTTCTGGACCCTTAGCGTCTTTAATACGGACTTATGGTTACACAGAAATCGAAGACCCGAAATTCTCAAAAGAAAATAAGCTAACTCGGAACGATATCAACTGGAATATATAATAAAGCCGCCGGAAAGACATACCCGCTTTAACCTAGAGAAGAACTTTGATAATGAAAACGAAATCCAAAATTTTTGACTCTGGAAGGGAACCAAGCTCCTAGCCGATCCCTAATTGAAGCAATTGATACCAATTATTGACACATTTTCTGTGACCTTACCGTTTTTAGTACGGACAAATCAAAAACCGCGAAATTTTTAAAAGAAATGGGCTGACTCGGGTTACAGAACGCTAGTCGATAGCGTCATACAAGGTAACCGAATGGAAAGCCGAACAGCTATAAAGGGGAGAAGAAACTTGGACATCATAATATCTTAGAAACAAAATATTTGAGTCAATTCGGAAGGCTAGCGCAAGTTCGTAGAAGATATTTGGACATCCGCAGTATCTAAGATCCAATTTCAACCAAAGTCAATTCGAGAGGTCAGCATAATACCGAAGTACTTGGAAAGTATCGTAGTAGCCCCTCGCGGATATCGCAAGTTTGAAAAGGAAACTTGAACACATAAGGTCCAAAAAAGTTGGTCAAGAGACTAGTGCCAAACCTTGCAGAGTAGCGAATCGAACAAATAAGTGGTATAAAAGTGAGAGACTGGCATAAGCAAAAAGGGGCAGTGTAGAAAGTATTTTTCAGCTAGAAGCAAACGCTCCTTTATGTGGAACTTTTATATGAGAGCAAAGCACCAACAAGATGAATAGAGTAAGTGACGAAACGAAGACGGCTAGTATTATGTAAATTAAATATGAACAAAACGTTTTTTAAAAATTATAATAATAATAATAAAGAGGCGCAAATACATACTTATGGTGTGCGTCATGCAAATAAAACAAAAGCAATATACAAAATTTTCTCAAATATTTCTGCGACCCGCACGCACTAAACGCGCTAATACCTAATCAACAACGCACAAGCGATAGTCATAAGTCATAAATGGAGGGCTCAAAGCGAAGGGGGGGCACGCATGACAAAACGGCGGCAAACCGGCGAAGACACCACATATTGTGTTTCTTACTTATTTATTTACTTGTTAAGCGTCGTTTGTGTGCTTTATGCTCGTTTTTTTCCAAAACAACCAAAGTCACCTAGCAAATATTCACACATGTCTGTATGTATGTGTATATGTATATAATTGTTTGTAAATCTATTGACTCGTGTTTCGTGCGGTTGTGTGTCGTCGTCGTTACCGGCAAAATACCCGGCATATTCATATGTATACAGTTTAGTAAGTAAATACTGACCTTTTCTAATAATTCACAGTGAAGGCATTCACGAAGAAAATCGTCGTCATTCGCCGCGGTCGCTACACAAGCAAGCGAAAGTCACAACAAAAAGACACAAATAATGAAAATGGCTGGCAAACAACGGCCGTGTGGAAGTGGAAGTAGAAGTAGGCGTGGAACTAAAGTGAAATGAGTCGCACTAAGAAGCAGAAATGTATACATATATGTATGTATATGTATGTAATATATATAATATGCAACCGATGAGACTTGTTAAATTTTTTTGCTAACAAAAATTTAAATTCCAATTTATTAAAGGCAAAAAAAACAAAACATTAAAAAAATGTAAAACAAAAAAAAAAAATATTTAAGAAGAAATTAAAACAAAAAAAAATATTAAAAAGCAAAAAAAGCAAAATTTTTTTTAATTTTATTTGTATATGTTTTTTGTTCCATAAAATTTTTCAAAATATTTAAAATTTATTTTTTTATTTCAACAGCTAACGCCATATGGCTCATATAGTATTTATGTGTGTATATATTATATGTATATGCATGACTAAAGCAACTTTTAATTACAATTTCACTTCATACGTCTTCATTTTCTTATTCTACTAACTACTAGTTATTATAATTTTGCATATATGTACATACATATGTATGTACATGAGCATATCCATACATAGTCGCATACGGCGCATATTGAGTGCCTTTTTGTTTGTTCTTTTAAGTCGTTTGTCATCTCTAAACTGTAAGCTAGCCGAGCTACGAATACGTACCTCCACCAGCGATAATTTTGCCGGTAAAAATAGCAAAAATAGAAGCGATAGCTGGGTGAATGCGCGCGTTATTTAGACGAGATGTCAAAATGCCGGCATACAGTAGAATTACTTAGCGAGGCATATAAATATATCAACATGTTTATATGTATGTATGTCGTAGAGTGCATACATACATATGTATGTATATGTTTTATTTGCATATTTTGTTAGATATTAGGCTGAGTGGAATGTTTTTTCGTACATTTGATAAACAACAAATATACATAAACAATTTTGAAAACATTTTTGATTTAAAGTTAGTATATTTTGATTTAGAAAAATTAAAAAAAAAATTAAATAAAAAGCACATCTATTATTTATTATTATTAAAAAAAAAAAAAGATTTATTTAGAAAAAATTAAAAAAAAAATTAGAAAATATCAAAAAAAAATTTTAAGCATTTCAGAAAAAAAAAAAAATAACAAAAAATAAGTTTTATAGTTTTTTTTTGGAAATGGAATTATTTGTTTTCAGTATTTTATTTTTTAGAATAAGTCAAAAACTGCAATTAAAGAGCTTTAATAATAATTAAAATTTGTTTGAAGGGTTTTGAGTATTTTTTTTTTTTTTTTTTTTTGTAAAAAAAGTATTTTTAGAATAAATCAAAACTGCAATTAAATTGCTTAAATAATTTTTATATATTTTTTTCGTAATGATTTGAGTAATTTTTTAGAAAATATGAAACCATGCAATCTGAAGTGCTTAAATAATTTTTATATGCATACTATATTTTTTTCCTAGTAAATTTGAACTTACGCAATAATATACTCCAATGAATTTTGCATCAGTTTAAATTACATACATACATACCTGTAAATAAAAAAAAAAATTAAATTAATTATTTTTCTGAGAAATTTATAATTAATATAAATGTATACACATATATACATAGTATATGTGTATATTAGTGATAATTGATATTTCATTACAGGTTATTTTTTCACTGATTGAAAAATCGCATTCAAAAAATTTTTTAGAAAATATGAAACCTGGCAACAAAGTGCTTGTATTGTGTTTTTCGTTGTGGATTTATATTTGTTTATTAAGTTTTTTTTTTAATATTAAAAAATTGCAATCTAAAGTGTTTAAATAAGTTTTGTAAATTTTTTTAAATGGATTTATTTTAGTTTAGCCAATATTTTTTTTTAGAAAATACAAAACATTGGAACTTAATCTTAAATCCATTTAAAAAAAAATATGGAAATTCAATCTAAAATGCTTAAATAAATTTTGTAATTTTTTTAAATGAGTTTATTTTATTTTAACTAATACCTTTTTTATAAAATTGCAAAATATTGCAAATAAAGTGCTTAAACAATTTTTATAATTTTTTTGGTAATGGATATATATTTTTTTTATTAATTTTTTTTAGAAAAAATCATAAAAATTGCAATTTTAAATGCTTAAATAATTTTTGAAAAATTTATTAAATGGATTTATTTTATTTTAACTAATACTTTTGTATAAGATACGAAATATTGCAACTAAAGTTGTTAAATATTTATTTTTTTTTTAGCAACTTTTTTTTGGAAAAAGCCATAACAATTGCTACTTAAAGTACTTAAATAATTTGTTTTAAATGAATTTATTTTATTTTTGCCAATATTATTTATTTCGTGACTATGTATGTAACATTTTTATCAAACAAAAAAGTTCTCCTTGCAAGAACTTGATTTGGACTGATCAGTTTATATGGCAGCCATATGCTATAGTGATCCCATCTGAAAATATTTTCCGAATATTGCAGCGTTGCCAAATTTCGTGAAATTATCTCGTCAAATAGAAAAGTTTTCCATACAAGCACTTGCTTTTAATAGATCAACTTGTATGACAGCCATATCCTATAAAGGTCCGATATCGAAATTCGTACTATATATGATTCGAAAATGGGAATAAAGAACCACAGGCATGACTAAAAGCATTTAAAACTGTCACTCCTTATTTGTACATTACAAATTTGTAGCACGTTTTTAAGCTTAACCATTTTTAAAATCGTGAAAAAGCATTTTTTTTCGAAAATTACTGAACCGACAGCATTAAATAGTTTGGATAACATTTTATGCTTTTAAAAACAATTTTTGTGCCAGTTCTACATAAGTATATAATACCAACATTCGAATGTAGCTGTCTCTTTCTAACTCTCAAACTCCTAAACACTTTCTCTTCTTCTTCTATATTGGCATAGAAACTGCTTAAGCGGTATAGGCGAGTTTAAAGAAATGTTTAAGCATTAAAAAATTAAAATGACGAATTTTCAAACTCCAAAATCAAAAGCGATTACACCACCTAACAACTGTCAACAACAGCATAGCTATAAGCAAATTATCTTCGTTGTTTTTCTGGAATTGTGCGAACTCCATAATATTTACCGGCATCTAGCTTTGCTATTTGCAGATACTTCGACAATGTTTGCCGCGTTTTTGGGAGTGATGATGTTATACTCGAGCAAATCATGAGACAAAGCAACAACCAAAAAAAAAACAGAAAAAAATTGAAATGGCAAAAAGTTGAAGTGAAGTTAGCAAAAACACGCAAAAACGCGCAGAAATCGCCAAATTTGAAGTCTTTTGTTGTGCCATTAACCCGCTCCACTGCCGACTGCGCGGCACACAGTGAGAAAGCCACGCGGCAAAAGGCGAAAAACATTGCCAAAATGTTTGCGAATTCGGTTGCTGCACGGCAAAGAAAAATTAGTACACTTTTCAGTGATTGCTAAACTATGATGTTGTTGTACTTTTTATTCTAGGCAGCAAGCGCTTGCCTGTTTGTATGTATGTGTGTAAATATTATTACGCTTTTTATTGCGATAGCGATTTGCAACGAATTCGCGTTAATGGTGGGCGGCGGAGGCAAAAGCGTTGTGC
The DNA here is from genome assembly GCA_027475135.1 of Bactrocera correcta. Classification (NCBI taxonomy): domain Eukaryota; kingdom Metazoa; phylum Arthropoda; class Insecta; order Diptera; family Tephritidae; genus Bactrocera; species Bactrocera correcta. The sequence continues at coordinate 103,136,975 of CM050323.1, forward strand.
TGGGAAACATAAGCAGAACAAAAAAAAGGTTTTCAAACAACAACAATAGAAAAAGTAATAAAACTCGTGCAAACAAAAATCGAAGAAATATTTAGTGCTAACAAAGGCAAAAAACCCAATCGCGCTACGTAAAAAATTGATTAAGCGATGCGGGTAGTATTTTTCCATTCTACACACGAACTACAACAAACACACACCACTACTGACAACACACGCGCATTTGTTCACAATCGCTTTAAGCTTGTGTAGAGCGCGTTAAATAAGTGCTTTTTATGTGCTTGTATTTGCACACATTTAATTCTTTTTTTTTTTTGCATGTAAATTTGTATAGCTTCGTGTGTGTTGGCGTAGTCGTCGCTTCGCTGCTTGGTGCGCGCTCTAAACAGTGCTCAAGTGCCAAACACAGCCACGCGAAAATACAAAGTACGAAGTCGGCAAAGAGGCGAACAAAAATTGCCTGTTAAAAGTTTGCTCGCGCATACAAACGCACTCACATAGCGGACAGCTGAGCAGAAGTCATACTGAGATAGATGAAATTAAATTGATATTTGCGAAAAAAATAATAAAAATTAAAAATTATTAATCGATAGGCGCTAGAGTGTAAAAGAATGATCAGTTGTTGCTGTTATTTTTGTAGCGGTAGTAGTGTGCCGAGTTGACAGTGCTTGGCCGGATAAAAATCCGGGTCCGTTACGGTTACGTAGACCCGACTGTCGTGGGAATAGGAATAATTTATAGTGTCCCGCGTTTGGACTTAACTATTTCTCTCTCACAAAAAATAAGTTTTCTGGTCAGACTACTGACTTTCACAACTTTTACTGCACGTTAAGTTAGGTTAGGTTGAAAATCAGTTATCGGCCAAACGCATTGAACCTATTTGAAATCTGCTTATGTGTTTTATTTCTACTTATTTGCGCTTTGCTTTTACCTTGATTTGGTAAAATCCGGACATTCGAGGAGAAAATGTTGAAATTATTCTGAGAATAGAGTCATTTGTAGAAGTTCACGCAAGCGATTAAAGTTCTCTAAGCGCCATTCCATTGGGAGTGGCCAGAAACGATTCTTTCTCAAATGACTCAAGCCAGCCACGACTTCTGGTCTTAGACCAAGTTTCCTCTAGGTGGCCAAAGGACATCCGTTTGAGGGCGAGCTAAAATCAGAAGGCGAATCATCCCTCCCCAGCGTTATGCACTCGGTTCGGGGCCCGATAGGCCAGTTAGAAATTTTATAACCATTGAATGGTGGAGCAGGCTCAAAGCGAAGAGTTCTCTCGACCCCTTCTGATTTACCCTGGGCTAGAAGCATCTGTCAACTGCACAGCAGACCAACGATTGCTGAGCTGGACTGAGGCCCAATGGTCCATTTGCTTCGATTTCACCATTATTGTGACCGAAGTAAAAGTCCTAAAAAACTCATTAGCTTTACAATTTCCTGCATTACCGCTGGGGTCAGGCACCCAAACCACTGTAGTCATAGAATAATTTGATGGTAGTGATAAGGAGCTCCAGGCTTGCTTTCACTAGTCTTGAGCGCAAAGTCAGCGAATTTAAATGCTATTATTGCTGCTCTACTATCGAAGTGAATAGTCACCACTCTGAATGACTCTACGTTTCGAAGCAGTGGATCCACTGCTACCTCCGCTTGGACTTGGTGTACCTTATAGCAGTATAACTTTTGCTATTGGGAGTCACTTATATGGTTCAGAAAATCGGTAACTGAAGATTACTTAGTTATATGTGTATCTGCGAGGATATGCCAACTAAGCGAGAGGACGAAGAGTATATGTCCGGTATTACCGAAAATATTGCATAGCCTATAAGCTTCCCTATAATCTTCTAACGTGCAACCTATACGGAGTGTATGCTGTGGTTTAGTTATTTCAACTTTCATTTCTACTGATTCGTGCGACTAAACATCAAAATGCTTCCTTCGTTCGCCTTTACACCTTTCCGTTCTTTCTAATTATCACAATTACAATGAATTCTACCTAACCAAAAGAAAACAGAACATCATTAATCTTTACACAGGCACTTTCCAACATATTTTCCCAATTCGTAATGTAATTTTTTCTCGAATGAGATATATATGTATATATATATATATATATATATATATATATATATATATATATATATATATATATATATATATGTATGTGTATACGTTTCGACGATTATTTTACGATCCTATTAACACCCGCCTTTGTTTAATTCTCTTTTTTTGTATAATATTTTTATTATTATTATGTTTATTGTTTTCCAAGTGACTACTTGAATCAATAAGCTTCGCCGCAAAGCAGCTCGTTACTGAATTGACATATGGCGCATCTTGGCACAGTGTTACAGAACATATAGTATATTCTTCATAAGAAAGACTGGCATATTTCGTTAAAATGTTGGAAAAGAAATATGAAGAGATATAATATTGTTCAGATATATTTGAGAAATTCTGAAATACTTGGTTGACAGAGAGTCGCTTGGACAAACCAGTTTATAGATTTAGGAGTGGTTTTAGGAAAACATATAACTTACGATATTTTAATATTTTCATGAGTATGATTTTTTGTTAGATCTTAGATGGAGTAAAGATTTGAAAAACAAAAAGTTGAAATTTAGCATCCTTTATTTTAAAGAAAATCTTTCAAGCATAATAACTCAGAATACCTATGAAGAAATCATTAACATACGTACTATATTGCTCCAGTTTGCGCTAGTGTCACTAAATTTCATCAAAATTTATCGCCTGCAGGTTTATGTACTTCACTTTCGGCATATCTACATATCTTAAAGCGCGGCACAGCATGCGAAATGAACTTCGCTAGTTTGCATTCGCACGAAAATAGACAAAAACCGACCCAAAAGGCTGACAGACTTACGGAATGTGAATACAAAAGACGATAATGGAGCAGCTGGACGAATTAGAAAAACAGATGAGCGCAAAAGATGTACAACCAGAAATTGCAAAACATCATTACAGAATATAGAGTACCACCAAAGCCACGAAGAATACAACGAAACGCCGAGTGAAGTAAGATTCAAAAAGTAAGCATACAAAATAATAAGAGAAATATGGCGAACGCGCCCCCTCCAATGCCGTACCAAAAGAAGCGCCAATTCCGCTGCGGGCGTTGATGTGCGCGTATTCGATTAAGAAGCCGGCGATACGCTTTAGCCGCGCGCAAACCCAAGCACATATATGCGATGCGATTAGACGCGCTTTATCGCCACAACAACGCATAGAGTTGTATACACGACACAAAACGAGAACGAAGCAAAGATACGACACTGCGATATAAGTAAGCGGCAAACAATTCGCAAATTTGCGGCTACAAAAGAAAGCAACAACAAAAGCGAGGAAACAATGCCATAGAACGATAGATAGCATGGCAGAAATGGAGCGCACGCGAGGGCGCGCAAGTGGCAGCGGTTGAGCGCCTGAATAGAATGCTTAATGGGAAATTAGTTCTTAACCTATACCACGCGCGATTGTTATCGCCGCGCCGCGCACACTGACTTAAAGTTTCGCATAATTGTGAGCAATTGTTGTTGTGCACCATTGTTGTTTTGTGTGCAAAGTGCGAAAGTGTATGAGCTAGCAAAGCAGCGAATAAAGTGAAACGCAAAAAAATCGCAAAACTTTGCAAAAAGCCAAAGCGTTGGCAAAAATTTTCGCTTTTTCGTGTGCGCTTTCGTACATTTTACTTTTGTTGCTGTTTTGCGCTTTTGTTGCTGATGATTTGCTGATGATGACGAAGTCGGCGTTGATGGCGACTTCGGTTTTTTATTGCTCGCAGGCACGAAAAAAGAGTTTGGCGCACACGAAGGCACAGAAAATGAAAACGAAGCATATAAAATGAGTTTTTTTTTTGGTGCGCTCGGCGACGAAGTCACTATAAAATACTAACACTATAACAAGAAAACAAAGCAAGCACTAATACTAACTGGTAACAGCTGTAGCGCCGCAGGCACATTTGTGTAGCGGCGTGAGCGCCACTCATGTGCGGGTAGTATACCGGCCACCCCGGCACAGCGCGTCGTTATAAATACACATTAAGCGCCAAACTCACTAACACTATTATGTTTAGTGGCGCGCTGTGCTCTCACAACTTGTGCGCTCTATGTAGTTAACGCAGTTGTGTCTGTGAGGTAGTGCGACTGCTGCGCCCAAACTGAGCAATAAGTAAATGTGCATTTGTGTTTGTGAAATTCGCAAATTTCATACAATTCGTGCAAAATTCAGCCGGTAGTCTGCTCAACCGGCTTCTAAAATCGCTCGCTTACATCTCGCTGTTTAGATTTCGTGCAGTTTGCGAATTCTCTGACAACGCGCTGCCAAACCAAAAATACCAACGCATTTGCCTTCGCTTTCGTCTCGTCGTCTTTGCGGCGAGCTCTGCAAATTGCTGCTCACACAAAGTTTCGACTCTTGCTTGCTGCCGCTTGCGTTGGATTGGGGGATCTTGCTTCGTGGCGGCGGGTGAGTGGCAAATTTTTTTCGGCTGCATTGTTGCCAAATTTCCTGCACATCAACAAAGAGCGACGCGTTGGTGTATGCTGGGTTTGAAGTGCTCTGCGGCTGCTGGGTGGACGCGACGGGCGTAGACGTGGGGAACGCGACTTTTCTGTTGCGGTGAAAGGGCTCTTGCATTTGCCGATTAATCTTGATGTTGCTGCTGTTGTTGTTAAATTGTATTCTATCAGGCATTCGTTGTGCGCTAGCACTTATTATTTTTTTTATTTTTTTGTGCTTTCATTATTTGCAATGTGTTCTTCGCTACTTTTTAGTTTAATTGTGATTATTTTTGCTTCGTTTGTTGCTTGTATGTAGATTTCTTCCTGCTGCGAAAATTTTCAAGGTAGTGCGTACTTCTTTTTTATCCATGTACTTTATATATACATATATATGTATATGTTATGTATGTATGCGCGTTTTTACGTAGTTGGTTAGAAAGTTGCTGCATGCTATGACTTTGTTTTTAAAATTGTGCCGAAGTGCAGATGTCAAAGTACAATATTCAAAACAATCCCTAACTCGAATTACCGTAATCCACACCAAAATTTCGAATTAGAGAGACTTCGAGTTGTGGGAGACAATTTGTATGAAATTTGACTTCTATCGCCAATTAAAGAGTTCAAGTTATGGAGAACTTCCGAGTTATAGAAGTTCGAGTTATGGAGAACTTCGAGTTATAGGAGCTCGAGTTATGGAGAACTTCGAGTTATAGGAGTTCATGTTTTAGATAACTTCGAGGATAGCTGAGCAATGTAGCTAAGCCCCTGCACACGACTTTTATCTGCAATATTTCGAGAAAATGCTTAAGAAAGCTTCTGTTATTGTCTATACTTAATAAGCTAGTGTCATATTGGTTTCTCAAATCGAGATTTTAGCTTTTCGAAATAAACCATGGTCGAACCACTCAAAATATTGAGAGGAGTCTGTAAATATGAATTCTGGGTAGCTAAGCGAAGAAAATGCTTAGAAAATCTTCTGTCGATGCATATACTCAATGACATGTCAGATTCAGAACCTTAAGGTACTGAATTATATGAAAAATATTGAAATATTGAAGTTAACGAGGGCGTTAGGCTTGGTTAAAAGTTTAGGAAGTGTCTAAACCATCTGAAGCTAAAACCGCTGTAAGCCGTGTCTACGCCAATAAAGAAGAAGAAACCATCAGCATTTTATTCTAGCACATATAATTGCTAAATGTGTAGCTGCGGTAGATATTGGAGTGTTGTGGAAGGTCTGAAACGTAAGTGAAATAAAAACATGTCGAGTAGGTCTGCTTTCCGAAGTGTTACCTACAACTTTTTCAACAAGGGATAGGAAATCAAAGGACACATGCCGATTCTTGGATCTTCACAGTTAGTTATCAAGTGCTAGAATGGAAAATTTTTTAATTTGATGAGATATCTTCATGAAATTTGACTTGAGTTACTATCTAACCAAACACTACAATATCTGTAGAAGTTTTTCAGATCGGATCACTATAGCATAAGTCTTCTAGCGAAACTTTTGTAAACTTTCATTACTTTTTCTATGCCAACAAATAAAGTTTACTACAATTAGTTTAAGAATCTCAAAGTAAGCTTTTAATTTACCTACTGTCTTACTGTAATTTTCTTCAACTCAAAATTTTTCAACTCATGACTTTTACCTCAGTTTATACAATTTAATGTTTCCGCAGCAGAAGCTATCGAAATTTTCCTCTTTATGCGCCTTACATATTCTAGTTCTAATAACCCATTCCCCGTAACACCCTCTCCCAACTGCAAGCGAAATATACGCGCACCGTCACTTCAGAGCACACACACTCTACAAATTACCTGCCGCGCGCTCGCCTAGACTTCTATGTCAAATACCAGTGAAATAGAAAGTGAAGTCTTTGAATCAGACTAAAAATAATAAAAAATCGAAAGCCAAAAAATAAAAACAATAAAAACAAACACATGTCTAGCAAACTAGAAACAAATCAAACACGAAAATGTTTCACTACAAAGTTTTTCGCTGAACGCTGGTTACGCCATGCAGGCGAGCAGCGACGCGTTTGGAGTTGTAGCTATGAAGGCAGAAATGCAAAAATCAAATGTGAATGTGTGTGTGCATTTGCTAAAACATGCATACATATATGAGTGTATGGGGAAAATGGATATGCAAATGGTTTACAGAGACATAAGCGCATCGCTATATGTGTATATACATATGTGGCAAGTGCGAAAAATCATATATATACATATGTTTGTGTATGCACCGTTATATATTACTTGCCAAAACGATTGCATAAAAACGACCAAATGATAGATCAAAGGAAATGAGTTTTCATTTAACGCTCGCACCAACCAACTCTTAATACATACCTACACATATGCACACATATTCACCTTCTTGTACATAAAGCAGCGCGGAAATTATACAAAAATAAATGAGTGCACCTGCATACGCACTTGTCAGTCAGCGTCGCACCAATTGCACTCACACCGCGCCTGGTCACCCCACTGCGTACCGCTTACCTAACACCCGCGCCGCCAAGCGTTCATGTGTCATGTGCTGCATTTCAGTCACACCAATGGCGAGCGCATTGCCGAAACATTTCGCCAAAGTTGCGTTCGACACACACAATGGCCGCCATAGATAAACAGCCGCACCACAGCGTACTACTTGACATGTGCAGTGAGCGACGGACGCGCTGCACCCAAAAAAAGTTCAGCTATTTTCAACAAAACACACACATAATCATAGTTTCATAGCAAACTTACACACACATACATAGCTGTGTGCATAAAAGTGAAAATTTGCACGCCTGTCTGTGTGTGTGTTTGTATGTGGAGTTGTATTCGCTATCTGCCTGTCGTGCTTATCATTCGTGCTGCTTCGTGCGCTGCTCGTGTGTCGTGGCCAGTTCGTTTAGTGCATTCACCCGGGCCACCACCTTGTCTGGTCAGCCCTCTTAGCGTTTGTGGCAGCAGCGCGCTGCCACCATCGCATTGCAACAGCTGCATAGCTCTCAGCCCGTTTTGTTGTTTGCATTGTAGTTGTTATTTTATTTTTAGCATTTGCGCCGCTGCGATGGTGTGCGTGTATTTGTATATGTTTATGTATTCACTACTATTTTATCGCTCAGGCCACTCAATCACCCATTGCGCCCCATCAGCACATTTACAAGGTACATGCACCAAACCCATTCATTTTATTTGCCTGGTAGTGGGTTCTCTCGATAATTTTAGGTTTTTTGAGAAATAAGTTATGAATTTGAAATATCGGTTCACCAGTGCTACATGCGGTGTTTGAAAGATGTGTTCGATATCGATTTGTGTTGTTCATAAAACGATTAATGCCTTCGATTCGGAAGCTTTTCGTGGGTCTACGGGTGGGTCTACGAAATTGTCTATAGAGTAATAAAAAGGTTTGGCTTGAGTCCAGACAACCCATAATCATGCGTGCCCAATATTTCTACCCATCTCTTCGGATGTTCGAAGAGATCTCTCTTTATGAACCAAGTTGACCATAATATCCAAAGATTCGGAATGAACCCAGACAACTGTTCTTGCACAATGTCTCTTCCTATCTCTACGTATCTCCAGATCACTCTTTAGAAAGCATAATATCCATAAAACTTATGTTCATGTTTATTTAGTGTTCTTCCCCTCTCAACTTGGAGTCTCTTGATCTCTCTCTCTGAAAGTTATGTAAATTGATCTATTATGAGTGTAGCCTAAGATTTAAATATGATTTGGAAACAGGAAGGATTATTTCAGACTATAAATATTATCTAATGCAATATTGGGATCTCTTGGTCTCTTTTAAGAAATAAAATGGACTACAACCTATAGTCATGCTTATATAATGTTTCTCCCTCGCCTTATGGGCCTCTCTCAGAAAACTAAATTACTCATAATAACCTAAAAATCGGATTTGGATACATAAAGGATTACTTCAGACCGTTATGATTCTCTCTCTCCATCTTGGGATCTCTTGGGCACTATGTATCTAGAGGACTTTAAAATCTCTCTCAAGAAATTAAATTGAGCAGAACAGCCTAAAATGTAAATGAGATATGGACGCTTAAAGCATTATTTCCGACTATAATAATTTGGAAACATAAAAACTTAAATCATATTCGTTGCGAAGATGATTCGAATACATTTTTCGGTGCTTTGGTACATATTGGAAGTACTTGATCTAATGTTAACCTACAACAAGCACTTCCATAATATTGAATTTTCCTCGAACTGAAACTAAAATAAATTATATGCCATAAAGCTCACTTAAAATATCCAAATAACCTAATAATATAGCCTAACCTTTCCGTGTCTAAGCTAACCTAACCTAATCAAAATCTTTAACGAATTTCAGAGACTACGTTAGGTTAGTATATATATCAGACAACCCAACCTAAACTAATTTAAATATTTTACGAAGTTCACTGCACCTCACTTTTTCAACAAAATATTTAGTTTCTATAGAGAATAACAACTGAGTCTAACTAACCAAGCTATGCTTTCGTACTTACAACTAACTCAGTCATAAACAAACTAAGTTGTAGGCACATAGATACCCATATCAGTTATCAATATTTAAAATTTCATTCGTTCTCTTGCGCAAAACCGTAAAATATAGGCCAAAGACCGCAAATTCATCCTTTTGATTTCTGTAATAACCCATAAATCTACGCAGCATACTAGAAAGAAAGTCTAAGTAACTCTGCACCACTGTACGACCAACTGCATTGGCACACCCCCCACATATTTCACAGCCATTTATCGCTGTCGCCATGCCGTTTTATACATCATCACCTCAGCAATGCAAAGCCCCGCCTCATCATTTGCCTTAAACAGCGTCTACAATCAATTTCACTTGCTAAAAGCCAACACAAACACAGTAACTACAACACACACCCACCACCCAACATACCACGCACAACCCATTAGCCCATGCGACCAACAGACAGACACTATGCGCCGCGACACGCAGACCCACGCGTCGCATTCGCACACAAATTTTCTTTAATTTCTTTTGTTGCGCCAACGCCAGGTCGTTTTTCTTATCTTGCGCCGTTATAGTTTTATTAGTCAATTTGTGTCTGCTGCCAACTGCACTGCCTGCGAAAAAAAGTTACTCATGCGCCCCTGTGCACCACCGACGCTTCGTTGGCGCGTTGGGAAAGCTCACAATACACGCGACTTCAGTTGGCTTATCAAAGTTTTGTTGCGGAGCATAGTTTGTTTTGCAGCCGACAAGCGGTGGGAATGACGAACGTAAAGACAAGACGCGGCAGAAGCAAAGAAAATGAATCAAATCAAGGCGTCTGTCTAGCGCGTTGGTTGTTGTAGATGCTACTATTTTATTGTTGTTCTTGTTGTAATTTGTACAGTTATTTGTGTTATTTGCGCGCCTTTTGTTTTGACATTTAGGATTTTACTTTGACTTTCATTGAAGACGTTGACGACGACGACGACGAGGGTACGCTCGTTTACGTTGGCTGCCGCGCGTTCGTTCAGCGCGCGCTCATATTAGTGGCAGCACAACTATTAGCGCTAGCAGCGACGCTGACTTCATAATCCACAGCAAAGCAAAAGTCAAAGATAGCAAATGCAATCATACAACAACAAAGCATATACAAGCATACAACAAACACAGAGATATACATACATTCCTACATACCAGCAGCGACTATAAGAAAACAAAGCAAATCGCAAAATGAAACAGAATTAAAACAAAGCGCAGCAAAGTGGAAAACAAAACTAAAATCGGAAATGAAAAATGAAGAAGCAGGCGACGGAGCGCGCGTAAAACACCCAACAACAACATAGGTAAAGCAAAGTGGTGAACAACAAAAAATACGAGTTGATTTAGCGTTAGAGAGTTAGAGGGTAAAATGTGCGCATCTCTGCATGGCGTTGAACTAGAAGTTCCTCTAATGAAAATCCACACAGAGGCACAGACACAGACATTGGCGGTATTTCCCGCCAAAAGCGAGCGCACAAAGCTCGGGCGAAATTTACAACTATGAAAACTAACAGTGATTTCGTATTTATTTTCTTCCTTTACTTCTTCTTATTTTCTGCTGCGAGTTAAGGTCGCAGCATGCGAAAATCTAGACGCCAACTGGCGGGCTCGCCGCTTTCGGCGTGCAAGAATTCTGGCATATATAAGGAAATTAAAAATGGGTTATGGTTCTGTGAGTGTGCGTGTATAAATGAGTCGGTATATAGGAGCAAAGTTCATTAGCCGCGTAACTTTGTTTCAATCGTTGGTTAGGTTTTCGCATGGGAAATGCGGTAAAATTTGATGTATAAAAGGGAAACAAAAATGAAAAAATAAAGAAATTGAAAAAAAAAAATAAAATTTTTAAAAATAACAAATTAAAAAAAATATGTGCATATTAAAAATAAAAAAAAAAAAATATTTATTAATTATTTATTTATTAACCATAAAAAATTAAAAAAAAAATATTAAAAATAAAAAATTAAAAAAAAAATATTAAAAATAAAAAATAAAAAAATGTTTAAATAAAAAATTTAAAATAAAATTTTATTAAAATAAAAAATATTTTTTTTTTATTAAAAACAAAAAATAAATTTTAAAAATAAAAATAACAAAATATATTTATTAAAACAAAAATTTAAAGAAAATATTCAATACAAAAATTAATATATTACTAAATGTTTTCTTTTTAAAAATCCTTTTTAAATTAAATTAGTATCAGTTCAATAATTTGTACAGATTTGCCGTAGACATATTTAATTTTATAATCGCATGGTACAAGAGAATGACGCTCACCACATTTAGGTATAACTCAGAACCCATTCGACCAGCTTAAATCAAATTTGGTACATAATTTTATTGTGACATTTTAATATTCCAGTACGAGACTTGACGGTATAAAACTTTGCGCGAAGAGTGCGCTCAAAGAAGCCACCTTATGTTCGCAAAGTGTCCAAATTGGACCAAAACTTTTCAAGCTCCCTAATACGAATATGCGGACCCCAGTATCTACATATAGTTGATTTTTTACAAGTGATATATGTATATAATTGAAGTTCAGTGAAAATCTTTTTCTGATAAATCGGGTCAATACTTCCCCTAGGACATATGTACATATGGGGTATTCCATACCAAACCGACCACTTTTGAACCCGACCCCTTTAGATTTTGCTGAAACTTATCCATCCTTTGCTACCCTTTGAAAAACATTTTTGAGAATTTTTTCAAAATTTTTTGTCCAACTTTAAAAAATTATGAATTTTTCAAAAAAATGGCTTTTTTATTTTCAAATAGCCATAACTTTTGTAGAAATTGACTTTTGGGGACCATTTTTTTTTAATTTTTGTTTTTGAATGAACTTTTCGAAAAAATACACGAAAAAATTTAACACGATCAATTATATAAAATAATCGGGTTTTTCGTCATTTTTTGGAAGTTCGCCATTTTTTGATTTTCGTCTTTTTAACAAAACTTTTGTCGAATATGTCGGTCAGTGTATGTCAATATATGTGTTTTATATTATATATATACAGTTGAACTTCCATATCTCGAACTTCTATAACTCAATCTTAAATTGGCAATAGAAGATAAATTTCATAAAAAAAATTTCTATAATTCGAAGTCTCTTTAACAAAGTTTAAAGCTATTAAGTATTAATCTTTAGGTTACCCACAACATATCATACGATATACGTAAAACGACTTAAAAAAAACTATATTTTATTTTTTCATTGAAATTAAAGCAAATTTCAGGTACTTTAAGTTTTCTGCTTTATACATAATTCCTTATACTAGGTATGTATACTCTTTGCTCAAAGGAAGCTATATGTTACGTATACGCACCATGGGCCCACGCTTCACACGCACCGATACACAGCCAGCATAAATGCACTTCACGCGATTTTCGAGCAAAACATATAGCAAATCTGCACTGCTCACTAACAAAAACACAAAGTCATAAAGCCATAACGGATTTTTCATATTATTTTTAACTTTTTAATTTTTATTCTTTTATTTCAAATAATTCCTGGACGTGAACACAGACACACACGCGCATATTGCCACATGCATCACTTATTTTGTGTTGTAAATTATTTGAAAATTTTCAAAGTTCGTTTTATTTGTTGCATAATTTTCGTGTTTTTGTTGTTTGGTGAATATTTTTCTGTTTTAGTTTGATTTGGAATACAAAAATTGTTTTCGATTTGAAAAAAGAGAACGAATGTGTCAACACGGCCGGAGTTTTCTAAACTAAACTGCATCAAACGGATGCCAATGATGCGGCTAAGTAGGTACAAACAGTCAAAAACCAATAATAGCAGCAACAACAACAACACACACACGCACACAACATAATGCATTAATAATATAAATAACAATAATAGCAACAACAGCGGCGTTGTATGTCGGCAACCGCATAACACAGCAATGCCAATTTTAAAACAACAACAAATACAACAAACAACAGCAATAACAACAACAATGGCGAGCGCATCACTGTAATCAGCAAATATTGCAGTTTTTTACACATTTTGTTGTTGCTGTTGTGTTTATTGTTGTTGCGCTGCAGCGTTGGCGGGCGTTGTGTGGTCACAGCTGTGGCAACACAAAACAGCAACAGCAACAACAACAAGCAGGCGCACGCAATAAACGCATTTGCATAAATTGCAGTAAATTAGCGTTAATGGCGAAATTATTGTAAGCCCGCGCTGGCAACGCGCCGCAGCAGGTGGCAGGTGGCAAGCGGGAGTGCGCCAAGCGTTGGTGGGTTGAGTCAACACAGGCGCTGTTGTAGGTGCGCGCGTGAGGAAAAGAGCGCGCATGCTAGCACGAACACGTTTGTGTGACAGAGAGCGACGCGCTGCTGTGGCGCTTGCAACCACTGCGGCGCAAAGGCAGCCACCTAACTACTGTTGGTTGCACAAATCCCACCGCGCCGCCACCGCTCATCCCTGAACACCGGTTAGACTATTTATTTTGTGGGTTTAGTTGCTGCTGCTGCGCTTTGAACAAGCATTAGGTGTTCTGGCTGCGGCTATATGTTTGCACACTTTATTGTTGTTGTATTATTGGTTTGCTTTGATGCCGTTAATTAACTGGTGGTCAACAATTCAAAGCAGCAATTGAATAAACAAGGACGAATAGCTGGTGAATAGCGCGAAATTAAATGCATTTTATGTTGCTTTTGCTATTTTTGTTTCACTTCTATTTTTTCGTTTAGTTTTTTCTGCATTCTAACCAACAAACAAGGCTGAAATTAGTAGCGACAAAAATAACACCAACAGTAACATAGGCGTGTGTGACGGCTAAAACAATTAGGGCAAATTACAAGCGCGCTAAATATGTAGCCGCGCGGCGTTGCGCGAGGGGCGCGGCGAAAAATGTGGCAAAATGGTGCTGCAGCAACACTAAGCAAGAATTGAAAAAAATAGCACGAAAAAACATAAACGAAGCTGTTGTTGTAATTTTAGTTGCGTGCAAGCCTACTTTCAGCAAATAACCGCACAGTTCGTCCTTTTTGCTGCAAGCCAGCAGTGCTTATACTTTTTTTCGTTTAACTGTTAGAAAAGGAAGAATGCATTGATTTTAATGAGCTAAATAATGATGTTTAGTTAAATACGCGTGCAAATGCGACAGTGGCAACAAATTTAGATTTAAATGGAAAGTAAATGTTTTTTCTTTCGTTTATTATAGAAAATTTCAAATTAAGTTTTAATTAGATTAGTGAAACAAAACATTCGATTTAGAAAAAATAATAATATAGAAAGGAATAGTAAATCGGATATTTTGTCTCACTCACAGTGGTTGGAAATAACATCATTTATTTTATGCTGGTATAAAATTTTACTAGAAATCCATAAAAGAACCAAAGCAAAGAAAAAAATTATTATTACAAAAAAATGTTTAAAAAAAAAATTTAAATTATATTATTAGAAAAAGAAGTAAAGCAAAGTAAAAAAATATTATTATAAAAAAAGTAAAAACAAAACTTAAAAAAAAAAAAATTAAATTATTATTAGAAAAAATAGTAATAAAATATTTGTTACAGCTCAATAAAAGTTAAATGTATATTAAAAAGTATATTTCATTTTTTAGAAAAATTAAATTCAATTAATTTTTTTTGTTAAAAAATATTTTATATGTACATTTAAATGTATATATGTATGTACATACTTTCGATATTAAAAAATAAAATATTTAATTAATAAAAAAAAATATTATTTATATTCTATAAATTATATTTTATAGAAGTATTTTTTTTTATATGAAATAATTTTTAGAAACAATTTAAATAGCATTTGGCTATTATAAATAATTTTTAGAAGAAATTAAAAAATTGCATACAGTTCAGATTTCAGATATTTCATTTAAAAAACTAAAAAAAAAAAACAATTAGAAAAAAAATTTTGCATTTACTAATTTTTTTTTTTAATTTTGCCGTTTACTAATTTTTTTTTTAATTTTTCCATTTATGTACTAATATATTTTTTTTAAATAGAAAATATAATAAATGTTAATAAAAAAATCGCCACACCACAAACTTTGTTGATGACTCGTCATAGGCTACGGGAGCTCAAATGGGCGGTTTTATCGCGTCCACCAAATAGCCCGGATTACCACCTGTTCCTGTCGATAGCGAACGCACTTGTTGGTGTAAAGTTGAACTCAAAAGAAGCTTGTGAAAAGTGGCTGTCCGAGTGCTTCGCAAATAAGAGGCGAAACGCAAAAAACCGGAAGGGAGACATTTGACAAGCTTATATATACATTTTTCCAAAAACGAAATAAAAATCTTTGAACAAACATTTTTTTATTAAAATTTTGAATGCAGTTAATGCACATTGAATTTTAAGGATTTAATTTAATTTAAATTAAATTTAAAAAATTTCTCTACGAAATTATTACTAAAAACTAGATATTTAAAAAATATGTATCACTTAGAAAAACAAATTATTTTTTTTAGAAAAAACTATATACAAGTATTCGAAAAGATAAGTTTTAATTCGAACAATAGTTACAACACCAAAGACTCCTTCCGTTGTATCACTATTGGCAAACACTATAATAAACAACATATATGAATTTGGATGAATTGTATAAATAAGTTGAGAATTACGCGCTTGAAAAATGTTGCCATTGAAAAATAGCGTAAAGTCATCAGTTCCCACAACAGTCAGTTCCACGTTACCGGAATTGACATGAATTTTTTCCAGCCATAGGCTGCTATTTCGGAGATCTAACCTCGTTTAGATCGGTAAGTCTTAGTATAAGCGTTAAGTCATAATAGTCATCGAGCCACGATCTATACTTCTAAACTCAAACTATATTTATAGACTTAGATTTCGTACAAGGCTAAAGTGGTATCCTTTTTACAAGTTGTTCCACTCGTATTTCAGTATTCGCACCGAATCAACAAAGTATTTAAGCGCAAAAAAAATCTGAGAGTTTTGATAGTTTTGAGAATTTAGAGACTTTTAAACTTCTGCAGAATAATTTAATTTTTCTGCTTGTTTTTCGATTTTCTTTATAAATATTTTTCGACCTTGCCACTTAGAAAAAAGTTCGCAAGAAGTATGAGTATGTGAGCATAGATGATGGTGATGGTTTTTATCTTTGGCGTTAAGCCACATTTTTGTTGTGATTTCATATGAGCAAGCATATAAGGCTGCTTAAGATTAAGCTGATCATAGCATATCTTAAGCATTCGTTAAGTCAGCACCACTTTTTATGTGGCGATTGTAGTAATAAAAGCAGTATAGAACACATGTGAAGCAACAGGCTACATATTATATGATAGCGAGGTTTCAAGGCGTAGAAAATGAGAGGAGTGGTACATAGTACTCAGTAGAGTCTTAAATATAGAAGAAACACATCTATAGCAACGCTGATAGCAATGAAGTAACCTAGATATGTACCATATGTAGAAGGTATCAAATGTGTATACGAAGGTGTAAACACAGGCATAAGCGGTGTCTACGCCAATAAAGAAGAAGAAGTAGACACCGGCACATGCGACTTTATTTGACCAACAGCACTGTGACTTTAAACTGCACTTCAGCTGAGCTCTGCAGCGCTTTAGTGCGCTTGCAGTAAAGTTCAAAAACCGCACTGAATAAAAAAAAATAATTTTGTTATTTATATAATTATTGTTGTTTCTTCCAATGTTTTAGTTCATAACTACAACACAACTCTCTCTCTCTTCTTCTCGACACTCTGCACATACTTTCTACTCACTTTTTCTTAAACGCCTAGGCGAATTTTCATTGGCAATGCGCTGCCTCGGCGCGTCTAAAATTGCATTGCATCTAACTTTCGCTCCGGCTCGTTTGCTCTATTGTGATTTTTACCGTTTTTTTTTTTATAGTAGTTTGACCGAAAACCGCCATTTGTCGCCGCGCGCACACACACACCAACGAAAACAAAACGCGCCGAAAACCGAGTATGTGTGTGTGTGTGTGTGGTGTGAGCATCTAAATCGACAGCATGCAACGCGCGACAACAACACACGCGCACGCACACAAACACATATACAATTAGTGTAGGCAAACACACAAAAACATCGCCGGAGCATAGAAAAGCAATAAGGCCGCCCGAAATTTTTGTGAACCTAATGAAAAACCAAATTGGCGGTGAATTGGGTATGTATGAACGAAAAGCAAAAATCGTTTGAAATGTGTTGCTGATGGCGTTGCATTTTTGAAACTGAATAATAAAAAATGCAGCATGCAACACTTGGCGGCGCGCATGACGCACATACATATACACATATGCACATAGCAACGCTGGCGAGGTGGCATTAACTCATAGCAATAATAACAACAACACAATATTAACAACATGACGAAAAGCATAACGCGCCAAAGTATAATTTTGCTGATCAACACAGCTCATTATGTGTAGCAAATGCGCTCAGCGCTGACGCGGCAGTGCACGTAAGGTGTGGCGCGCATTATTGTGCGTGTGGCAAAATAAAAATAACAACCGACTGCAAGAAAAATAGACAAAAAAATGCAACAAAACCAAAAAGCATAATGAAAAAGAGCATATTGTCCTGCGGCTAACGGTGCGACAGCCGCCAACTGTCAGTTTGTCGTGCTAGCGCTACAGTGAAACAGCGCGCGCTGTGACGCCAGTGCAGCAGCGCTGAGCAGAATACGTAAAGCGAGCAACAACAATGCCACTGCGCCTGCATGTATGCTACACGGCGCAAATAGCACTCATACTCGCGACGCGCTGCACACCGCAACATGCCTCATTGCGTGAAATCACGTGCCACAGGCCTCATGCCGCTTGCCACATGCCGCAAGTGCATAATTAGCCGTCGCTGCCGCGGCCGCTGCCACTGCGCGCCAATAATGCCGCTTGCTAGTGCACGCATAGCTGTTGTTGTTGCGTTCAATGCATTTGCGTTGTTGTTGTATTAATAAAAAAGCAATTTACGTGCGCATTACCGCGCTGCAGCGCTCACCGCACAGCCTCCCCGCACTGCCACGCACACACATGCATATTTGTTGCAATTGCTGTTGTTGCTGTCGCTCTACTATTTTTTCGCGTTGTTGTCGCGACATTTTGGTTTGTTTAATTTTTTCCACTTCGATTATTTTGTTAACTCTTTTTATGCAATTTTTTCAGCCCATCTGCAATATTATCTACCAGCTATTGGCTGCCGCACGGACCTGGTGGCATGATGGCAAGCAAACAAACAAAAAAATATATATATAGTATAACGCAAGTATATAAGCAAGTAAGCATATACAGCACATCAATTAAAATATATGTACATGCTGTTGCTTGTATGTGTGTTTCTGTGCGCTTGTGTGAAGTCATGTGTACAACTTGACCTGTCAATATTGCAACATGGTCACCCAACAGCCGCACACATATTCTAGGCCTCAATTAAACGTTATACCTATATATGTATATATGAGTGCTTCGGATCATTTGCAAATGAGCGCAATAAAAGTGGTATATAGTATGTGTGCGTTTGCGGCATTTACAGGGTGAGATTTTATTTCTGTGCGGGTAGTTTTTGAATTTGCATTACTGCCACAGTTTTTGAGATAGCGAACTGAAATTTTACACACATCCTTTACTCTTCAAAGTGCTGCTCATTTTTCGGAACCAAGGATAACGGATCACTACAGCACATAGCTGCCATACAAACTGAACGATGAAAAGCAAGTCTTTGTATGGAAAACTTTTTTATTTAAAATGCTATCTTCACAAAACTTTGTATGAATCATTATTACAAATAATGGTAAAATCTCTGTAGAAATTGTTCAGATCGGTCAACTATAATATATAGCTGACATACAAACTGATTATTCGAAATCAATACTTTGTATGGAAAACTTGTTTATTCGACAAGCTATCTTCACGATATTTAGTAAAAATTTTTTTACTAAGCAACTGTGCATTTTCTGTAAAATAAGTTTAGATCGGAATACTATAGCATATAGCTGTCATAAAACTGATCATTCGAAATCAAGTTTTGTATGGAAAACTTTTTTGTTTGCCTGAATATCTTGACGAAATTTCACATATTTTATTAACAAAGACAACAATATACCCCCAAAGAATTTTTTTGGAATCGGACCAATATAGCATAAAGCTGTCATACAAACTGATCATTTAAAATCAAGTTTTTATATGAAGAACTTTTTTATTTGATAAGCTATCTTCACTAAATTTAGCATGAATTATTGTCTAAAGCAAGTATATAATCTCTAAGAAAATTTTTTGAATCGGACTAATATAGCATATAGCTGTCATACAAACTGATCATTCGAAATTGAGCAATGGTATGGTAAACATTTTTATTTGACAAGCTATCTTCATGAAATTTGATATAGATTAATACCGAGTATTATAATATAGTATCCAAATTTTTTTTTTTCAGATCGGACCGCTGTAGCATATAGCTGTCATACAAATTGATTATTCGAAGTCAAGTCCTGGTATGGAAAACTTTTTATTTGTGAAGTGTACTAAAGCCTTAGTTAAGATTTTTTCTGTTCTTTATATTTTTTTTTTCTTTACAATTAAAATTTTTTCGACACCCTGTAATTATCCGGGCACTTCAGTATACATTGCATAAATCCAACCACCAAACCTACGTTTTTTTTACACGCTGCTACGCCACAGCCGCCAATTATTTGCGGCATTTCAATAGCCTTTTTTTAGATGCCAAACATACTTTTTTATTATTATTGTTATCATCATCATTAACAACCCCACCAACACTTTGCCATAGCAACGCAGACTGCGGACAACTACGAAATGCATACAAAAGTCATATAAAAACCACCGACGCCAGCCCATCCAACCCAGCCAGCCAAGCGGGCAGCCAACCAGCATGCGCTAATGTGTCTCTGTGTGTGCGTACAGCAGCGAAAAGCAACAAAATTTGAATTTTTTAAACATTTATTTTATTTTGGTAAAAAATGCAAATTAATACATTTCATTATTTTATTTATTTTCTGTTTCATTGCAGCGGCGACACAGGATTCACACACACACATGCATGCATGCAAACAGATTTCTGTGTTTTTTTGCATACTGCTGTTTATCCAACTGTCAATGTGGCAATATATTGCGCGTTCTGCTCATTTATGCGTGTGCTTGAAGCCTTTTTAATTATTATTATTATTTTCACATATTTCATTATGGTCAGTCTACATTACCGCCACCTTAGCGCTGTCAGGCCTTTATTAAATGTCACCGCGCACAGTGTTGGCGCAAAAAAACAGAGATGCAAAACAAAACAATGCAGGAGTTGCGTGCAAAAAAGGATATTTTGCCTTTAAAAAATTTATGAAAATGCTCGAACACTCATTATCATATAAAAATATTGTCATTATTGCCATTATTATTGTTTGCCAATTGCTGTCGTTGTTTAACAAATAGCGCACGCACACACACATGCTTACTTACGCGTGTTGCTGCACTTTGCCACTGTCGTACCCGTCAATTTTTTGCCATAATGAGTGTTGCATACTAAATAACTAGGCATTGTTGCAGCGTAGTGAACGCCATTGGCCGCATGATTCGATTGCAGACTGATAACCGAAGGTCTCTATCGGCAGCACTACAACTTTTATTTATTAAATGCGGGTTGTGGGCGTTGATGTAGTGCTTTGAGGTATGAAAAGTTACAAGGGCTCTAAAAAATTCATTATTTTATTAATTAAATGTGGCTAATGAAGCGGCAGAAATGCGCCATTTTTATTAATTATATATATTTTTTCGCTAGCACTTTGAGGCAATGCGCATTTTAATAACTATATAAATATGTGTATGAAATATGCAAATATATACATATATATGTATGGTGTAAATACTATTTCAAGGTGAACAAGGCAGTTGCTATAATACCCTTCCGAAATAGTAGCATAGCAAGCAAAGTCTTGATTTTGATCGTTTGATTTGTATGGCAGCTATATGCTATATCAATTCGATCTAAAAACTTTTCTCAAATTTTATTGCTCTACCTTTAAAGATTATGCGTGCTAAATTTCGTGCAGATATCTTGTAAAATAAAAAAGTTTTTCATACAAGGACTTGATTTTGAATGATCAGTTTGTATGACAGATATATGCTATTGTGGTTTGTTGTGAACAATTTCTTCGGCGGTTGTACAATATCTTTGGGTAAAAATTCATGCAAAATTTCATTAAGGTAGCTTGTCAATTAAAAGAGTTTTCATACAAGGACTTGAATTTGAACGTTCAGCTTGTATGACAGCTATATGCTAAAGTAATCCGATCTTAAAAATTTCTTCCGATATTTTAGCGCTGCCTTAGAAAATAATTTATGCCAAATTAAGTTCAAATATTTCATCAAATAGAGAAGTTTTTCATATAAGGACTTGATTTTCAACGTTCAGTGTGTAAGGCAGCTATATGCTATAGTAGTCCGATCTGTGCAGTTTCTTTAGAGAATACATCACTGCCTTGGATAATAGTTCATGCCTAATTTCTTGAAGATATCTCTTGAAATGAAAAAGCTTTCCATACAAGCACTTGATTCCGATCGTTCAGTTTGTATGGCAGCTATATGCTATAATGATCTGACATCGACGATTTCGACAAATCAGTAGCTTTTTAAAAAGAAAGTGATATATGCAAAATTTCAGGGCGATATTTCGTATACCGTGACCACTATAGCATATACATAGCTTTCATACAAACTGACCGAAAATCAAGTTTTTGAGTGAAAACTTTTGTATTTGTGAAGAGTATTTTTGTGAAAGGTTAAAGAAAATATTGATTTATAACCTACACGATATACAAATTTCTAGATCAACGAGAAATTTGATATTGAATTTTCAGTTTTTTACTTAAAGCACATTAAAAATACCCACTAAATGAAATTTGCCACGAAGTAGAGTCGCATGCCTAATCAAGCTGCTTTAGTATAAGAAAAAAAATGTTTTCTACAATTATTTTTAAACATATTTTTTTGCGTTATCACTTAAACACTAGCATATTGCAAAAGTACAGTTTACACAAAAAACTTACATCAATTAAATTTTTTCCAGCATATTGCCTTATTAATATTTAATGACTAGTTTACTTTCGGGTAAAAAATTCCTCCGCATAATTTCATTAATATAATATTTGAGCGAGGTTGCCAAATGAAATTATTAACAACAAAGCGATTTTTAATTAGTACCCAAACCAGAAGCGCACCCAAATTGTAGGCAGCAGCTGATTGGTGCGACAGGAAGCTATTCAATTAACCAACTCGCATATATTTCAATACATGTACGCACACACTCACATATGCGCATAAATATTTATTTATATGCTTTTATATATTTGTGAGTTATATGCAATCACTGATAATGGACTTGTACATAAAGTGACGGCTATTGAAGGGTCAAATGAGCGCAAAAAATGTAAATACGAAAATTTGGCATGAACAAATATTACATAAATTTCAAAACAAAACAAAATGTAGCGAACGTAAGAATATATTAAAAAGCGGTAATGAGAATAATAAGGAGGCATTAATAAATTCGGATAAATTTCAGTGTATATAGTTGGTAAATTTTATATATAATGTGCAGCATTCTACATATGTATATACATTTACAATCGTATTGCTTTTTTTCTACGGTTATAGGTTTCTATATATAAATATATACAGTATGTATATTATTTATTAATTCATTAAAACCATATACTAAGTAAGCATAAAGAACTTATTGCTATACACACATATACCATTTTAGTAGTGTTCGATTCGCCACTTACTTACCGGTATATTTTAATCACTAGTCTGCTCTGTTAATATTTAGTTAAGCCTTAAACCGAAATGTTAACATCCAAGCTTCAAACCTTAATATTTAGGTCCAACTATCCAATTTCACATCGAACGCTCTATTTTATGATTTTAACTTAACGAGGAATAAATGATTTGACTGTGATACACGCTTGAATAGGAAAAACTCTGAACTGAACAAAATTTTTGGAGAATATAGCGTTGCCTTGGACAATTGGTGCAGATATTTCGTCAAATAAAAGATATTTTCATACATGAACCAGTTTTGGATCGTAAATTCGATCCTAACAATATGTTCTGAGAATGTACTACCAACTTGGACAAAAAACTAAGCCCCATTTTCGGCCACTTTTTGAAGCAATTGGGGCCGTATGTCAGCAATAACGCGGCGAATATTCTCTTTCAAGGCGGCAATCGGAACGGAATTGCGACGCTAAGCGACTCCAAATGATCCCACCAAAGAAATTCCAGCAAAGTTAAATCGTACGTTTAGTTCTCAATATAGCATATAAAGCCACCTTATTGGAGCGACCTTTGGCTCAATCAACCCCCTTCAATTCAGATACCAAAAAGTCAATAATTATCGCTCCATAGCATTCCACATTGACGATAACATTACCCACGGCAGTCGGGTCTATGAAACTGGGATGGACCCGATTAAGGATTGTCAACTAGGTACTAATAATCTGCTTTGCAGCAGCAATAGCGTCTTCGATGTGAACTGTACGGCTTCTCTGATGATCCCCATTATCCACTAGAGTAAACGTGGCGTGACGCTGATCCATTGTGGCTCGAGCGACCGTATATTGGTGACAGCGCGTGATGTGAACCAAGCCATTATTTTGGCAATAAATATGCACAAATGTTGTTCCGTAGTAAGTCTATCCTTTGTAAAATGCTAAACCAACCTACGTGTAAATCAAATAACAGCTGTCCAAAAGACCAACTGCATACTGTTCAAAAAATACCTTTATATGGGCACTCTAGTGTCAATGGCTCACATGAGAGTAAAAACAGGTTATATTACAGGAAAGAAGGAAGCTATGACCGCCATTTGTAGATCCCTCAAGATCATAGTTTCTACAAAGACGTACCAACTGTACGAAATTCATGTAATTAGAGAGAAACGGACATTTCTCAAGCGTTCGTCGGTTACAATCTCGGGATGAAATTCTGAGTCATAAAAACTATGGAATTAGTGATCGTTCCAAGAAAGTCAGTTGATATTCGACCAAGTTAGGGACGTAATTAGTAGATCTCTCACAATCATAGAATATATAAAGATGTGGGAACTGTACGAAGTTCATGTAATTAAAGAGAAAAATTCATTTTGAAGTTTTTGTCGGTTCCAATAGAGAGGCAATCTAAGATAAAACGAGGTTCATGATCATACCAAGAAAGTCATTTGTACATAACCGGAATGAATCAGAACTCATTAGAGGACAACAACACCGATTGAATCATTACGGCCGTTGTAGAAAGTTTTCCCAACCTCTTGCGGTATTGAAATCTATGAGAAAACGCCAATATGTTCGATAGATTGTTTTCCTCAGCACATTTCTGAATATTCTTTGCTCTACAAATTGAGTTCAATAGAAGTTCACGCAAGTGAGGAAAGTTCTCTGAGCGTCATGTACTTGGGAATGGTCAGAAACGATTTTTTTTTATATGACTCAAGCTGCTCACGACTTCCGGTCTTAGGCCAAGTATTCCCTGGGAGCCGAAAAGTATCCGTTTAAAGACGAGCTAAAGTGAGAAGTCAAACCATCTCTCCCCAAGGTTGTGCGCTGGATTTGGAACCCGCTACGTAAACACATCCAATGAGAGGAAGAAAACAGCCTCGGATGAGAGGAGGTATTCAGAAGCCCTTGCTGTATTATAATCTAAGAGTAAAATATAATCTGTTTCAGAATTGACATATGGCGTTCCTGGACATATTCCTGGAAATGCATTGCTTTACAAATTGAGTCCACGTAAAATGGTTTAACCAAGGACTAGGATAAAAAGGGTCGTAAGCCACACATACAAATATTTGCACAAGTAAATAAGGACATACATATAGGCATATAGTATGTACATAAATATACAATATACTATTTATACAGTTAGCTACTGTATTTTCGCCGATACTTAAATTTAACAACCAACGCATATTTTTTACATTTACCCCTTTCACCCCCATATAAATGTATACTTGACCAGGCCTGAAAGCAACACGAAAGTATACGCATTG
The DNA here is from genome assembly GCA_027475135.1 of Bactrocera correcta. NCBI lineage: Eukaryota > Metazoa > Arthropoda > Insecta > Diptera > Tephritidae > Bactrocera > Bactrocera correcta. The sequence continues at coordinate 103,161,974 of CM050323.1, forward strand.
TCATAGAGTTTTAATTTTATTTGGCAACAGATTTTTGTTTTTCTATTTTACATGTAGTACATGTACATGCTATTTACATATGTATTAAATGAAAATGTATTTAAAAAAATCACTCGATCGTAATTTTTATTTTGAACATTTTTTCGCAGCCAAATTCATCGCTGTTTCAAATTAAGCCAAAAAAAAATATTAAAAATTGCAGCATATTTTATGTTGTGTCATAGTATGTATATATATAAACCATACACATGCCATAGGTGCGAAAATTGTAAGTATATGCGTGCGCGTGTGTATGTAGGAGTGTGAGCGAGAGAGCCTTACGCACATAATAGCTGAAAAAGCTCATATTTACATATGTACAGCAGCGCTTTATACGCAATATTTTATATAAATGTACATAGATATGTATATATGGGGATATATAAGCGTGTGTTTGTAGATAAAATAGATCAAATAAATCCTTAAAAACTGCATTTGTCCGGCGACACACAGGTTGCTGCAACAAAACGCCCAAAAGTTTTAATTTAAACTGTAGTGTCATGCGGCATGGAGGCTGTTAATGCTTTTATATTTGTATATATTTATATATATACGCCATTGCAACATACTCTTATGCATGTGTGTATGCCAACTGCGTGGATATACGCAATTTTTTTAAATAAGGATTGCATGAATTGACAACATCGGCAGTTGCGACGCGGCTGTTCTTGTTTTTGTTGTATTTTAGTACAAGTGCAGGATGTCGAAAAGCCTGAATTGGTGGCGTTGTCGCATATACATATAAATATTTTAAATTTGTGCATACGTAGTAGGCATAACTGTACGGTTATATAGGCGTTTAACCCTTGCTATGCCAGAAAACTAGTTGTGGTCTAACTGAAGCGTCGAAAAGAGAAAGTTGGATAGAAGCTAAGTTGGTGAGTAAGGCTATTTTATACTGAAAAACTTTAATTGCAGGAAAACTATAATAAATTTCACAAATAAACTAGTTTACCAAACGAAGTCTAGACTTTGAATGATCCACTTACATATATGACAGCTATATGCTAGAGTAGTCTGATCTAAACATTTTCTTCGGAGAATATACCGTTGCTTTAAAAAATAATTCACGTAAAGTTTTGTCAAGATATCTCGTCAAATGAAAGAGGTTTCCATACAAAAACTTAATTTGGTTCGGTGAGTTTGTATGACAGCTATCTGCTAGAGTAGTCCGATGTGAACAATTTCGTCAGAGAGCATACCGTTACTTTGGACAACAGTCTGTGACAAATTTCGTGTTGATATCTGTACATATTAAATAGCTTTCCATACAAGATATTGATTCGGTTCGATCAATTTGTATGGCAGCTATAGCATATAGTGATCCGATCAGAACAACTTCTTCGGAGAATATATCATTGTCTTGGACAATAATCCATGCCGAATTTCGTGAAGATATCTCTCCAGATTAAAGAGCTTTCTATACAAGAACTTAATTTGGATCGGTGAGTTTGTATGGTAGCTATATGCTAGATTAGTCCGATCTGAATAATTTTTTCGGGAAATATACCTCTGTTTTGGACCATAATCCATGTCGAGTTTCGTGAAGATAGCTCTACAGCTTAAAAAGCTTTCCTTACAAAAAATAATTTGAATCGGTGGGTTTGAGCCAATTTTCATATATACAGATAGACAGACGGACAAACAGATGCACATGGCTCGACTAAATTCGTCATGCTGATCTTTTATAACTTTCTTAAAAACTTAATATATTTTCCCTGTTCAGGGTATACAAGTCAATATATATTAGAAACTTTTAACGTTTGCCTGGAAAACAATTTTTAAATAAGTTGTGAAAGCCCTACTCGGCTCAAAAGCTTCATAATATAATAAAAAGTGTTAAATAAGAAAAAAAATTTGAAAATTTTTTCCAAAAGTGGTATACCAAGAACCTGAAACTTTAGTACTTCTCTCTCAGCTTTTTTAGATGAACTTTAAAATCACGCTTTTTCAAAATATTTTAAATTTTTGTATAGCATAAATAATAAAAAATAACGCTTAATATTATGAAATTTATATAAAAATAAAAATTCAGCATAATTGCAGTACACCTTGCGCTTACAAGGGTTAATGCCCACAACAACGCAAATGCTTGCGCTTTGCATTTTATTTTGCGAGCGAAAAAATGCCACCCACCCAATTTTAATGCGCTTGCTATTGTTTGTTGGTTGTCATGTTAAATTTTATTTTTAATTTTACACAAGTTTTTTATGTTCACACACACATACGCGTTTGCTTTAAATTTCCGCATTTCTTTTTTGTGCCACTGAACCACAGCGACATGCAGCGCGCATAAAATAAAATATGTAAAGCTATAGTATAGTAAAAAATTTCGCCCAGTTGCCGTTACCATTGCGCGTTGCTGGTTTGGGTCATTTTCGTGGTCGGCAACGGTCATGCGCGCTGCAACCGCAATATTCGCTGTTGATGCTGGCTGCTGACCGTTGGCCACCTAGCGTCTGCACTGAGCGCCATGCACGACGGCATAACGCTCACCACTCGCTAGCCTCCCCACCTCTGCTCCTTTTTATATTTTATAGATATAGTTATATGGCATTTATATGTATGGACATCACGCTTTTCCGGCCTTTTCAGCATGCGTCAATTGTGTCCGGTGGCTTTATGTTCCAGCAACTCGCTGTCTGTTTGTACATTTCGTGTTTTGCTTTTTTCGGTTTTTTTTTGTTTAATTTTTTGTTTGATCCCTTTCAGCTTATTTTAATTTCATTGGGACTCCTTTTGTTATAATTTAATAAAATATTCAATTAAAAATTATTGTTGCTGCTGTACTTGCTTTTGTGTTGACAGAACATTCTTCATTGGTTGGCTTTGATTGCATTTTGAACGGCTGCAAGAATTCTTTTGTCGGCTTCACAATAACTTCATTAGAGCTTCAGCGTGTGCATTTTTTCATTAGCCATTGACACGACTTAAAATTAAGCATCTTTTGATTACAGCCAAACTGAGATGAAACCCCGAAGCGATACAGAATTTCTTTAAAAAAAATTTCCCATACCGGGAATCGAACCCGGGCCTTCCGGGTGAGAGCCGGATATCCTAACCACTAGACAATATGGGAGTTTTCTAGGACTGAAGAAAAAACTAAAGATTAAATATATTTTTATTTGAAGAAAGAGAAGGATGGAGCCATGTGTAAAAGTACATACAAGTGAGAAGAGTTCTCTGAGCGCCATTCACTTGGGATTGATCAGAAACGATTCTTTTACTTATGGCTAAAGTGGTTCACGACTTCAGATCTTAGGCCAAGGATCCTCTGGGTAGCCAAACATCCGTATGAAGTCGAGCTGAATTGAGAAGGCGAACCATCCCTTCCCAGGGTTGTGCGCTTTAGAACCCGGCACGTAAAAAACACTACCAATGAGAAGAAATAAACGGCGTCGGAATGATTTACCACTCCTGATCTCTGAGAGCACTCATGTGCAACTTGATATAGAGGAAATATTAGTCGAATTTTCCAGCTCCTTACGTACAGCTGCAAAGGAAATCATTGGTATTCGGAAAGACAAAAGAACAGCTGGTACGATGAGGGTTGCCGTGCGGAAGTGGAGAGAAAACAGACTGCGTACCTCTCAATTGGTGAAAACTTGTCTGAAAACCTCTGAAATCTTGGTATCGAAAGGCTAGGAGAGGTCCCTTTCGATACTAACAGAGCTTTTGGTATTGCTCAACGTCAGTTTAGACAGTCGTAATAAAAAAATGGAATCTTCCCATACCGGGAATCGAACCCGGGCCTTCCGGGTGAGAGCCGGATATCCTAACCACTAGACAATATGGGATTTTTAATTTAAAATTGTTAATTGTCAATATCTGCTACTTTATGGAATTTCTTTTAAATATAAATAAAAGATTTTGGAAACATTTGTGAAAAATATATTAATAAAAAAATGTGGTTTTGCTCCAAAATTGTTTTCAGAAAATTCTTGAAATCAAGAAATGCTTTCAAACGGACACTACTATGGATGGATCCGATCATGTAATTTTTACATATGTATTTAAATTTTCAGTAAGACCTTTTAAGGAAAATTTTTACGTAGTATCTACATATCCATCTAACTGAAAAGTTACAAGAAATTCTATTACATAGTATTTTGAGTATACGGTCGATTTAAAAAATTGTCCTTCCCATACCGGGAATCGAACCCGGGCCTTCCGGGTGAGAGCCGGATATCCTAACCACTAGACAATATGGGACTATTGGAAATATGTTTCAAAAACTTATACTTATGTTAACTGGTTTCGAAGCAGCGATTTTTAAAGCTGAAGTTATTTGGGGATTCTTTTTGTCAGTTTTTGAGATATCCAAATGAAGTTGAATACATAAGTGCATTTTGATATTCTATTGATCATTTCTGGGTATAAGCCTGATGGGACAACTACATCACTTATCTCCCATACAACACATATGTAATTCAGATTTTTTCAACTTTGCCTTAAAAATAGCTGGCTTGAAATTGGTTTTAGATCCATAGGCGAGCTAAAGTGAAAAGGCGAACCATTCCTCTCGAGGGTTGTATGCGGGGTTTGGGACCCGCCACATAAGAAACAGCCACAATGGATACGCAAATACAATCCTTGAGCTGTCATAAGCTCGGCTATAACCGCGAAAGCGGTGTCTACGTCAATAAAGAAGAAATCGGATATTTACAAAACTAGTGTACCTTTAATACCCTATCAGATTTCGAAACATTTGTGTAACTTATTTTAGGCAAGCAAGCTCATTTTTTATTTACACAAAATCTGAATTTCCATTACAACAAAAAATATGCTTTTACTTTGCCGCAACGGAAATTGCATTTCAAATTAAAATAATCGAAATTCGAAAAACCGCAAATGCACGAAAGTGCGCCTTCACCATGCCGTTATTAAACCACGCATTTACTCATTCACACACAAACACACGCACCAAGGTGCCTTTTAAAACCCACTGTGTACGGAGGTTTACCTGTGCACCCCTAAATTCAACGATAGATCGGCGGCGCTGCCCATGCAACAACACACTTTTTATGAGTGCACGAAAATTCATTAAAATTTTAACAGTAAAAATAAAGCGAACATTAAAAATGCCAATCATTGTGGTTTAAGTGCGACTGCACTCATACGCGGCGCATTGAAGGCAGCCAGCCGCGCTGCTGTTGTGCCATAAATACGATTATAATTGCATATTCGGTTGCAATTGAATTTCAGCGTGCTTTCAACGAGCAAATATACAGTGCAAAGGCAAGTGACGTCAAGTCCATTACCAAGGCGCACCAAACAAACATCCCTAGATTTACTTGGACGTACGCAGTGTAAGTACTTGCTTAACAGCTACTGGCTGTCCGTCAGTAATGGACAGTCAGCTGAGTAGTATCGTGCGGCAGATGGGACTTTTGTAAGCTGTAAGCTATCATACAGGAGTCAAACGATTTGTTGTGTGTGGGTGAAGGCTTATGACTGGAAATCTTTTCTGATAATAATTATACCCTGAACAGAGTGGGAGTTCGAAACACCTGTCAAGATGGTTGAGTCTGTATGTACACCAACTAGTACCTCAGTTTTCGAGATATTGAACTGAAATTTTGCACACGACTTTTACCTTCAAACAGCCTCTCATTTGTCGGAACCACCGATATCGGTTAAATGTAGCATATAGCTGCCATACAAACTGAACGATCAGAATAATGTGCTTGTATGGAAAGCTTATTCAGTTGGCGAGCTATCTTAAAGAAATTTGGCGTAGGTTATTATCTAAGGCATTGAGGAAATCGGCGATAAAATCGTTTAGATCGGATCACTTTAGAATATAGCTGTCATACAAACTGAACGATCTGATTATAACGCTTGAATGGAAAGTTCTTTTATTTGAAAAGATATCTTCACGAAATTTGGCACAGGCTATTGCTAATGCTGCGACCTTTGAAAGAATTGTTCCGATCGGGCTACTTTAGCATTCAGCTGCCAAACAAACTGAACGATGCGAATAAATTGGCTGTATTGAGAGCTTCCTCATTTTACGAGGTATCTTCAATAAATTTGGCGTGGGTTATTGTCTAAGGTAATAGCGCGAACTCTGAAAACCATTATTCAAATCGGGCCACTAAAACATATAGCTAACATACAAACTGTACGATCAAAACCAAGTTTCAGTAATTAATACTTTATGTTTGTGAAGGGTATTATAGCTTCGGTACACCCGAAGTTAATTTTTTTTTTGTTCTGAAAAACAGAGTTTGAGTAATAATTCAGCGGCCCTTAGACTAGTCTAAAGTTCTATTTTCTTCGATATTTTAACTTTTTCCAAATAAAATCATATTAAATAAGTAAAACCCAACACAATAATATGAAAAATTGCTTAAAAACTTTTCACAAAAAATAAAAAAATTTTGACCAAAAAATTTAATTTTCCCATACCGGGAATCGAACCCGGGCCTTCCGGGTGAGAGCCGGATATCCTAACCACTAGACAATATGGGACTTATAATTATAGCAATTACTAGCGGCACAACTTGCTACATGAGTGTAATATGCCATATGTTCGACAATGCCAAGTTATCTGCACATCTCACACAGGCGTGAATCATACGCCACACTCGCTCATCTGCCTGACCGACCGGCCGGCCGGCAAGCGCCTCAGCACATAACAACAATAGACGAATGTGTTTAATTGAAAACACAAAAGCGCGCATTTATGGCGTCGGCACAAATGGTGTGGAACAAAATACAGAAATGAGAATAAGCAATAAACAATTTATTTTCCACACTTCTTAAAAATAAATCTATTTCATTGCTTGTGTGGTGGATTGATCCATTTGAGACGCATGTTTGCTACTAAAACTATTTATAATGCTTCGTAATGCGGTTATGATAATCAAATAGTATAATTTCTTAGACTTGTGCTAGGCATAAGATCACTAAGATATATATATGTGACGGTCTTGGCGTTCAGAAAATACGGATCTGAATTAATATCGCCACTAACACACTCGAAATCGACTTACTATTTGTAGTAGAGATCAGAGAGGTGTGCTGATGAACCTCTTCATCTTTCATTGATAAAGGGGCTACCGAACAGACCGAAATCTGAAACATACTACAGTAGTCTGGTAGCCTAAAGCTAAGATTGACGAAAGCTCTTTACAGAGAAATCCCCTTTTCAACCATCTGTCCTAGCTTTGACCTTCGAAAAAGCTCCACCAGTGATGTCTGCATAGCAGTGATCCAAGTTAACAGGAACCTAGTTGAAGGAATGAAGAATTTCGGCGTGTCTTATTGGGATCTTTTCATATACCATGGGTCGCCAAAAAATGCACCATGAACTGTACGAGATTTGACGACATTGACATAGTACAGCGAATTAAGAGACAGCGGGTACGCTGACCAGGTCATGTTATCCAGATGGATGCGAACACTCCAGCTCTGAGAGTATTCGATTCAGTACCCACCGAAGGGAAGCAGAAGAAGAGAAAGATTTCCACTCGTTTGGAAAGACCACATGGAGAAGAACCGGGTAAATGTGAAATCTTCAATTGGCAGCCAAACAGCGAAAAGAAGAATGGGACGCTGTTTAAACTCGGCTATAACCGCATAACGGTGTCTACGCCAATAAAAAAAAGAAGTCGACAAAAATAAAAAAACTCAACTAAACAACGAGTTATTATTAATTTCAAATGCTGCTGCTTTTTGCGAGACATTTGAAAGCTCTGAGAGCAAACAAATCAATCAATTAACAATCAACTAATCCTTGACGCGCTTCTAAAATGCATCCATCAAAATAAAATCTTTTCCGTGCAATAACCTGTCTGGCTGGCCATCTTCGCCGATCAACTTCTAATACCACACACACGCAGACACACACACATACATGTGGCAACACTGATATGCAGCATTTTGGAGCTGCCAGCTCTTAATAGCCAGTTTGTCTATGAAATCCCGCCAATCCCCATTTGCAGCTCACAAAACAGATAAAAATGTTTGTATGTCTATAACTGTATGCATACCGCTATGCATATACATATGAACAGCAGCCAGTTTGGCTTTGGCTTTGGCTTGTAGTCGCATTTGGCGGCATCATTGGGATTATAATTAATATTGATAAATGGCCGCATTTGACTGCACGCCTGAGTGAATAGATGATCGACGGACGGTGCTGTGAGTGGCTTGAATGAATAAAAGAGTGCTGACCAATTGCATGACAGGCGGCATGACTGGCCAAAGTGACTGACTGACTGACTGCACTGCACTGTTTCTACTTTTTGCCGATAGATAAAACTGCCGCTTTAGCTGTTATTGCTGTTGTTATTATTGTAGCATATATTGCGTGTATGCAAAGTAAAACCACACTAGCTGCTATAGCACGTTGCATGCCACTAAAAATCACTCATCAGCAGTTGAAAATTGGAATGAGTTGACATCAACAGGATATGCACATGGCCAGATGAGGCACAAATGCATTTGGCATTTCAACTGCGCGTGTGTACGTGTGAGTGTGTGTGCCTTGCAACTTCAGTAATGCATTTGCCATAGCAGCGAATGTAATTAAGCGTCGACGCTGGCGGTGGCAGCAGTAAAAGCTACTGCTGCAGTTCAATGCTGTCAGTGCGGAGATTTGAGTTGGTCTATTTTTGCAAGTGGCAGAAAAATTGATATACTTTTTTGTAACTTTTTTTCATTTATATATATTTTTTCAATATTGTGTAAATACATATAAATGCATATTATATACACCAGCATATATTGCGCGTATGTGCCGCACAGGTGCATTACAACTCTGCAATGCGAACAAGTAGTTTTAAACTACTTTCGAAGTAGGTGTGATATAGTATGAACTGAGGATCGAACTGGTTATCCAACTGACTTTTGTCATACAAGCAGCAGGTATTTTCAGATGCTGGGACCACAAAAAATCTCAATTCTCGGTATTTTCTTTCAAAATAACTAGTTCAAAGCAGGTATATAACTAACTAGTACCAAATACATGCTCAGTCACAATTTCGAGATGCCTGAGATAACACATACTCATTCACTACCTCTTTCTCCCATCGATTTCCGACTAGTTCCGAACTAGTTCTAAGCGGGTACTTAAATATCTTGTGCAATATATATCTCAGACACACTTTAAAGATAAATGTTATTCAGCACCTCAATATTTCTATTGTTAATTAGTCGACCTAACTGTACTCTCCAACAATCTCTCTCTCTCTCTCTCTCTCTCTCTTTTAACTCTCAAAAAAGTGTAAGCTTCTCTGACTATTGACAATACATTATTTTTGCCTTGAAAAAAAGTAATTTTAAACTTCTTTTCAACTAGTACCAACCTACTACGACCTGGAGGTGGAACTAGTCAACCAACTGTCTTTTTTAATGCAAGAAACAGGTATTATTTCACAATATAGGCCACCAAAAATCTCAATTAGCAATTTTACTAGAAATTGCCCAAGACCACTTCAAAACGGATACATAGCTCTAGTAACCTTACTTGTCATATTTGATTCGAAAATACACTAGTTACAGACTAGTTCAAAACGACACAAAACGAACTAGCGCAATATATATATGTGTAGGCGCCTTTTTATATAATTTTATTCACAACCAGCTCATTTTTATAGAAGAAAGTTGATTAGTCAACTTAATTCTACACCCTCACTCTCAAATCTCCCAAAAAGTTATGCTTTTTGATTTGTGGGACTATGATCAGTACATTCTGTGCTTTCTGAAGTTCAACGTGTTGTTTTACTGCAGCGAACTTGCAACACTGTATCCGCAACATTTATATGGAGCATATTTCATTCTATAAAATACATACATATATACATATTGTATATATATACCGATTTTTCAATCACTTCCAAACCATTTTACTCAGCACGTGATTTTTTTAATTTTTTTTAATTTTTCAATTTCTTTACTTTCTATTTTTGCTGCCGCGCAATTTGCGCTCTTCCCTCTCGTCTTTGCCGCCCGCATTTGTTTTTGTGTCGTTGATTTTTTTTTTATTAAATGAAAAATGTTTTTAATTAATATGCTTCAGAGTTGAAGTGGTTGCCATATTTCGCATATGAAAACGAAGTGGCCCACTTCAGCCGTCAAGTCAACGAGCACCCATCCTGCCGCGAGTTGCTTAAAAGCATCAACAACAAATTCAGTTGCAACGCGCGCATCGCATGCCGCGCCCACCCTCGAACGCTGCGCTTTGTGTTGCAGTTTACTGCTTGCAGGCTGTTGCAGTTGTTGTTGCAATATTATTTTTGCACTTTTTTTTTGCTTTTTCTGCTTTTGCTGATTTCTGCTGTCGCGGCGGTACTTTGAATTTCATTCGTTTATCCATCAACGTCATCAGTGCTTTTCTTTATGCACCCTTGTTGCCTCCGGGTGCTGCTGCCGCGTTGTTGGCGTTGTCGTATGTCAAAAATTGCATTTCCGCGCCACAATCACAGCGTTGCATGCAGTGTACACATGTGTGTGTAGCGCTTTCTATGCATACAAATATAAATAGCAACGCTGTTGCATATGTTTTTGTATTAATACTTCCGCTTAAGCGTGCTGCTTTTGTTATTTTTGTTTTTTTTTTTTGTGTTTTTTGCTTTTAACGCCAGACAGCCTGTGAAATTTCCCTTGCAGTCCTTTCAATACCCCTTCCTTCGCGTCGCTGCGCTTTGTCTTCCACTTCCCTTTTATTCATATTTAATATTTAATTTTATCCCTTAAGTGCTCGTCCGTATTTGGAAGAAGGGGAGCCTGATTGTTGCACAGGTTTAGCGAAGCTGCGTTTTGCACATATGTGCGAGTTTATATATGAATGGAAATATGTCCCCTGCCATAGCAAACTTATACAAAGATTAATATAAAATTTAAGAAGATTTTATTAATCGAACATTTTTTAGAAGCTCCTTTATTATTACCAACTTGGTTCTTTCTAAACAAAACTAAGTGTGGTTATAACAGGGTGTTAGTTAATAAAGCTCAAGCCTCTCCAATAAAGTAAGTAGAGCTCACCTTAAAGTAAAGAGAGCTCACAAAAATCTTCCTAACATCAATTGCTTGAAATCCGCCTAACTTCGAAGCATCAAAACTAGATCTTTTTTTCCTCTGGATCGGTCCGAAAAATAAATTGTAACTACCGCTTCCAGAAGTTTTACCCTCAGGAAATGTTGCCCGGATCCATTGAATCTTAGGAGCTTTTCGCTAAAGCAGCATATTCCATGCATACGACATGGCCTAATAATCGAATTTATTGGTTTTTTAGGCGCTTAGCTATATTTCTGTTGCTGTTGAGTTCATATACTGCGGTGCCATCTTCTTCGACTTACAACTCTCACGCGGACGGCTCCAAAAATCTTGCGATGACCAGTTCCATCGAATGCTTCAAGTGCTTTCCTATCTCGGATCGTTATGCGTACATATTTCTAAGCCGTATAATAAGACAGGAATAATGGGGAACCTATAGAGCATAATTTTTCTTCGCCAAGAGAGGGATCTTCATCTCAGTTGCCTACCGATCCCAAAGTAGCGCCTATTCGCAAGAGGCGAGGATTAAAGGACCGTTGACCTTTAAATTGTGGGTTTTCTTTAATGTATTGGGTAACAATCCTAACATTCTCCCTTTTCTATATAATTAGTTTCATTCTATGTACCTTGGTATCCCTTTAATATTTATTATTTTCCGTCGGATTCGAAACGGAGCCTTTCTATAATTGTTTGATCCTGGATGGTACGGAAATATTTCAGGCCACGAGCTTCAGATTTTTCTGAGGATATATCAAACCGCCTGCTCCTAAAAATACATCCACCAAATACACTTTTTGATGGACAGATAATTTGAAGTTCAGACTTCAGTAGACGCTAAATGCATTAGATTGGTATCACTCTCTTTCAGTATCTTTCTCTCTTTCTCTCTCGATATATTTCTCCCTCTTTCAAGCATGCTTTATTGGACTTAGTTCAAGGCTCACTATTCTTAAACGCCTTCTTTACAAAATGCTCAAGTAATGTGTTTCCGGCTAAGAAAGTTACAATGTCGCTTGACTATGACTAAATACGGCAAGAACATTCGTTATCTTGGTATCTCGTATAAAATAAATCAATCTGTTCAAATATTCGCATACTCATAACTTTTTAGTCATAATACGATTTACTGTGACATTTCAGGAAATCTTCAATTAAGGTTGACGAAACAGGTCACTAATTCAGAGCTCCACTTAAACTCATTACACATACCATACAATCTAATCCATATATTACTTGAAATCAGCTAAATAATGGTGAATTAATTAATTGAACGCTTTCCGTTCGCAACTAAAGTAAATTTACTGTCAAACCAATTTGGTTATTGTAGCGCCGTGAACTTCTCTGGTAGCACTGTTGCAGTTGTTATGCGCTCTAAATACAATTCAGCTTGCCAAATGAGCCGAAACGAATGCCGATAAACTAAAAATGCAAGAAACAAGTCTTGCGACCGCATGACAATTCCGCAGCAGCAGCTCCGGTTCCGCCAATCGGTTTATTTGCACAAGTTGCTACAGTTGCTGTCGCAATAGTTGGCCGTATCTTATGGGTACATCTAACAAATTACCAGCACTAACATGCGACCGCTGTCGAAACGAATGCAGTGAGCGCGATTTGCAAGGAATAAAAATGAAGATTCATACACGGCATCGAACTCGAAGTCGAACTCGTCGGTGTACTTATGTAAATTGTTGGGGGAAATTAAGATGGAAGATGAAAGAGGTACGATTATCAGCGCAATTAACATCCAGCCGATACTTGTAGCAATCACCGACAAGTAGGTGATCCTCAACATCAACCGTCGAACAATCGACAAGTTGCCACGCCAAAACATTGTCGCCAGCAACTGGTTTGTGCTGTGTCATTGTTGCATGAACTCGGTACTCAAGCAAATGCGCGATGGCCCGCATAAATTTGGTTCCATCCAAGCAGCGCGTTCGCTACCAAATGCTAAACTTACGCTGGTTACTTTTAAACGACCGAAAAATATGAGTAAACATAAATTGAAATTATGACAGTGAAAACTAACATTTGCACGCCGATAAGTCGTTTCGTTGCGGCGGCAGCGACAGCTACAGAAGCCATTCCTGACTGATTGACGAACATTTGCGCACGTCACGGTGGTAGCGCCGCCAGCGTTTACTTATTGTCACTAATTACCTCGGTGTAATTAAATTGGCAACGCTATCCCGAAAAACAGGATCACATCTAACCTGTGCTGGTAGTCATCACTGCTGGCTGGAGCAACTTCTCCACATGGCAGCTCAACGTCAGCTTGTCGCGCTGTGTTGCCACTTCGGCGCTTAGCGCATCTTTGGCGGCTGCTGAGCTATTGTCGTTTCCATTACAAGCCGACATTTTTAGTGTATGGAAAAGCAGGTGAAGCCGACAAACTATTTCTAATTATCGATGGATTTTCTTGTAACATATTGTAAGAAAGATTGATAAGCGCGACCAATTACGAGTCCAAACATGTTCACTGAGTCACATGTTTTCTTAATTTGTATAGTAAATATGTGATAATGAACGAAGAATCTGGAAAGTACGGTTGTTTATCTAATAGAATCTTCTTTAAAAGAAATCACGGATGTCCGTCTAAATGAATCTTTTTTAAAAGAAAAGAACTTTTCACTTTAGTAGGAAGGGCTGATGAATAAATATGACGGGCTTTATCCGAAAAACTCTTGAATTAACGAAAATGGTCTAAGAGCTAAGTTAATGGTCAATTTCTCGGGCCAAGCGTAAAGAGCAGATTATTTCATCAATGGAGCAAGCACTAGCATAAAAATTAATTCAAGAACTTTATCAACGGGCATCTTGAACCAATGAAAACTGTCTAAGGCTTCCTCGAGAAATTATTGCACAAAAATTGGGAAGTATGGAAATAATATGGTAATTTCTGTGTGTTTTAGAGATTTGGACAATTAAGATCTGCTATGAATTATCTTCAAGCAGTAAGGAATGGAATATATATCCCCATCATAAATTAGACACCTTAAAGCAGTCGGTAGTAGCTCCACAAAGAGCTATACTAGCTTTATGCTAACGGACCGCTGTAGTGTTATTCAAGCAAAGGTGGTTGCTACTCAACTGCCTGTCTTGACTAGAAATAACATCAAGCTATGTACTTCATTAGCAGACTCGTTTGGTTTCTCGGTCTTGCGGAAGGAATGGATAACTTTAAAGCCAATAAGCTAGCAAGAAATGCGTCTCTGCTCCGTTCCAAGAAGGCGTCGGTCGCCAAAAGTGAACAGTTTGTCTTTCAGTATAATGCAAGAGATCTACTGAGCTAAGTTTATCTTGTCGCAATCGCAGGAGCTCTTACAGGTCATTGTCCAATAGACAATCAATCAGTAAGGTCAAAAGTCTTATCTAGCAGTTATATGGATGAAGGTGAAGTGAAAACATCTGCAACATTGTTCAGTCTTTGCAAGGCTCAGGTTAGGCAGTCTAGAGAGTATTATCAACGGCGAACCAGGAGATATCCGTAACAGACATTAGTCGTATCAACAAATTTGTGATAATTTCAGATTTGTGAGGTTATTATGAACAATTATACACACAGCAATTGCAGGTACCACAACGCGTCGGCAAGTTGTCCAAGTAAGATCCCTGTTAGGATAGATCTCTTAACCTAACCTAACATAACCTTCATTCAACAAAAAATGAATTTATGCCGATAAAATTCAAACAATTTTCTCTCAACATGAGTAACAGACGGCTGTTAGCCTTACCCATATACATACGTATAAACATACGCATACACACGAGCTCACACACAATAAAATGAAAATAAACTCGCCATTAAAGCGCATTCAAGGTAATCCAACGCATTCAGCTGCAAATAAAGCGATTATGGGAAATGTAAAAGAACGCAATCAAGTCAACAACAGAAGCGGCAGCAACAACAGCCATAACAATCAATTACAAAAACAAAATTTCACTAAATCGTGTTTGATGCTTTTGATGTTGCAACAAGTCACAATTGCAACCAGTTCTGCTTTCTTGTTGCTCACAACGTAAACATTTTGTTTTTACGCCAACTCGGTTGTTTACATATGGCATTCTGGTCGTGGCAAACGCCAACATGCAAAACATAAGAGCCGTGCATAGATGCCGACGAAGAGGGCGACTTGTGGCCTCAGTGTGTAACGCATCAGTGGAGTCATTTAAAGAGGCACGACAAAGGAGAAAACGGCACGACGAAAGAAGTTTAAAATAAACAATGAAGTGGTGGATGAGATACCTCGAGTAAAAGGAAGGAAACACGAAGTAAACGAAGTGTATGCGGCGCGGGTGGGAATAGTGTGATTTACCTAGGCGCACAAATAAATGCTCACATATACACTGGGCGTTGGGCTCTGTCTTCTGGGCTCTGGGCAAAGTCAAAGTCGCACTTACGTACTTTGTTTACACAGCGCTACTTCGTGTTGGCTGTCCGTGCTGGCACATATGTCCGTCTTTGTACTCGTACTTTGTGTAAATACTATGCATATGCCACCAACAATATGCGTAACTGTGTCTTCAAAACTAAACGCCCTTGACCGTAGTTGTGGCAACATCACAGTACTACTTACATACATACTTCGTATAGCCATACATACGCACAGCTTTTGTCTTTGTTTTCGCGTTGGCAGCTGCAAAAATAAACTCACCACAAGACACATGAAGCAAAAGTATACTCAACACCGCGTGTGCAGGCGAAAATCGCACAAAAGGTTTGAAAAAGGCGAAAGCAACAATACGAATAAGCTCGCGTAGCAGAAAGTGCAGTGAAGTGCAACTAAATGAGGCACACTTCGGTCGCAGGCGTTTCATAGACAGGTATAGTCATACGAGTACTAAACTGGAATGCAAATGCTTGAGTATTTCCTAAAGTTGTAGTATAATTCCGGAAAAGATAATCGCTATATGAATGTCTTAACCAAAAATCTGAGTTCCTTTAAGTCCGGTTTGAGTTTAGGACCAAAATAAGACCTTCCGATTTTTTGCAAGTTACGGTGAACTATTCCAGTTAGTAAGAGAGTATTTTAAGTCGGCATCACCAAGAAGTTTTCGGACGTCCGCAATTCCAGGATCCTTCTGAAGTTCGGAAAACCTTAACAATATTTCTGCATAGTTTGTACCCTAGCCAGTCAACTCGTCTACGTTTGATTGTTAGCTCTATAAGTAATTTGATTGGAGATGACACTAGTTGTTCTCAAAGTCATTCCGCATAACCGCATCAGGTTTGCAGGGATACACAATTAAGACATGGTGTCGATCTGTTTGGTCCAAGGCTTTTGTTTTCTTTTCATTAGAATTTTTCCCAGATTTTCCAATCCATATATTGAAGATGCCACCAGATATCTGAGGTCCAGCAATCCATAATAGTTAAATTAAAATATCGTTGGAGTTAAAAATACGAAATTTAGTGCTGACTGAGATTGATTTAGAGAGCCAGATGATGTTTAGCTGAGCAAGCGCACCTCGCACTTTGTTTATGAGGTTGGTAATGACTGCAGCAAAACCTTCAGTGGTGGTAATTATGCTCCCAAGATAGCTGAATGCTGCTCTGCACGATATCTTTTTGTCGTATACAGTGAATCGGCCTCTACTCATGTATAGGATCATGATCATAGGAAAATATCATATCAATCAAATATTAAGAAATTGCTTCTACCATCTAGCTAAAGATCTCGTCAAAGCTTACCTATCACAATAAATGTGAGATCGACAGACAGACGTAGGGCAACAGGAAGAGGACGTAATTATACAAACATAATCGTAAATATAAAATTATATATCTCTATATATCTATATAACATATGACTATAAACAATAAAATGGATGTACATACATACATACATATAGTACGTGCTCACCCTTACCTTTTATTGCTTTCACACATTTGATTTTTTCAATTAAACATACGTCGGGTATTTTAAATGCAACGATCGAACAATAAAAACAATTTAATATCACCAATATTGATAAATTTCACACTAAACTAAATTTTGCTACTATGTGTTTGTTGCATTCATAACGCGCAGTTGGGAATCTACGCGAAATAACACATTTTTTACACGAGCATGCTAACACATGTTTGCCAAACCAACACATTGTGCACTGCTTCGATAAATTGCATTTGCACACTTTCATTTCAATTAATTAACAGACACTTATCACTTTACATTCACAAAATTCAAATAATTTTTAAATAAAACACAAAAAAGCTCCACCAAATTATTAATTAATTATTTTTTCGCAAACTTTGATTGCGATCACGTACCGACGCGCACTTACCGACACCCGAGTATTAAACAGAGAATGTTAACGAACATGAATGCAATTGTTTTAACATTCGGTCATTCAATTGCACTTCTAATGATGCTTCAGTGCTGCTCCACTGTTTCGTGATGGCGAGACAACAACTGCGTTTGTGTACGCAAATATGTTGCATTCCTACACTGTTTTGCTTAGACATTAACATTAACGAAATTACAGGAGATCACTCGGCAGGTTTGCAGTAATATACTCGTAAAGCGAACAAATTATATATCTTTGTTGTTTGTTAGTGACAACATTCCAAATAAGCCCACTTACCGATACACGAGTATTTAACAGAGAATGTTAACGAACAATCAATAAAATGTATTAACATACGGTTTAAAACTTCTAATTTTCTGCAGTGCTACTCCTTCTGCTTTGCGATGACGAGACAACAACTGCGTTTGTGTACGCAAGTATGGAATGTTACATATTACATTACATTGTTGTGTTTGCTGTAACGAAATTACAGGCGATCACTCGCCGGGTTAGCAGTAACAAAAAACGAACAAAATACATTCCTTTGTTGTTTGGCCAAAATTATAACAGCAATTCCAAATAGTTTGCTAACATTAATGCTAATAAAGAGTAACTGCTTTGTGGGCAAAAAATTTAAACAATTATCCGTGGTCCCACCTCAATAAGTTTAATGCTCATATCTCCTAAAATACTAAAGCTAAAACTACCAAATTTTTAATTTGTATAAAAAACTCTTAGATGTCAAAAACAAAAGTAAGTAAAAAATTTTATATGTTCTTTTAATTTTCGACTTTAGAGTGAACGTTATGCATTGTCAATAAAGTGAAGTTTGAACAAAAATAATCTCTTGATATATCTCAAAGTCGGATTCAACCTCTTATTTCTTCTAAAATGAAATGAGTCAATTTATATCGCTACATACCCAACCCTTTATTTTTACTTACTACCTTAATAAACCCTTTCCCTTTTTTTTTCTGTTGCTGGCAAATCACTTGCGCTTTTCGATCAGCTGCGTGACCACACAGATACACACACAACAAAAGTAACGACAGACATCCATCTTAAAGGCAAAAAGCACAAAAAACTTAAAATATTCCATAAATAAAAACTACTCACTTAAACCTGGAGCACACGCAAACAACAACCACAAAAAGGCACAAAAAAACTCAGCTAAACATGACTAGAATGTGAATGTGAGAGCGAAAAAGTGACGAAGAAATTGAAAGAACACACAAATTTCAAGTACTAAGCAAAAAAAAAAAACTCGTTAAACGAGCAGAAAAACGCAAAAGAACGACGCTTGCGGTGAGCAGACTACGTAAAGCCCAACCGAACGTGGAAGTTCTCAAGTCAGAAACAAAAAAAAAAAAATTCCACAAAGATTTCACTTCAGCGCAGCTGACTGTGAATTACACGGCCGTCGGCACTGGAGGCGATACGCCAACTTTGCAAATGATGAGCAATGTGATGAGGCACAACAACAGCAGTCACTCACCAATGTACCCATAAAAAGTGTAGTAAAAGTGGCAGGGATCGTGCAGGCACGGCTCAGCCGTGAGCACGCATTGTCTAACACAGCGCGCGTAGATCATACAAGGACAGAGTGCTGCAGCAGCAGCAGCAGACTTGTGGCAGTGAAGTTGCGGCAACACAACAGCTTCGGTTGGCGCGGTGGCGGCAACGACACGCTTTGTCACTGTCAAAGTGACAGCGCGTCGGGCTTCCCGTTTACGCCCACGCGCGTTCGCTTCCAACTTGAGTTCAGGCTCATTAAAAACACAAAGATGAGCAGCTGAACGTCGAACAAACGAATGGTGGAGCTAAAATGCGATGCGCGTTGATAAAAAAATAACAAACAAATTAAAATGAGGAAACAAATTCTGTAGCCGCGCGGCAAAGGAATAATCAACAAAGCGCAAAAAATTATGCAGGCATAAAACGAACTCTGGAGGCGGGTAACCGCAGAAAATGAGTTGCCACATTACTGATGTGCATATTAATGGCAAATTTGGTTTTTATTTCCAACAAGGCGAAGAAGGAACACGTTGCTTTTAAGTGAATGGAAGGCTTTAAGTTTAGCCAGCTGTGTTCGGTAGCTTAAAAAATAACTAGAGTGGGATTATGTAACTTTCAAAAATTCGAAAATGTTTGAGTCGAATTTGGTATGCTTGGTGAAATCAGTTGAGGAAAACTTTAGTTAATGGGTAAATCTGTGTCTAAAAATTTTAACGAGAAATCCCTTAGTCCATGAAAAAACTGAAGCCATAACTCGAATCAGTTCCGCAAACTCGACTATCGTGGGATCCGTATTTTATTTCCTACAAGTATTCGTTACAGCAACATAAAGCAGTACGGTATAAAGTCGCTGTTATTTAAAAGTAGCGGAACCCTGGCTCTGACGACCGATTTTAGGCGGCATAACTCAACAGGCCAGCTGCAATGATAAAATGATAACCTGAAAGCTTGCGGTATAACAAGTTATCACGCGGTTGCAGATCGGCCTTTTCGTCGTAGGACTCACCAGCCACTCGCGATAATTAATTTTAATGAAACCAACACGACTGCTTCGGAGAACAACCCACAACAATGTTGACGACCAGAAAACTCAAACAAAATATGTGGCCTGGTCCACGGAAAGGGGGCTTAGGTGTCAAAAAATTAATTTTCACTTTTTAGTTGATTCGGATGGAAGATGAGATGTTGTTTATTTTTAACAGCTGTTCCCCAGAAAACTAGTTTTCGCACGTTAGCTCCCTTTTCGTAGACCAGGTCATATATAATGCATTATCACTCGGCTCAGGGAATATTACAACTTATTCCAACTGGTAAAAGAAACGAAATCGCGGCTGAACTTGCAAAATGTGCGATGGATACGACCCTCCAAAAAATACGTTGGAAGGAGTTCTGAGAAATTCGTAAAAAGTAATACGACTTTTTTATATTGGTACAGAAAAAAGTTAGATATTCACCACAAAAACAAGTGAAAGAACAAGATCAAGATTAATTGACGAACTCCTGGAAGACATGAAGGAACTTCAAAGACAAAATTGTACAGAAACCATAAATGATCGCACTGTCTGAAGAAGAGAATATACTATACTCAGAAAACTTTGACATACGAGCGCTATATATGTTGTTTACAGTAACTTAAAATATTCAACTCGGACAAAAAATGGGAAAGATTTCGACGTGGTTTCAGCAAGAGCGTATAAATTTCTGTCGATGATAGCCCATTAAAGGCCACTATTTCTCGATAGTATGGTAAACTCAATAGAGATCGTAGATCACTTCAAGACAAATTTCTTATAGATCGCCCAAAATCAACTGTAGTTCTAAAAACTACTAATGTTGGGCACAAACGGACGTTACAAGATCGTCAAGTGACCTATCGTGAGATTGAGACAACTTTAGGGATGAGCATACATACAAACATTAACACCAACAACAACGTCAGTCTCTAAATCCAATGCAGAATAACCAACAGGGGCTACTTCGGACTGAGTAAGTAATTGAGAAGTTGAGTCCTCTCTCGACGAACAAATATCAAATTCTACAAGTCAGGCATCATCTCCGTCCTGCTATATGGTGCAGAGGCATCGACAACGACAACATCGATTAGTCGACGTTACGAGTTTCCTAGGCAAAGGTTTTGCGGAAGATTTATGGTAATTTGCCCATTGGCAACGACGAATACCGCAGTCGATGGAACGATGAGCTTTACGAGATATAAGACGACATTGACATAATTCAACGAATTAAAAAACAGCGGGTACGCTGGCTAGGTCATGTCGTCCGTATGGATGAAAACACTCCTACTATGAAAGTATTCGACACAGTACCCGCCAGAGGAAGCAAAGGAAGTGGAACGGAGTTTCTACTCCGTTGGAATTACCAGGTGAAGAAGCACCTGGCTATACTTGGATTCTCCAAGTGGCATCAAAAGCGAAAAGAAAGAACGACTGTCGTGCTGTGGGAAAAATTTCGACGTGGATTCAGCAAGAGCATATTAATGTTTTTCGATGATAGCCCACTAAGGACCACTCGGCTATAACCGCGAAAGCGGTGTCTATGCCAATAAATAAGAAGAAGCCGATCCGATATCGGATATCGTTCAAACAAATAAGCAGCTTCTTATGGATAATGTGTCGATACCTAGAAAACTGAGTAACTTATTTACGTATATACAGATGGACAGACTGACCGACATGGTTTAGTCGTCACGCTAATCTCCGATAGGGCTAGGGTCTCCGGTATACCCTTCTGGGTGTTACAAAAATAGTATAAATTTATTTTCTTTGCAAATATTTTTTTGCATAAAACTCATGTTAACTAGCTGGCAACGTCTGTCTTACTTTTGCACGAGCAAATACTTAGCAAACAAAAAGTAAATATATGTATATAGGCACAGTCAAAGGACCTTTGGCCAAGAAGAAAAAGAGTGAAGCTACAACTTAAACAAACACGAGTTGTTGTACTGCACGATTTTGTTTTTATCCATTTACCACATTTATTTGCAGTGCCACGCACACACAAGCTTTTCCTTAGGTATATATATATATATATATATATATAGATGTTTGTTTGTGTGCATTTACGGTTTTTATAGTCACACACCTTTTTTCGCTTTTGGTTTAGGCAAGTACACCAGTTCACCAACTTTTTATTGGGCACAATGAAGTTTATTTTCACTCCTAAAATATCTGTGCTTGCATATCGCCTGACCACATACATTTGCTGAGCCAAAGCGCCTGCATTTTATTGTTGTTTACTGCATTCCAACCGCCGCCGACGACTTGGCTGGCGACAGTTTGTTGTTTTTGTCACACTGCTCTGACTGTTTTATTGTGCTTGTTGTTGTCTTTGTCAAAAAGGCTCCGGCTGTTTTATTGTGCTTGCTGTTGTTGTTTTTGTAGTTATTGTCGTTGTTGCCAGTAGTTGTAGCGCTGACGCTGATATCCTTGAACGAGATCATCAATCTTTTTTTTTGCGCACACCAACAGCAACAACACCTCGACTTGTCTTAGCGCACTTTTTATGTTGCTTTCCTCACAGTGACCCTTTTGTCGCCAGTTTTTTCCAGTTTGCCTTAGTTTATTTTTAACTTTTCTTGCACCGCGTTGGTCCTCTACGCTCAGCCGCGTCCACGTCCACCACCACCTACACCGCCTTTGTGCCCTTAATGCCCTTTTTTCAAAGCATCATTTTTTCAGCTGTTACACCTTTGCAGCGCGCCCGTGTAAGGTGGCTTGGCATTCTTTTTTTGCTTTTTTGCACTTTCAGCGTTTCTTTCATGCACAATGGCCAGAGCTTGTTGTTGCTGTTGCTTTTTCTTGCACATTTTTCATGATTTCTCTTTGTTTTCACACCAGTTTCGCGCGTTGGCCGTTCAGTTGTTCGCCTGCTGCGGCTTTTGGCTCCTTAGCGAAATTTTCTGCTCTTTCCTTTCGCTGTCGCTCCCTTTACGTTTGCTCGTGCCTAACTTCTTTGCTGGTGGCTTTTGTAGTATTTGCTCAGTTGCTGCTTTTCCTAGTATTGTTTGCATAGCAATTGTTGGTTTTAGGCTTGTTGGTTTTGTTTTCGTTGCTGCCGCTGCTGCTGCAGCATGCAATGACCTCGAACTTGCCCCCAAATGTGGCGGGTGTGAGTTTATATGCACATTTGCCTGCATTTTCATTGGGTTTGCCTTCGTTTTTTTCTGTTCGTTTCATTCCTTTTGTTGGCACGTTTTTTATTGCCACCTTCTCGGCTTGTTCTTTGTGTTAGTGTGACAGTGCAAAATTGCTTTGTTGCTTGCTGAGGCTGATTTAAATATTTAGGTTCACTGAGTTCACGTTGCGAAAAGTCCATTAAATCAGTGTGTGTTGTTAGAACCGTGGCGAAAGCATTGGAATGTAGCTTTACGTTGGGAGTTTTTGTTTTGGAGTCAGTTTATTACTTAAGAATACAATTTTTAACCAAAAATGTATCGGAACACTCTTTTTGATAAAGTCATAAGCATACAATTCCAATAAAAAAAGTATTTCTTTGGCCGGAATAGATTAGGTTCCACGACTGAGTTTCAAAATGCAGCTGACATTTGGGCAACTAGAAACCAGAACAGTTCCAAAATGAGATTTGATGGATCGACAAGGGCTATTTCTACTAGATCTCCTGTATGGTGAAAGATATAGCTAATACCTCGACTACAGAAAGCATATATTATACAAGCTGGCTTCGTTTGCTGAAAAGAGTCTTATGTGAAGCCTGAAAATATCTAGACGAGGTCCTACGGCTGCTTTTCAAAATGCGACTGAGACTTGTGCTGCTGAAAACATACTCTAGTGAAGCGAGAGAACTTCTAAAGAGGAATCTTATGTATCGACAAGAGCTTGGCACTCGTCAAATATTTGCTTAGGCGTTTAAATTCTATTTCCGCAAGCCCCCATTTATTACTTTTCTTCGCTTTTTGGATCCACTTGGAGATACCAATTGCAGCCAGGTATTTCTTCACCTGATTTATGCAATGGGGTGGAGACCTTTTCACTATTACTATTTTAACTTATACTATTTCGAATACCTTCAAAGTTGGGGTGTTCTCATTCATCCGGATAACATGACCTATCCTGAGTAGCCGTCTTTTGATTCGCTGAACTAAGTATGTTAATGTCACCGTATATCTCGTACAGCTCATCGTTCCATTGGTAGAATACTAAATACCAATACAAAAAGGACCCTAAATCTGCCACAAAACGTCCTATTGTAAACTCTAAACTAAGGGCGACTCATCAGGTGTTTTCAATGCCCATGCCTTTGCATTTAGCAGGACGCAAATGATGAGGGACTTGTAGAGTTTGATCTTTGTTCGTCAAGAGAGCACTTTACTTTTGAATTACCTCAGTCCGAAGTAGCATCATTTGGCAAGGCTGACAATACTTCGAAAGCTCTCATAACCCCACTTTTAATATATTTCGAGTCTCGAATAATATGCATGAGGATATACTGAGCTGAGCTATTAAATAGAGATCTTGTACCAACTATGCAGCTCATTCTCCCGCTACCTAATCAATGCATAATTGAATCATTCCCTTTTATTAATCATAAAAACAACAAAAACATCAAAATAACTATATGTAAATCCGTGAGCTACTAGAAAACGGCTAGAAAGCCGTAAATACATACTATAGTCATGGAAAATTTTAATAGCATCCATAATATTTTATTATACTCAACTCAAAGTTCAATATTTTGTTTGAATGGAACAGAGGCTAAGAGGCTTGGCAACAAACAAATCGCTACAATCATAAAAATCAGCTTAGAACTTTAATGGCAATAAATTTGGGTGTACGCTTTCAAGCCGCATAGCCGCGTTCAACAACAAAATCAGAATTTGTGAAAGGTCAGAAACGCAAAAATCAGCATTAATTATTCAATTCGTCTAGCCGAAAGCCGAACCGGTTTGTTGATGTTGGTAAAGTTCTGAGCGCCATAAATCGTGTGATATAAATTTACTTGATATCTGTTTTTGCTCTTATACTACACACCTTTTTTGCTGCTTGTGTTTTTTAAAATAATTTGTTTACACACTAGCAACATGTTGCTACAGAGTATAATAGTTTTGTTCACCTAACGGTTGTACGTATCAGCGAAAACCAAGCGAGATAGATATAGGTTATGTATATAAAAATGATCAGAAGGAAGAGAAGAGTTGAAATCCGGATGACTCTCTGTCTGTCCATCCATTATCGAGATATTTTGATGAAACTTGGTATGTGCGTTCTTTGGTAAAAACAAAATTCGAGTTGGTAAGTGGGCGTTATCGGACTACTGCTACGCTATTAACCGTCAATTATGTTAATTGCGTCGGCGACATTAAATTTTACCTACCACAATTTTAAATACCATCTGACTCTTTGTTTCCCAGGGTACAAATCAAGAAGCAATTATTATAACGGGTAAAAACTTTGCACGAATATTGCATTTAGCGTGTGCCATCTTATGACCAAAAATTGTTTAAATCAAGCAAAACTCTTCAAGCCCATAGGTACCGTATTTTTGGACCCTAGTATCTATAGTTGACTTTTGACCGAAAATGTCGGGCATAAAATATTCGGTTGCATCCGAACTTAGCCACTCCTTACTTATTTGTTTTTTTTTTTCATTTGCTTTTGTAGCGCTGATTTTTACTTTGTATGTGCTTTTTCAGTTTTGTTTTATGCCTTTTGCTTTGATTTTGTTCTCAAAAGTACCAAAAAAGCGCAGCTCAAACATTCGACCGAACAAACTAGTTTTGCGCAGAAAAACTATACAGAATTTCTGTTATACACATAGACATGTATACTATATGCTATATGTAGGTATTTGCAGCTTCACTCATACACAAGCAGCCATCTGAAGGTATGAAAAATCGATAAAGCCACGAAGCCGGCTGCATTCGTCGCTGACTGAGCGTCCAGCATTGTTTGCAGCAATGCACTTTTCAGAGCAAACTAATACCACTGCGCTCAGTGGCACATTTAGTGGATTGCATTTTAGGGTATACACGCACAGGACATTTTCCGAAAAGTGCTGCCAGAGCAGAGAAATTGCATGGAAAGAAGCAGATGGTTATTTTTTCTGAATTATATATATTTGTTCACTTAAAAGTCTACAAGTTATGAACTCTAAGGTATCATGAGGAGGAAAGATCCAATTCTAGTTAAAACCGCAGAAAGTTTGTAGATAAAGTAGACCGCCAACACTCGCGCATTAGTTGGGAGAGAAAATTTGAAGTCACATTAAAAGAAGGTGCATGGCGCTGGAGCATGCGACACGCCAACGGAACTTATAATCTCAATACAGATGGATTAAAAGTGGATCTAAATCACTGACAGCCGGAATCTATTGCTCGGGGCTGGATCTCAGACAACCCTTCAAGCAGTATCTTCCAGGCGGAAGTACATATGTGCGGACGGGAAAGCGGCTGGGCTAGCGAAAAAAGCAGCGATAACCAGACGGTAATTAAAGCAATAATGTGCTTAGAAGCAGGAAAGCAGTAGTTGTAGTGGCTACATATGTATATACGGAGTTCAAAGCCACACAGTGATGACAGAAAACTAAACCACTGATGCGACTGTCAAAGTTCCACCCGTCTGACTACCGAACCAGTGCAGGAAATACGTTATTTATTAAAAGCTATACAAAACGGAATTTTTGAAAGAGTGAACAGACGTATCAGCGCGAAATGGAACACATCGCGCAGATTATTTAAAAGACCGCCGAAGAAAAAACGTATGCCCAGGATGATGGGACCAGAACTATGCATTGCGGTGGGTACCTACACCATAGGCTCTAGGTTCCGTCAAGGTGGACAGGGATCTCATCACCTCAGTCACGCCCAGCGAGGTCCTAGAATTATTCAAAGTGCTGTACCCTTGTGACCATATGTGGTATAGCAGAGTTCACAATAGACCCTTGGCCGCAGTGCAAAGCCGCAATTATTTTCTATCTGCCCACATGGTCTTGAAAATACAGCAGAACTGTGGTTGGCCTAATGGCTTGTCACAACCTCATGGCATCACATGCGAGCTGAATACGCATAGGTAACGATGACACATTCAGAAAGTGGAGGAAGCAGATATGAGAAAGACGCTAGAACAGCTCCTATACTTCTGTACAGCATTACATAACTCGTTTTAGATATCTAGTAACTTCGCAGTTCGGGGATCTGAACGAAGTATCATAAGTAGATATCAAATCACTCTTAAAAACTCACAAAAAGCGTTGACGTTCTGTATGATGAATGTTTCAGCTCAAAGTAAACTGAGGCACCAGCTGAAATTGGATCAGTAAGTCCATGCATGGTGCGGAAGCCGGTCAGTAACCTAGCGTAAGAGAACAACAGAAGCTAAGCAAAGCCTTGTCTGGGACTACTGAAACGAAATATAATCTCATCCAATAATTGGGTTTAATCAAACCTCAAATGCATAAAAATTACGAGAATATTTGAGCAATGCTTTGTTCGACGCGGGAGGACCTGGCTACACTTGGAATCTCCATTTGCTGCCAAACAGCAAAAAGGAAGTACGACTGGTGCGCTGTTGTAGACTCTAGAAGAAGAAGAAACCTTTGCATCCTTAAAACAAATCTTACATTTCATACGAAATGATTTCGAAAATGTATGGCAACTCTATACTCGCACCAACACAACAATAAATTGTTCAGCTGCTTTCTGCAGTACATTTTCGTCAGCAACCAAACAACAAAATTCTGTTTTCTACATTTTTTGCTACACAAATTCTCTTCTAAAAAACAAAACCAGCAACAAACAAGTCAAGTCAGCGCTTCACCGACCGCCCACAAATTGCCCAGTTTTACTATGCGCTCTGACGTAGTTTGTAGTATGATTTCCATTTGTACCTTTTGAGCTTGTCTGGTACGAAGCAAAGGCGCACAGAATCACAGAATCGCATATAGTCTCATAGATATCTATGTACATATGTATATACATATGTGAGTGAATTTTGCAACCTAACAAAGCAACTACAACACAAACGGACAATGAAACAAATCTGTATGTCTGTGGGTGGTGCACTAGACAACTCAGCGGCTGCTACAACCGGTCGTGGCTGCATTGTATTGGCAACAAGAACAACAAACTCAACAACAGCAGCTGCCACGTGCCCTCCGCACTGCTGCTACTCGCGTTCGCCCGCAACAATAATAATGCCTGCAATGGCCTGGCCGCATACGT
Source organism: Bactrocera correcta (assembly GCA_027475135.1). Taxonomy (NCBI): domain Eukaryota; kingdom Metazoa; phylum Arthropoda; class Insecta; order Diptera; family Tephritidae; genus Bactrocera; species Bactrocera correcta. The sequence goes on from CM050323.1 coordinate 103,190,010, forward strand.
CTCTACCACGGCACCCACACATTTAACGCTCGAAATCTAAATTTCAAGTTCGTAAATTTTTTTTTTAATTTTTTGCTTTAATTTTCGTACCGATCGTTAGCCACTTTTTGCTGTGACTTTTCAGATTTTTTTGTTGTAACTTTTCAGATTTTTTTTTGTGTTTTCTCCAATGCAATTTTTGTAATTCTTTTTCGCCATTTCACGTGCATTTCGTGTAGTTTCCTGCCAACGTTTTGTGCTAGTTATTTTGTTGTTGGATTTTAGTGAATCGGCATTGCCGCTGCTTTAGTTTACCTTTTGTCGCTCGGTACTACGCTTTTCACTTTGCGCGCACGAGCAGCATTTTTGCAGCGTTTAGCTCCTTTTTCGCTTATCTGGTTCATTTCTGATTGCATGTTTTATACGAGAACCCTTTGTTTTGGCTTATTTTTTAGTTGCCCAGCATTTGGCAAGGTCTTGGCGTATATATTTCTGTATTTTCATCCTTTTTTGCGAGTGGCTCATTCCATTTTTATGGGCGAAAATAAAAATCCAACAAAGTTGCTAATAAAATAAAACAAATGAATGAAGCAACGGCGGAGCATAATTTGAGATAAAGTAAATAGCCTACGGTCCAGGCGAAACGGTATGCAACTCAAGTGACTAAAAGAAGCTGCAAAAAGCTTTTGAGGTCAGCAAGGTAGCTAGCAAAAGGTATAAAAGACAAACGAGTGGTATAATTAAAAGGTTCACAAATTAAAGGGCGAAAATAAAAATTAAGTGAGTTGAAGGAGTTGAGGTGTTTTTTACGAGAAAAATCATGCAAAGTGAAAGAAAAATTAAAATTGTGAAAATTAAAAATTTTTATGGATTTTTAAAGACTTTCTTTATGCGCTTTTGGTATGAAATTATTTTTTTGAAAAAAATTAAATAAAAAATAGTATTACAAAAAAAGAAAATTTTCAAAATTAAATACGTTTATGGATTTTTAAAGATTTTATGCGCTTTTGGTATGAAATCATTTTTTTTTTATTTAAATAAAAATTGTATTACAAAAGCAAAAACCTAAAAAGTAAAGAGTTGAAATAGACTAGTGCGGAAGCCATTGAAAACGATAAAAACAGTAAAAAATTCATAGGTTATTAAAACCCATCGGAAACGAAAAAAAGCTAAAAAAAACATTAAAGAAAAACCAATTTACGAGCGATGTAAGTTCTTGATAAAGAAGGGTAGGGTCGTCGTTGAATTTTAAAGGGTTACCCATGATCTTTATCGATTTTCAGCAAATCTGCGACTTCTATAGAAAAAAGTTATATGGCAAAGTTGTAGGTAATCGAAAGTTCTCTAACTTTTGTATATAGACTTACTTCACATAACCTCAAATTAAATGTGAAAAAATCAAATAAACAATATTTTGGGTAGTTTTTTATTTTTTCTTATTTTAAGGGTTAAGCATGGCTTATAACGATTTTCAACAAAACTACAACTCCTATATGTGAAAAAACAAATTTTAAACAAATTTTGGGTAATTTTCTATTTTAAGGGTTAAGCATGGCTTATAAAGATTTCCAACCAAATAAATCCTTAAAAAAAGTTATAAAATTCAAAATACCAAGATTATGATATTGTTTATATTTTTTTCTTGACCAAATTTTTTTTTTGATAGCAGGAAATTTGCTGGAAACCTATCTTTTTAGGTTCCACTATTTCTTTGGAACATCTCCCGTGAAATTTGTTACGGATACAGATATCTCTCTAAATAAGTATATGTTATAGTGATCCGATATAGGCGGTTCCAACAAATCAGCAGTTTTTTGGTGAGAAAAGGACAGTTGTAAAATTTCAGATCGATATCTCAAAAACTGAGGGACTAGTTCCTATATATACAAACGGACAGACTTTCGAAGCGACAGTCGTACGTAAAGCGACTTAGCTCGTCGTGCTGATCACCTAAACATACTTTAAGAGACTTTGAGGCTTTTCTTCGGTGTTACAAACATACTGGCAAGCTTAATATACCCTGTTTAGGTTATAATTAGTACCCATAAATTATTATGTCATTAGTTATTATTTTCATTAAAAAAAAATTACAAAAAAATTATTATAAAAATCATTATAAAATAATAACAGTTTCTCAAATATATAACTACTTTTCCAAGAAAACGAAAATATTGCCAATCATTTTTGAGCATTATTTGCCGCGGAAACCCAATACCTAAAACCAAAACCACTTACAACAACATTTACTCAGAACTCTTAATGCGTGTCTGTGACACGAGTTTGCAGGCAATAAAAATTCAAAAAAAAAAATAAGAAATAAAAAAACTTTACGCACACGCAAGAAATTAAAGCGTAGAGCAAATCGTGCAAAAACATTCTTGCAGATTTTCAGCTTAAAAATAAAACCGGATCTCAGCCAGCAGCTTCGCGTTTTGTTGTTGTGCCGCCGCTGTCTTGTTTGTGGTTTGCACGTTCGTAATATTGTGGTTTTATATATTATTTTGCACGCTAATTCCTTTTCTGGTTTGCTTTATGTACACGTTTTTGCTTGCATTCGCACTCTTTCCGCGCAATTTTTTTTTTCTGGTGCGTTTTTCGTTTATGTCGTTTCGTACTTTGGGCGCGTCGCCGGTTTGATTTGATAAATTTTATTGCTTCATTAAAAGTTTTCGCCAGTCTGCATATGGCATTTTTTTGTATTGACAGCGACGTAAATTAATTATAATTCATTGAAATTACTACCTTTTCGTGGTACAGAGGTAGACAGTGCGTTGCCGATACGAATTTACTACATTTACCTAAAGGTGCGGCTGGAAGCGGTAATTTGTCATGGACTTTGGTATTCGTTAAAAAAAATGAATGAAATGAAATAAAATAAAATATCAAGCGATGACTGTACATAGAAAGCAAAAGTATTATGGAATAAATTTCTGTAACTACGACGACCAGACACTCATCTTTCAAGCTATGAACAGTGTACGTTGTACACCGTATACCATACCCTGAAACAATCTATGAAGTAAAATTCAGATACTTTACCAAAAAATAAGCTCCATGTAATAATTCAGGGTAACACTTAAAAACTGAAAAAAAATTACTGACCTAATTTTAACAGCACAGCCAAGTTATCACTTCATCACTGGTTTCCGAATTTCCAGTTACGTCGAACCATTTTAGGAAACACAAATCAGGTGCCCTTAACTAAGAAAAGCATGCCTGGCGTACTTATTTCATACAGGCATCCAAGTAATAAACGAAAGAAGAGATGAAACCTTAACAGAATGGCCGAACTATAACATCATTAGTGGATTGGCAATCTCCAGTCACAAGAAACTCAACTATGCTGAAAGACTACCAACAATGCTTCATGAAGGATCATAGAAACGATCCTATTAAGAGGTGAGACCTTCCTGGTTGGGCGCCCCAGCTTCCATTGTCCCTGCATGAGTCTCGATTTCGAGATTGTACAGTTCGTGGATCCATCTTCTTCTACATATATTCATACTCACGCAGACAATTCCAAAGATCTTGCCAAGAGGAGTTATCAAGAACTCTCTAAGTGCTTCTCTAAGTGTTCGTCATCGTCCATATTTCTGCGCCGTATAATAAGACGGGAATGGTGAGAGAATTATAAGGGAAATTTTGGTTCATCGATTGCCTACGTATTCACTATATACAAAGTAGCACTTGTTGGCAAGATTTATTCTGCGCTTTATCTGCAGGCTTAGCTTGTTAATGAACTTTAAGCTGATTCCGAGGTATACAAAGAACTTCACTTTTTGAAATTTATAGTGGCTTAGTTGCCAGGATGCGGGAACTTTTTTTATGTGGTCTCTAGGTTTTGTCTTCGTTAACAAGACCATTCTGTTTCGCTGGAAAAGACTGCACTGCCGGATCTATTGCTATGATCTACTTGTATACCAATATCATCTGCGTAACCCAGAAGAATTGTATTTTTAGTGTAGACACTTAAAGAAAAAACAGCCTGCTGTTGTAAACTAGGCTATAACCGCATAAGCGGTGTCTACGCCAAAAAAGAAGAATATATATTTTTAACTATACATTTTGAAAAAGTTTGCTTACGGAAAAATAATGCCTGCGAAATCTTCAACACAATTTTACCACAGACCTCATTATATTATTATCTAACAAAAGCACCCCTTCATTTCCAGCTTTTGCAGCTGTTCCATTTCCTACTCTCCACAGCTTTGCCACTTTGACAAACACCACACAAAGCACAAGTGTCCAAGGACAATTGAATTAACACAAATGCGTAGACAAAAGACAAAATACTAAGCAGACAAGATAAAGAATAAATTGCTGGCAACAATAAAGGAAAGTTTAAGTGACAAGAAAAGCAAAACCAGCAAATACATACGAGTCTAAGACAGCAATAGTTGTTGTGATTAGATGTTAGAAGATTTGCCCGCAGCATCCATCATTGACAAGCTGACACTTCATTATAACGCCATATTAAGCTAGGCTTGTTACTCTCATTCATATTCATAAGTAATAATACACGGACATACACATAATTAAGACACGTCCATTCTTTATATAATCGGTGTGCGACAGCATTAAACTTTTGCTGCATTTGCTTAAGTCTTTAAGCACAGTGGCAAGTTTGTGGTTTGTGTCAGTCTAGAAAGGACTTAAGACTATACAAAAAAGGCAAAGCCATTTCTAGCCATTAAAGATTATTACACGCGTTCATCTAGAGTTATGCATATCTGTTTAAACCTGTTCAAAATCATAAACCATAACCTACAAATAACTGAGCCTGAGTGACACAAGAGAGGGATGAGAGTAAAAATGGTACTTAGCTAAATCTTCATAGTTTAGTATTAGCTGTAATACCCTAGTGGACGTTGTGCTGCCATAAGTGACTCTTATTCGCCATATACCTTATATGAAAGTGGCAAGTAGATCTAAGCCAAGACAAGGCTCTAAGCCAGATTTAAGTCAAAGTCAAATGCAAAGAAAAATTGTACTCTAAATAAGGAAATAGATTGTATTAGTTAAGCTGGGCTAGAAGAATAAAGCCCATAATCGGCGTATAAAATATAAACAGCTTATAAACTGGCTATGAAACATGCGAGAGCAAGCTACAGTTTTTTATATTATGGAGGCAGCTGAGATCAACAGCAGAGATCATGGCTTCTTTGGTGCTGAACCAGCCTTTATTGTAAGAAAGTTGAGCTAATCGCGGCATTGTTGATAAAAATCAAATAGAGTGACTTTAGCGGTTCGAGCTAAGTTAAGAGTCAACTCCAAATTTTGCAAAGTATCTTAAAGAAAATATATTTTTTTTACTATTTTTGACGCTTATTATTGGCAAATTCTCTGCGGGTCTCGCTCATTGCGTGCACAAATGTATTGGAACCCTGGAATGAGTTAGGACTAAGAAAAACAAGGGAGGCCAAATTGAGAAGGAGCGAGCTGTTGTCCACAAGAACACAAAGTGTGCCGTCCGCTCGTTTTCAGAAAACCTTTTAAAGCAGTGGAAGCATGCCGTTTCCTCACTTTCAAAAAACTATTTTGAGCAATCAATGAGTCCATGTGTGAACCGACACTAATTCTGTGCCGGTAACAGCTAGTGCGAGAGAGCTGGATACAGATTATCACTTTTTCGCTGCAAATTGGCACTTTTTTGAACACGAGCTGAGCAGAAAAGATACATTAATGGAAACAAATTTAAATGGTATTTAAACGATAGATAAGATTTCAGAACATCTCTTTAAAATTCACATAGGTACGCTATAATCTTATGATCTTAATGATTCGATTATTAGCTGACAAATATATGAAAAAAGGTCTGTTGAAAGCTTCAAGTCGTTCAATATAGCCCTTTCGTAAAAATTTTCCACGTCGACTCTAAAGACAGTGTTTCGAAAAATCCGGGTTTCAAGTTTTGGGAACCGCTTTTACGAACAAATCATATTTTCCGTAGTGTTTGAGGTATCAACTTCAAATTTTCGGAAAATATTCTCAATCATAGTATGTAATGTATTTATAATCGAGTTTTTTAAGTTCACAAGTGGATATAACCACTTAAGGCAGTCTGGAAAACTAAGCTCTAAGATCAAAGCGACTCAACTAAATCCGGACCATACCTGGAGACCTTACAACAAGTGCTACTTTGGGGCCAACAAAGACCAAACTCTGCTAAATGGTGCAGAGGCATGAACGATGAGATATGATGAGTCGGCGTTACGAGTTTTCGAAAGAAAGGTTATGGGGAAGATTTATGGTGCTTTGCGCATGGGCAACGGCGAATACTGCAGTCGATGGAACGATGAGCTGTACAAGATATACGACGGCATTGACGTAGTCCAGCGAAATAAGAAATAACGGCACTTAAAACAGTTCAGCTTTCAGAGTATTCGACACAGTAGCCGTTGGGAGAAGCAAAGAAAGAGGAAGACCTTCACTCCGTTGGAATACCAGGTGGAAAAGACCTGTCTACACTTGGAACCTTTAAATGGCGCCAAACAGCGAAAAGAAAAAACGACTGGCGCCCTGTTGCAAACTCGGCAGAAGATTGAACGTACTGCGTATCGACTGTGTTATGAAACCGAAAAACTGTACTGAACAGTTTGAAGATTTGTAGGAGTATGAATACTATGCCTTTTCAACTTTATCGAATAACGAAATGACGAAATTTCGACTGCTGGCTATAACAAAGAGTTAGTCTCCACTTATGGTATGTGGTGCGACCCCAAATGTAACAACCCACGTGGTCCCTTTAAGTGGCATGGTGTCCAAAAAGAGTATCGCCGTAATACCAATTAAAAACCATTTTATTTTCCACATTATTTAATTAGACTTTTCGTACGCGCTAACGAGTATACACCACACCATCCGAAGAATTTGCAATCGAATTCGCGCCATTCGTGCTATGCATTCCATGCACCTTTTGCAGTTAATGCTTAGTTACTTAATCAGTCTGTGTGGCTAAATTGCACTTTGATTAGAAATTGAGTAACCAGCGAGGTAATCACCTAAATATGTATACATACATACACATGGTTGCCGGTGTACAACAATAAAAACTACAGGTATTGCATGCCTGGTCGGCACTAGCACAAAAGCAAAGTCAGCAGGCCTTATGAGCCGACACACGAGCGCATACTTTTTGTGCATACTGTATACTGTCGATATGTATGACTGTGTAGTATTAAGCCTGTTGGAATGGGTGCCTAACTAATAGCCTTTTCTGTGCAAGAAATGTGCGGCAAGAACGTGTTTTTTATATTTAATAGATTGGCAATAATCGGTCAAATATATATACATATATTATATATGCTTCCATGTGCGTGTGTGTAATGGTAATCATAAAAAATAATGTTAGTACAATTTCATTTGCTGCTGGTATGGTCGCCAACTACTTCATAGCGGCACAAAAAACCGCAGCAACAACAAAAGGCAGCTGTAACAACCACATACAACAGCTAAGCGAAATGTAGCAACAGCAACAGCGTGCGCGACCCGCCATCGCCACCAACAGCATCACACCTTCATTTTCTAATTTAATGCAATTTCACGTCAACACAACAACTTTAATTTTGCCCATCATAAATCATGAAAAACGCCAAGAAAACCAGCCAAATGGCCACGAGTTGTTGGTAGAAAAAGAAACTGCACTACAAATGAAGTAGTTACTTGCTAAGAATATATGTATGTATGTAGGCATGCGCGTCTGACAGCAAAGTGCAACATTGCAACAACATATAGGTATGCAGCTATGTTGTTGCCTAAGCCTTGTATCTGTCAAGCGCTATGTGGAGCCTGCTCTTAAAGCGCTGCTGACCGTCATCTCACGTTGGTTATTGGACAGACAAGTTTATGTGGTTTTTTTACCGACAACAACTCGTTCATAGAATTCAGTTCGGGCTTCACAGGAACGTCGCATAAGTGCAGCCCCGAGAGGGAGGTGAAAATTCGCGCTGTGGCATAAAGCAAAAAAATATATATTATATTAAAAGCTCGACATTAAAATAATTTACACTCCTATAAGACATATATTGCGGCTTAATAAACTCGCTGGTGGCGTTAATTGAACAAAGAAGCAGGTTTTAGTTGTGTTACGAAAATATAGTTTGGGTTTTGCCGAAGTAACGAACACGCCTTTCAAAAAATAAAGCTGCGTCGCAGTGGAAAAGTACATCTGGTATACCGAATTTTTGTTTCCGTGCGATGGTAAAATAATATTAAAAGGAAATCTAAGCAAATGGAGGCTTTCATAAGTGATCGAAGGGGACGATTCCTCAACCTTTTTCTCCTGAACGATGAAATCTTATAACTGATGACCCGGAGATCAACGAAGAAATGAAGCAGGCTGAAATCAAGTGCAGCCTAAAAGAAAAAAAGGTGCAATTTTTGGCTTGGGACAAAAAGTAGGTGTAAATGGTCGGGCCCTTTCGTCACTCAAATGGTGCCATATCTCCGATCCAACGTTCTCGAACACGTTTAGCAGGAAAGAGGCAGTGTTAACCAGAGAGCAAACCGAGGGTACACACGAAATAGAAAAAAATCAGAATCACTTAATCGTGCCGCTCATAGACCGCTGGTGCAATGAAGTTGACAGTTCTTGACCGGTTAAAACCCCAGTCCGACCTGATTGTCTTGAAAACCGATAAAGACCCCTGGCCGACATGAATGAAGGAAGCTGCCAAACGTGTGGGAAAAAACTAGTGGTGGACTTCAGCAATATTTCATCGGTGCTTAAGGTGAATGAAGGTTATCGCTTAGTATATCTGGAACATGCGTTGCGGTTACGCACACCCAAGACGATCAGGACTGCTGCAGTGCAGCAGAGTGAGTACAAGGATGGTTGACAAAAAGCAAGCTGGAAAACTTATACACTGGGATTTTTTTCTACGTTATTTTGAATTACAGAAGCACCGTTATATACACCTAACTGTCATTTCATATGCCCTTACATATAAAGTCGAAGTGTTCCGCGCGCTATGTGACTTTGACGTTTATTTTTAATGCCAACGGCTGACAGACAGATTGGCGTTTGATAAGACGCACAGCGTAATTAGAGCGCCACTATTGTTGTTGTGCAAAATCGTTGCAGTTTTTCATAATTTTTTCAAATGACACATCCGTTTTTCTTAGCAAATTTTATTCACGATTTGCCAAGGTGAACGCAATGTGGCACCTCAGTCTACTTATAATCAAAAGGAAATGGGAGACAATAGTGTCTGCGCATAGAGTAGCAACAGCAGCAACAACAAATGACGCAGAACAATTTATCTAACATTTGCAAAGAAATTTTCGTTGTTTGAGCATGACTCTTGCCGCGCATGCGCGCATCTCAGCAGTGTTGCACCGCGAGTGCCGCGTCATTATTATTAATGGGCGCGGGGCAAGCAAGTAGCATTCAGCCAGCCAAGTTCATACATGTGTATGTGTGTATGCGCGCAGCAACAACAGTAAAGCAGCCATGTGCCAACAACAGCAACGTGACATGCAATACAATTGCTGTCAATCGCTATTGTTCGCTTGAGGAATTTCGCAAAGGCGGATGCGCGTACATGGCAGGCGACGCGCTGCAGCAAGTGCGTGCGTATGTTGCATGCCACAGCAAAATAAAAATAAAGAAACAAAGCATAACAGCAACAAAGCGAGTAACAAGCAAGAGCAACACCAGCAATTGGCAATGACGTTGCGTTCGTCGTTAAGACGTTGACAACGCCACGACAATGACGCCGCTGATGAGGCAACAACGCGTTGCCGCACCCTTTTGCGACGTGCGTCGTGCGGCGCGCGTTGCGTTAACTGCGCGCGCAGGCATTTCGTAGTGTCATTAAAACTATTACTATTATTATCGGCGACGATTTAGTTGTGTGTGTGTCAGTGGCAGCAGTTTTTGCTTTTGCCGATTTTTCGCAACACTTGCAACAAATACATGCACGCATATGTGCGTTGTTGCGCAAGCGTTGATTGACCGGCATTTTCATTGCGGATACGCGGCCAACACACGCGCATGCTCAACAAAACATTCATAAATATGAAAACTAATAATTTACTCTAAGAATGCAGGTGCCCAATATGGCACAAGCGGTTGGCCATTGCCGTTGAGTGACTGGGTCGCTGCTATGAATGTTCAAGTGGCCAATGGAGAACAACAATGCAAGAATACAAACATACGTATGTGTATCACTCGCCAGCGTATAAAAAATCATAGCTGAGCGTGCGATTTGCCACGCATTGCCAACATTCATATGTAATAAGCATTTATATGCGTTCGCATGCCGTCACGTGGGACTCTAATAAATGCTAAAATACATATAAACACACAAATACATACCAGCGCCTAATTGGGTCCTTATGCCATTATCGGCGCGCTTACATAATTAAAAGTCATAAATATATATATATTGATCTACTCTTAATTGGCATAACTAGCATTACTTATGCTAAATTATACAAGTACCATAGCTAGTACATGCTACGCATGCCCTTTAAGGCAATCAATCAGACGAAATATGCTTGGCGTAATGCTAGAATGTGATCTTAAAGAGTCTGACACGTTCTAATTAGTGTTCAATCGTTATGGCATTTTTTCCAAATGAAAAGAATATAAAAATAAAAGCGGAAAAATGTGGCACGAAAATATGTGTGGCGACAAATTAAGACCGCCTGCGGTGGTGTAATAGCACTGCAGTGCGCTCCCGCTGATGCTTGCCGCACATTCCCATACATTGGCATTACGAGTGTTTGACAAATCGTGCTATGCTGTCAAGGCTTGACGTATGTGGATCTGGCAAGCTCTTAAAAGGCTGCTTATGATTATGAATATGTACGTTTTTGGCACTGTCCTACCAAGTATCGTTGTCTATATGCCTTTTAACAACCAAATACGCAATGTAGCAACGTGAGAAAGGCGTACAATGTTGTTCGACCAGCGACCAGCATAACTTCCTCTGGCGGCAGCTGAACAACATTTCATTGCAGCTCACTTGAAAATTAGTCAAAACTAGATAGCTTTGCTTAGACCAATTGTCTGTAAGGCTACTTATGTATTTGCAAAAATAGGAAGACAAGTCACTCACGTTCTTTTTAAGGAAACATAAAGGTTTTCAATATCAAAAAATGTTGCCTATGGATATGATCGGAGTTCTCTTTCTATGCTGAAATGAGACCCACATTATAAGTTTCCATCAAGTTTGCTTCCAAAAAAACATTTTACTATTTTAATAACAAAATAGTTACATTATAGTTATGAATAGTAGTGGTATTTGGTTGGGTTTTGTTAATGACAGCATCCACCCCCATGGTATTAATGTTTTCTAAAACATTTAGTAATTACTAAAGTAATTGTAATTGTAATGGTTACAGTAATGTTAGTGAAAATATTAACATATTTTGACATACATAAGTAATGAAAATTTAATAGTTTTGTTTGAAAGTAATCATAATTGTAATGATTACAGTACTGGTAGTTCCACACGAAAAATTATGACGATGGTAATGAAAATTAAATGGTTGAATAATTGAAAGTAATCATATTTGTAATCATTACAGTAATGGTAATGAAAATATCAATAAGTATATTTGTCCAAGAAATCAGCATTTGCATTACTAATAAACAATTAGATGCTAATGTTAGTGATAAGGGCCATTATTCCATTAAAAATAGCAATGATTATATTGTAACGGCAATGGCAAATTAGAGTAATGGTAGTTCCACTCACAACAATTATGATAAGAGTAATGAAAATTAAATGGTTATATCTGAGAGTAATGATTAAAGTAATGGTAATGAAAATTTTAACAATTATGCATAAGTAATGAAAATATGAAGACAAATGTATGTCCAAGGGATTACATATTATTACATTATTTGGAAGCATTATTTGGTAAAAAATAGTAAAATTTTATGAAATCAGTTATGAGAATTGTAATGATTAAAGTACTGGTAAAAAAAAAAATGTATTGTACTGTTAATGAACTTAATTTACAATACAAAAAATCCAATGAATGCCAGGTGTACACGGCGATTATAAAAATAAAAATTGGTACTGACAATAATATAGCAATGGTAATTGTTCTAGCTATGGCTTAAGTTATTTTATAAAAATTATATCGATAGCAATTATGACAAAAGCTTTAACAATTTTCCGTTTATATCCGTGGTGAGAAAACGGTTGGAGTAATGGTGATAATTATGGAAATATAATGTAACTGATAATGGTAATTATAATAATTAAATTGGTAACACTGTGTACCACTTAATTACAACTTAAAGTTACATTTATGTTGCTATAACTACATATTGTAGTATTAATGCAATTCATAATTATTGAGTTATTTTTAATTACATCTAGCAATTAAGGTCGCGGTAGTGGAGTTTAAATAAATTACAACAATTTCGTTAAGGAAAATCTGCAAGCATTGCAACACTTACCAGCTCTTGATTGTGTCCGATCTCAAACCATCGAGAAGCACTGAAAAAGAAAGAAAATGAGAACTTAAGAATATGAGCAAAAAAATTACATACAATTTTAATTCTAAGCGGGAATTCGCCAGCAGAACTCGTAAATACAACAACAGCAAACAGTGCTGCTACATATAGAGTAAAGGTACTATTCTGAGGACCGATCAGTCAGTCGCAAGTTATTTGTTGCGGTAGTCAATCGACCATGCAGTCAACCAAGCAATCAACCGTGCGCAGTCACCAGTCCAGATAGCTGGGTTAGCTAGACGGTGAAGCAGCGAGTCTACTTTATAATCACTGGTAATTGCCACAATAGCCACAAAGTACTTTTTATATTGCTGGTTACACAAACAATAGTTTGCCCGGCTAGCAACAACAGCAGCAACGTCATAGCCATCAGGTGTCACAGGCGACACATTCCATGCAACATTGTCACAATGCCACAGCGGCATTGAAAGATTGCCAGCGCAGTAATAATATTGCCATCAATTCTCCTGAAGTTTTAATTTTTTTATTCTTTATTTTTTGTTGTTTTCTTTTCAATAGTTTTTTCACCACAACGATTTAATGAAGTGTTAACAATGTACGAGTGCAAAGGAAAGTCATTAAAAGTTGGCAATTGCTGCCTGTATCTGTATGTGTGCTTGCTTTACCAGCAATTTTTAAGTATAAATGGGATAATTCTACTTGGCTTCCTGTATTTTAATTTTATTATATTTTTTCTCCATATTATTTAACTTTTATTTTTATCTAATCAACCTCTTTGACTTCACGACGTTATCAATCGCTGATATTTTGCTGGAAAAATACGCCACTCATTCATAAAAATCTTTCACTGAAATATACAAAACAAAAAAAAAATGCAAAAACCCATTTTATTACCAACAACAACACTTCGCTAACCCGCCAACACTTTGCGATTTAAACATTCAAGTGCACATTTATCTAATCTAAAGTCTAAATACCATTTAGCCAGCACACGCGCAGCGCAAGCAACGGCAATACATACATATGTATGTATCCGATTTATGTAGTAAATAAACTAATTATGTACGCGTCCATATGTATGATAGCAATTTACATATTTCTTATCGCCACCACAGCATACATTTGCATACATTTTATAAACATTTTTATGAGTAAAAAATATTTTTTCTTGTTGTTTTGCATTTTATCACTGCTTATTCTTTATTTCTGCTCTTTAACATAAAGCTTTTATCTTCTATTTTCGTTGTTGTGTGCCTATTTCGCTCGAAATTTTAAGAAGCAGTCGTGGCCGAGCGGTTAAGGCGTCTGACTAGAAATCAGATTCCCTCTGGGAGCGTAGGTTCGAATCCTACCGACTGCGAAGCAGTAAAGTTTTTTTGACGACTTTTTTCGGAGAAGTCAAAAAAAAAAAAAACATTTTACTTCTTTTTGTGAGTTTTTTGGGGCGGGTGTTGGCCTTAAGGTAGAAATTTTATATCCTGAACAACGCTGAATCTATAGTTTTCTACGAAGTTTTTAACACACGGAAGGAAAGTTGACCCTATAAAGTATATGAACAGGTATATTGAAACGATCAGCATGATGAGCTGAATCGATTTAACCATGTTTTGTCTGTCAGTCCCTCAGTTTTTGAGACATCACACACTCTTTGAGATATCTGACTGAAATTTTACTCGTACATACGTCATTTTTTGGAACCGTCGAAGGCGAACCACTTTAGAATATATTTGTAGCTTCCATAGGAACTTATTGGTAAAAAGCAAGTCCTTCAGTGGCAAAATATTTTATATGACAAGATATCTTCATAAAATTTGGAATGGAAAGTCACCGTACACATTACTCAGATCCCCACACATTATTTACTTGTCATTCAAAGAGAGCGTTCATCGCTCAGTCAAGATAGAGATCTTCAAAATAGATAATTTTCATAATTAAGGGGCACACCTAGTGTGAAATTTTCAAAAAATCGATTTTTATTTTTTTTTTTTTCATATTTCAGACCAAAAACGACCAAAATTTTGGGTAAAATTCGACTATTTTTTTTTTAAACGCCGCTATATTGTAAATTTTGGACTTTTTTTATCGTACAGACAATATTATCTAGTTTAATGAGAATTTTTTTTTAGATTTCATCCACGGAGAAGGCCGGAATCACTGCAGGACCTTTTTTTCACTCCGTTGGAGACCAACTATAACTTAAAAAATATTTCATTTTTTTCTTCAAAAATTTCACTGTATATTCTTGAAACATGTATAAATATATTCTTAAAATTTTTAAATAATTGATAAAATATTTTTTTTAATAAAAATTCCCAAAAATCACCTTTTTTGAGGTCATCACACTAGGTGTGCCCCTTAAGTAAATTTAAGTCGACTTGAAAGTTATTTATATCAAATAACGAGACTAGAGGTTAGGTTAGTCTGATAGGCTAATGAGCCACGCAAAGACTAGATCATTTTTATAAATATAATCCTATATCTATCTCGATAAGTTTTAGATGATAAGTACAATCTCCATCCGTAGAAAATTTGATACAAAAGCGATTTTTTATTAAAAAAAAGTCGACCGTTCTCATAGATAGAAATGTATTATAAACAAATGTAAGTTATACATACACATAAATTTAAAATAATTTGGCACTCACCCTTTTTTACTTGTCTTGGCAATGCTACTCCACGCGCTACTTCGTCCAGTCCGTCCACTCGAAGTAAGCCAATCGCGAAACGCATGAACGCACATACATATGTATGTATGTATGCAGCCACAAACGAACCCGAGCGCGCACTTAAAGAATTTGCACAATATGTACTTACACCCGTAATTTCGAGAAATTTAACGCATTACGACTTTCACGATACTATTTTTTTTGCACTTAATAACGATTTTAACTTTAAATTAAATAAAAAACACTATTTAACACTTTAAACAAATACTTTTCACTAATTTTAACAAATATTCGCCCGATCAGTCAAGAATTATGCTCACACACTTTCATTACCACTTGTAATTAATATTTTTACTGTTACATTGCATTCCTCAATTGGAATAATTCAGCTGATTTTCCCTTAATTTCTCTTTCCACGACTCTAGCAAATTCCAAACTCTTTTAAATTCTTTCTCAGCTCTTGAATATCAATTATTACATGCATAAAACTTAGTTTGAAGGTCAACTCGGAATATTAAAAAACTTGGCAACAACAATGCAAACAATCATAGCATCACTCATTAGTAATGAGTCATTACCATTGCTCCAAATGTTGAGCACGCAGCTAATACCCCTACTGAGCACACAGCTTATGTCACGCAAATGTATAAGAATATGATCGTATGTGTAGCGAGCGCTATATTGATACGCAGGTGTAACACTGTTAGAAGTAAGAGCGAATAGCTGATAAAGAGAACTTTAAAAGCATAAATGCACTTACATATGTAAAGGCAAGGGATTGCTGGCAGGTTTGATGTGAGGACGAATTTGAGATGAAGAAGTGTTAAGAAATCATAGTTGCAGCGATGTTAAGAGTATGTAAAGTGCGTTGCTGTCAATTTTATATTACAATAACAACAAGTGAAGAAAATATACATACATACTCGTATGTATCTACCTATATATCATATAGTAAATAGAAGAAAATGAGAACAAAAAGACCACAAAATCATATTTGTCATGAAATCGCATCCAATAATTTAAAGCATATGATCAACTAAAAATCTCTAATATGCAGATCTAAAGATTTCAAAGCATTTTTCATAATCGGACAGTAGTTATAATGATTGTCGTCTTTCTAACAAACCTTATGTGGCCTATTTCTGGCTGAATCGCTTCAATAAGCAAAATCTGCGTTATTGGTGGCAACAACCCACACATATTCCATAAGTCATCATTACATACCAAAAAATTACGGTTTGGTACGCTGTATGGGCCGGCGGCGTCATTAGGCCGTACTTCTTACTGTGAATGAGAACAGCTACCGCTTAATGATAACCAAATATTTTTGGCCCAAATTGCTTGATATGGATTTGTACAATATGTGGCGCCACACAGCGAATGTCACAATCGATTTATTGAAAACCAAGTTTGGTGAACGTGTTATCTCACGAAATGCCCCAGTCAATTGAACGCCTCGGTCGTGCATTTTGACGACCTTAGACTATTTCCTGTGCGGCTACATCAAGTCTATGGTCTACGCCGGAGATTTAGCTCCGTGTGGTTCAATTTGTCCCCCGAACTGAAGTTGCTACTCCATGTAACCCGTTTTCAGTCGATAGAGAGATTAAAGAAAATTCGCTCATGAAGCTGAAGGCCATCCCAAAAAGTGGTTAGGAAGTGTTTCCAGGACTGGAAAAATCATTAGTATAAGTGTATTACATCTGATGGGTTTTAATTTCTAGGCGACAAAATAAATATTTTGCATTTTATTTACAATTTCCGAGTACTTCTTTGTCACAATGTATAAGTCAGAAGTGATAGGATTACTTCCTAGTTAAGAAACTATCAGATTTTTAACAAGACTTTAAGATAATGAGTAGGCCAAGAATCAGATGGAAATGTTGTCGGAGGAATTGTCTTAGAAGAGAGATTATTTCCTTCCCTCCTTTCGTAAAGCCTAAAATTTTGTGCTTACTATTAATTTTTCTGAGAAATTATTTTACATATTTCAGAAAATTAATCTCTTAAATATCGGAAATTAAATACATACATATGTCCCACACAAAGTTCTATTAAACTTAATTAAGTCATATGACAACTCATATAACCCTATTCAACTGCCAACTCAAGTGCCAAATCACATCCATACATCTGTGTGCGTATGTACATGCAACACTGAAAAAATGTCAATTACTGTTTTTCTATTGAAACTGCGCTCTCTAGAAAGCACTAATTAAGGAATTACAACAAAGCAAAACACAAAAAACTGACTCATATCCATAAGAGTCTTCTGTGCAATACCTGCTGCTCTAGGGAGTGTTGACATAGAAAGTACCTTCATTTGTGCGCCATTGTACAGCTTTAGGGGGTCGACAACACATGCAACATTGCAACAAATTGGCAAAATAAATATGAAACTAAGCTAGGCATATTTGAGATGCAAGTAAAAAGCACTTCAAAAAATATGAACGCATCAGCAGTGAGGAGGAGAAAATTCAGTGTTGTAGTTGTCTAAATAAAATAGAAACAATTTGTGTTGTTACGAGGGTTCCCTAAATCGGACGGAATTATAAGGAGAATATGTTTTGAAAGAACGGTGATGGCAGAATGAAGCAAATAAAATGAATTTAGACCCGACTCATGGCCAAGATCGACTTCCTGCGCCTTCTGCGAGTTCCTTATGACCTAGAGTAGAAGGCGAGAGACCTAATGTAATACTTCCACTGATTCAAGTTCATCTGGCCACAATTGTGGTAACTCTCACTGAACACTGTTCAATGAATACCTGAAGCAGTAGAGCTAAAAATCTTGTCGGACAGTAGAGCTAAAATCTTGTGAAAGTTGTATTGAGAAGGGTGAAGTGGAGCATAATACCAAGACTGAAAATCTTGACAGCTTTACCATTGGTGAAGCTGGAGACATAGCCGAAATTGACGTCATTGACAAATTTGTGATAGACTCAAGGCGATTTGTCCTGTTCTAGCGGTCTTATAACCCAGTATATATAGGAGTTTTTAGCTACCACAACGGACTAGCGTTCTACTAAGCTGTCCAAGTGAGATCCCAGTTAGAACCGACATCTTAATCTAACCTAACCTAATTTCAAACCAAGCTGTCAGTGTCACCAGTGTCTTACTTCAAGTTTTCTCAGAATTTACTTAGTGAGACTAAGGCACTCCGATCGCAACAGTGGCGTGCCTACACCTCTCCATGGTCATTTGATGCTCTAAATTTTTAGATTTGCTAGGTTATCCCTCGTAAGTCTCGTATGTGTACCTCGCAAACTCTCGTCATGACTCTTGTAGCAATAGCTTCGAGTGTTTGCATAATGCATAAACAGCCGTTAAGTGCCCCTGGGGCAACATATAGTACAAACGCACTTGCAAATCATTAAAAATAAAAAATTCGTAATAAACATTTGCGATTTCTTTGCAAAGCTTTCGCAAAAGCCTAACTGCATATATACAGACGCAAGCAAATCTTTATATTTATTTCACGGTGTATAATGTATTTAATGTCCAACACGTGCAGCTTTCTTTTCTGCATTGTCAAAATGTGACCAAGCTTAAAAATTCTGCGAAAAAAATCTTCATTTCGCGCATTTCACTCTGTTTATATTCGCAGTCAAGCACTGTGAACCACTTGTCCGTAGCGCTGTAATTGGGTAACATGACTTGGTCAAGAGGTGCACGCTCCACTACAGGCATTTGCTACACAAATTAAGAATAAGAAAGTAGGTGCACTCGGTATATGCAAGCACGCCGAAGAAGAAACGTATGTGTATAAGTGTCCTGTAGCGAAAATTTCAAGGTGCCCTGTCGGAAAATTTAACTGAAAGAATGAGTTTAGTTTCCAAGCTCCAGAATTTTTTCAAAGCCTTCTCAGATGAGACCCGTTTCTGGCTTAATAGCTTCGTCAACAAACAAAAATGCCACTCTAGGCGTTTACCGAACCCCGTGTGGTTCAGGAAAGACATAACCAAAAAATCATAGTTTGGTCTGAATGGTGGCATCATCGGGCCTTATTTCTTCCAAAATGAGGCAGGAAATGTTGACAACATTAATAGAGAGCGTTATAACTTGATGTTGACTGACTTTTTCCCCGAATTTGATGAAATTGACGCGGATATTTTAAGTTAAAACATGGACACATAGCGTGCAAAGTTTGACGACTTGATAGTTTCGAGAAATGGCTCAGTCAAATGGTCTCCCACACACTATGGCAGAAATTTTAGCTGAAATGCTACACCGGGGCGTCAAAATGGACGTAAAAGTATGGAGATATACAAACAAAATCTATGCAGCATTTCGGCCGAAATTTTGTTCACATCACAATTGATTTAACATTACGCCATGCTTTTTAGTAGACCCTTTACCATGGAAGAATAAATCAGACCTGTCATCTAAGCATCTAGTATAATATCTGTCAAAATGCTTCAAATTTCCTGCAGGGTAGTCATGTAAGTTACTATATAGGTACGTAAGCTTGAAGTGAAGTCAAGAGTCCCTTTATTTACTTCGCTGCACTTAAGACTTGAATATCTTTTTTCGCTTGAACTTATTTATTTGACTCGAATACCCTCACTTGCAATGCTCTGCATTTGTTTGCTCTGAAGCGGAGCCTGAGTTGTACAGAATTGCATTTGTACGCCACAACAAATAAGAAAAAAGAAAGTGAGAAATGAATTAAAGTTGCGCTTTGGTGTAAGTATTTAGCTTGAACTAAATTTACGACGTGTTTACGATGTTCAAAATTATAGGTTTCACACTAATGTAGCGCAGCAACGCAAGCCGGTGCGTGGAGAAGGGAAGCATGCATCACATTGTATTTCTCTAGTTGTTGGTATTAAAGGAAATGGTGGTGCGAGCATGCGGCACCAGTGGAGTCGAACATTTCCAAGGTGTGCGTGGGCAAAAAGGGTGGAATCGCAAAGAATTGTTGAATGTGGACTGGGGTTTTGTGCAGCAAAGCATACATCTTGCAATTTGTGATAAATGAAAGCAGTAATACTAGTGCTATAAGAAAACAAATATATATTGCCATCAAAAAAGTCTGTGTGTCTCGCTCTCACTGTGTCAAGCACTATCTGCGACCATTTGAGAATGAGGTTACCAACAAATTTTGGATAATGACTAAGTGACTAAATATTAAAACAGAGGAGGAATATTTAATTCTCGTCTAGAAGAGCTCTCCATCCTTTCGATTCATAACGAAAAAGGAAAAATATTTCAAGACAAATAGATATAATAACGGCTCTAAGTAGGCATAAGGTCACAATTTTAATGGTTACAAAAATATCATCGGGGTGCCCAGTCATATAGATCCTTCAAGGTTTGCTTAAAGCAAAAACCCTTAGATGACGATCACGTGGCTAGGAACACTAGCAACTCAAAGCAAACCACAATGTTATTTTTGGGTGGTGTTGAGCAAGGGCGGAGGAGATGAAACGCTATAATATTATCTTTGCGAATGCCCAAGCCTTTAACTGGATGAGACGGGATATATTCCACGGCTCCCAATGCTCCAACTTATAAGACTTAA
Organism: Bactrocera correcta; assembly: GCA_027475135.1. Lineage (NCBI taxonomy): Eukaryota > Metazoa > Arthropoda > Insecta > Diptera > Tephritidae > Bactrocera > Bactrocera correcta. The sequence goes on from CM050323.1 coordinate 103,210,614, forward strand.
GCCAGCTGGGGTGGAAAATAAGCTGGTTATTCGCCAAATATTCTGAGTTGTTGGATAAGGCTGAAATCGGTTACCATCCGGAAATACAAGGGGCCTAACGACGGCCTAAGTGCGACCGCATGCGATCTTTGATTTTTTTTGAACCTTTTTCCATCACAAAAAGGCGTTTCTGGTAATGTCTTCAATTTCTTCAATTGCAAAATGACAAATGTATTCCAAATTGGTCAACAGAAACCGAGGGTTATCACCAAAATTGTTACCTTCGGGTGAAATTAAGCATACTGGTCTAGAACTAAAATGTTTTTCTTCGACTTCTTAAATAAGAAATATGTATAATTAAACAGACAATTTCTGTCATCTTCCTCCTCCTGCTTCCGACTGCCCTCCCATTTTGTTGTACAATTTTCACTTGAATAATTTTTTCTCTCCCTCACATACTCTTTGCAGCTTCCAATTAAATCGCTAATAACAAAACTATATTAAATTAGTTTTAATCATCATGAATATTAAATTTTTTCCATACAATGACTTAAGATGCCTGTAAAAAATAATCATCGAAGTTTCATGGAAAACCTCACAACAATAACACGACGTCCACTGCATACATAAATAGGAAAAACCGAAGATAATTACTTACTCGTAAGTGACTAAACAGTCAAACAACATTAGCGGCGGTGACCGGTAGCTGCTGCTGGCGAAATCGCGAAAAAAAATTTTCGCTTAATCCGCTTATGCTGCCAGTCAGCATGCCGCAGGCCGCGAGTGCATTTCGTTTACGACGTGCAAGCAAGCGAGCAATAATTGTATGAGTAAGTATTTTGCATAAATTTTAGTATAAATTAAAATTGCATGGCAAGTTTTTATGCGCCAAACGATTGGCGGTGTTATAGATATCGTATTTTTTATCGTTATCGTGTTTTCCGTTATTTAGAATTTTACACTTTTATGTAAAAAATATTTATATTCTTCTTCTATGACACTATAATCGTGAGTCGGCCAGGGCCGAGAACGCAAAACTTCGCCAGGTACCTCTAACTTTTGCGAGGTAAAACAAGTTGTACGAATAGATCCCAAGTGCAGACAGGTCGCTATAGACTTGTCCCTTAAAACAGATGAGTGGTCATCCTTGCTTCCGTTGTGCACCTATGGGTCTCGAATCGAAGTCGCTTTATGTTGAAGCATCATTTTCCATACGAGCGGCATGACCTAAGCAGGCCATTCATTGGATTTTTATGCACTCCACTATATCCATGCTACAGAAGAGCTCATACAGTTCATGGCTCCATTTGTTTTACGAAATTCATCACTCACGCGAACGGCTCTCAAGACCTTTCTCTCGAAAGCTCCAAACGCTTTCTCATTTCAATTCATCATTGTACATGTTTCTGCGCCGTATAATAGGACGGCAATATTGACAAACCGAGAGTTGGAGATGGAAGAGAGTGGCCGAAATGCGTGAGTACGAAAGGCTGGCAGAAAAGATGCGGCGACTAACAGAAGGTTAATCTTGTAAAACCTCCCGAAGTGATTTAATTACTGATGCCCAGCGCACACTAAAATTACGGAGAGAACACTTCTCCCGCTTGCTGAATGGCAGCGAAAGCATAACAGGGATGGTGAATTCGATAGTTTAGCGAATTATGAGACAGCGGCTAGGCGCTGGCTAAGTCATGTCGTCCAAATAGATGAGAACACTCTAGCTCTGAAAGTGTTGACGCAGTATCCGCCAGAGGAAGCAGAGGAAGAGGACGGCCTCCACTCCGTGCGAAAGACCAGGTGGACAAGGGCTACACTTGGAATCTTCTATTGGCGACAAACAGCGAAAAGGAAGAAGGGCTGGCGAGCTGTTTTAAACTCGGCTAAAAGCATAAGAAGAAGAAGAATAAAGAGTAGGCGAATTTTTTGTTCGTCAAGAGAGGAAGCTGCTTTTCAATTGCCTTCTGAAGTTGCAACTGTTGACAAGTGTTATTCTGCGCTTCCTCTCCAGGCTTATATTATTTATATAATCTCTCAAAAATATCAAAAAATGTATTGAAGTTTGGATGACACTATCCAGGTTTTTAGCGTGTAAAAACTACACAATCAGAGGTTCAAAAAATATTAACTAAAGCTTGAAAAGGACGCTCTCATGATTTTTTTTCATCGTCTGTATTTTCTGGTCTCTATCTAAGCTGAAATTCATCTCGATGGGCTCGAATATGCTTACTAGGATTAATATCAAATTTCTCTCACATCTGAGCACTTATACAGTGACTCTCGTAGGATATGGATTGATATGGTATACCCACACCCTATACCATAATAATATGGTATATTTCCACCATATTAATATAGTATACCCACACTATATATCATCTGCTATATATATAAAACAAAGTTGTGTTAGTTACACTATTTATAACTCAAGAACGGCTCAACCGATTTGGCTGAAAATTGGTGGGGAGGTAGCTTAGAAGATAGTTGGCATAACCTTTCTAGTCGACGTTTTCGTCTTTCCACGCCTGAGAACCGCTTACTTGCGAGGTACCCACTTTGCACAAAGCTTTCGCCTCTTTAGAGCATCATTGTCCTGGTGCTCATTTCGCCTGTTTCCAGCTTAGCAAACATCTTTTCAACTGTGGATTCCCCTGAGCCAGAATTCAACAGTATTTTCCCCCAAAAAGCAATGCTTTATTAACGCACGAAATGCTTCATGATCCATTTTTTTGTAAACTAACACAAGTTGCTTCACATAGCATTCTTGTGAAGCAACTTGTGTTCGCATTAACTAATAGTTATAATCTAACTAATAGAAATCATATAGATGGTAGCTTTAGTATTATCTACGTACATATTAGCCACAGTGAAGCGTTGACGGTTCCTCTAGTAATATTATAAATCAAAAAAATAGAAATTCCAGCCCTTCGTGTGTACCACAAAAAGTGCGAGAAAAACCAAAGAGCATCATTCATTAAATCTCGTCGTCATATTAAAACTGAATTGTCATCGAAATTTATCGCCACAGTCACGCGGCCACTTTCCTCATTCTTCGCTGCTCATTTTCTACAGCGCTGCTTTTGGTGTGGCAGCAAGGGCGCTTGTAACAGCGTTGCGCTCACCTTTTTGATGTTGTAATTAGCCACTTACTTCCTACTCCGCCTTGCGCTTTTTCATAAAAATTTTTCTTTGAATTTCCTCGCACGCGCTTTATTGCGCTTGTTGGCTTTGTTGTTGTCATGCATCAATTTCGCATTTAGCTTCAAGTGAATTGAGCACAATGAAGTGGCCAATTTGCCACACCCCTTTATGAGTTTGCGCGCCCACACCGACCAACTGCAACACAAGCAAATACGATACAAGCAGCCACAAAAACAACAAAGGGAAGCAGCAGCAACAGGCACAAAAGACCGCCACAAAACCGCAAAAAGTGCAGCCGCCATATTGCAACATGCCAGCGCGCGCTCCTCAATGCAATGCAATGCAACGCTGACTCTGGCAAACAAAGCGCAAGCATGCCATTGCAGCTGCGCTGGCCAACAACAACACACACAGCGTCGCAGCGGCGGTTACTGTGCGGCCCCTTTGGGTGGTTTTTGACACGTGTCGCATTTGTGCATTTGTCAGCAACATCTTTGCGTGCCAACTCAAGTGTTGCACCTCAGCGCGTTGGGCGCTTCGCTGCACTTACTCACAAGCACTTCCATGTATGTGTGTATGTGTGCGCATATGTGGCACACACAAATCATCATTTAGCAGCGGTCGCAGCGGTGGCCGTGGTTGGTGCTGCCTTAAACCACACAAGCTTGGCAGGGGCCTCTCAAGGCGTCACCTGCTGCGCGCTCTGCCCGCAGTGCCATCTTTAATGTCAACAGTGGAATCACCTAAATTATCAGCGTCACTCATCAGCGGCTGCAGCAGCAGCGCCAACGGCTTTTGTAATTTCCATCATCAGGCTGTCAATGTGATTGCACATTTGTTGCATGGCTCGGTTTTCTTGCGATATTTTTTTCTTTTTCTTTTTCTTGTTTTTTTTTTTTTTGTGTTTTTTTATGCATTTTGTTTTGCGTTTTATTGTCAACGCGCGGTTTCGTCGGTTTGATATATGAGCCCGCACGCCAAGTCTTTGCCACAACGCGGCAGCCTTTGCCCACTGCTGCGTGCGCGTTGATTGGGAGCACACACTCGGGTTTCGGCTGTTGATTTCCTTTGTTCATTTGCTTTGATTTTGCTGTGTGCACTTCTGTGCGGTAGTCACATCTTTTACGTTTCCGGTTTGTTGGTTTTTTCATTTTTCGCTCTAGAAACTCTGAATGCCGGGCAGCTACTTGGTTGCGCTTAAACAACGTGTGAGAGTACAGGTGTTGCAATGTCACCCAATGGGTTTGCTGTGCACTGACTGCTTAATGTATTAAAGGGAATGTTAAGATCTTGCGGTTCTGATGTGACAAAGTTTTGATTTATTAGGAAAAGCATAAAATTAATTTTCATTTAAAAATTTGCTCTCTTTGATGACTTTGACAGATTGAGAGTTTGAGATTACTTCTTTGAACATTTTTTCCCGCAAATATTACCTTAGCTGTTTTGATTAGAGTACTGGGACTCTTCTTTAAATCAGAAATATATTCTAAACTCGCCTTTTGGAACCGATTTCTTCTTGGAACCGATTTCCTCTTGGTAGAACCACAAGTTCTTCAGAAGGCTTTTTACAAAGAAACTTATCGATTTCGTTACCCTCCGGGCATATTTGTGATGAAATAGATAAGAGTATAGGATCTAAGGCCATATTTATTCCAAAAGTGAGGCAGAAATACGAAAACGGATGATATACCACAAAGCCTTAAGAAACCTTGTATGACTTGATGTTAGCGATGGTGGAGTGACAGACGCTCAGATCAGAATTTTCTCCAGAAAATAAGATCCGGTATTGTGGTTAGATTAGATCAAAAGGTCGATTCTCACAGGGATCACTTTGATGACTTAGAACACAGATCATGCGACCCTTACTAATCCACAAAGCGCTTTGAGCGTGTCACAAATTTTTTGTTACGGCTAATATCAGTTTCGGTTATGTCTTCTGGTCAACCAAAAATTAGACTACCGAGATGTTTTAGCGTCAGTCTTCCAAAGGCCAGACAATGGAGAAGAAAGTGGCTGGATTTTACACTCATCCTCCTACATACAACTTTGGCAATTAGCGTCCGATAAGATCTTTGGTCTTACCGCATGAGTGACTATTGGACAGTGCCCGGTAAGAGCCCCTATGATTACGGCAAGATGAACTTTGCTAAAAGCAAGTAATTCAGTAGATCTCCTGAGTTCTATTCTTGTTCACAGTCTCGCAGTCGCAGCACGACATCAATGGAGATCCAACTCGGTCCTATTTCGATGTGAGCGAGGTAGGTTCCCTCTCTGGCTAGCACATCGGTTTTGCAGTCGCCAGCGATTCCGTTATGACCTGGAACCCAAACGAGACTGAAGATGAACTAGCTTTATGGTATTTCTAGTGAGTACAGACACTTCTTTATTAGCGTTGAGCGCACAGTTAGCCAACCGCAGTCCACAGAACTCTCCTGGGTATGTGAGCAGAGAGAAAGCCATCACCAGTGGCCTTTGCGACAAGTTTTCAGGTATGCATTTGGAGGCGGAGAAAATTGTTGCTGTGGAAAAACTTAAACGGTTTCTAATATATTCTCTGTAGACACGAGTCTTGCTTCAAACAAGAGTATGATAAGATATCACTAATTATCTTGATAATTTTAATTGCTGGTCAAATAAATTCCTCATTAGTGATAAGTAAATAGACTTTGGTATTACGCACATTTGCTTACAAATCTATCTGCCTGCCACACCGTAGCATATAACCGCAATGAATATGTGAAGCGCGCGCATGTTGCATGAAGTCAACTTTCATGTTTGCATTTCCATTACTATTTAATTTCTTATTTTCTTTCACTTCTAATTGCTTGCATTGTTGCATTGTTTATTTTGCAATTTCTCATTTCCAGCCCTACACACCACTCACCGCCTCAAGCTCACGTCTTGCGTGCGACCCCTTCCTAGCGCTAGCTGACAAAACGTTGCAGCATTGCACTTGCAACAAAACGATTTCCATGTTAGACAACCGTTTTCAAACAGCAAAGCAAAAACGCCGAAGACACATAAATAATACGCGCGTACCTTGCATGCGGAAAAAGTACATTGCAAATTGTGGTTAATAATTTCTTTGGCACTTCCCCTTACGCCCTTCCGCAGCTAAATATTTAAATTGTTTACGTCTACATTATAATTTTGCGGTTTATACTGGTGAGGATTAATGACTCGCTTGCTGATGAAAAAGCTTGACTGTAAGTGTCTGGAAAAAACATGCAATTAAAGGTTTTGGAATGATTGTTTGACGGAGTTTCAACCACGACAGGTGATCGTTTTTTATATGAAGACGAGGAAGAGGAGAGATGGTTTACAATAGAAAAGGTTGTACTGGCCGGCTGTTACGCTATACGTAGAATCACAGATCCTTAGTAAGCACAGATATTTATCTCGATTTGAGCTTGAATTTGGATACTTCATCCAGTCCCTTTGAACCGCGAAGCTCATCTTATGTCCATCCGCAATAAACTGACATTAGGCCAAGAACCGTCCTGCCGATATGAATCGTCAGTTATCTTGAGCCTAGTCACTCTTCAGTCGCGAGTCGGGAGGGACGGATTGCAGTAACACAATATCTCCACTATCTCTTCACTAGTAGAGGGTTCTGAAGAATGCAAGGTCCGAGCTCGAGGACGCCGTGGGGGAGCCATCTTGGCCAAAACCTGTGGTCTGTCTCTCTTCCAAACTTCTCAAACCCTGCTTACTTATATAAGGAGGCCGACCGTTTCCCAGCAGAAATGACCAGCTTTTGGATACCGTGGTGCTATGTCGCACTTTCTCAGCTTTGAGGTGGGCCGAAGATAGTCTTCATGTAAGCCGCGGGTAAAAATGCCACGACCCACTTCTACTTCCCAGTGCCAAGCTTCTTACAGAGGAATAATTCCCCTACATGTGACCTCTGCCTTTTAACCGTAAGTTGGTACTCACTCAAGCTCACTAAAACCGCCATCTACGACGCCGCTAAGCACCCTTCTAGCCCCCTCGAGTTTGTTAGCATGCTGTTCAGATTCCTGAGGAGAGTATGCAGCCGGCAAGCTTTCGCTGACCCTCCGTAGCAGTCAGCTTCAAAAAGGAGAGTTTTGCGCTGCCCTTCGTGGAAGACGATTCCATCACTCCAGGCAGCCGCCTACCCGGGAGACGCTGCGTTTCGATTTGGTTTTTTATAATTGATTTTTATTGGGTCCGCAGTTGGAGCCACCATCCATTATCGTCGTTATTGGTCCCGAGGTTATCACTGGTTCAATAATTAAAGTCAGACCCTAAAAAAACTGAAAATGCCCACAATGAGCTTTGTACATCAGATGAAGCTTGGACATGCCCTGCAATAGCCGAAGGTGGTAGAAAAATATCTGATTCGCGTTACTTTTTCTTTATGACAATCTATCCAAGTTGCCACCGCTGTTCATATTCGCCACTATTTTGCAGGCGTTTTTAATAGCAAATTGGAAATCATAAAAGTTGTGTGCGGGTATCGGGTATCGGCAGTTATGCTGTTGTATGTTATTTTTAACTTTCCCAAGTCATTGAGCCTTCTAACCTTGAATGTCTGACACCTGCGTACATGATCTTTCCTTTAAATCAAATGTACATTCACATATGGCGATGTTGTATTGGCGATACAACGGCGATATGCCAACAAAGCGCGAATCCACGCGCCTGCGCAACATGAATGTTCCCCGCAGCCGTCAACCCGCCCGGTACGTTTTGTTTTCATATGCGAATCAGGTGCACAATTTCAGCCAGCTGAATGCCCAATTGCATTTTGATGAGTTGCAAAAGCATTTGCCTGCTATACGCTGTCAACAGGTTGCAAAATCTACGATGGCGAAAATGCAAAAAAGAAGTAGAAACTCAACAACTTAAAGGTAATAACGAAATTGGCGAAATGGCAAATCAACAAGCAAAACTGAACGTACGCAATTGGTCGTTGGCCGGCATTTGCAGGTTTCGGCGCTGTCACGACAAGTGTTTGTTGACGACAATAATAGCGTCGAAGCCTCGCCTGCGTTTTCTCACGTTACCACTTTGCTGGTGGTTAGTGGTTATGTGGTTGGCGGCAGGCGGTTGGCAGCTGGCGGCACTGCAGCTGCCAAAATCCGACATGCTGTCTGCTGTCAGCCGCCTGCCTAACGAACAACAGGCCACGGCCCACACAAAGTCTTGAACTTGCCACTCTCACGGGCTTGAGGAAGCCAACTAAAGTAACCCAGTTCGCCAATCAATTCGTATCAGACGCTCGTCCGGTCACTTAACTGAAACCGCCAACCGTCGGTCCGGACGTATTATCAGCGACACGTGGGCGTCTTTCACACCACATGCAACAAAGTTGTGTGCCTGCCTGCCTGCTGTTGAAAGCTGCAACAGCGATTTTTTTTATAACAATCCTGCATTTCAGTCTTTTTATGTCTATCTTTGCATTTAGTTAATTTCCTATCAACCTCCGCAATTGCGCTTTCGCACTCACTTCCAACGCTTCTTTTTTTGGACTCTTAATGCTGACTATTGGCCACTTTAATAGCTCTCTCTGTGCCGTATCCTTACTGGTGTCATGAAATCGGGCAGCTTTTTATTGCCCATAAAATCGCATTTTGTTAACTTTATATCCGTGTCTGCGCACTTTTTACTCCTCAAATTTCGATTATTTGCATTTGAGTGCGTTCGCCTGGCTTTGTGTTTGGCTAAGCTGCAGAAATTGTTGGAAAAATGAGTGCACTGTGCTTAATTGGCATTGATTTTACGACTGGCAGTTATTATCGGATTTACGTTAGAGATAACCAGTGGAGTTAATATGGACGGGGTATTAGACGAAATTCATTAGATACATGCTTTCACAGCTATCAGTAAGACATGTGCGGTCATGGTAGTTTAGTTTCTGGTCGATTCTGTAATATATCGATTTGAGAAGCTTTATATGTAGGAGTCCAAACTTTGAATTATTTTTAGCTTTATTATTGTGATTCATTCTTCTAAAGCTCCTGTCGCACAAGGTAATTTATACCTAGGAACCCTATTTAAGGAAGGATCACTCTCGACACATATAGGACCGAAAGATCTTGTCCATTCAACAGGACCTAGAAACCTTATTACAGGAATGACCACTCTCGGCATTTACAGGACTAAAATTCAATGACCGAAACGTCATGCAAGTTCTTCATTGTAACCTAGAAACCTTATTGTGGAAATACTGGACTATCTAAAAGCGAGAGGACTGAACCCAATTTTATAAAAGATTGGACATACACACAGTCACAAATCAACTGTCGTACTAACGACATTTTGTTAACGCTTTTATAAAGCTTATTCTCTTTCTTCGACACCAAGGTCAACGTAGTATTTCCGAGCACTGAGACGACGTAACAAAATAAGTCAATACCCGGAGTTGTCGATTCTTTTGAAAGCCGACACCTCTCTAATAACGATGTCTAAAAATTGTATGGTTTTCACACCAAGCCAACAGATGTTTAGAGATGACTCTAACGACAAACGGCGTATTTTTTTATCTTTAAGAGAGTATAACAAAGAGACAGGTATGGTCGATAATCTGTTGGTAACCACTGTCAGGTTAAGCTAGGTAAAGGGAGTGGGTGGGGGAGTCTTCTTTCACCTTTTCCTCTGAATTTCATTTCACTCATAATAAAGCTCACTGCGTTTCCTCTTCAGCGACTCCCTCCACTCACATATCCAGCGGAGATATAGAAAATGCCGAATGGTTGCAAACGAACTGAGAGAGGATTTCAAAATGTCCCTTTTAGCGATTATGACAGCCTGTGTACTTTCAGAAAATTATATTTGAGACAAGTATAAGAGAAAGAAAGCAAATTATAAAAGAAATTTCTACGCTCAGCATTCCACAGTTAATTCACTGGTTCACCAAGAACACTACTTTGGGATCGCTGAACCTCATTTCTTCTTTTAACGATTAATTTGAGTACGTACACTCCGGTTTTCTGTTCGAAGTTCATAAAATCTGCCATTACTGCGCTTTTTAATAGTAAGATCGTACTAACGCGCGTAGAAGAGAACGATGTCGTCTCTATTACAATATTTTATGGACCTTAATTTCTTTCTTTATCACACAAGCTACCGCATAAACCGGTTGAGAATTGCGGACAACTACTCGTATGCCATACACCTCAACTAAGAGCTCGCCTTTTTTAATATTTCACCACGAACTAACAGAAGCAATACTTCGCGATCTATCTTATCAACACTAAAAATTGTCTCAGTTGACCTACTTGACATGCGCAATACTTTCTCACTCATACTAATCGTATTTCGGGCAGCAAAAGTTGTTAATAAATTTCAATATTAAAATCACTTCACCGATGATTAACGGACTTTAAGGTAGGCACTCGCATGCAAGTAGCAAAAATTGGTGCAAGTTGTGTACAACTGGTTTTTTCTACAGGTTTCTTGCTGTTACGGATGCCAAGCGCGGCGGCAAATTTATGAAAATGTTAAAAAAGGCGAGTAACCCAATATACACTATGCGAATGGACCAGGGTGCGAGCAACACAAAAATATGTCCATAAATAATGGCAAATAGAAGATGCTAAAAGCTAGAATAAATCATGTAAGCCAAAAGAATTGATGCAACAACAAGATGCAAGAAAAATAAAAAAAAATATTATCATCGCACGCATGCAACGCATAGTATTGCATGCCACTTGCGTCGCACACTTTGCCAGTGGCATTGTTGCAAGTTGCTTGGTAATTAATTACAGCGCCGAGAATGTGCTCGTCATGCGGACATTAATACCAAAATATGAGCAGCCGGACAGGAGTTGCTGCTGCCGCCGCATGATCACCAGCCTCGCTGCCGGATGCCACACCAATATTTATGTCTTGCTACACTGCCCGCTGGAGCATGTATGCCGACTGCTGATATCGGCACTGCCATTCCGTATTGCTTGCATGCCAGTAGTTCTTTGGTAGCAAATAAATTCACGCATATTTTTGACTATGTCATTGCAACTGCAACAAAATATGCGTTGCAGCTATAGCTGCAAGCGAGCTACTGCGCAATCAAATGCTAAGCTGACTAGTTGGTCACGAGCGAAAAATAAACATAAAATCATAATTTTCCCAATTCTTTTCTGCACCAGAAGACCTCTGTATAAGAGATAAGTGGACTGCTCTAGTGCAGGCAATGGCTTAACGCACAAGCATTGCTGGCTCTAAGTGGCTTTAGCGAAATACCGGCAGCGACACATAAATTCCGGCGAGCAATTGAATTTCTTATTCCACAAATAATGAATGGGAACAACTAAGAAGTGTACCTCAATTCAACTTAAAAGACTCCAGCAGTGGCAGGTCACTTCTTAATTAATACTGATCAAATACTCTACCCAAAGCAGTTGGGTTTATAGATGCTACAATTGTCTTAAGAAAATTGACCTAACTTGAACTAAGATCTAAGATGCGAGTTACCCAGTGAACTTAAGAAAGCCTACGATTTCCGCCAATTTAGAGAGTTCTTGACATTAGAACTTAGAAAGCTGATGCAGCTGGCATCCGGTAAGATGTTCAATCTTACTGTATGAATCTACAACCAGTAAAGGGTGAACCTTTCTGAGAGCGAATACCTCGCTAAACGTCTTCCGATTCATACCGGGTCAGAAGGACCTCGCGACTCCACAGCGCAGTAATATTTGACGAACGCTTGTTGAGCCGGTCTTAGGTCAAACAGTTCAGTAGTAAACCACAAAAAGTCAATGAAATTTATACCCGTTCCCACTCCACAGCTAATGAGACCAAAGTATGTACCTGTCCTAGCAAGTGCAAAACCTCTGTGTCCATGCACAAGTCTAGATATCCTGGTACTATTCTAAAGAGCACAGTCTGCCAAAAAAAGGGCCATTATCCTAGCCTTACTGTCGGACAACCACTCGGAGGAAGCAGCCAGTCCCGCCTTGAAGACGCTGCAGTGGTCCCGAAGGCTAAAATTGGAGCTCATAGAAAGTTCCTGACAGTATACTTGTCCACCAACCCTCACGCTTCTCTTCTCCAGCGAGTCCTTCCTTCCCATACCTCCCTAGAAGGTATGTGAGCAGGACAACGACAGCCAGTGCTAGGCTCGGCAATTTGGTAATCCAAGTATAAATACCCAGATTCTCTGAGTCTGAAAGCAGCTCTCGCGGTCATGTACCTTGCGGCTTTGTCTACCCGTGCTATATGCAGGAAGGCGTTCAGCATTCACCGTTGAACACTCGCCAATTTTTATGCCATAGAACTAAGAAGAACACTAATTATCACAAGAACTCCGCTCCCTTTGGAGATGTTCTACAAAAATGGTCCAATTGTAAAAGATATTGAAAGTTGTCGACCTGATTGGGAATTCTTGAAACATAACAGGTAGTTTAAAGGCAATAATCGAGTCTAGAGGTGCGTACTAAAGCTTCGTTGTATGGAGGAAACCATCAACAAATGCCAAATATTCACTTGTGAGCTAATATTATGCTCTTTCTTAAAAGAGGAGGCTCGGTCAAGCATCCAACTAAGGCATAAGCGACGCTTACATTTAAATACCACTTGTTTTGATCTTGGTAACTAGACATTGAGGTTCACCGGTTGTAGTCAGATATTTTACAACATTTTTATTGCGACTTTAGATAAGTTCCTGCTACGCAAATACGAGTTAGAACACTTTACACGATTTTATTCTAATTTTTAAGGGCCAATTTATGGTAATAGTTCTGGAGAAGTTGTGTGACGCATGTTCACACACCGGCCGCTAATAAATTTTTGTTGTAATGCGACCGAACAACACTTAATTGGAAAGTTTATATTTCTTGTAAACTTATTTATAAACCCATCAATATGTATGCGAGTATGAAAAGAACACTTGAAACAGGAATAAACATTTAGCAGAACGATCCCGCCGTGATAATACGAAAAAATCCAGTTTGTTTACTTGTATACGACTTGTGAATTAGGTAAATATTGTGTATTGAAAAAACGTGCCGCAGCAAAAAGAGCAACGCCAACAATAACAAGTCGCAAAACGCGAAACCCAAAACAAGTCCAAAGCGTGAAGCGCAAAATAAAATCAACAACGAAAAAGCAAGCAACAAAAATGGTGGCGAATTCCCACTTCTGGATGCCGTGGGTTTTTGGGAGCAGCAGCAGCGTAAACAAGCGCAAACAGGAACAAAGTAAGCGGGTCTCAGACGGCGGACTGGCAAACGCGCTGAGCCGCTTATAGCAAGTATTAAGTACAGTCACGACATTTTTGCTATTTTATTTTTTCTGCACACGCTGTGGATCACACGCTGCTGTACGAAGCTGCAGACAGTGGCTGTGGGTGCGGGTTGGCGGGTGTGTAGGCGACCATTCACTGTGTTTAACGAGTGTAGAATAGACTGTGTAGAGTGGAAATTGCCGCTGGTGTCGTTGACTATTGTGGCTTTTATGGCATGAATGACGTCTTTAGCTGCCACCGACACTCTGCTCAATATTTCCATGCAGTACTTGGCGCATTTGCCGCTGCAACATGTGTACACGCAGCGACGATTCGGTCGCGCTTTCAAGTAGCGCGGTAAGTGCGTCATTCATTTTCGGTGGCATCTTCTTTTGGAAGCGCACACATTCCTTTGCCGCAGAGTTTACGATCTCCATTGAGGTCTAATGCGCCACGACAGCGCGCTGTGGCATCCACTGCAGCAGTAGCAACAATGGTATGACAGCAAATTATTGCCGTTTTTCTCAACTTCCACCACATTTGCTTAGTAGGTGTAAAGCGGCCAAAGACTCACAATTGGCTGAGGAGTCTACTGTGTACTACACTTGGCGGCTTGCAATTCTATGCAACTCTGCATGAGCGTACACACATAAATACCTGGGGAGCTTTGAAAATTGTAATTTAATAAAGTAATTGCCACAATTAGTTATGAGGAAAATATTGCTGGTCAAGCGGAGAGGCAACAGCGAATTGGGTCCAACAAGTGGTAAGCAACATTGTGGCAGTGTCTTCTTGGCAGCATCTATGTGCTGATCCATAGCTTAAATTCTGTTTTTTTGTACTAAAATTATGCATAATACTTGGAATTGCTATTATATTGGCAACCGTTTTTGCTCACTCTAGGCGTCCGTGTGCGTGTTTAGTAAATCTGGCATCTCTGAGTGATATTATGGTGGAAAATTTCGATGGTAGCTGGTTAGCTGCGATCACTGTTCGTAAACCTTTATCTTGATCTTAAGCTCAACCGCTTCCCGCATAATGAAGTCGTTCCACGGGTTTCTACATACCAAAAGTTCGTCATCTCTTTCGAAACATGAAGTACTTGTGTTGGATAAAACACTTTTTGTAAAACAAATATATTTTGGGATTCTATGGCTCTCATATTCGCCGAAACAAATATAAGATAAAAGGAAAAACATTTTATTTCGCATACTTTCCAAACATGTCACCTTGTCTCTTTCTTCTCGTCTGCTTTGACACTACAACCGTTGGCCAACCTGAGACGAAAACAAACAACTCCGCCAGTTGCCTCGATCCTTTGTGTGCTATATCCCTTGTATGCAGAGAGGTTGCTATGCACTTGGTCTTTCCGTTTTCCAATCATGGGTCTCGAATCGGAGGAACTTTTCGCAGGAGCATCATCTTCTGTGCGAACGATATGACCTTCGTTTGATACTTATTCGCAAAACTACATCCATGTCATCATAGACCTCATATAATACGTGGTTCCATCTTCTTCGATATTCATAGCTCAAGCAGACGGCTTCAATAGGAGAACAGTGATCCAAGTGCAATCGCTTCTCGGTTCGTAACCCCAGTGGCTGTTTTTATTTTACCTGACCGTTTGGGTTTGCAAGGATTCCAAATTTAGTCATGTCGTTTTCCAAAGAATACTATCGAACTTTATACTTATGCAATGCTTGAGGCTATAAATAGCGCAGACTCCAATATCTTCCTTCTTGTGCGTTTGGTAAATTCATATTCCAGTCATTGGATATCTATTAAACCGACAAAATCATGTTTCCAGCTCTTAGCCGCTGGCTTTAAACAGCTTAACCGGGGATACATCGTCCCAGGGACTTTGTGTTTCTTAAACCACCTTAGAACTACTTTTACCTCCTCTGACCGAATTTCGGCTTTCATTATTTAGCGCTTTTGAGAAGTTTTTCCACCAAATTTCGAGAGTAGTATGGTTGTCTGTTACTAGGTTTCCATCCTTGTCTTTACAAGAGCCGGGATTTGGTTTGGAACCATTTTTTTGCTGCCTTAACTTCTGATAAAATTTTCGGGCCGGTCTCTAAGTAGCAAGTAACTCAAGCTCTTCACGCTCATGTCCTCTGCTCGCGGTATCGTTCTTTCAATTCATATTAAAGCTACATTTCATCACAAAAATCTAATTAATGGCCACGCCTTTCAGAAAAAAATACCTGATACAATTAGCAATTTATAAACATAATTGTTGTTGCAGCGGCAGAATTCTCCCGAATTGGCAGTTTTGGCCGGATAAAAAATCTGTTTTCGTTCGGTTTGTAGACCCGACTGTTGTTGAACGAGCTACTCTGTTTACTTGTCATGTGAAAGACCTGCGCCTGAACATCGTTTACAAATCGTAGAACTTTATTACGAAAATTCACGCTCTGTAAAGAATGTGTTTCTACTCAACTTATTCATATAATTGGCCTACTGAGCGTACTATTCGCAACATCATCACCCATTTTGAGACCCAGCATGCATTATTGGATAATATGCGACCGAATAGACCACTCAGACGAGGAAGAAAAATAGAGCTAGATGAGTCGTACACGAAGACCGTGGAAAGTCGATTCGGCGTGGTTCGCAGCAACTCGGACTGACGTAGGAATTTAAATTGAAAGCGTACAAGAAAGAAAAAAACTTGTGTAAGAGCTGAAGCTACTCGATCTTCTGAAGCGACATTGCTTCGTTCTATGAGCTCTTCAAAAGTTTCAAAAAAAAAATCCGACGTTTCCGAAGCCAGCTTTGTTCAGCGATCCTCAGCTCGCTGGCATAACAAATAATAACTTTTCTGAATCAAGTTTTTTTGTGGTGGTTGCGGAGTGAAATTTGGATTTACGGAAAAAGTTTGTTTCAAATTCCAAGAGGAATGTTTGACATTTATTTCCTTTTAATAATTAAATATGACTTCCAGTAATCTACCTTCCGTTGAGCGGCACAGCTACACTTTCAAGATAAATCAATCCAACAACTGATTCCCAGTGGCTTTTCACTTCATAAATCTAAAAAATGCATTTTTTCCGTAGCAGCGCGGCTTCCTGGTCTGATTTGTGACAAGCCATTTAAGCCAAGCTAGATAGAGGAGAGAAGTAGACATGTTCTCAACATGTTATTAATGAAGTTTTCACCGTCACGCACACATTTTTATCTAATTCTCCAGCGGCGCATAGCTGGTTCTAATTAATTGCTCATCTCCATAACTGGCTGTCATGTTTACGCACGTGTAACTGGCTGTGAATACGTCATTTGTCAGCTGTTATATAATAATATTTTGACAAAATAAATTGCATAGAATTTTTAATTAAATAAAAATTCTAATTTTGTAATCAATATTCATTTTAATGCCGGCTTATATTCTAAACAAAGTGACAGCATTTTTCATTTGCAGTTGAAATGTGTGTATGTATGCAGTTGCAAGTGTCTATGTACATAAGTACGTAATACATAACTGCGTGTTTCATTGCATGCATTCAATGCTGACGGCACTGACAAGTTCGAGAAGATACAAAAAAAATGTGGTCAACAACCTCGCAGGGCACAAAGCACGCACAAACATATATGGATGCGTACGTAAATAAATGCCTGTGTGTATATGTATGTATGTATGAATATACTGCATTCAAGTATTGTATGTAGTGTAATAAAAATACAAAAATAACCACAAAGTCAACGCAATGCACACGTAAATGCATACACTGATTGATCGCTCCACGAACAACAATAAATATGATAAATATAGCAAATGCATTCAAATGAATATGTATGTAAGTACATACATACATATACAATATATAGTTAAAAATAAATTAGCTGTCTAAATGTATTAAAAATTATAAATTGGAGAAAAGAGTCAAGATTATGAAGTATAATAAGTTATGTCATCGATTATCTTAATGCATTTTTATTAGGGTGGGCCAAAAAAATTTTAAAGGATGAGCATATCGAAGGTTCCCTACTTTTTTAAAGAGAAAACACTTCATTGGTATTTAGTTTGTGAAAATTATATCTTTAAAATGTTTGCTGCGGCTACGTCTCAGATGATCCATCCATGGAGTCCAATTTTCGATGACTCGTTAGAGCATTTTGACTGATAACTGGCAAATGACAAGTGTAATGTTTTGCTTCAAGGCCTGAATCGAAGACTGACTTCACATTTCTCCACAGAAAAAAGTCTCACAATGTGATATCATACGATCTGGGTGGCCAATCGATCGGCCCAAAACGTGAAATTATCCACTCACCGAAATGTTCTCTCAATAAATCTATTGCTTGATACGATGTGCAGAAAGTGGCGCCCTATTCTTGAAAACGAATGTCGCCAAGATACTAAACCGCTGTTTTTCTGAATGAAATGGCGATTGTGCTTCGTTGTGGTGTGATTTAAAGTCATGAAGTGACCTCACGGAAAGCTGGCTGTCAGATGGCTCTATATAAGTAAAGCAGACTCCGGGCCTGGCAAGTGCCTGTGATATGATTTGGATGTCAAGAAGTGATTTGCTGCCAATATAAGTAAATGTGTACTTTGAGAAGAGAAGCTGGTTGTTAGCTGGCTCTATAAAAGAAGTACCGGGCCTTGCTAGTGCTTAGGGGACTTTCACACCTCGATGTGATATGATTGGAATGTCATGAAAAGAACTCACAGGAATCTTGCTTTCAGCAGACTCTATATAAATAAAGCAAGCCCCAGACCTGGCCAGTGTTCAGGTGACTCTCGTGACTTTCGCGTTTCGATGTGATGCGCTTTGAAAGTCATGAAGTGACTTCACAGAAAGCTGCCTTCCAGCTGTCTCTATATAAGAAAAGCAGGCACCAGGCCTGATCAGTGTTTAGGCGACTCTCGTACCAGCTGCCAGCTCTCGAATTTCTTTACATTAATATTCGCCCAAAGGCGGCAATTTTGCTTGTTTACCTACTCATTGAGTCAGAAATGACCCTCATCGCTGAACAAAATTAGATTCAAAAACGTTGGATCTTCTTGGAACTTTTCAAGAGCTCATAGAGCGGAGCGATGTTTCTTGAAAAGGTAGAACGGCATCAGTTCTTACACAAGCTGTACGCTTTAAGGTCTCGACGTAAAATGCGTTGCTGCGGCTTTCGTGTACACTTTCAGCCATGGTTGCAATATTTCTTTCACTGCGCGCTGGACGTTGACTATTTGGTCGAATATTATCCAATAACGAATACAGGATCTCAAGATGGGTGTTGCGAATAATACGCTCAGTAGGACGATTATTTTAACCATTAGTAGAGAAAACTGTGCGAAACACATTCTTTACGGAAAGAAAAAAAGATGTTGAAGAAAGACCCCTACCTGGATCATCCCTTAGAATCAATTTTCAAGTACTGGGAGCAATAAATGTTTTCCCATAATGATCTGATCAGTATCAATTTTTAAAACAATTTCCTACAAATAAAAATGCCTCGCTTTCTCGCAGAGAGCATGTGAACTTTCTCAGAGATAGTAGCAAATGGATTTTTATCATCCATCAAATACAAAAATAAAAATAATAATAATAAAGTGCACTTCATTATCATTTTTACTAAATATAAAGCTTGTGCTATTTTTATAAGCAAATTCCATGACATAACTAAGAAGATTACACCTTTCCATTATAAAATATTGGTTTGTGCTTACGGTTATAAAAACCGCATTATAGTAATTACAAGCGCTTAACTTTTTTGACAAGCAGCAATGAAACAAATAATACTTTAATGAAAATAACAAAAAACAACATATCACGACGCATTGCAATAATAAAAGCGAAACACGCCCATAAAGTATGCGAAAATAAATTAACAACAACATTTGGGCAAAAAAAAACCCAACAAATATTGGAAATTACGGCAATGCTTATATGATTATAACCGAAATTCGTGCATTGTTGGTAATTAAGTGTGTGTGCGTGTGTGTGGTAAGTCGTAAATCATTAGCGCTCAACGCTGATTAATTTATGTATTTATATTTATCGAACACGCGCAGTCACTCGCCAACGCAAATCCCGAACAGCTGATGACGCGCGCCGCAAAAAAACCGCCGGATTTAGCATAACTAAAGTGCACAGAAGCGCTGATATACTTATACATATATATAATTTAAGTTATGTGTAGCGGCAGCAACATTTGGTTGCGTTTTTTATGCGACTTGCACTTTTTCAATTAACATATTTAATTTATGCATGCGGCCTACGCGTCTGCAATGCTGATTAATTAATTTGCTTTGGCAAATCAAATGCGAAGACATAACTACATGCAAGCAGCAGATACTACCTTATGTTTGTATGTACATATGTTTGCCGCCATGCTCTGGCGCTGGCAAATGCAATAAAGTCGCGTGGCGCATGCAAATTTCTGTTTAGTCATTGATTTTAAATTAAATATAAATAATAATAATTCTTAATATTCAATAAACACTTTGCCGGCGAACTTGAGCAAGCGCACAGTTAAGTTTCAAAATGAAAAGAACAGGAAAAAATTAAAAAAGAACAAGAAAGCCGTTAGCTTCGGCCGCAACGAAGCTGCAATACCTTTCACAGATACATTTCTAATAGCATAGAAGTGTATAAAAAGGTATTTATTGTAATTTTATTTGGTCAGTTTGTATGGCAGCTATATGTTTTAGCGATCCGATCTGGAAAATTTTTTCGGAATGGCAATATTGCTATAGATAACACTTCATACCAAATTTCATGAGGATATCTCATCAAATAAAAAGGCTCCCCATACAAGGAATTGATCCCCAACGTTCAGTTTGTATGGCAGCTATAAGCTATAGTGGTCCGATCTGGACAATTTGTGCGGATATTATAGCATTGCCTTGGATAACAATCCACGAGAAATTTCATGAAGATAACTTGTTAAAATAAAAAGTTTGCCTTACAAAAATATAGTTCAGATCATAGGCTTTGTATGACAACTATATGAAATAGTGCTCCGATATGAACAATTTCTTCGGAATTTGAGGCGTTACTTTGGAAAATAATATATACCGAATTACGTGAAAATATCTCGTAAAATAAAAAAGTTTTCCATACAAGAACTTCATTGTGAGCGTACAGTTTGTATGACAGCTATATGCTTTAGTGGTCGGTTATAAAAAAATTTCTTCAGATATTGTAGCTCTACCTTAGGAAATAATGCGTGCCGAATTTCGGTTAGATATACATTCAAATAAAATAGTTTCCTCTACAGGGACTTGATTTTGAATGACCAGTTTGTATGGCAACCATACGCTATAGTGATTCGATCTGAACAATTTCTTCGAAGATTGCATTATTGCTATAGATAATAATCTATACAAAATTTTGTGAGGATATCTCGTCAAATAAAACAGTTTTCCATACAAGCGCTTCAATTCCGATTGTTCAATTTATAAGACAGCCATATGCTATAGTTGTGTCCAGGGTATAATACTGCGAACAAATCACAAAAGAACTAGGTAAAGCGCTAACAAAAACACATGCTGCAAAAATAATAAAAATCGTAAGAATAAATTTTATAAATGGAAAAAAGTCAGAACAATTGCTGCCTCCATAACTGCCAGCACACATACAGGCATACTCGTACATATTTAGAATAGTACATACAAATATGCACAATGCAAATACATATTAATGATGTGAATCACTCACAAAGTATCAAACACACACACACAAGCGCACACAAGTGCAAATTCGTTTAATAAACAGTTGCATATAAAAGTAGTCAGTCAATTGTCTGAATATTCGTTGCAATTCGTTTTAGTCTTTTTGAGTAATTTGCATGGCATTCGTTGCTGTTGTTGCTTCGCTACCTCCTGCTCCTTTGCTTTTTCCGAAGCATGCGCTTGTTATTTTCATATTTATTTGCCAACGCTCGTATATATGTATTTGTGTGTGTGCTTGAAGCGTTTTACGATAATTCCCGACCAGCCTTAACAGAGCGCCTTTTTTGCTGTATTGTTTAATTTATTTGTTTTAGTCGTTAAATTTATTTATTTTAAAACACGCTAAAAATGCAAAGTTATTGCCTCAGTCAGCTGAGCTGCTTAATATAATATTTTTTTATGAATGAAATTTATTATAATATTTTGTATGCATCAGACGGAATATTTTGCGGTCAGCGGGTATTTTAATGACATTGATAACTGTATTTTGATATAAACTAAGCTATATAGCTGTTGGAGTGAAGTTGCCATAGCGGTTTCAAAATCTTCATGCAATTCGACCGGATCTTGAAATATTCTACGGGACTTTCTGGGTTTTGGCAACCTTTTTGATCGGAATCGGAAGCTCAGGTTTTGCACAATATCATATTTCGGCTTTTAAATTATTACATACGCTGCTTTTCTCTTTTTTTGCACTCTAGAATGCTCCTTGGATGATGGAGCCACGTGTAAGTGAGGAAAGCTCTCTGAACGGCGTTCACTTTGTAGTGGCCAGAAACGATTCATTTATATATGGTTCAAGCCGCTCACGACTTCTGGTCTTAGACCGACTATTCTCTGGGTAGCCAAAAAACATCCATTTGAAGAGACCCGTCACGTAAAAAAACCCCCCATTGAAAGAAACATAACAGACTGGCGCCAAACAGCGAAAAGAAAAACGACTGGCGTACTGACGTAAATTCGCCGCGTAAATGCTTATTTTACACCCGATTGCAGTATACCAGTATAAGCCCCATACTATACTTCAGATCCATTGGGATTTAGGGTCTCCATTGAAATAAAAAAAAAACTTCAGTGGGCGAAATTTGGATCACTATTGAGAACAAAATAGTTCCAGGTAATCTACCACGATATTCGGCTTGCTGACGCATAGAAATCCCAAACTGACAATGTTGTTTACGAAAGGTAAAGATTGAGAGACTGTAAAGGTACTAATGCACGAAACTTCCAGCAACTGACTGCACTAAACTTTTGCGACTTGCGAGTCTTAATGGAGACTTATAGCAAGAGCAAACTTATAAATACACACATATGTATGTATATAACAATCTATAAGACTGCGCACCGACTGGTTTACTTGGTAAGAATGTTCCCATCCAATAAAACAATCAAAACCCATCCAATAGAGGCAAACATTCCTTGTTTGACATTGGATGGAGCATTCGAGGAGGAAGTGTTGAGCTTACCATAATACTCATCTTTTTCCAAACAGAATGAATCATGAATCCTAATAGTTCCAGTTAGAACTCTCACAACAACTGAAAGATTGAACTTTTTGAGAGCAAAGAGTTCACTGGACATCACAAGATTTACGCTAGGCCAGAAGGACTTTGTGGTTGTAGCATAAATCATAATAGGACAGTGTCCAGTTAGAACTCTCACAACACCTGAAAGATTAAAGTTTCTGCAAAGAGTTCACTGGACATCACAAGATTTACGCTAGGCCAGAAGGACTTTGTGGTTGTAGCATAAATCATAATAGGACAGTGTCCAGTTAGAACTCTCACAACACCTGAAAGATTAAAGTTTCTGCAAAGAGTTCACTGGACATCATAAGATTTACGCTAGGCCAGAAGGACCTTGCGGTTGTACAGCTGCTGGTGGTCAACCAGCGCTTGTTGATTTAATCCAAACTCATCCGGTTTGCTGTTTGATGCAATACCACTGTAGCCAGGCACCCAAACCAGTCCAGAGATGAGGAGTCTAGACATTCTTCTGCCAGTTTTGAGCACACAGTCAGCAAATTCAAGGCTAATATCATTGCCCGGCTATGGGAGTGGATAGTCACCACTCTGAAGGAGGGCCACCTCCGCTTGGAAGGCGGTGCAAGGTTCAGGAAGCCTAAAACTAGAGTTGAGAGAAAGTTCCGGTCAGTTTACTTTTCCACTAACGGTCCTCGAACGCGTACAGCCAGTTCTTTCATGATATCAAAATGTGCGAGGATGCCAGAATGCCTAGGCTTACAGTTATTTACTTGTCCACATTTTCTGAGTCTGAGGGTAGCTTCCGAGGACATACACTTCACGGGTACGACAGCAAGAAATTTAGTGGGATTATTAATGCATCAAGCACAACGACTTCGAAAGATCGCTAATGCTAATCTAAATTCGTTGATGGTTTTCTCAGACAATGAAACGAAAAATATTTGGTCACAGAATGAAAGAAATCATAACTATACCTATGTAGCTCTAAAAACCATAAGCCAGCTGATACTAATTTCTATCTTCAGTTTATTTGTGAGATTATTCTTTCTACCTTAACCCGGTTTTGCCTCTTTTCTTCATGACTATTTCAATTGAAGCAAATTACTGTAATTCTTATCCGATTTAAAAGAAATCCGATAGTTTACCACAAGTTATGCAAATGTCTTTCTTAGATAAATACTTTCTCGTTAGTGACCCCAGAACTTCATAGAAATTAAAGTATTCGCTAAGTTTTTGCTGAAATTTCAAAAAATATTTGCTTTAACAATAAACTCATAACCAAAGATGTCCCTGAGAGTTGCAATCATTGACTGACGTCGATCAGCACTGGCGCACACCGACACACCAATGGACAAACAGTAAAATAGTTGGAAGTAATCAGCGATCGAATGAAGCGAACAACACGCCTTGATTGTTCGCCAGCGGTCAAGCGTCAACAGCAATGACCTTTGCCAATGAAGCGTACGCGTGCATTTGCAAACGAACTGGCGAACACTGGCGGCTATGGCACTGACTGTGTGGCAGCAAGCAGCTAGCACAAGCAATCAGCCGGGCGTCAGAGCCCAGTCAAGCGGCCAGCGAGCGCGCGTTGCATGCGGAGAAACAATAAATAAGCAAATATAATAAAAATAAAATACGAAAACGAAGAAATATTTGCAATAAAAATAACAATAATAAAAGTGGGAATGGCAAATAAAAATACGAGTTTTCAGCAATAAAGAAACGAAGAATTGCACGCGCAAATACTGTACATACATGTGTATATATGTATTTGTATTTGTATGTATAAAAGTAAATAAAACCGCACATCAAGTGTCGCGATGGCGTGCATTGGCTGCGGTTCCTCTGTGTGTTTGTGTGTGTCGCCAAGTCCAAATGGAACGCTATGCGCCGAGCGTTAAGATTGTTCAACGCTGTTGCTGCTATAGCGCTTGCTTTGTTTTCTTACCATTTGTTGTTGTTACTGAGGTCGCGCTTATCGTTAAAAAGTTTGTTGTCTTTTGCTAAAAGCACGGACGGACAACGCTGGCATAAATGGCTGTTGGCGGCGCACAAAGGGGAGCGCTGATGAGTCGAACGCTTGGTGGGCAGCGCGTACGGACAAGTCCCATGAGAACTCGCACGTTGTTTTACGCGATGAATATGGTGCCGATAAGAGCTAGCTGAGGCAGGATTAAGAGATTGTCGTTGTAGCAGACACAATCTCTTAAATATTTCAGAGTGAAGCACAAGATTTTTTTACAGAAAAATTAAAAAGATGATAGGCAGCGGCAATTAGTTGGCTGGCAACACTAAATGTCTCGATTGCGTCGAAAAGTTTTGACGTTTAATTAATTTAGAAACCGAAGATCACAATAAAAGAACGAACTCTGAACTTCTTAAGTTAGGTTAGGTTAGTCTGGTGGACTAATGAGCCACACAAATACCAGTTTTGGGCGATACCAGATTGATTTCCCTCTTTTCGAATTGACGCGAATTTCAACAGATTCTGTGACCTTGCTAACGATACCTCTTCTAATGTCTTTTACCGTGGGGACCCAAATGCTTAAACCGTAGCCTTGCCAATGCGGGACAAGTGCACAAGAGATGATCCATTATTTTGCTGGTGCTTTGCTATCGACATTTCCTGCAGTGTTCTCGAACTGTGAGCCTTATTTTGCAAAACTTCCTATGTTAGTAAGAAAATATTTTGAAGTCTATTTAGCTAACCCTAAACTAATTGTGGCAGCAGGTTTGGCAGTTGGTACTTAGATGGAGGTTATGGAAAGTTGAGTACATAGACACACTGGTCCAAACCCAGATGGAGGTTCAGTCTAATTTGAGCTGAAATATTCGTCGGACAGGACGAATTTAATGTTGATACTTCATCTAAGCCCTTGAACTACAAAGCTCTTAGATATCAAAGGCGATTTTGAGATAATACTAGAAAGAAGCATAGGTGATTTTCTATTATCTCACTCACGCCTACTTCCCTGCACTTTTTGCATAGATCCTCGTTACTTATGTGTGCTCCGTCTCGACGCCGTGTGAGTAAAAAAACATGCGTGTTTGTCTTTGGCACTCTTGTACATGATCTTGGCAATACTGCATATCCTTTAGGCGTTCCATCTCATCCTCTTGCATTTTTTTCTTTCTAAGTTATATTCTGCAATAGCAGCGTACAGTCCTGTCAAAATTATGGAACCGTAGTGCTTTAATAGAACGACGATTTTCTATGTTCCAATCTTCAGTCGATCAGACTTAATGTCCTTCAGCTGCATTCTTTTCCAGTTAGTCCTACGCCCTTTGGGAGATATCTGGTGATTTTTGGTCTCTGCCATAAATATCAAGTTCATTGAAATAAGGAAACCAAAATCCAAAAGAAGCTCTTCCGCACTTTGATGATTCCACAGCTTGCAGCCAAATTCGCGATTTGCCTTCCGGCTGTCGAGCAAATCATGCAGCAAAGTTGAAAATTATTAAACACGTCACTTTTTTTCTTATTTAAATTTAATACAATGAGCATTTTCAATGCTTCATCAACCTGAACAATTCATTGTGCAATGAACCGTAGCCCAATGGCAATGGCAAATGAGCATGCGCTTATTATTCTGGATGCTCACTCACTGTATTGTTGTTGTTTAGCTAAAATTACGCCAGTCACTGCATTCACCCGGCACGCTTGAGCATTTTAACAGTCAACCAGTTGATCACGAGTCGTCCACACATATATTACTTCATACTGCTATCCGTCGATATTTAAGTATTGTTGGTCCACACAATGTATTCTTTAGAATTGCGCACGTCATCAGCATATGCCAAGAATTATGCCTAAGCATGTACATATGGTTAAACTAACCAGCCACCAACCACCAGTCATCTAGCAAACCAACAATCAAGCAAGCCATCAAACGTTTCATTGAACGTTCGATCACCGATCGATACAACCTCGTTGTGTATACCTCCAATAATCAGCGCATACATATCACCAGTGCTCATATGCTTATTCATTGTCTCGGCTTTCTTTGCCGCACTGCCCAAGCAATGTTGTTTAAATGATGATCGTTCACGATCGTCATCGATGCGCTGCCGCTGACGTTCTTTGCTTGTGCTAACTCATTCTTCGATCGTTGACTTTAATTTTCATGTAGCGCCAATCAAGCTGAAGCACCGAAGCAATGAGGCTCTGAGGCACACAATCAGCGCAGCGGCCCGGCTCATGACCGGCAAATGTATAAGCACCCAGTCAGTCAGCCAGCTTCACTCGCTAACCGTTGAAGTGTTCGAGTGTTTGGCCCACTGCTTGTTATCGCCAGCATCCGTACAACCGTTCATGATAATTATTCTTTGGCAAATTTTTATTTTTATGTGCTGTTGAGCGCATGCGAAATGATGAGGTATTGAAAGAAAGTATCTATTAACTATTGGTGGGCGTACACCTAGGTGCTGGCATATTTACGGTTAATGTTATTGGTGGCATTTAGTGGGCGATGCAATCGATAATGGGGTCACTTTAGTTGAAGATTATTTTCGCTTAGTTTTATGCAAGTAATATTTAATGGAATAACAACTTTTAGTTTTTATTTGGTCGTAAATTTAGTAATGAAGTCGAATAGCATCGTTAACTCTTTGACGATAATTATGATTAAAAAATAACTCTTTCTACCGCTACCAATTCCAAACTGCCAAGTTGAAGTTTATTTGAGCTCAATTGGTTCGCTTGGTGTGTTATGAAGTTGTTAGAAACATTGAAATCGAATAAGTGACCTGAGCGCCAAGACGCGACGTCTGTTAATATTTGTTAAACGAAAGAACCTAGTTGTTGTTGTAACAGCAAAAAACTTACTCCCAATATATTTTAAGAGTGCTGGCGAGTTGACAGATGATAAATATAAATTCCCAACCGTTTGGGTTATGTTAATTATGTAGATGCGACCTTGCGAACTTCGCATTATTTAAAGTGGGGCTGGTCTTGGCTGAATGTAAGTTCAGAAAAGTTCCGAGTTACGTAGAACCGACTGAGGGATCACCGCCTTATCTTATCTGAAGAGCGGACAGATCTTGGATGCATATGAATTCCCAATCGTTCGGGCTATTTAAATCAAACTGTATGATCCCCGCATTGCCTGAAGAGCGGACAGAGCTTTGATGGATATACAACTTTCCGATCTCCTGTTGTCTAAAGTGCAGACAGATCTTGGATAGGTATACTTTTTGAACCGTTCTGTTTATGTAGATCCGACTGAGGGATCCCCGCTTTGAGTCGTTTGCCGTTTTATTGATTGTAGTTGTCGACTACTTTTTAAATCTCTGAAAACCGGTTAGGTTTTTGATAAATATAAATTCCCAATAGTTGGGGTTATTTAAATCCGCCTGAGCGATCTCTATATTGTTTGAGCATATTGATCTCCGATGGATATAAATGGACGAATGGATCCCAATCGTTTGTGTTACTTAGAGCCGACTGGGCGATCCTTGCATTATATGTAGTACGAACAGATCTTCGACGGAAAAATTTTAAATTCCCCGAATTTAAGTCCCCGAACCGTTTCCGTCTTCTCTTATTGTTGATGATAGTTGTTAACTCCAAGAGGGGGTTCCTCTTGAACCTTCAAGAGGTCTTTCTAAGCAACGCTTTTCACTTTAATATTGTTGTGGTTTCATTATGTTATGTTCTATTTTCGCCTTCATAATTTGAGATGTTCTAAAATAAGCTATATAAGTAAGATCTGGAGGCTCGTCACATCACACAATTTTGGAGTTTTAGGGACCCATTTAAAAAACTATAACGAATTCCTTTGATGGATCTAAAAACTCAAACATTTTTTGCCAGCAGTTAACACTTGATACGACAACAGCCCCGTTGGCACTTGTTTCGAAACATAAGCCTCATCAATAAATGCACCGATTTCAAGCCAGTAAACATTTTATTAGCGCTTTTTATGGCCAGTACAAGCATAAATCGGTCATGTAACCGGCACCGTATATCAAATTCGTGCTATTGAATCAATCACATGTTTATGCGCCGCTCTAAAGCCACTAAAATACTTAAATAGATTTCGTAGAAACCCCAAAAATATATGTGTAAACTACAGCACGCCGGTCAACGAATTTGAACACCTCCAGTTTTACGAGCACTACGTGACTAAATTTACAAAACGCCAGCCGAAATGTCACTGGGCACAACCGGGCATATTAGCATAAACAAATTTTCAACGAAATTGTAAATAAAAACTAAAAAGTCGTTGTAACTATGCGTAAACAAAACAAAAGAGCAATGAAACCAATAACAATTAAAACGACGACTGCATTCTGATGCGCTGTGTGGCCAACACATGCAGGTATGCATTTACATAGCTGCAATGACCGCAAGGACAGGCCGAAGCAAACGAACGAACGGACGTCCAAGTGACGGATTAGCATAAAAATAAGTGGACGCGCGCGTCGCTTACAGCGCGGTATGTGGTCAAGGTCAATGAATGCGAATGCGAATGAGACTGCGAATGCAAAATCGACGTGCACATGACATAGCGGGGTGATGGCATGGAACAGCGCATGGTATACATACGCTACGCAAGCGCCTTAGGCCAAACGCAAACCGCTTACGTGCACCGGCACCACCCACGCTCTGCTCTTGGTGTAAAGACGCTTTCGGGCAGTCCGCTCTTCCCAACACTGTCACCGCAGCGACACGTTGGTAGAATTACAAATTTTCCACAGCGCCTTACGGTCAGTGTGACCCCCAAAGTGCGCGGTATATAAAACAAACGCATTTTTTGATAGAGTCAACAGTATCAATCACTCATTAGACGCGTGCAAATCGCCACCGCTGTCGGTATAAACCGCATTACGGATAATCGAGTACGTTTCAGAATATAAACTCACAGCAACGCAGGACAATCGCCACAATGATGCCACAATATTGCATATACGCTGTTATGAGCATTGCACTATTCGGCACATTCGCCAGTGCCGACCTCTCATCGTTGGGCTACAATCGCTTCGGACGCTTAACTACACGTCTACAGCGTCAAGAAGTCGGTCCGGCACCGTACCCCGCCGCAGGTTATCGACCGCGCCAACCTTTCGAATTTCCCACACCTGACAAGCAGCAGTTCTTTCCAAATGGAGGGGAAGGCGAGAGACCACATTCTTTAGCGCAACCACAACCACGTCCGCAAGATCAAGCACAGTTCCGACCTGATGTGCAGTACGAACCTCAACCTCAGCCTCAACCTCAACCTGAACCACTACCACAATCTCAACCGGAGCCGCTACCGCCACAACCAGAGGTTAGTGGTTTCGATTTGGAAGCTACACCGAGTTTAGGCTCCAATGGTGATCACATCGATGCACCGAATACATTGTATGATGCGCCCTCGCGTTTCCGTGCGGCTCAAGCAGGTCGCCAGCGTTTCTCTTTCTCTCGCCAACAATTTTCCGCGGCAGCAGCACAGCAATCACGTCAACAACAGAACTTCCCACAAAACTTTGAGGCTACAGCACCACAGCGCCTTTATGGCGCACCCGCTGATAACTCTGTAGCCTATACACGCCAGCGTCAGCAATTTGCCGCTGCACAACAGAGCTTCGCACAAGCGGCTCAACGCGCTTACGGACCACCAGCAGCTGCAGAGGAACCGCAAGCCGAGCGTCTTACGAACGCTGTGAAATCAGAACGTCTCACCGCCGAACAACCCGAGCAGCAACGCGAGGAACGTGAAGAAGAAGCTGAGGTCGCTACAGATATTGAAGTAACCGAGGTTAAGAAGACCACACCAGCGGCTGCCGCTCCCACACCTGCCACTAATGTATTCTATTATCCAGCTACCGCAGTTGGTTTCGTACATCCTCTCACTGCCGCCTACTATCAACCAACAACGTTTCTAGCGGCCGCTGCTGCAGCACCTGCGCCAGCCCCTACACCAGCTGTAGCGGCCACAGCTGCACCTGCTAGCCAAGAGAGTTCTGCCGCCGCGTCGACCGAAGCTAACGCGAAACCCGCTCAATTGTCTGCATTGGCTGCACAAACTGCCGCTCCTGCCGTTGCAACTCTCGCCACGCCACAATACTTTGCCGCTTCCCCTTACCTGCAGCAATATACCTTTGCGGCTCCTGCTCAACTGCAGGCGTGGTAGAGGCGTGAATTGTGATATTATTAATGTTTTAGTTTGATTTTTACTTTTTTTATTTTCGTTTTTTGTTTGTTTTCGTTTTTCTTTTATTTTTACTTTTATTTAAATTTTTTTATGCTCTTCGGTTCATAGTCTCATCTTGCGTTAACAATTTTAAGTGAATTGGCATCAATAAAAATATTTAAAAATTCATCAAATGTAAATTTTATGTTTCAATGAAGTCTTTTAAAGCGGTTAACATCACACTAACGTCATTGCTGGTAACGCTGAGACAGAATTTTGAATAAGAATCACAGAGAGACTTGAATAAGAACCCCAGACTGCTATTAGAAGTTTAGGTTTCTATATATACCTATATGTAAGTTCGGCTGTGTCGTGAAAGATCTAGAGATAGACCGAGAGAGATGTAAAAGCAGGCACTTTGTCAGTTTCTGACAGTTTTATCCATGGTCTATCACGAAATGAGAACGCAACGGAAGTTACCCTGAGAAGCATATATCACAGAGCTCCTTATCTCTCAACGTGTTAATTAAGAGATCTTATCAATGACTTAAACATCAAACAATCGGTTTTCAAGTTATCTCCACAGTCTGACGTCTTCAAATCACAGATTCGAAGTGCTAAATTAGCCAAAAAAATACTGAATTCTAGCATACTGAACAACTAGGTATCCTAAACACCATATCCTCAATTCTATCCACAAAAACTAGGTTTCCAAAATCACGTAAATTATTTTTTCTCAGTGTCTCATTTGAGATGCTACAATATACTAGTCTTACAAATTATATCAACTTCACGACAAATATATGCAGAACTAAAAATTCTAGTTAAGCAACATATTATTTATGGGCCGACGAAGAATTATGCAATCACAAACAGGCAAGAAGCAGCCTAATGACCACATGCTATCAAAATCAAGCTGTTACACATATGTCTGCCATGTACACAGATAGCTCGGCAACTGACGTTGTGACGCAGATTACACGAAGATGCGATCGAAAACAATTTCCGGTAATAATTCGAACACTCTGGTTTATAGAAATTTTGCAGCATTATCGCAAACACAATCAATAATCGGTTTAGCATTTAAAAAAGGCAAAAGGAATTAAAGAAAGACACGACCAACAGACAAGTAGCAAACCCGAACGAACGATGGGGCTACATAAGCCATTCAGTATGAGGGTATTAAGTGCAGCAACTACTGTTCCGCATGCATTAGGAGGGTTCTTCAAATGTGTTATAGTGTTATATAAGGAACGATTTGTTTTCCAACTCAATCTACAAATTGTGGCTAATAACAGAGTTCAAAGTATTATATTAGAATGTTTAAGACACTATGAGTTGGTTAAGGTCGAGTTTCTGGACACAGACGCCCTAAAGGTATCAACTGAATGTGATTATCATATCATTAACGAATATTTGGGTATGAGAAAGCTATGTGTGTGCCGGACGAGCTCTCTTTTCACCGACAACAACGACGAGTTGATGATTTGGAGTCGAGTTTTCGCGTCGATATGTTTAATGGAAGAAACATGGCTCCATCATATCAGTCCGAAGTTCAATCGACAATCAACCGAGTGGACTGCACACGACGAACCCTCTCCAAAGCGTGAAAAAATGTTACAGGCGCATGGCAAGGTTATAGCGTCTGTAATTTGCGATGACCGCATTTGATGGAAAAGATATTGCTGTTTTACCAAGACAATGCAGCGTGCATAAGACAGTGCAGACTGACTAATATTTCCTGTTCTCAGATTTCAAAAAAAATGCTAGGACAAAACGTTCATCGAATAAAAGGTAATCGCCGAAAGTGAGGCCTATTTTGAAGCCAAGGACAAATCGTAGTTTAAAAATAGTATCGAAAAGTTGGAGGGTCGCTATAATAAAAAAAAAAAAAATATGCCAAAAAAATGTGTTTCACTATGTTAGGCTGGTGACTTTCCAATCGACGTATTACTCAGTAGTATTGTAGTGAAGTTCGCCTTTAAGAACCACCCTAGCATGCATATATTTATACCAACAGTTCAGTGAAGTTCACTTCGCTTCACTCTAGTTTAGTTGAGTTGAGTTGATTTGTTGCATTGCAATGCAAACCAATTCAATTGCATAGAATTTAATATTATGAATGCAGAGCAATGAAAGCAATGCGCATGCGCACACCGCGCCCATGTGCATGCGGCTGCTTGACTTGTTGTTTGCTTGGTTATGGCCACAGTTGGCATGTTCTAAGGCCAATGCACAATAAACTTTTCACCAACACGCCAGTCATGCGCTGACAACACACACATACACATACATAGATGACTGTGAGCAACAGATAGTAATTGCCACGCCTCAGTAGTGGAGCGGCAAAAAGAAGCACCCAGCTTTTTGGTGCTAGGGTATGTCTGCGAAAAATCTATTAAGTGCATGGAATGCTGTTACGCGCCATAAACGAATGAGCGAGCGTATAAAAATCTGTCTATCTGCGCGCCTGACTGCTTGACTGCCCGACTGACGGCTGGCGGATGTACCTGTAAGGTTTGTTGTTAGCCACATAGCGCGCGCACCCAAGAATGGATTTTCTTTTACGTTAGCAGCAAAGCGATCAGCAGATTAGATCATGTGAACTCATATGTGGTTATCTGCTGTAAGTGCAGCCGTTTTTGTAGCACGGTTGCTGTTGCTTGTACAGCAACAGTTATCGCTCGCATCAGGCGTGTCTGTAGTTGCCAGCTTTTGTCACTTGAACAAAGTGTAATTATTTCGAAGCGACACCTCGTCCACGTAGTGTGCGCATGCGCGATTGCGGCCTTAACCACCATGGCTGCCACTGCAACACCAGGGCTACAGCATGTGTGTACAGAAAAAGCAGCGACAATTGCAAATAGTGGCGAAGTAACAGCACCAATAGTTGGCGATTAAAACCGTAATTGTCGGTGTTGCCAGCAGAGCGCTTGCCGCCATCCGCATTTTCTTGCAATGAAATCGTCGACAGCGGAGCCACCAGTAGCTATTCTGGCATAGCTGTGCTGTGTCTACGCAAGCCGTGCTTTTCCCATTTTTATTTTCAAATTAAGGCAATGCAATAAATCGATTTAATTGTAGCGAGCAAACGAGTTAATTATTTGTTTCGCTGATATAAACTATCAGTTAGGATTCAGCTATAGTTAGTTTTACAGCTTCACAAGCATAAAGTTTTATACAAACATACAGTTATGTTAGCCGTTGTGTGTGGTATGCTTTGGTTATGGATAGAAATTGCAATGATACAAATCTCTGGCCTACAGTGACATGGTCGCCGTGTAAAGCAGAAAGATTTAATCTGTGAATGCGTTTGGATCGTGGCGTTAACACTGTAGTGAAAATATATTTGGCTAGATTGCCATAACAGAAACTGTCATCTTTGACATAACGAGTCAATGGAGTAGAGACTTTAGTTTTTATTGAACCCCATAAGATTTTCGATATGAAATGTACTTCAAGGAGCAAAAATTGTCAGATAAGATAAGCTTACTCGGCACTAACGTATGGTAAGTTGTTTGGTAAAATTGAGAAAGGCTTGAGTGTGCATAGGAAGCGCTAACCGTTGTTATGGGATTAGACTAAAAACCGCTAATGGATGCTACATCCACACTTTATCACCAAGGCAGCTCATCAACAAAGCTGATATTGAAAACGCCCACCAAATGAGTCTTCCAAAAAAAGAGTAAGTATTGGAGCAAAATGATGGATAAACAAGGAAGTGCTATTACCAAAGCAAGCTTTGGTCCATTCTGAACTATTTCAGGCAATCAGGTATTCGCATAAATGCGGAAGAAGCGGAGAGAATTACATAAACGAAACAACTCATTTATAGCGGCTCCAGCTCGAGTTTGGTGTTCAAAAGCTTAGCTGTTCTTAAAATAAAATAAAAATAAATTGAGGTTTGCACCGCGAACTCAGGCTCCCCCTCTGTCACAACGGCTCATAGAGGAAGAGCACACTGATGAATTCCTGTATGCAGCTGGGTGCTACTGGGTCGATTGATCCCCAATCCGCTACATAGATTCAAAGCCCGGTGCTCGGAAGTTTTTGGTTGCATTTCGCAAACCGGTAGTTTACACAAGAGGCCAGACCCATATTAAATATGCTCTTCTGTATAAAATGCGACAAGTGTCAGGAATTTTTCGCTTAGAAGTTTGGTTACACCCTTGAACCTAGTGAGATTGCAACCCACTACAACTTAACCTGGCCCATGCCTGTGTCCACTCTTTCCTCCTTGCGGAGCAGCTCCTTTATGGTATCAGAACCAAGCGCAATGCCGCGGTTTGGTTCTACCATTCTAGTAGCAGCTGCAGCGCGCAAGCTCGTAAGTCAGTTTATTCTACACTTGGGACATGGCACACAAATATTCAGCCGTTCTATGCACTGTGCGTCTGTTGCAAAAGATCTAATGATGTCTTTGTCATCAGAAAACCTCTCCCTAGTTGTGGGCATTTAAAAGGTTCTGATATTGGTTGGAAATCTTACCAGATGCCATCTGCAGAAGCTGTATGAAAGAAGATGAGGTGGAAATAACTCAACACTTCCTTCTTGACTATCCCGCGTTTGAGAAGTCAAGACTTAAACACTTGGGTGTTTAAGGAGCTCTTTCTATGTCTTGATAAAGAACTGACTAACCTAATCCAACCAAGCAATAGGTCAAGAATGCAGTCATCCGCCTTATTGTGGTCGGTATCTCCAACTTCTTTCTGAGTTTACCCTTTTGCGAGAGAAGAGCCAGTGGGATCACGTTGATCTCGTTTTTTTTAGGTTACGTTCCAAATATAATAGAATGATCATTTTCTACCGCTTCTCGGGCTGTTATTTACTTATTGGCGTGTTAGCTACTGTTCCTAAACTCTGGTAATATTATAGTTTTGAACGGACTCATAAAGCTAGCAGTAAACTGACAGTAATAATAGTCACGCCTTACATTTAACGCCGAATTGTCAGCGAAATCATCACAATTATTATCATTGCTTTGCTCAAATGTGCACTCTGCCAGACGAGTATTGCCCGACATTTCGAAAAAACACACAAACCATACTTTTTATTTAAGCCATTTAAATGCTTTGGCAAAATGCCTACAGTGCACATCCTGCTGCCAAGACACGTCTTCAGCAGCCGTGAACTATACAAATTACAAGCAGCTAACAAACGATTACATAAATAACAATCAATTCGCAGCCAAGTGGCTGTCAAGCAAACGTCTAATTGTCTGCGAATGCGCCAATTGACAGCGTAACGATTATCCACCCACGCACGCGTGCTCGCCATTTGTCGCACGCACATTTGCACGCATGTCGGCCTACAGCCAAGTGAGCACAGGCGAGCCTAAGACATTAGATTATTAGAATTTAAGCTAAGCAACTGTCAACAGCGTGCTATTTGGCAGGCCGACGAGTAATAACATCATTATGAATGAGGCGCTGCGCCAAGCTACGTCGATAACGTCATTACTGTTGACGTTTGGCGTTCGGTCAATGCGCAGGCGCACAAAAAAGTCAAATAAATGTGCATGTAACGCGTCTTGGTGCGCTTTTAGCGTATTCCCGGGCAGTGGACGCCAACAATTATTGCAACCGCGCCACAGTGCGCTTTAGGTGGTTTGACGGCGTTTGTTGCCGCTGTCTGTAAATGTCTGCCTGCAATGTGTCATTGTAGACGAAGCAAATAGTATGCGCGAAGTGTAAGCCACCAGCGATTTGCACGACTCGACTAAACGCCTGCACTTGTTCGGCCACTTACGCATGCGTCATGAGCAGCGACCTGTCATTTAGCATTAAATACGATTTTGTCATTCACAATCGCGCAAGTAATAAGCAATGAGCTCGCAAACGCCAACATATGGTGGATACAATGTCGCCGAGCGAGCAATAAAGTTTAATGTTGCTGCGCCGCAATGCATGCAGTGCTTGCTTTATTGCAACGCGTCCTCATTGCGCGTTTTGATGTTGTCATATTTGCGTGAAATTATGTCACGTCATGCTGGAATGTCCAAGAGCGCACCCAGCAACTTGTAGCATGCTTGAGCCATAACTCATGATTTGACTAAGACCAAGCGATAACGGTACTGTATGCAAGCTTGTATAAGTGTTTAGCTCAGCTAATTGTCCAATGTACAAAAGCGTCTGCGTTAGCTTAAAATATATCCTACAAATCCAGCTGTCTCGAAGACGTGTTAATTTTCGTTATTTCGTTTGTCAATTTGTATTTAATTCCTACTTGCAACAATGTTGCGCGTCCTGTTTGCTCTTCATTAGCAACAAATGTGAGTCGTAAAACTTTTCCAAAGCAAAGTCATAAATCTGATCGGACGAGCAGTACACACATACATAAGTCAAATAAAGCTTAGCGTCAATTAAATGTCTAAACATACCGAGAAATCGTGTAACAGTTGACATAAGTTTCTAAATAAAAAAAAGCTGGCAGTTTGACTATTAATTAGCAAATACTTGAGAGGGGAATCTGGTGTTCGTCAGCGATATAGTTTTAGTGTAAATCTGCAACTTTGTGGCTTTGCAGTATATGATTATTTGTGAGTAAATAGTGCTCCTAGGGGACCTACCGAGAGAAAGAGAGCTAATTAAATTAGAAAAGTTAGAAAAGTAAGTTGGCTACTTAAAAATGTAATGGCGAATTTCAAAGGGTGAATAATTTAGTCGCCGGAATCAGAAAAATCTGTTGA
Organism: Bactrocera correcta; assembly: GCA_027475135.1. NCBI lineage: Eukaryota > Metazoa > Arthropoda > Insecta > Diptera > Tephritidae > Bactrocera > Bactrocera correcta. The sequence continues at coordinate 103,247,884 of CM050323.1, forward strand.
TTGTCTAATTTGGAGTTGGAAAAATTTATGTAGTATCCGAAGCAAGAAAAAATCATTGGTTCTTAAATTTGAAGAATAAGATTAGGTTCGATCAGGAGCAGATAGCCGCGGCGGAGACCACTACGATCACAAAAGGACAAATGCGATCTCATGCAAAAATAAAGCTAAGTGAGAATCAATAGAAATATCGACAAAGTTCTTTTAACCTGAGTCGAAAAAGAATCTAGATTTTTGAGCTCAAGTAAAAATCGCAGATTATCAAATTTGAGAAATAAGATTGAGTTAGGTTAAGTTTCGGGGCAGATCCTGGTGAAGGAGGTCATGAAGATCCTAAATGGATCTTACAGCGATCATCATGTACCTACAAAGGGCTTGAAACCTATCTATATTGAGTCTAGCGAAATCTAAAATGTCATTTAGAAAGTGTATAGATGTTTCTAGCTTAAGAACTAATTGCAAAAAATGGAGAATGAGATTGGGTTAAGTCAAGTTTCGACGTTGAAACCCGCAATGAAGATTTCGAAGATCCTACATAGCTGTTGAAGCGCTGTTGCTTTGTGAAACTTTGCGCATTGACCCGCGAATACCGTAGTCGATGGAACGATGAGTTGTACGAGATATACAACGACATTGACATAATTCAGCGATTTCAACGGCTACGTTGGCTAGGTCATGCCGTCCGAATGGATGAAAACACTCCAGCTCTGAGAGTATTCGACGCAGTACCCGCTGGGGGAAGCAGAGGGAGAGGAAGACCTCCACTCCGTTGGAAAATTCAGATGTAGCAGGACCTAGCTGCACTTGGATATTCCAATTGTAAGCTTAGCTATAGTCGCGTAAGCGATGTCAACGCCAATAAAGAAGAAGCAGAGCACTCTCACACCAAAAGTTATTAAAACTTGTTATAAATCCATTCAGCTTTCAATATTTAACCACTGAGAGTTACACCTCAACTCTTCAAACCATATATTTCAAAGCGCATACCTGCACTGACTTTGTAAATTTTACGAATATAACTAATTAATGCACTTTCCAACACCGCACTTGTTTTTCGCCGTTACTTCGTGCACTGCTAAATCGTAATCAGATTGCTTGCGGTACAGTAGAAATGTCAACGCTGTCAACAAAGTCATGACTTCGGGTAAATAGGCCAATGAGTAGTGATTACCTACCCACCAGGCAGTCAAAGCTACTGCATTTGTTTGCGTCTAATATAATTAAAGGTCTAACTTGTAGCTGAAAACGTGAGCCACCAGCCTGCAACAAGTCGTATGCAAACGAGCAGCACATTCATACAAACGTACATATGTGAACTTGCACTCACATTTACGTGAAACTACTACTTAACTTAGCTGCTTGCAGCCAGCGAGTACAGCAGTGCTTCTCGATTCACTTTCCTAAGTCGCATCAGAAGTTCAGAGTTCAACAGTTGTCTGTGGTTTCAGCCAAAGGGGCAAAATGCATATGTGAAACGGCGAAAGCGTTATTAGAAGTAGAATAGTGGTGGAGGTTGAAATGTAATCAGTAGTAGAGTACCCAATGAGCATATGAAAAATACAAAGTAAATATAAGCGCTAAATTGAAAATAAATAAAAAATGTGCAAAAAAAGTGCAAACTGAAGGAATTACATAAAAATAAAGCTAGTTTTTACTAAGCGGAATGCATTGTATGGCACGCCACAGAAGGGCGGAAGCGCAACAGCTGTGACAAGCCTGCAACGTCAGGCATTGGAGGGAGGGTGGTATGGCACCACCCTCATCAGCTAACAGTGTTAACGTATGTGTATGTGCATCAGTATGCATGCAAACTTACATATGTATATACTTATACGTGAGTAAGCAGAGTTTTTTTTTTGTATGCGAACTTATTATATTACATCATACATACGTACTATACATACATGAATGTTGCATACTCTGTGCAGAAATATGTATGTTGTTGCTACGTTTTCTTTCATGTATATTTTGCTCGTAAAATTAAAAATAAACATTGTTGGAAAATGCAATGAAAACAACAAAAATAATCATAATATCAGAGAGCGAATAGTGGTACATTGGAAAACAGCTGTTTAATGTTAAATAATGTATAAAAATTATGTACATTTGTATATTCACTTACCAATTTATATTAAAAACCTGGACTTTGCTGCTGCTTACGCCACAAATTCTGCAATAAAAAAATTAAAAAAAACGATGCTGGGATTATTGCATTCTTCTCTTTTGATTAGATGGCAAGTATTTTTTACTTCATTTCATTAGAAAATTTAATTGCAACTTTGCTAAACATTTCTCAGCTTTCAATATTAAACTTTTTTAAACAAAAAAAACCGGCATAGACTTTTTGTGCTAATATAATTAGCCATTATATACATACATATTTAACATGTTTGCTACAATTGCATGTTTATCAACAATATTTCGCTAACATTTTTTACACACAATAATTAACTAAATTCTGTGATTTGCAAAACATGCATAATATTTTATTCGATTTTAATTTTTTAATTTTAGGTTCGATTTCTATTTTTAAAAAAAATCTTCCGCATAAGCATAATTTGCAAAATTTCTATTATGTACGCTCGTTTGCAATCGCGATTTTTCAAATAAAAATACTGCCGGAGCTGATTTTACGCATAAACTAAATTGAAAACTATTATGTATTTAGCAAAAATCCGGTTACAATATTATTCGATTTTTCAGACATTTTTATTGCGCCGGCCAGAATCACTTTCGCCCAATTTCCGTATTTAAAAACACTGCCGGAGTTAATTTTTTGCCTAATGTCAATAGCAAGTATTCCCACTTTCCACAATTAACTACATAATTAATCATTTTAATAAGTTTAACTAAATTTAACACTTTTTCCCGGTAATTTCTTTTCAACATTTTTTGAAGCACACTCGCCCAAGCTAGTTAAAAGCATAAAATTATTTTAAAATTTTTAAATGCAATCACAAAAATTTAAGGTTATTTTTTATTTACAGTTAACAAGTTGGTTTATTAACAAAATAATTTATCGCACTTTCCGTTAAAACACTGCCGGAAATTGATTTTTTGCATAATGTAATAGTGAAATTTTCCACACACCACAACACACAAATTACAACCCTTAATAATGGAGGCGGAAGCATAACAGTATAAAGCAGTGTATACAACGTAATTACAAATAAATAGCAATATTAATTTTGTTTTGGGATACAATATTTTTTTTTTATTATTTGAAAGTTGTATTATTAAAAAATTTTTTTAAATTAATTTGAATAAAAGTATTGAATTGTTTCGTATTTTTCAAATAAATGGTTGTAAAACTTCTCGCAATTATATTTAATACATTGTAATGTATAAAGGTTTTAAATATTACAAAAATGCATATAAACATTGTATGTATTCATTATTATTTGAAATTTATTTTAATTTGTTTTAATAATTACTATTTTGAAGTAATTTCAAATAAATTTTTGTAAACTCTCACATATTTTCACATACATTGTATAGGGGTATTAAAAATTAAAAATTATTTTACAATGTTTACCATGTTTATTTCAATATTATTTTACAAAAACTATTTTGAATAAAATTTTCATAAACTTAAAATTTTTTATTCCACTTTGGTACAACTCTGCGTTTCAATAAATTTCCGCCGCCATGCTAGCTTTTAATTGTCAATATCCGTACCTCAATCTTTAAAAATTAACAGCTAGTATTAATAGTAAAAAATGTAATTGGTATTAATATGAATGAAAATATAATGGAATACATTTTGCAAGAGAATTTTGGAAGGACAATGTGGGAAACAGCTAAATATAAAGTAATTATCGAAAAAAGTGGATCCTCTAAGTGAAATAGCAAAGGTGAGTTATAATGGACTTAAATAATATGAATTTAGACTTCAATAATATTTTTCATCTACTAGACTGTGCTACTAAATATCATATGTTTCAGTGCAACCAGCAGCACAACGTCTTCATCAAACACTCGATTCCCAAGTTCCTTAATATCCAGTAATTATTTCCACTAGCAACAGTCACATGCATGCATATTTCTCCTATCAATCAGCGTTTTCAATTTAGCAAGACATTCTTTGCACAAATTGCACATTGATTTCCATAAACGCTAGAAATTCCACAGCATTGAAATATTTTTGCAATAAATTATATTTCTCCAAAGCAAATGGGCTGTCATGGCAATGCTCATCAAATCGTACAAACGTCCCGAAAGGCCACGAAAGTACAACCATTTTAAGTAAAATAATTACATTTTTAACAAACGATGAGTTGTAGAAAATTGAGAATGATTATTCAAACTTTTCAAGTGCGCTACGGCGTTGGCTGCAGCGACGAAAACGGCAATGGTGAGAGCAATTTATTATTAGATATGGAATGGCATGAAGCGGTCAACAACAACAATGACCGACAGCCGCCTACCGTCAACAGCAACTGCCAAATGAAAAGCTCATCAGAAATGCACAGTTGGCGTTGCCTACAATAGCATGAGATAGGGTGGACAGGAGCTACAGCAGCAGGGGCAATAGCGACAGTGGCAGCAATGGATTTCCAGCATACAAACGTTGCAATAACAATGCAACCAAACGCAGTAGTGATAACCAACATATATGAATGCTGTTTGGTTAGCAGTAGTTGCTGCTCTGGCTGAGAATGCAGCTTATAGATAGCTGGGTGGACACTTGATACTTACTTACAGTACAAGTACGAATTACAATTGCTTAATCAGCATTTGTTGCTGCTGACCAAGTTGATATGTTGTTAACAACAATGTGAACGCTTGATCGCTTACTAAAATACCTTCCAACCAAAAGAAGCGGCTTGCTTGGCAAATATTATGGGCATGGAGTTGCCATATGCCGGAATGCTGGCGCGACTGACGATTTGCTTATTGACCAACTGTCTGACAAGCCGGCGCTCAATAGCAAATCAACAACAATACAAGAAAAAAGCAACAACGCGCCTGAGTGTAGTAGCAAGCAATAGGCAGCGACGGTGTCGGTGGCAGCAATACTCCGCCGCGCGTGTATGCTGTGTCGTTCCGCTTGGCCGCTGGCCAAATTGAATTTTGCACAGTGATTTAGCTAAATCATCTAAATCCAACAAAAAATGCGCGCGTGTGTGTCTGTATGCGCACATTCTTACCTCGTCAGTTTCGCCAAACTTTTAAGCACTTTCGCATGTAGGTATGTATTGTATGTGCATATGCGCCTTCGTCTGCCAGTTGCTGCTGTAAGCTGCCGTTCATGGGTTAAGCACTTCATCGTTTGGCAGTGCGCGACTAAATTTAAAGCTCAATTTGCTGTGAGGAGCGTAAAAATCGCCGCAATTGTTGATGGTTTGCCGCAATGACTTGCGGTTAGTCTAATGATCACTCGCAATCGTAATGAAGTTGTGTTCTTGAATGTAATTATGCCGTTGTTGATGATTGTGAATTGTTATGTTGTCAAATTTCCTGAAGATATCTCGTAAAATAAAAAAGTTTTCCATACAAGGACATGATTTTGAACGTTCAGTTTGTATGACAGCCATACCCTAAAGTGAACCGATTTCAATAATTTCTTCGGATATAGTATTGTTGCCTTGGAGAATAATCCATGCCAAATTTCGCGAAGATATCTCGTCAAATAAAAAAGTATTTCATACAAGGACACGAATGTCATCGTTAATTTTATATGACAGCTATATGCTAAAGTGGTCCGATATCGACGATGCCGACAAATGAATGGCTTCTTGAGCAGAAAAAAATGTGTGTTAAATTTCAGAATGATATCTCAAAAACTAAAGGACTAGTTCGACGATGAATGGATTTCTTCTGGGTGTTGCAAATTTCGTGATAAACTTAATATACTCTGTTCAGTGTATAAAAAGTAGTTTTAGAAAGAAACAGTTTGAGCTAAAATTTTCTTTTATTTGGTGAAACCTATTTTGAAGGATTCCAGCGACATTTTTCGCCCTTAAGCCGAGCAACCGCGGCCGTATCCAGGAAAAGCGCGCGCTAACCAGTAATGTGGCACAATAAAAACTTCTTGGGTTTTGGCCAACCCTTGTATGCATCTAAGCCTACATTCATTTATAATAACCGGTAATTAAAACTTATGCACCTTGTACTAGACTTCCCACCGCAACCGCATGCAATGCCAGAAATTATTTAATACATAATAATGGCGATGGCGGAATTGAGACTAAAGCCAAATTTAAGACATGAGGACTAAGACAGAAACCGTCAATGATTATTACTGCCAGCACAACTGACAATAACTTTGGCTAAGCACTTTGTTGTTAAACGCGCGCCTGTGTGTCGTTGCTGTTGCTGCTGCGACGGCGCGCAGCAAGGAGCTTGTAGCGCTCCTCTTTGAATACACCTAATAATGAACAGTCTGTTGTTGAATAAGAATTCCAGCTACTAATAAGCAGCTTGCCAGCAAAAGCTACTGAAATTGCGCTCCTTCCATTTTTTATTGCAGTTCCTATTTTATTGTTGCAGCCGATAAGGCATAACCAAAGTGGTCAACTTGCCGTTTATGGTAATGACTGAAATTAGACCCCGAACGCGGACACATGTATAACTCATAGTAAAGCGCAGCCTAGCTAAACAGCCAACCAGAGCTAGTCAGTCAAATAGCAATGTGATGCGGTGCGATGCGACACGTTGCGCGGCGGCAGCGTGACGAGACGAAATTTTGCGCGCGCGCCCGCTGCAGTTGTATTGCTATTGACTATTTACTGCAACTGCCACTGTCAGCGGCAGACGAGATGAATGCCCATATATCTACATATGTACATGCATATTTATCTAACGATGGCGTCGTCTATAGCCAGACATGTCGCGACGGCAACACGGTGCGCGCGTACTTTAAATGACCGCAGGACCGCTGTGCGGCTGGCAGTGCGCGTTCCTCTGTTCTTTCATTTTGGACTTTTGTGACAGCCGCCTATTAGTAATGGCACACAACTTGGGCGTCGCTGAAATTGACTAGCTCCAAATGCATTTTAGCTATGGATATGCTACTTTTACAGCCTCAACTAACGTAGTATATGAAAGTACTAAAGTAGGCAGGCAGTAGTTATGCGCTCGCGGCGTGGTTAACAGCTGAAAAATGAGTAGCAGCGCGCAGTACATAAACATGCTTAGTTAGGTATGTGTGTATGCAAGTATAGCGCTTTAATGACCGAACAGCTGTGTGCGCTTATAAATGCAGAGCGCGCTCGTCTGTCACTGCCGCGCTTACAAGGCGACGCGCCACACCGCAGCGCTTCAGTGCTATTTGTTTGCGCGCAACAATTCCATTCGCCTCAAGTGTTTTGGTCCATTTATTTGGTAGTCAAATGTCTTTCGCATGCGCATATGAAATAAAATATAAATTAGCAATAATAACAAAAACGTAAAAGACATAAATGAAAAGTCTTCAACTCCGCGCTCATTCTTATTTGGTCAAGCGGCAGTCTGTAGCTTTGCGCGCGCTTCGCTAATATTATTATTAAGCCAACCCATGCCAATTTTAATTAACTGTCAGTTGCGCGCAATGGTCACAAGCAAGCGCGCAGCTATATAAAATTACTTATTTTTACAAATCATTTGTTGTTTTCACACACATACACACACTTACATGCACGTATATACTTTTGCTATCATTAGTCATAGCTGGCTGAGCCTTTGCCGCGCTTAATGCCATTAAAGTTCGCCGTGAAAGCGCTCGTTAACTGCACGCCAAGGAATTTGTGTGATTTTACCACATAAAGGCGTTCGGCTTGGCACAGAGCGTGTTGGATTGGTTAAAATTCCGCGGATGCTTTTGCTTAAAGGCGACACGAAAAGTGTATTTCTCTTTTGTGTTTGCGCGATTTGTTAATCGAAAAATTAGGACATGTCTGCGGTAGGCCGACGCGAAGGCGTTTGTAACCGGGCGCCGAAGTGTGCAAATTTGGCGCATGTCGGTTCGAGGCGCGACAATTGTTTGGGGTGGGGCGTTAGGCAAGAAATAGTGTTCGGCGCCTAAGTATCCCGTTAGCGTGTTGTAGCTTGGCGCCAAAGCCTGCAGCCGTCGCAATTGGTTGTAAAAGGAAAGGTTCACTAATTTGAGTTAAGTAAAACTTGATTTAATTGCAATGCAACGTTTATGGGGAAAAATTTGTGCGCGCAAGTAAATGCGATTGACAAGACTGCGATTGATACCGTTAAGATGGAATTTTTATTAAATTTTGTTAAGCCTTTTATCTGATTTGAAAACAATTTTAGGCGAATTGGTGAAGTGTATGCCTTGTTCTTGTTGTTGTTGTAGCGACAGATAAGAAGCCTCAAGCATTTTTCAGGTTTGCTGTCGGGTTAGCGGTCCTTTGCCGGTAACAATTCCGGGTCCGTTCCCATTCCATAAACCCGATTGGCGTAGCTTAATAAGCTGTGTCACATTTTCGATTGGTAGTATTATTTTTGGCTATGGCCGCGGAAGCGGGGTCTACGTCAATACAGAAGGAGTATTTGGGAATAAAACCAGAAATTCCCCGGGTTTATATCTATCTAAGGACTAGAAAGCCATCAGCATCCCAACAGAAAATCTGTTATCGTGATGATATCTCACAAGGACTGAACGCTTGGTTCTTCAATTGATTGCGTGGGCGTCCTTGCTTCCGTTACCCTCCCAAAGGTTTCAAGTCGAACGAGCTTTTCGCTGGAGCATCGTCTTCCATGCGAACGCTCATACAGTTCGTGATTCCATCTCATCCTTCTCCCAAGAGACTCAAGTCGTACGAGCTTTCGCTGAAACATCATGTTCCCTGCGAACGACATGTCTTAACCAGCGCTCATACAGTTCGTGGGTCCATCTCACGCGGACGTCTTCAAAGATCTTGCGAAGAACAGTTGCCTTGAAAGTTTTCTCATTTCGTAGCACCTGTTTGGCAGGAGTCATGCTTGGGTCAATTTCCAGACTTTGATTATAGGGGAAATTTATGCTGGTTTCGAGACAGGGACACAGTTTCCAAGACGCGAGGAAGCTTTCTGTGTCACCGCCAAGTACTTTCTCTTACTCTCGCTCATCACAAGATCAACTCTTTCGCAACTTTTTGTAGGCTGGAAATGGTTCCACTGACTTCTCTATTGTCAGTGCCTACAGTGTTAACATAAACTGTGTACTAAAGTTCAGGCTAAAGTAGGATTGTGACTTTAGCCTGAACAGTGCCACCGCGGTTCAGATTAGTGACACGTATAACTTTTTCCAGCAATTCATTGAAAGAGACACGTGAGAGGGAGGGTGAACGATCAGCTGGATCTGCGCAGTCAGCTTTGATTGGAAAGAAGCAAAAAAAAATATTAAAGTCAAAGTGATCGCACGAGCTCTTGGCAACCCCAGGTTTTTCAAAAGCCTTTGCAATTTTGTGGCGCAAGCCTAAACAAACCACGTTTTTACACGCGATATAGTTATATATCATCGTGTCTAAAATCACTTTCCACAAATTAACTGTCACCTAAACGACAGCCAGCTGAGTGTAATTGAAAAATGTTGCAACAATTAATAAATCTCTATGACAAACACATATGGACATATCACACCAGCAGCAGGCAGCAGCATGTGCGCATGACAAATGTGTGGGCGTGTCAATTGATTTGAAATCCATTCAATTTGAAAGCGACAAGAGTAGCGACTACAATAAGTCAACAAAGAGCCAGCCGGCGAGGATAAAGTTGACCGCTTTCGGCGCGCCTAAGTCGAGCGCACAAATGCTGCCGACCGTAAACAAGCTCATAAATTTGCACAACTGTCGGCAGGCAGTAAATTAAACAGCCATAAAACAGGATAATTAAACCAGCGACGCTGAATGTGGTAGCCAAGAAATAGCTGTAGGCGCAAAGGCTTAGCTGGCACTGTCATGTAGCGACGGGCATCAGCGCCGCGCAACAGCTAAGCTTATAGGCCGGCGCGTCGCTGCTAGTGTTAAGCGTGTGATGTACTAATAGCAGTTAAAATTAGAGTTTAAACAGCTTTACGCAAACGGCGGCGGCTACAGAAATGGCAAAAACAACAACAGCGGCAGCAAGTATAAAGTAGCGATTAATAAAATATCAGCAACTATCGGTCTTTGCTGTCGCTGACAAGTGTCCGATGGCAGCGTAGCGGCCACAACATGTTGCCCTGTTGCATGTTATGTACAACACGATGCACGTGTAAGTCTTGCTGCGTCTGCTGCGCTTGCCACCGCTTGCCGCATTTCCACATACAACACGCAAACACTTGTTCGCCAATTGACAATCGCTTTTGGTCGTTAATTTTCTATTGCTGGGCTTCTGCCGACGGCGACGGGCCATAAAGATGGCGGTATTTCGGCATTCCTCGCTGACTTGCAGCTTCCTGAAGTTTTTTATTGCAAGTTTTGTGCGAGCGCTGTGTTTAAGGCACTGCAATCAAGCAGCCAGTTCGTGTTCACATTCGTCTTCGACAATTAATGATGGCTTTAGATAGAAAGAATGAAAGTTGCATAGTAAATGCGCGTGGCACAGTAGTTGCGTTCACTAATCGGACAGTAGGCAGTAAGCCATGAAATTAATGGTTGCATTGATCAAGATCTATTTGAAAGGGTTTATGCGGCATTCGCGGCTGGTTTGAGGATGACGGACGGTACGGTTTGGCTTTCTGAAAAGTTTGGAGCCTGGAGAGTGGCGGATGGAAAGGTAAGGTTTCCGAAAGATTTGGAGCTTGGAGGATGACGGACGATAAGGAATGGCTTTTCGAAGGGTTAGGAGCCTGGAGGATGGCGGACGGTAAGGTAAGGTTTCCGAAAGACTTGGAGCTTTGAGAATGACAGACGGTAAGGTATGACTTTCCAGAAGAATTGGAGCTAGCGCTACTCTCCTGTCTGTCGCTTATTCCCTATAATTGATCGGTCCACAGTCTTGCATTTTTGGCCGCATATATCAGCTTATTAAAGGACGCAAACACAGACCGAGCACAAAAGATCTCAAGAGAACTGGGGGTCCGCCATCCGGCCGACGTATGACTCCACACTGAATTGAATTTTTCAATACTACTGGCCTTAAGGTTTAAACCACAGCCACCACGAATCTGCCCAAAAGGGCAAACCCAATGAGCAGATTGGAGCGAGCTCCAAGGGCTAATTGCTGCTCGTGATACCAGACTTCAGTCTCCGGTCAGACCTCGTAGCTTTTGCTACTACCAGTTGAGCACCCAACAAACTCAACGACTGTTGACATTTATCTCTTGAACTTCAAATGCTTGTTCATTTGAAGGAATCTTATTCAAAATCTATAATATCATTTCTGACAAAGACTGTGCTGAAATTTCTAGGCAGCCAAAACATAGACATAGTGCATATGGATTTTAGTCGCCTCTTACGACAGGCATAACTTACCCCGATAGGGGAGCTTTTATCGGGCAGTGCGTTCAAAGCCGACCAGCGTAAAGATGAAATCTTCTTAACCAACACCTACCACACTTACCAAATGATGACGGACAATGCTGCCTGCCACTCTGAGGTGACCACCTGCACTATATCCCTAAGGGGTCGTACGAAGCCTATAATCCAGCCAACGGACTGATCGAAGTCGGTATTGTTCTCGGTATAAAGAAAACCCATAATATTTGTCATTGTCCGAACACAGTTTTATAGGCCTTCTTTGTCAACAGAACATTAAACGTGGTCATACTTGAAAGTGATGGCCGACAATAGTCAAGCGCTTTTAATGGCGGTAATTTGCCTACTGTTTGGTTTAATTGGTTGTTGGTATTCCAGCTACTGAAATTTACCAAATTTATCGGAGCTTAACCATTTTATGGCAAAATTCTTTTCTTCTCGGCTCACTTTGTTTCGCGTTAATGCATTTCAATTGTTCCGCGCATGCGCCTTTCATCGATGGATCGCTTTATGCGTGACACAATCTTTTTTTTCACTCGTTGCAACAACGTTTGTAAATGCGTTTGCGCGACTTGTTGCTGACAACAAATTCCGACATGACAGCATTTTTGCCAGACACGCTTGTTCAACACGCGCTGGACGTGGCGCACGACGCGCCCGCTTGTCGATCTATTGCTGATCGCTGCGTTGTTGTTATGTTGCCGGTTGTTCGTGGTTTTTTGGTTTCTTATCAGCATTTGCATGTCCTGTCTGTGTCGCGCTGTAATGTTGCAATTAAGCGTCAACGTGTCGCGACCGTGCAACGCGTTAAAGCGTACAATATTTGTCAATTTTCACTGGAATTTCCATATTATTTGCCAGTTTGGTCACCGCGCCGTATCGTTGGGAGTCTGTGCGCCGTCACGCAGCCAAAAACTGAAATTCACTGCGTGTACCGCACCCGAATACTCCGACTCCAAGAGTGGACAAAATTGTGCATGCGTGCAACACGCCCTGTTGGCATGTTTTGGCATTCACCAAAAAACAAAGTCTTGAAATAAGAAGTCGAGGACTACCGAGCGACAGCATATGCAAATATTCAGCTGGAAATGCGCCTCGAGATCATTTAAGTTGTTACTCTTGTAGCGATAGAAAACGTTTCTGAAGTCCTACGACAGTCGGGTCTAAGTGATCGGAACGGAACCGGATGTTTATCCGACTAAGGACTGTCAACTCGGCACCACGCCTTGAAATTACTTTAGGAATGTTTTCCGCGGCTACAACAACAACATATCTGAAGTAATTTGATGAATGGCCTAGTTGACAGTCTTTGGTGGTATGAAAATCCGGAATCGCTTCAGTAACTTAAAGCCGACTGTCTGGGGAACGCTATTTTAGCTAGATAGCTGTGGGTAAGCTGTACAGCTTCAATAATTTCAACATAAACTTGCTTTGGTTAGATCTACCTGTTGTTTTTGAAGCTGTTTCCTAATTTCTGAGTGGGTGACAAGACTCTAGTTGATTGTCAACGAAATCATCGAACGGGAGGTCTAGAAAACGTTCTGTTTTAGACGGGGTCGGACCATAGCGAGAGGAGTGTTAGATGAGTCGGATAAATTGAACCAGAAAACGTGCTTTTTCGACGGGGTCGGGCCATAGAGAGCGAGGTTTTAGATGAGCAGATTCATTGGGCATGCAGAGAGGTGGTTACAGTCATGCCGAAACTCATTGCTCGTTGTACATTTATTTGATAAGTCGGAGTCGACCGTCCTTAAGTAGTAGTTTAACATGTTACAGTAACCAGAACGAAAAGCCTAAAGGACCACTCTGTCCCACGATATCTCAAGCTTTTCGTCTGCAATGTGTGGTGGTTTGACTCCAAGTATGCCGTTCAATGAAAGGGAGTTTATGACCCACTGCAAATGGTGGTCACTTTGTTTCTAAAGCTAATTGCGTCTAAGGACTGGTCGGCGTACTGTTTGATGTCGTCGAATTACTCAAGGAAAGAACTCTTGATGATCCGAAGGAACGGCTCCGCTGCAAACGAGAACTGCCCAGCGGGCACCAAGAGGTATTCTGTAATCGTCTGGAGTGCAGTATTATAGCACGTGTGGAGCTTTCTTTTCCGCAATTCCAACTTTTCTTTATTTTTTCTCCATGAGTTGCCAGCTAGCGACTTGAGGATTTTTTTGCGGCTCTGTACTTTGGCAGTTATCGCGAACGTATGAGGGGTGAAGGAGCACAGGCTGTCATATGTAACATCGAAAATTTTGGGGTTGTTGACAGTCGGAATTTTCACGTCATCGATTGTGATGCTAAGATCCAGTCTAAAATAGGGAAGTTAAACAGAGGTCAACGCTCTGTGGAACCTCCCGGTGCAAAAATAAACAATTTATACATAGTTGAGTCGACTGTAAAACTATATTTCAAGGCAGTTTTTATTTACAACAACATTATTATTAATTACTCTCAGATTTCTCTACTTGGCGTTGCTGCTGGACAGTGCCAAACTTTTCTCTGTTACCCTCCCACTGCACAGTTTGGTAGTGCACTTCGCGCTCAACATGTGTATCCGTTCCCACTCCTTCATTACCAAAGTAAGCAAATATGCAAATCTTATTGACTATTACAGACAAACGCACTTTGGCTATTAAGTCTAAAGGTTGTATGATCGGCGTATCAAGTAGTATCACAATATGCGAAGCATGATATTGTAGTGGATCACCTGGATATAACAGAAAATCAGCACCGAATGCGTCACCCGCGGTAACGTAGTAACCACGCGTCCAAAAATCGCAAAAAACTTTATATTTAAGAGCGTTTTCGATGGCAGGTGGTTCAATAATTTTGAAAACTATAAATAAAGTTACTTAGAAAGATTAATTTACTTTAAAAATATATAGCTATTTACTGTGCGCTTGCTTATGCGCGCATGTTATTTCCAATTGCGCATTCTTGCGTTCAAATACGAAACTATCAGCAGTTTCTTGCAGGATTTTAGAAGCATCTAACACAATTTCTGTTAGAAATATAGTTTAAGATTAAATATATATTTTAAATGAGATTTTCATTAAATTATACCGGCTTCAGGCACACCTTCCTTCAAAAGTTTCTTTCGTTTTCCCTCAAGAATCTTACTCATATTACGTTCAGTTTCATGTAACTTTTCTGTCTTCAGGATTGTCGCTTGGGCTGCAAAGCCTGCTTCCAACAACTCTTGGTACTCCGCGAGCTCTTTGGCAACCGGCACACGCAGCAAAGATTCATGCTTTGAAACCAATTGCGCGATGTCACGCTCTACCAAAAATTTTGTTTCATATGTCGTCAGCTCCAGCGGTAGCGCTAAACAAGAATGGATACATTTCAAAATATGTAATGGAATAAGTATTTGTTACAATTTACTGCAATCGTTCGCCGACCAACCGCGCATATTGCATGTGCCCACCAAAGCACCCACAATGCGGTGCTTCTGCCGCAATGTTATATAATCTGCAAAAGTAATTTCGTGATTTTTATGTAAATTTCGATAAGTAAATATATAAACTCACCATCCACATTGAAGACATAGCCAGTGCCATTTATTAATGTTAAATTAATTTTGTTGGCTGTGTCACTATTTCGGACTGGAGCATCCATTGTTTTGTTTACGAATTAGGTGTAAAGAAATTTTGAACAGCGACATCTGTACGAGATTTTTATATATGAACTATGAATGTTTTTTCGTATTTGTCGAAAAGAGTTGGAAGATTTTTTTTATAACAAATTAATTTATAGCAACATAAAAAAAAAATTAATAGGGGTATTCTCTTGCTCTTGCAAGATTGCAGATTGCAAAAATACTATACCGAAATATACAAGAGCACGAGAGCACCCATTGCAGAATCTAGTAATATATGAACGGCTGATTCAGTCAATTTATTGTGAATGACTATTATGCATAGCTACTGTGAATTGTCGCACCTTCTGCAAACATTTTTAACAAAAAAACTGCAACTAATCTTTATAATTTAATTAAAAGTTATAAAATCTAATTAAAACTTACCTTCCTCAACAATTTAACGACGTAATATGTCTTTATGTAAAATGGCAACTACAACAGGGTTGCAATTTAATTTTTGCATGACATTGCACGCAAATAAACATGGGTTTTGGTCTGACATATTTCACAGCCCTTGCAAATATTTTTCTGCGTGTGTTTGTTGTTGTGCCGTTGTAAATCTGCAATGCTTGCACCGTGCACCGAGATTTGCAAGAGCAAGAGAATACCCCTAATATATTTTTGTTTAGAATTAAAGATGATTATGGTATAAATTTTATTTAGTTTGCTTATAATGTCAAAATACTTAGGCAGTATTCATAACTTACTTTGCTACAGTTGGCAGCACTAAAAAATATTTAGACGTCAAAAAATGTAAAGCCGCCTTCGCGGAATAGATTTTTATGTTATTCTAGAATTTTTGCATTAATTTTCACGTATGAATTTAATTTTCTTTATAAACAGCTAAGTGATTAAATTAAAACCAAAATGTCTTTCATGAATCCGGTTGATATGGTTGAGGAAGATGCAGCGGATCTTCAGTTTCCAAAGGGTAAGTCGACGTTAATTTTGTGATCTGTGGCCCACAAGTGAAACGCGCGATTTTAGTGTTTATGAAAGCTATGCGATACACTTAGACGCAACAATTAGTTTTATCATTTTCATTTTGTAGTCAAATTAGAAGTTCCGAATAATTTGTCAAAAGTTAATGGCAACCAGCAAAAACATATAGCAAAAGTACGCGTCCAAGCTGATACAAAATATACAACAACCTACTATAATGCTGAGGAGTTCAACAGAATCCTCGAGCAACGCACTAAAGCTATACAACAAAACAATGCGGATTACAAACAAGCTGGTGTAAATAACACCGAACGTTGTAGCACCTGCAACTGCGATCTCTACGAACCGTATATAAAATGTCCCGATTGTGAATATACACTGCTGTGTTTGCAATGCTTTGCCCAGGGACGCGAGACTGCCACGCATCTTAATGCACATTCGTATATCATTGTGCGGGATGATATACAAGTTTTCCCGGGTGCAAACAACTGGACGGCAAGAGATGAGCGTATACTATTACACACGCTGGAAAAGAAAGGCTATGGCAATTGGGAAGCTGTATCGCATGCATTGCAACTGCGACATAGCGCTGACGAATGCCGTCAGCATTATCATAATTTTTACTTTGGTGGCATTTTTGAACGCCTGCTTGGCTTGACACATTCAAGAAATGCTTACTTTCCCGAACGTATGCCCTATGTGGTAAAGATGCGTTCGGTGGATCCACCGCGTAGCGATGAGCCGGGAACAATGCAATTTAAAATGATGGCGGGTTATCGTTGTGCACGTGGTGACTTCGATACACCATATGACAACTCTGCTGAGGGTCTATTAACGACAATCATGCAGGATACGTTTAGCACGAATGCAGCAACAGATGACTACGAAGAAACGCTGGATGAGAATAGTCGTAATGCTTACGAAGAATTGCAATTGGCTGTGGTGGCAGCTTATAACAATCGCTTGAGGTATAGAAGTTTACTTATTTGCAAATAATGATGCAAACATTTTTTTTTGTAATATTTTCACTCATAATCACAGAGAACGGCAACGTCGTTATAAAATAATGCGTGACCATGGTCTTATAATGCCAAATCGTACATTGGGCTGGATTTCCAAGTATGCTGAAGCGCTAGGTTCGGAGTCGAATTGCAGTCGTTTTCTATCCTTCATGCAAATTTGTAAGCCCGCTAAGTTTGATATGTTGGTTGAGTCACTCAAATATTTCACAGACACACAAAAGACGATTTATCGGTAACTAATTTGTTTTCTTTTTTATTACATACTATAAATCGTAACCACACTTCTTACACCCAACAGTTTATATGAGTTGCGTCAAAATGGTGTGCGCACACTAGCAGGTGGCTCGTTATATTTCAAATTGAAGAAACGTCGTGCCCAACAACAGCGTGATCGCCAAAAAGACGAAATCTACCGACAAGTGCACGATTGGCGTAAGCTAATACCAAGCGCGCAAACGCTTGTGCCTAATCCCTTTGCCACAACTAATGTAGTAAGCAATCCTAGGCGAAAAGCTGGACCCATGGATATAATCGGTTTGTTACATAAAGTTAACAGTTTTTCCATTTTTTTTAAACAAATTTATTTTACCTTCTAGGTATGCCCGGTTATACCCGCCTCACCGATGGCGAACGCAAACTGTGTAGCGTTGAACGTATAGCGCCACAAGCATATATTGACTATAAAAATATATTAATAGCGGAAAACATGAAAATGGGTCATTTGCGCTTGGCCGATGCGAGACGTTTAATCAAAATCGATGTCAATAAAACACGCCAAATATATGATTTCCTGATTGAAAATGGACACATAAATAGACCCCTGTGATTTGTTTGCATTTTAGCGTCTCACAACAAGTACCAACAACAACCTTGTTTCTTATTGCTTGATGTTAGTTTCAGTTGCGTTTCACTTGTGTTGCACATGCGTATTTCTTTTACCGTTATTTAAAAAAAATATTAAAATTAATAAATAACTTTTTTCATACACAGAATTTGAGAATGCTGAGACCTTGTTGATATCCGAAGTTCACATGTTGCTTGACCATCGCAAACGACAGAATGAATCCGCCGATGAGGAGCAGGAATTCTCCGAAGTTTTTATGAAGACATATGCCTACACAGATAGTTTTCGCAAATTCAAAAATAAGGAAACAATTGCAGCGGTACGAAGGTGAGTTATAATGGAAATTAATAGTACTAATACAACTAATACAAACATTCCACATAACCTCTCATGCCTAAAAAAAAAACACCTCTTCACCGCCCAACACCAAAATCCTGCTGTTCCTCCCATTCACTAAAATATCTAAAACTAACCCTTGTCCCTCAAACAACTTTCTAAATCATAACCGTTATTCTTTTCAGTCTTCTGATGCAGAAAAAATTGCATAAATTCGAATTGGCCGCACTGGGTAACCTGTGCCCTGAAGCGCCCGAGGAGGCTAAGGCGTTAATACCATCGTTAGAAGGACGTTTCGAAGACGAAGAGTTGCGACAAATACTTGACGACATAGGCACCAAGCGCAGCTTACAATATTGATGTGGCTCAACACCATTTTTCATACATTCTTTTATAAATACTGTAATTATAAAGTAATTTTCGTAGCAATGAAATTGTAAAAAGGAAAAACTAACATGATTTTTCTCCTAAAGCTGATACAATATCCCTTAGTACGTTGTACAAGCGTTTTGCTCACTGTCTTCTACTTGAAAAATAAAAGACTTACAAGTGTAATTTATTTATAATATAATATAAACGGTGTTTGATATATATATGTTGATTCTGAGATTCATATGATTCTGAGTTAATAAAGTTGAGGAAAACAGACTGGATCATAACATCACAGACGGTGACGTTAAAATTCGTTCCCACAACAGTCGGTTATAAGTAACCGAACGGTCCTTGACTTTTATATGGCCAAGGACTGTCAACTCGACAGATGTCTGTCGTTAAAATACGATTGACAAAGACCCTAAGACTTTAAGTGTTACATACGGTAGCCTGTGCTCCTTCACTCCACATACGACGACGAAAACTCTCAAAGTACAGAACCACAACAAAAACCTCAAGTTACTAGCCGGCAGCTCATGAGGAAAAGATAAAGAAAAGTTGTTGGCAATCAACCGTCGTGTTATAAATTACGCTTGTACTATGGTCGCCTGGATGTAGTGAAACGCAGACAAGAAAACTCCATATGTGTTAAAATACTGCACTGCGGACGATTACAGAATGCCTCTTGATGTTTCCGGTTGAGCATTTGCACATCGACACCCATATGCTTCCGCAGAAACTATCCTTGTAGTCATTTGCTTGAAGCGGAGCCGTTGCCTAGGAACATCAAGAGGACTTTCCTTCAATACGTCGGAGAACAATTTTACTTTAGTAATACTAATATGAGCAAAAATAGTAGGATTTTATTCATAATTTTAATATACTTAATTTATTCTTCAAAATCTATGTCGTCCCCCTCAAAATAATCCCCTTTGGCCCTAATACACTTCAATTGACTCTTCTATTCCTTAATTGACTCGAACAAGTTCTTACTATTTTTTTTGTATTTATTCCCCAAACCTTGAGACGAAGAGCGATTGGCCCTTGCGCAACTTCATTCTGCATATTGAGCAAGTTAAACTTCTATCTATCCAGAATCGACCCCAACATAGCAAAAATATATGTTCTGCGTTCAATGAGTCCCCGCATGAATCTATCTACCCATGGTCCGCCCGCTTCCTGTGCCTACCGATAGATGACAACCGACCCGAACCGTATCATCCAACGGGACTCGATAACGGCTAAAACAACAACTCTTAGAGGCATCAAGAAAACATCTTCAGATACACTGAAAATGTCGTCCGAAAGGACGAAAAAAATTCTGGTAAAGATTGAGCTTTTAATATTAATATTGGCACATGATCCATTTCCCGGGTCTGCATATACATAAAGGGATTTTTAAGAGCTTGATAATTTTTTAAAAAAAAAAATAAAATTTTTTCAAAATCTCCCTCGGTTCTTTATTTTAAACATTAAGATTTTGGTTCAAAGGAAAAAATTATAATTTTTGAAGTAATATTATTCAAATGTAGCCGCGAATCGTTTTTTGTGGTCCCCCCTTCTGCAAAGACAAAAGTAGTGAGAAAACTTTTTTCGAAACATTAACGGCTTGGAATAGCCCTCAACTATTTGGAAATTTTTTTGTAGTTGTCAAATTATGTCAATGTTGCCCGGCTTATTACTGTTTGCTTTTTTGACTTTGTACCACAAAAAATATCAAAGGGGTTAAATCCTGATCTTGGTAGACAACTTACGGGTATTTCTTGAGATGAATTGTTGTCAGTAAGTTTTCGCATAAAATGCCATAGAATCGCGAAATATGTGCATGTACCTTTGTTAAACCACCATTTTCAACTTAAGTTTTTAGTTTCTTTATTTTCAGGCAACAAAAAGTTTTTTGCATCATTTTTAGCGATCCCATTTTACCTAACTTGCGTAACTACATCTTCATGAAAATTAATACGTGTATCCAATGATTTACCACTCTAGTCGTACAAAACCACACCAGAACAGTCATTTGTAATCGATGCACTGCTTATTAAGAATTCTTGATGTTTCCGTTGAGTTGCTACATCACACCCAAATGCTTGGGACAATTTAGTTTTTTGCTTAGCGAGCCATTGCACTAGAACATGAGCCTTTCGCTCAATCGAACGGAGAACAATTTACTTTAGATACTCAATATGATTTGGGTACATAAAATTCTTAATGATTTCAATCTTGTCGTTAGTAAGTTATTTCAATTGATGCTTTTCACTTAATGACTCGACAAGCATACTAGTATCTATTCAAACCTTATGACAGCCATGTCTGAATCTCACGTGATCTGTCAAATACTACTGCATGAAAATCCTAACCTCAAAAAAATCACCCGTTACATATGTATGTATGTATATAACACAGGAGTATTTTCTTGTCGTCATTTCAGATGATATTTTCACGGTACATAAGGAAAAAATAATTAATTTTTTTTTCTCCACCCTAATACATATATAACACATTAGGGATGATATTTTCACGGTATCTAAGGAAAAAAATTAAAAGTTTTTTGGCCTACAGTAATATATTCATATGTAGCGAAGCAAAAAAAATCGATTTTTTTTTACCCACCCTAATACTACATAAGACAAAATGTAGTGAAGAAAATGTTGTTGCTTTGTCTATGAATGAAGTCATTAACACTTTGTTGTTATCACTGTTTACTTTTCAACTATTTTATAATTTTTTGTTGTAGTTGTCATGGATTATGATCAATGTTGCTAACTGAAGCTTATTACTTTATTTTTTTTAGCTTTTTTTTATACAAAAGCAATATCAAGTTCAATATCTTTCTTTGTTCTCAAGACAACAATATACTCGTATGTATGTATGTATAGTATATATGTACATACATATACATAGTAACGTATGCATTCGCATAATTATTTGTACATAAGTATCCATTATATATTCTTTATCAAGAAATATGTATGTACATATGTATAATTGGGGACTCCCTTGTTGTCAAGCTTTATTATGAATTTATCATGTCTTCTTGTTATCGTTCAGTGCGTATTACTAATTGTTGTTGCATTATTTTTGAGTTCTTCCCATGTTTAGCACATAACTGGAACTATTATATATTTTCGATATTTTTTTCTCTACTACAATGCTTTAGCCAACTCTTCTACAAATATTTTCTCACACCCTGTTTAGTTAAGCTCAATGTAATCCAAAAGTCACTGCTTTATTATATAATTTCGTTGTTTTTCCGTTGCAGTTGTTACACTAACTCGAAAAGCTTTAAGAGGCCACAATATTCAGGTTTCTGTTGGCCTTAGACTGAGCTAAACAAGCTCTAAATCTGCTTTGGGGCAACAAAGATAATATTAGCTTTTAATATATGAGCATTTGGTGTAAACATAAAAACGGCTGTAAGTAGACATACATATTTATTATAGAGAGTTATTTTTCAACTTTCAATGCTTTTCAACTTACAACTGCTCACCTTCGTACTTAACTTATACTAGTATCATACTAAACCTAACTGAATTATTCAGAGAGTCGATATATAGAAAGCACTGTAAGTTTCAAACCAACACCACAGACTTTTTGGGTGTTAAGAGATGTTTTATTCGTATATCTTCACTTCAGAGGCCTATAAAATTTTAACCCAGGAAGAAGCACCAAACCAACGCCTAATTCATAAGAAGCTAACTTTTAATGAGTCTCTGTAATTTCCTGACAGAGAAGAAGCTTACTTTTCGGGAAAGTTTTTGTCGTGAAATCATAGTAATTACTAAACTACACCTACAGTGTTTGAAAGAAGAAGCTGAAGTACTCAGTTTTTATATATTTTATGTCAAAATTTAACCTCAAAATCTTAAAATCACTGATTCGAACTGTTTATGTAAGGTTAGGTTAAGCCAAGGAATATTAAACCCAAAATGCTTTTTAATCACACTGTCCCGAAAGGACTTCAGGGTGATTTTTGGCCTAATGACAGGTCACAAACATCACTGACATCACTTACGAGCCGGATCGGTATAAGTACTGACGACACATGAAGAAAGTACAGGGAGGTCGGAATAAGAGAGAACTTGGAGCCCTAATATGCTGCGCTTCAGCATTATCTAAAACTAGTCTAAGATATTTATGACCTCGCTATTTAAGGGATTAGATAAGGTATCCAAGTTAGATATCAAGTGACTCTTGAAGTTCGCAAAGCGTTGACGTCCTGTATGACGAATACGTCAGCTCTAATTAAACTGAAATTTTATATCAATCCTAAGTTGGGTTTGCTAATGTGGTCCGAGATATTTCCCTCTTAGTCTTGCAAAAGTGGGAGTGGAAAGAAGATGATTCCATCTCATTTCTTCCATACAGCTTTGGTAAAAAACATACGACAAAATCTTTAACCGCTTAGTGTGTTCATAGCAGGTAGTTCAGCGGATCACTTGCGGTTCACTCTCGGCCAGAAAAATTTGCTTGCAGAGCTTACGGACTTTCTATAGGTGGAACGATTAAGCGCAAGAGCAGAACAGAGTACCGATTAGCTTTAAATCTTACAAAATCGGGTTAAAGTCGCCGACCGACGCAACAAACCTCGACTTCGGTACTTTTTAAAATGAATTCCAGACAATAATAATCTATAAATTAAGATAGATCTTCTAGACACACATTGTCCAAAGATGCTGATGGAAGTACAAAAAAATTCGTCATGACTGCTGTATCCAAAAAGACAGCGAAGTACCATGTCCTCCTTACCCCAAGAAGAAGAGTCGCGCTTAAATGGTTGTTGACCGACCTATCCAACCTGAACTTCGGTACTTTCTAAAAGGTATTAGAAGTCAGGGTGCTTTGAATTAACCAAGATTTTATGGCTACCCATTGTTTAAATGAGTCTGATGAATGTCGCCGGGAACAAGTACAACAAAAATTCGACACTGGTTTGTGATTTCCCAATGCAGATTTCCGGAAAAAGCGAGAGCGAATTTGTAGGCTAATATATGCACAGTTATATAAAAAAAAATCAACAACAACGCAGACGTAGGTGTCGAACAGCTGTGAAAGCGGAAAATCGACGTGTGCCAGCAAATATACGATTTATGTATGTGCGCCTGTGTGTATAAGTGTGTGTAGAAGAAACTGTGCAACTATTAAAAACATGGAATGAGCCAGCGTCTCAGAGCGTCTATGATGAGCTAAAATAAAGCACGGCAGCTAAGCGTGTAGGCAACACGGAGAAAAACTAAAACACAACAACAGCAAAAAACACATACATACTAACAGTAAAAACAAAGAGGCTGAGCAACAGCCACTATGAGCAGAGCTGCGGGAGCAATAAGCAACACTCATAATAAAAAATTATAAAAAAAAAAAAAAATATTTTTAAAATCAGTCACTTTTCATGTACAACAACAATAAGTAACCTCTCCGTGTTGTATCTTTAAGATTGGAACGCGGCGCGGCAGCTGTACACACATGCATACATACACTTGCGCCCAGCGCCGAAGGTGTATAGCGATGGTGCGCGCTGATTGTGAAAAGCAGGTGCCAGGGGGGTGGCGCAAATGAGCTGTATGAGCGCGCGCACCGCGGCGGCGGCGGCAATAATTTCTATGGAGAGGCAGCTTTTTGGGTAGCAGCGCTGTTAAGAATACACAGCTCCGACGTATGTATTTGTGTGGAGATCATTAGTATATATTTATAAGCGATATTTTATGGCGATGCCAAAAGCGCCGTTATCTCTCGAGTCATGTGTTTGTTGTTATTGACTTAGCAAAGTTTCTGCATCAATTTGCGCACACACACACACATACACACACATATGCATTTATTTATTTTTCAAAAGCCACCGACAGCAGCACCAACAGTGGAGTCCGCAACTAGCAAAAAGATCGGCAGCAGCCGTCGTCGAAAGCAGATCAAAGCTGCTGGCGCGCTACAGCGGTGCGGCGTGGAGATACGCCGAGTCAGTCAGCAGTGATCAGCGAGCGACGAGTACACCAAAGTGAACTCAGCGGCGATGACAACGATTTTTTACTATTTTTTTATAAAAAAAAATTGTTTTTGTTATTACAAATCATCAAACTAGCGTCGCAGTGAAAGAAAACCCCACGTGTGTGTTGGCAAGCGTTGGCAAAGAAACACGCGGCGCGCCGAAAATTCGTATCGATCTTGCGTTGAAACGTCAATACCGTTATTTTCCGATTTTGTTGACCAAGCGAAATTTGTGCGGTTGGTTTTAGGTAAATTCGCTGACTTTTCATAATTTGCGGGATTAGCTTGTGGTTACTACGTGCTGTTACTTGTATTTTTGTTGTTGTTTTTATTATTGTTTTTCAAGTGTGTTTTTATTATTGTTTTTCACTAGTGTTTTTTTATTGTTTTTTTTTATTTGCGTTTTTGTTATTGTTTCGGTTATGCTGCCAAGGCGTTGAAGTGAGTGTTACCGCAATTCACCGGCCTCAGCATATTCTTCAAGACTCAATGCATTATTTAGCATATATGTATCTATATCTGCAGTTTATAATTTTTTTTTTTTTGTTATTGCTTTCAATAATATCGATTAAGTGAACAAATTTTACACGCTGCGCGAAAACAAAAGCCAATACTGCCAAACCGTTAAGCTTAGTGCCTGAATATTTACACAAGCAACAAGTGACGCAAGCAGAAAACAGCTAACGGCAAGCGGCGTAAACTTAAGGTGCTCCATTCAACAGTGAATAGTCACAGATCCACGCTAAACTACGAGTTTGCGAGTAAACGACAGACAAAGATGTGTTGCTCGTAAAAAAGAAAAGATTATTGGTGAGTGGCTGGGAAAAAAAGCTAAAAAAACTGTGAAAAAAGCGTAGTGTAATTTATATGTATGTATACATATATAGCTGTATATAAAAATCGCTGTGTCAAATATAAGACAATATATACACACGTAATCAAAATATAAACACACACGCGGCTGCTGGTGAATGCATTGGCGCATTCCAGACAAAATCGACTCACAGAAAATTGTAGCAGAGTTTCGTAAATTCGTGGCAAGTGTAACAAATAACTAAAGATATAGCTCCAACATAACTTGTTTTTACTCCGAATTCCAAAATTTAAAAATATATCTCGTCAAAAAAAAAGTTTTCCATACAAGGACTTGTATGGCAGCTATATGCTATAGTGAACCGATCTGAATACCTTCTCTGTGTATTACAACATTGTCTTTAACAATTATCCACGCCAAATTTCGTGGAGATATCTCGAAAAATAAAAAAGTTTTCTTCGCAAGGACTTGAGTTTGATCGTTCAGTTTGTATAGCAGCTACATGCTATAGTAAGCCGATCAGAAAAATTTGTTCAGATGTTGTAGCGTTTTTTGTACAATAAACCATGCTAAATTTCTTGGCGATATCTCTTCAAATAAAAAAGTTTTTCATACAAGCACTTTATTTTAATCGTGATTCGATATTGGACGTTCCGACAAATGAGCACTTTCTTGATAAGAAAAGTGTGTGTGTGCAAAATTTCAGGTCATGGCCTACCAGTAATTGAAATTCAGTTGAAAATTGCTTGTGCAAAAACACTTTATACAAGTATAACAGAAATAGTTCAATCCAGTAATTTTGCAATCTACCATAAATGTGCTCAATTCGACCCGAATTGTGTATGAAATAAGCTTAGAAATCCTTGTACCGCGGGGTTTTAATGACCTGCCAGTGGTACATGCCATTGTTGTGACGATAGCTCTGATGATGTGGAAGACATTTACAAAAATCAACACCCTCCTTCCCCCCCACACCCGCAAAAAAGCACCTATTCCGACAAACATTGACTCGATCGCAAAAAAAATCGATTCTACCTGTAACAATTGAACCGGATTTGTCTCGACCTAAGTTTTGTCTGTTCCTTACCTGTATTTGACGTCTATTCTCGGATCGATAAGGCTACAAGAACTACAGGTCGTACACTACCAAATCACCTATTTCGACAAACATTGACTCGATCGCACAAAAGTCGACTTCAAGTAACGGCATCGGATTGGATTTGTTTATAGTCAGGTTCTGTCTGTTCGTTTAATATATTTGACGTATTTTTTCGGACGCTATAGCTACAAAAGCTTCTGACTATACGCTTCCAAGACAGTCGTGCCTCAGGTCTTAACCTTTTTGTATAATATTTTCTGATGTATAACTACAAAATTAACTCTTACAATTGTTAAGTGTACGAATACAAGAAAGTTTTGCTTTACTTGAAGATGGACCCATAAGATAAATATATAATTATCACATAAAAATGTTAGGTTAGGTTTGTGTCTTAAAGCTAATGTAACAGTGATCGTTTAAAAGGAAAATGCTCTGTTCCATCTCCACAACAGGCGGTTCTAAGTAACCGGAATGAACCCGGATTTTTAACCAGTCAACTACTGTCAACACGGCACCACAACTCGATATTACTCTAGGAATGTTTTCTGTCGCTACAAAAAAATAATAAAATGCTCTGCCCATAACATAACCACCTACCAGTATTCAAAAAAGATCTTGATTAAATTATTTTTCTATGCAATAAATAGTCATATATTGTTCTCTAGTTTTTTGCCATTTTTTGTTACGCTGTGCCTGGAGTGCCCCCCACTTGCTGTGCATACTCAATTTTATACTCTGCATGCAATTTTGTGGAAACATTTTCTATTCTTCGTATATTTTACATATACATATGTGCTTATATACATGTATGCAAGCAAGCATGTATGTAAATATGTGGGTGGCGTGACATATTATATATTGTGGAGGCTGCAACACTAGCGCCAACAACACCACACACATATCGCTTTATCGCAGCGCTGAAAATTGTCAGGCATAATATACGAACGACGCCGTGAAAAGCAACAATTGCCACGCCGAGTCATTGTAGTCACAACATTTGGCGAACTAGATGCAGTTACCACACGCTGCTACGTCGATTGGCGTACTGAGCTGACGCGAGAGAGTGCCGGCGAAATAAAAAATATAAATAAGAGCAAAAAATTGTGAAAGAAATGGAAAAATGTGTGAAAAGTGGTTGGAAAATTTAAAATAAATATAAGAAAATAGAAATATATGAAATAAAAATATTAAAAATAATAAAAAATATTACATAAAAAGTGAGCAAGTACACAGATCACGTTACTTGAAAATAGTAGCGTAATTATAGAAAAACTTAATTACTATATTATTAACTAAGTGTTTTTATAATGATTTGACGATAACGGTTAAAATAGCAACTGTGAAAATTAGAAAAATATTTAAAAAAAATTGTAAATAATATATGAATGAAATGAATGGAAAAAATGTTAAAAAAAATCTGTGAAAATAATAAAATAAGTAAAAACAGTGGCAGCTAAAAGTATACGCGTTTCATAAATAGAAATGTGTATAAATACAACAAAATTTAATAAACTAGTTAAATTAACCGGTTATATAGAGTATTCACGTCATAAATATACTTATATGGTAAATAAGTAGAGTAGAGATTTAGGGAGAATAAAAGAGAGGTAGGGAGAGTGATCTCTCTACTTCACTCTAATTAAGACAGTTCTGTACAGCTGCTCCATTTAACACAACAATAACAATTACAATCATTGGTGAAGTACATGCATATGTATTTTTTAAACATTATTCAGCACTTTCGTTAATTGTTCAGTTAAAATTCGCACATCTTTTCGGTTATCAGCAAAAAAAAAAAAAAATACAAGTAATGAGCTATTTGCAATTTAGGTAGTATTTGCGTTGGTTTTTCTATGCTTAAAAGTTGTACAATTTAAATGTTTATTTATTGTTATCAGTAATATGGAAAGTGGACACCTGTTCGTGCATAAAGTTTCGTTAATAACGGCATTGTTATTTTAATTGAAAGATTTTGAATGACTGTGCGCATTTACAGGGTGTAACATTTTTTTATGAAAATTTGGTACGAAAAAATTTAATTTTTTGAAAATTCTTTTTAATAAAATGAAAAAAAAAAACATTTTTAAATTTTAAAAAGTTTAATTTAAAAATTGGAAAAATTTTCCAAAAACAATTTATTATTATTTTTTTTTGTTGCAGATTTTCATAAAACTAATTTATTAAATTTTTTTCCAATAACATTAAAATTTTTAATAAAATGTAAAACAAATAAAAAAAAATTTAAAAAACAAAATTAATTTATATTTAAAAATAAGTAAATATTAAAAAAAAAATGTTCAAATTTTAAAATTCTTTCAAAAAATATGTATTTATTTTTTTACATTTTATCATAAAAATTTAATGTTGTTGGAAAAAATATCTATAAAAATATTTTTATATTAATATTAATATTATTAAATTTAAATATTAAATGTTGATTTCAATAACATTCAATTTTTTAATATAACGTAAAAAAAGAATTAATTTATAGATTTAGAAAAATTTTAATATATTCTCAAAAATAAATTTTTTTAAAACCAATTTATTAAATATTTTTTAAAAATTTGAAAATTTGAAAAAAATAAAAAAAATATTTTTAAAGATATTTTTTTCCAACAACATTAAACTTTTATGAAAGAATGTAAAAAATAAATAAATATTTTTTTAAAACAAAAAAAAATATATTTATTTTTTTTGAGAATATTTTAAAATTTTTCTAAATCTATTAATTAATATTTTTTGCATTATATTAAAAAATTTAATGTTATTGAAATCAACATTTAACACTTTATTTTTATGAAAATTTGCTACGATAATAAATTATAATGCATTAGTAAAAAAGATATTTTTTTTAATTTTTTTTCAAAATATCTTAATTTTGTTTTTGTTTTTGATTTTATGAAAACAATAAATGTAAAATTTAATTTTAATGCTATTTCAAAATTTTTTTCTGAGAAATTTTTTAATTATTTTTTTTTCAAAGAAAATTTAAATTGCAAAATCATATTTATATCTTTAAAAATACCTTTTAAAGGAAATATTATTTTTTAATTTAAATATAAATTTTATTAAAAAAGTTTTTTTTTTGAAAAATTTTTAAGAATAATTTTTTTTTTTTGAAATAACATTAAAACAAAATTTTACATATAACGGGTGATTTTTTTGAGGTTAGGATTTTCATGCATTAGTATTTGACAGATTACGTGGGATTTCAGACATGGTGTCAAAGAGAAAGATGCTCAGTATGCTTTGACATTTCATCATGAATAGACTTACTAACGAGCAACGCTTGCAAATCATTGAATTTTATTACCAAAATCAGTGTTCGGTTCGAAATGTGTTTTATCGACAAATTTTGTTCAGCGATGAGGCTCATTTCTGGTTGAATGGCTACGTAAATAAGCAAAATTGCCGCATTTGGGGTGAAGAGCAACCAGAAGCCGTTCAAGAACTGCCCATGCATCCCGAAAAATGCACTGTTTGGTGTGGTTTGTACGCTGGTGGAATCATTGGACCGTATTTTTTCAAAGATGCTGTTGGACGCAACGTTACGGTGAATGGCGATCGCTATCGTTCGATGCTAACAAACTTTTTGTTGCCAAAAATGGAAGAACTGAACTTGGTTGACATGTGGTTTCAACAAGATGGCGCTACATGCCACACAGCTCGCGATTCTATTGCCATTTTGAGGGAAAACTTCGGACAACAATTCATCTCAAGAAATGGACCCGTAAGTTGGCCACCAAGATCATGCGATTTAACGCCTTTAGACTATTTTTTGTGGGGCTACGTCAAGTCTAAAGTCTACAGAAATAAGCCAGCAACTATTCCAGCTTTGGAAGACAACATTTCCGAAGAAATTCGGGCTATTCCGGCCGAAATGCTCGAAAAAGTTGCCCAAAATTGGACTTTCCGAATGGACCACCTAAGACGCAGCCGCGGTCAACATTTAAATGAAATTATCTTCAAAAAGTAAATGTCATGAACCAATCTAACGTTTCAAATAAAGAACCGATGAGATTTTGCAAATTTTATGCGTTTTTTTTTTAAAAAAAGTTATCAAGCTCTTAAAAAATCACCCTTTATATGTATTCTTTTTTGATCAAATTTCTTTGGAAAAAAATTCTTCTGGGAAATTAAAGACATATCTCAGAAAAATTATGAAAAAACCTATTTGTTTTGTTTGTCAAAAAATGTTTTCAAAACATTTTTCTTTTTAAGTTTTTTTTTAACATTTTCTTTTCACAGAAATTTTTTAAAAAATATTTCCTATTTTTTTTTTTAGTTTTATTAAAAAACCAAAATGCATACATAATATTCTTTAAAACACTCAAAATAATTTTCAATTTCAAAATTTCCATGTATTTTATTTTATTTTTCCATTCTAATACACTTTTAAAGCTTTAGAATTTCTAGAAAAAATTTCATAAAAATCACACTTGTCTGCATACCATTTTCTGCTACTGTACCTCTATGTTGTATACGAAAGCGATATTTAAGGGGGTAACGATTTACAGTTACAGCATCTGTATTTTCACATGGCTCATTTAATTAATGATTTATAAATGGTTATTGTTTTTTTGCTTTTCGCATATTGTTCGTGTGTTTTTAATGAACTTTTTCCAAGTGACTAGCTAACTCACTGATTGTCATCGTGCTCAATTATTGTAAATTCCCTGCAATCAGGTAATTTAGTCATCCATCTAAATAGACAAAGAGCAAGCAAAGTGCATTGTATGTATGTATGTACTAAAGTAAATAAAAATCTTTCCATGCAATGATGTGGGATTCATGCCACATATACATATTACAATGTATATCCATGTATGTATATATATAGTATAAGGTGTCGATGTACATATGTATGTAAGCTACATCGACACCTTTATTTGTGGCTTGGACTTTCGTTTTAGTTTTACGTCACGAGTGACACGAAGATGCATTTCTTTTGTATATATTGACATATGAGCATATCAAACATATGAAAATCTTCTATTTAATTTAAAAATAAATAAAAAAATACACATATGTATATAAAAGTATGTGGACTTCAAACAGAAACTCAAAATACTGAGAAAAAAGCTTTCTCATTGCTGTTGCTTTTCCTTCGCATGCCTCGGCTAATTATTGGTGCGTCGATCTTTCACTGCAATCGACTGTGACATAATAATGATAACCCAGTCGGAAAACCTACAAGCTCACAAAGTCTTGGGGGCAGAAAAGTCAAACTGGCCAAATTAAGATCCTACGGCTTCGGCGAATGTGTTAGTCTTCTTAAGATAACTTTGTGTCCTAAGGCTGCTCAGCATTTCTCAGGAGTAAATCATTCGATAAGACTGCTTTAAAAGTTCACGCATTTTTGGGGAAGAAAACGTTACTCTGGTCGAATTAAGATCCTCCGGCTTCGGGTAATATGTTAGTTTTATCATTTTCAGTTCATAAATCGTCAAAGTGGTCAAAAAAGATCCTCCGGCTTCGGTCAATTTGTTAGTCTTCTTCGAATGACCTTATGTCCTAAGGCTGTTTTACAAGTTCACGAATCCTCGGAGCAGAAAACGTCAACTGGTCAATTTAAGATTCTAGTTTCAGGGAATTTGCAAGACTGTTTTGCATAAATATGTATAATATGAATATGTAAAATACTTTCACTATTTGTTTATTTATATATGCGTTACACATTACATATAAGAATACAAAAAATTATATTAATTTAGTACAAAATAGTCGACTACTTTATAAGCCAACACTCATTTGATTTTGGCAAAATCAAAACCAACCCCAAGAAAACTCATTTCCATATTGCGAAACCCCCCTAAAATATTATAAAAATATAAATCTGTTAAATATAAAAATCTTTTCACTGCACTCAGTTCGAACCCGACCACGCCCACATAAACCAGCACAACCAACACCTCAATCGTCTTCATCGCAAAAGCAGCCATCTCTAGAGTTTTCCATTATCCAGTCCAAATATTTGGTGACACGCGTATACACGCCCGGATAGTTGGGTCGTGCACAACCGTTACCCCACGATACAATACCGATCTGCTCGAAGCGTTTATCATCGGGACGCATACGCACTAGCGGCCCACCCGAGTCACCCTGACAAGAGTCACGCTCACCCACACCCGGATAACCGGCACACATCATATTCTTCGTGATCATCTTTTGTGTGTAATTCGTTTGAGCAACACAATGTTCATTATCCAAAACGGGCACCTCCACCTCTTGCAGCAGGCAAGAGGGTTTACCATCCTCCTTCAATGTGCCCCAACCGGTAGCTATGCCTTTGGTTCCAATGAAAAGATCATTGCGTTCGAAGGCGCGTGGCAAACAGATTGGCCGTATGAAGCTTGTAATCGGCACACGATCGTTGAGACGCAACAAAGCTATATCATTATCGAAATTGGAAAAGCTGAATTTCTGGCTGAAGGCGCGCAGCACGAAGCGTGTTTCGGGTCGCTCTTTGTCATTGCAACGATCGTGTTCACCAAATGTCACTTTGATCATGAACCACATGAAACCTTTGACACAATGCGCTGCGGTGAGTACATAACGGTCGTTGATAAGTGTGCCACCGCAGTAGAAACGATTGAAGTAGCTCAGACGCGCCATCCATGGGTATTCGCTAACGCCGGCCGTTTGTCCGCCAACTATGCGGGATTCGTCATTGCGCTCGCCACATCTGGAAAGTGAGAAAAAGAAAAAATTAAAAGAAATGTATTAAAAGAGAAACAAGTTTTTGAGTTGGTGAGGAGAATACATAAATGGTTTAATATCGGACGTAATTACTTGAAGTTCGTCCGTCAATAAAATGTACATGAAATGTGTATCGGACTGACATACAAGGAATAGATTTGTCCTCCCTGAACCTTCCAGTTCTACAGATGAAGTTTACAAGTTTTATCTGTATAAACTCCGAAACGTCACCAAGAAATCCTTTAAGTCGATAATTGCGATTCTTTTTCTATACAAAGCTTTTTCTACGTAAGCATTGGTTGCTTGACATTCCTAAACTCTCTCCCACTTCATTTACATCTCTAAGAACTTGGACCACTGCGCAGTCACCTATTCTTAGCGGCATTTTCTCCGCTCATATACCTCCGAGAGATATGTGAGTGTGGCGGAGTCGCTGGGGAAGACACGCAGTGAGTTTTTTCACTGATAGATCGAAGCTCAAGCGGAAGGTCAGAGGGGAGCTCTAAATAATCTCTTGTTTCAGACTGCCAGTCAACTGTAGTGTCCTTCAAGAAAAAGTGGCAACTATTAGGAATAGCCAATGAACTTCAACGAAGTGTGGATGGTTTTAGAGAGGTATGCATCCATTCCGATAGCAGAGCCACTATACAGGCCTCGATCTCACTCGTGGGGTTGTCTTCTGGCCCAGAGTGGAAACCAAAAGAGCCATGGAACTACTTGCTCTTAGCTAGATTCACAGGGCCGCAATGATAGGTGTAACTGGCCTTCTCGCAATTAGAGTTTTTGAAGAATACAACTTGTTAAAGTTGCAATGAAGAAGATAAGTTAGAATCGTCTAAAAACATTCTCCTTCACTGTCATACCCGGCTAAAGGGTTTGGAATAGATATTAGTGCTTCAGTAAATATGTGTCAGCTCTAGTCCTTTTGTCGATATGAACCTTTGTGATCCATACCTGGAAGTGCTGGGTATCATAACGGAAAAGCGTCTCTAGCAGTCCAAGTGGTATTATTCGTAGTCTCACGTATAATTAGCCTATTTACCTAACCTAACCTTTGCATTCACATGGAACATGTTTTTTCTTCTTCTCTCTACTGGCAGTTTTTACAATAGTCATTATATGGTATTCCTAGCTTGCTGTCAAATCAGCCAATTAGGCAGTGACCTGTTCACTCTCCTATTAGAGTTCTTATATCACGCCTTTTGAATTTTAATAGTCGGTAAGTGAGCCTAATATTCCATTCATGCTATTTGTTTAAGTCTTCATCAGTCAACTTAATGAAAATTAATAGTTTCACTTAATAAAATCGTCAGCTTATAATTAAAAATTTCACTAAATTTCACTTAAACTGAAATTTAGCAATAAAATCATACTTTAAAGAAAAGAAGTTGTCAACTAAGGCAATCAAG
Source organism: Bactrocera correcta (assembly GCA_027475135.1). NCBI lineage: Eukaryota > Metazoa > Arthropoda > Insecta > Diptera > Tephritidae > Bactrocera > Bactrocera correcta. The sequence continues at coordinate 103,282,409 of CM050323.1, forward strand.
GTATATGTATGTCTGTATGTGCTTAATGAATTAATTGCAGCGAAACACTTGTTCTGCAATTAAGTGGCAAATTATGTTACTCAAATACAGCCATGTTATGTATACGGTGGAAGTGTCGGATTTATGCCGCAAAGCCACTTTAGCACGCACTTGAGTGTGAAAACTACGCTAAAACCTTGCCCGAGGCCAAAAGCCGCAATCGACGCGTGCTGGCGTCTGCTCATAGCCTATTAACATAATTTCAAAGCAAATACATATTTATGCAATTGTGTGCGTGTGTAAGTGTCAACGCTGTTGGAGAGATGCCTCAGCACAGACAGAAAGTGAATTTCAAACATTTAAATTGTTTATTGAAATAATTACAGCGCAATGAATTAAGCGCTTTATAGTTTAACAAGAGGAAGGGGATTTTTTCTGCTTTGACTTTTTTGTTGTTGCAAAATGTTTAGAAAGAAATTTTGTGTACCATTCTCCTGTACTATGTAGCGGCGATATCAATTTCACTTTATGTTGAGCCAATGAAACTAAAATATTAATTTCAGCTCATCTCTTTGCTTGTTCTTCTACACTTTGTCAAAGCTTGGTTGGTTGTTTGCTCTTTGCTCTTTGATTCTTTACTATCTTTAAATGTATATATTAATAACAAGTTATCGGTCGAGTTGAAATTGGTTTTGAAACCGGTTTCACGCGTTGGCACAACTTTCAGAACAACAGCAATAAATTGCATAAATTATAAGAAAAAACTAAAAAAACTAAAAAAAAAAATGTCAAAGAGCAAGAAACAAGGTATTAATAAGCGTAAACGCACTTTTACTCATCCATTATTGAGCTTCTTGCAACAAAAACAAGCAGAACCGTTAACTACGGCTGCACCGAAGCTATAATACCCTGCACAGACTCAAGTTTTCATACAAAAACTCGATTTGAGGGGTTAGTTTGTATGACAACTATATGCTATAGTGGTCCGATTTAAACTATTTCTTCGGATATTTTATTGTTGCCCTGGAGAATAATCCAAGCTAAATTTTGTTAAAATATCTTGTCCAATAAAAAAGTTGTCCATATAAGAACTGGATTTCATCGATCAGTTTTGTACGACAGCTATATGCATTAGTGATCCGATCTGATCTATTTCTTCACATATAGTATTGTTGACTTAGAGAATAATCCACGCCGAGTTTCGTGAAAATATCTCGTCCAATAAAAAAGTTTTCTATACAAGCACTTGACTCCGATCGCTCAAATTGTGCGACCGCTATATGATATAGTGATCCGATATCAATAATTCTCATAAATTGAGGTACTACATTAAGCATTTACCAACAGACGTATAAACGGACCAACAGACGGGCATTACTAAATCGCCTCTGCTCATCACGCTAATCATTTATATATGTATAGGTTCTTCGGTTCCCTGTTTAGGGTATAAATAATGTCATTCAAATTTGAGGTTTTTCTTTTATTATCGTTTTTTTTTATTTCAATGTTAAGCACTTTCATATTCAAAAACGCACTGGAAACCGGTATTTGGTTTCATTTGTTTTTTATAATAAGAAAAATTAATATTTTTCAGCTCTCTCTTGAAGATGAACAAATGTTACCTATATACAGTCCTTTCAAGGCAAGCACAGCCGGCTAATTCTTTTTTGTCTTTTTTTTAGTTCGGCTTATTGATTGCTCTTCTTCTTCACTTCTACTTCTTTGTGTTGAAATGAGAGTAAACAGGAGATTTTTTTGAGCGTTTGTTTTTATTTCTTAAAAGTCAATGAACTGGAGGAAGATTGGTATTTAAGTTTCGCAATTCTCGTGATCGGAATAGATAACCAAGCTCTTCGGGATTTTTTATCATCAAGGAATATTAGAGACTTCCGCACAGTTTTGGTAGTAAGTCACAGTTTTGTCAAATACTGTGGGAGCAGTAAAGAAGAAGGTTAGGCATCACAAGCGACTTGGAGTGGGATCCCTCTCCTTTGATTTAAGCTCACGCTCGATATATAAAGACTTTATTGTATCTGGGACTACAACTAGTATACTTGGACCGGTATTAGTAACCAAAATCTTGGGAATTTCAACTGACCGAAGAATATTAAAGCTTATGACAAGTTGTGACTGTTCTTTGATGTATAAGACAGACGGTATAATGGTTGGCACACAACCACCTCATAAGGTATCGAGAACTTAGGCTAGATTATACGTGGATCGAAATTGGTAACTAAAATCTAAGGGATTTCTTATCATTAAGAAATATTAGAGCTTCTGACACTGTTGTGACAAGAAGTCACAGTTTTGTCAAATACTGCGGTCGCTTGATCTATACCAGGAGTTTGGGCATCACAAACGTATGGATTCTCAAACGTCTTAGAGTGGAACCAATCTCCTATACTCTCTTTGATATAAACTCTCCGCTTCTAAATCAAAAGTTTGACACGCAACTACTTTATAAGTTCTGGAGGAACTGAGGTAGAATATACGTGGACCGGAATTGGTAATCAAATTCATGGGTATTTCAAATCATCGCGAAATCTGAGAAGAACTTGGAACGCAGCCTAACCTAAACTAAAATAGTTGTAGCACCAAGTCACCGATCTGTCAAATAAAGCGAATTATGCTGGATTTCTCAGCCTTTGAGACCAACATAAAATCGGTCATACCGCTTCCTTAAAATATACAACTCGATAAATAAACAACAATAGCAAAGTAAAGCATTATTCAAACACTCAAGCAATGCAACAACAATCCACAACGCAATAAAAATCGCACACATGTGGAAAAGCACATACAACAAAAACATCAAAGTGGATTGCTTACGTAATACTTCAGCTGAATTGATGGATCTAGCGATTGAAGCCAACACTCGATAGTCGATTATGGCTAAACGAGTTCAAGCTGCAGCTGAGGAAGACGCTGCGTCAGCAACGGCAGTTCAACAAAGAATGTGCGCCAGGTCGGGAGAACAGCTGCTGTTGTTGTTGTAATTCATTTTATTGCTTTGGCATAAATAACTAAACGGCATGCATGCGTTGCAGAGCAACATTTGTGTCGTGTTGTCAATAGGGGCAAACAAACAAACAAACAGCTCAAAGGCAACTCAACTTGCCACATGCAATACGCAGCGTCGTGTGGCACTTGCGCAACATTGCACAATGTAAGGCACCCCGCTGTTGTTGTGTCAAGAAAAACTATAAAGCTACACAACAATAAACCAACAACACACACGTATGTTTTCAGGTGTGTGTGTATGTGTTAGTAATCCTGATGCCGCTCAGACTATTTGCTTAGCCGATTGTCATTCTAATGCAATTCTGTGCGCTTTTTCTTTGGCAAACATTGCAAGCAGGAAGTGGAACTGCAGCTCGCTCCCAGGACGGACTCACTTCAGTCGGCGCGAGTACGTGATGTGGGCAAATTAGTTTTTATCTTCGCACTTGTTGTGTTGCATAAATTACTCTTTTAACGAGCAAACAAAACACGTCAAACATGTACGCGTAAAACTGCAACGGCCGCCACTGTAGGATGTTGGAGAAACCGTAAACAATGTAGGAAATTGCGAACAGCATATATTTACTCATTTAGCTAAGTAAAAGACAATTGTCATAAAATTTATTACAATTCCCTTTGAAGGTAACGACGATCGTTCTTTATTGTATGTTATACTTCTCTTTTCCTATACATAGAACATATTTCAGGGAAATAAATGCGGGGCTACTAAGCGTAAATTGGATGTGGCTCGAATAGAAATAACAATCAAGAAGGAAGTGCCAAATTAACATTGGACATTGGCGACGGGGAGATAGCTGCAAAGTGCACTCTATGTCTCCGAGGAGCTGGGTATATGAAGAGGTCCGAACAAGGACACGCCACAATTCTGTCCTACTTCCTGAAAACTTGGATCACTGCGTCGCAGAGGCCACTCGTGATGGCTTTCTCTCTGCTCACACACTAACGAGGGGTCGGTAAACTGCGAGAAGTCACTGGAGAAGAGGCGCTGGGAGCTTTTTCACGGATGAGTCGAAGCTAGAAAGGAAGTCGTAGAAGGACTCTTCTGTAAGAAGCTCTCCGTTAATCTTAGCTTGAGTTTACCATACCTACCAGACCACTGCAGTATTTTTCGAGCAAACGTTGCAACATAAGGTGGCGGTAGACGTACTGCTAAGAAGTGCATCCTCTTTGAGGAGAATGGGCCTAAAGCTCGCTAACTGTGCTCTCAATGCTAGTCATGGGGTGTCTGTTCTCACTTAAAATAGCATAAGGCTCGCAGAAACTGAAGAAGCTGGTTAAAAATGTCTGCTTTGGTCGCCTAAAAGTATGCTTGTCGAATTCAATTTTCTGTTAAAAAAAAAAATGCTGATGGAAAGCGTTGTTGAAAAATCAATGAAATCTATTGAATTCTAAATACAGAAATGTATCTATTCAATTTAGCGGATCTCTGTAAATTTCTGTTCACAGTAACATACACACAAGTAGCTATCCACCCCAATAGCAGAACGGAGCTAGTAGCCTTAAACTCATTAACCGTGCGTTCACTGCTGGTTAATAACTTTGAGATGAAACTAGTATGGGTAGCACGTCATCGCAGGCAACTATAGAGGTGATGAGTTGGCAAAGAAGGCTTTCGTAACCCCGCTTTTAGTATAACGGTAACAGGTCGGTGTTCCACTCTTCTCGTGTGTTCTACTACTAGATGTCACGGCTTCACGGTAACTTTGCCAGCACTAGGCTATCATTGGTTCATGCACAGTCGCGAGATACTTTCGGCCCAAGATCGTTCGTTGCCCACAGTAAAGCTAGCCTCTCCCTATTTGTTGGCGTTCTAACAGGCCATTAGCCTATCATGCTGTAATGTTGAGAATCTTACCCAACGCCAGCTGCAAAACTGTATGTCTCGACGAGCTAAGGGCAAATACCGCAGTCGATGGAGCAAGATATTCGAAGAGATTGACATAGTTCAGCGAATTAAGAGACAGCAGCTACGCTGGCCAGATCATGTCGACCGAATGGACGAAAATACTCCAGTTCTAAGAGTATTCGACGCAATACCCGCAGATGAAAGGGGAGATCTCCACTCCATTGGAAAGACCAGGTGGAAAAGGACTTGGCTACACTTGAAATCTCCTAAATTCAGCTATAACTACGTAAACGGTGTCTACGCCAATAAAGAAGAAGAATAAGTTCGATTGGTACTTTCCAGCCAGCACCCAGTCAAAAATATGGCGAATATCCTTCCTCAGCAACTTCAACTGTCGCTCAACAATTTCAACTGTCAATTGCTGGCATACTTAACAGTTCTACAGCACTTTAACAATTTTTATTGACACACGTCATTAAGCAGTTATGTCAGAAATTCGCTTCCTGGCAGCCAACAAATAGTCTCTTTGCTTGAGAAACACTTGAAGAATATATATAAAAGTGTGTCAGTGCAAGCACATCTGGACATTTGAGGCGGTGCATTGGCATTTAAAACGCGTAACAGTTATGTTGCGTGTGCAACCGAGTGCTGCACTCGAAGATGACAAAGACAAAGCTGTCGTGCACCTGATTGCGTTGAGAATGATGATGCTGCTGATGGCTTGATGGTGACGATAATACGAAAATATGCAAGAACAGCAAAAAAAGTGGAAGAAAAACGGCAAAGCCACTTGGCGGTGGACTTCCTGCAAGCCGCGAAGATAGAGCAAGTGACGAGCGTGAGTTGCCAATTTGCTGGCGTTGGGATAAATAAGTGTTGGCATGTCGGTTGTTTGGCTTGTCTGCCGACTTGTGCCATATATGCACACACACATACATGCATAAAATAATACCATTTAAATATATGCTACTAAGTGTATTAATGACAGCACACACACATATATGTATATAAAAGTACAATAAATAATAAAAAGTACATACCTGCAATTGCATGTTGTTGTCGCCGTGTCATGCGCCGTCGCGGCGGCCGTTGTCGCTTGTGCGTTATTCCGATTAAATATGCCAAACCAATTTCTGATGGGATTCAGCTTGCTGCTGGGAATCGCGACAGGTTTGACAGCGTCCACACGTTGCTGCCGCTGCTGCTGCTGATAGTGTTGCTGTTGCTGCGACGCTGTTTGGTGCACTGCTTTGGCCGACACATACAGTTTCTTCGGCTGTTGCGCATGCTGTGTGTAGGCATGATATTTTCCGGGAATCACGTTGGCTGCGGCAACAGTGGGCGATGCGCCTGCTGTTGCAACATCAACGAGTGCTGTCGGTTTGCCATTTTTTAAGGCTGCTGTCGATATGTCTTTCGTTACTGTTGTTGTTGTTGTTGTGACGTGCAACAGTAGGCAGGAAATTATTATTAGAATAAATTGCGTTTGACGTAAGTGGCACATTTTGAGCATTTTGCTATAAGCAACACATGCAGCGATGTGCGACACACACACACACACACAGCAACTGGCGCGCAATCAGTAGCACGTTGAAGTGTGTATTTATGTATTAATGATTATGCAATTAGTAGTGTTTAGTTGCTTTTAAATGCACTTAATATGTGCGCGTGGTGTTTAGCTGCTGGCTTTTATGGTGATTATTGTTGTTGCACTGATTTTTTTTTTTTAGGAATTTGTTGGCAATGTTATTTTCATTATTTTGTTATTGCAATGTTATTTTTTTTTCTAGTTGTTTTTGTATTTCTTACTGCTTAAGTGCTTCAGTTTCAGCTTTTTTGTATTTCGCAATTTTGTTTCGAACGGTTTTCTTATTGTTCTAGCCGCCGCTTGGCTTTGGTAGCATGCCACTAATTGTGGCAAGACATGCGATTAACTGTTGATTTATATGCACTTGACAGCGCGCGAATTAGTTTATGCCTTATTTACTTGTTTCGCCGACTGTGACTTTCAATCAGTTAATTATTTAGTATATTTTTACAGTTTCAAAGTGGATTGGTGCTTAACACAATTACCGTTTTCTTTATATAATTACTTTTATTCTGCTCTGAAAATATGAGTATTTGATCATGTTTTTATAATACATGGAAGTCTTCTAGTTTTTTCTTTTCCATATACAAAATATTTTTTTCGACGTCTCGGTTAATACTCCTACTGGATCTATACCCTATCACTAACTAACTATTTTTATTCACCTCTTTCTTGTACATACCATATAGAAAGATTTTTGTTAAAATTTTAAAGGAAAATATTCAAAGCTCGACCATTACGACGCCAATTTCGGCAGGCGCTCGGAAGAAGCGTGTCTTACAGGATCATATAAGGTAAAAAAAAGTATGTGTTTTAGTAATACCGTAAACTAGATATTGGACGAAGAAAAAAGATATTTTTGGCAGAAATTTTGAGAAAAAAAAATAAAATTTTGCTGAAGCAAGCTTCGATGACTTTTTGTTCAAAAATTTGTAGAACAAATTGAAATCGTTCAAGACCTTGATAATTTACAAAATAATTTCGAAGACCTGCGTAAGATTTCTTTCAGATCAGCTGAGAAATCTTGATAAACGACTTTCAAAACACAGTTTCGGCAAACACGCGTTTGAAGACGGCGCACCTAAGTGCCTTTAGCGCACAAGTTTTTAAGGCTGTTCTCCGATCTATTACTCGGCTCAATTGGAAAGTTTAGGACAATATTCTAGAGGTGTTGTAGAATTTAATAAAACAATAAAAAAAATGTTTGAATCCCGTAAACCCATGTAAACCCTTAAGTGACTATATAGCAGACCTCGAGCGCGCAACTTTTAAAGGCTGCATCTCCAAAACTATTACACGGATCAGCTTGAGCATTTGCAACAATATTCTAGAGCTGTTATTTAAAGAAATAAGATAATAAAAAATCGAGTTTTTGAAGCCAACTATGTAAGCGCTGAACATAAACATACCTAAAACTTAAAATATAAGGCTAGAGATTTCATCTATTTCTACAATAATGGGAATCCAAATTTTCAAAAATAGACCAACCTAGTAAGAAAGGAATTTATTCTTGCATAACTTTGTACAAAAATAATAAAATTTTTAACGATATTTCACGATATTATGGACTATTAGATAGTAAATTAAAGAAAAAAGTCAAAAAGATTTCTTTATAGATTTTTTTTTTCGAATTCATAAATCCAAATCCAAGATTTTAATGTATAATTATAACTCTAGGGAATAATAAAACTGTGATACAGACTGTAGAAATAGTACTAAAATCTCCAATCTCTAAACTCAAATCAAAAAATTTAAAAAATTTCAGTTAGTTCAACTTTTTAACTACTTCACTGCCCAAATGCTAATCAATACTGCCTAAAACTATTATTAAACTAACTATGCTTAAACTATTATTCTTTTTATGTAATTCTTAGCACAAAACATTTATTATGTCCAACAAACACCACTTTATTGTTAAGGGTGCTCCAAGCTATTACTCTTCCACTTATTCCCACAACATTTTGTCTATTGGCAATGACTTTGTGTCCAAAAAAACACAAGAATTGTCATATGGAGATGCTGTGTTTGGGTGTCATAAATCACACGCTGCACTCACAACCAAATGAAGCGGCAGACTGACGACAAAACGGTACTTTGTATAGACGCAATAATATATGCAAATGTTAAAATTGTTATTTCACTTGACTGAAAACGTTTTTAAACACCAAAACTAAATGATATGTGTTTGTAGTTATTTTTGCTAGTATTAACCCAAATTCACAGCTGACAAAAATAAAAACAAAAGCAAAAATAAAAGAACACACGCTAAATGTGTCACCAATTGGGGCCAGATAAATCGATGAGATAAAATTAAATAATATTCTGTAACTTATTTAGTATTTATTTTATTATTGTTGTTGTGTTGGCACACTTTTTGATGGTATAAACGCGTGAGTGCTTCATATAAATGAGTTACGTTTGAAAAATGTTAAATTAAAACACTGTTATTTATGGGCCACCACGCACATGCGCTTAAAAAATCTGTAGCGGGTGTTGGTCTTTTTATTTATTTATTTATTTTTTTGTTTTTTTTTTTGGTTTTTAATGACTTGACGCAACAAATCACCTTTTTATTTTAATCACGTCGCTTGAAAATCGCATACGAAACACACGCACCCTTTTACGCCTGCGCACGTTCACTGAAGGCGCGTTCACTAAAATATTTTCTTGTTACTTTTAATGTGCTGTTTTAAATTTGTATAGATTTGTGTGTGTTTTTGAGTTTCAGCTGCTATCACCGGCACAACATTTCGCGCGAAAGTCTTCAAAGATACTGACTGTGGGGTTTGGTGTTCGATACGCCATGGCCGCGGCCGCGCACGCAGCCAATGACGCTGCCCAACTGCGCTGCTGTTACTGCTGTCACTGAATGTTGTTGTTGTTGCTTTCAGCGTTATTGTTGTTGCTCTTCTTATTGTTGTTTTTCTGATTGTTGGTACTGTTATTGTTGTTGTTCTTCTCCTTGTTGTTGCTGCTATTGTTGGCACTGTCGTAGCCGTCGCTGCCGGCATTGTTGGCGACGTTTTCCCAATTCCGCACGCATTGTTTTGTAATTGATCCGCAGCAAAATAGACAAAACTGTAAGCGATCGACAAGCCACAACTAACAAGCTCACCACATACACATGCTCCACCGCTCCCTTGCAACTACAAGCAAATTTTTGCACTTGTTTCACGTACGATTAGCTACTGTCTTGGCCGTGGCTTTGACTTTACGCAGCTTTCCGGCACTTTCGTCTCCATCAACCGCTGCTTTGTGCTCATCCTCATCTGCATTACGTAGAGCAGCAGCGTCAGCGGCTGCGTCTATTCTCCTACACATATGCACATACACAGGCGCTTATGTATGCATGGTCTCCGCGGCGGCCCATTAGCCTTTAGAACACTTTACACATGCGCACAGCAATGCGTGCGCTCAAAGAAAGTCTCTGCGGCTCTTTCTTGGCTGCGTGTGTTTGCGCTCTCCTCAGACATTTATTTAGCTCTTAGTTATTTACTTTGTTAGTCATTTAGCCAGTCGCGTGGTTAGTTAGTTAGTTGGTCAGCCACAAATCTTCCGAGTCAAGTTGAGTTTGGTTAGCGGCTTGTTTGCCTGTTTGTTTGCTTGTTGTGGCGCTGATTGCTGGCTTTCATTGTTGCTGCTTACATTCTGATACCTTACTGTTTTTGTTGTGCGGTTGTTCACTGCTGCTGTGGCGGCGTTGCAGACGTATGCGCACCTACACACGAGTGTCGTTATAAGTGTGTATCTGTGCATATGTTTGGCTGTGTAACATTGTCGTTTATGCGACCAGTTTGTGTGGCTGGCAGGCGGTGCAAATGGTCAGTTTATGCTAATAGGTTTTACGCTTGGCCGACGTTAGTCGAGCTAACAAAACGCTGTTCTAATACACTGAGAGAAATTGAAAGAATCTTCAAAATCGAACTTGACATAAGATTTGAAAAAATAGGTCTAAATATATTTTTACATTGAGACGAGAGATGCGTTTAGTTAAATACCACATTTTTAAACCTAGTCTAAGTTGAACTACCCAAATCGGCCCGAAACCCACGAATAATCCTACTTGGACCTCTAGAGACGACTGTCCGTCCTGAATACCAGAAGACTTAGAACTCCAGAACTCTCTCAAATTACAGTCGCATATCGACAAAACGCCAAAGCGTCTGCCACAAATTTATTGAGGCGGCTAATATAGATTCCGGCAAATTCTGGGAGTTCCTAAGAAGTATTACAACCGAGATGCTTTAACCTTAATTTGTCGAAAGCTGGACAGTGGAAGACAAAGTGTCTAGATCATTCCAACTAATCTTCCCCCTTGCGTTGCGTCACCCAAAAAGTCGCTATCACTGCAGTCATGTAAACCCCTGGCTAGCTGGTAGTTCCAGGGAGACTGAAACACCTGCTAAATGACTGCCTAGCAGTCTGCAGATGAAGGATAAAGGTCTTTGGATCCATATTTCCAAAGAAGGAATCACATCGCCTCACTAACACTTAGTATGGTAGTATATTGGAATTTATCAATGTACGGCGGCTAGGTGGGTCGCTGTGACTTAAGAGAGGACCAAATAGACCAAAGGTCGCAGTGCAATCCTCATCTATTTATCTTATCTTAATAGTTCCACGGAACTTTTATGTTCCACTATGGGTCAGAAGACTTTCGCAACATTTGCTGAGCTAGCGCGGCGACCATAGATCTAGCGCCCGAATACACGAAGACAACGAAACCCCTGCTCATTTCTATCCTGCTGGAACTTGGTTAAAAGTTCACTACTCATTGTCAGCGCGCTCGACATTCCTTTCTTACTCTTAAATATCGACTAAATTCGTTGCAAAATCTTGATTTGCTTAAAAGCTGTGTGGATAATTTTCTTGTTACGAGAACTTCATGGATCTAACCTCGTCTCGAATAATTTGATTATGTAAGTTGATTTGAGAAAATCTTCAACAAAATGTTACTACAAATAGAGTTTAATATAATATAAAGGTTTTTAAGCGATTACAGCTCACATACATTAAGCAAGAGGATTTTCCAAGACTTTTTGATACAACTGAACTAAATGAGGAATGAGAAAAGATCACATTATCCAATCTAACCTACTATAGGAGTATACAGAACTGAATCGGGAATTCTCACTAAAGCAATCCTGTGATCTACTTTCAGATTAGACAGCGGTTTTCGGAAATGCCAAGAAACTTAAAAGCTTCGATTGGCTGAGAGACTGCATATTCAGCACACAAAATATCCTATCGATATATAAGTCTTAGGCGACAACAATTTTCATTTATTGTTAGAGCTAAACTACAATTAGTATTTTGGGTCCTATTTAAGTTATTCTTACGCTAAGTTGTATTAGACTCTTGCGAAGCAGTACCACAATTACAATTATACCTAACTAAGAAATGCTTCCAGCTTGCGAAAGTATCACTTATTCTGACAAAGGAGACCACAGAGATCATAAACAGCAAAACCTTTGATGTCATTTCTCCTGCATTCCTTCCCTTTACATAGTATGGAAAAGAAATAAGTGAAATTAAGCCAACAGGTTTCGGTTTATGGAATGCCCTCTTTATAAGTGGATATTTCATGCTCGTTTTTACCGAATGTGTGTATGTAAAAATGCATTTATTCGTCAGTGAAAGGCTCACGAAGGTACCTACCTACAAGTGCATGACAAGAGAGATTTGATATTGGTGTTAATGGATGAATATTAGAGCGGATCGATTAACAAGGAAACAAAAATCGGAAAAATCGCACATTCGGGAAATGTTCTACGGAACATTCTGGATAATTTTTTTTTATGGGTCTGAAACCGGTTTTTGTCCAGCGATTTTTAAGACGATTTTTAAAACTAATTTTTTTTAGCTGTTTCAACAATTTTTTCGTTAGTTTTTGAGATATCCGTATGAAAATTAATATGTGTTAATATGTAGTTGCACTTTGATATGCTATTGTTCTTCTGTTGCATTCGGTCAGATCGAACAACTATGTATATCACATATCTGCCATACCGATTACTCGGATTTCTTGAACTTCGCTTTAAAAATAACTGGCTTGAAACCGATTTTAGACACATAGTCTCTTCAAAAAGGGTATTCAGATTGATCCCTGCATTCGCGATTTCACGGTTTTTTGGCTCTCTACAAATGAACCTGCTCTAATATAGACCCAGAGTCCTTCAGCAAAGTTGTTTAGAACAATCTGTAGAACATTTCCCGCATACTCGGTTTTATAGAAAAAAAAACCGACCCATTCTATTTAGTTACATATACACCATTGCCATTTTTCCTGCATTTTTAAAATGTATAAATCTAAAAACCTTTGAATTTTCGCGGTTCCTTACATGAGCGACAGTGTTGTGCTAGTAACCGACAGGTAAAAATTTTTTGTTTCAGAAAAGCTTGAAGGAACCAACAAAACTTGCTCGTTTTCAAGAAAAAAGTATTAAATTTTTTCTCGTTTATATCTAAAGTGTGATTTTGAGGACACCTCTGTTATAGACATTTTACAAAGCCCACTACAGAAGCGTTTATATTAAAAGAAATTAACTGGTTACAAAACTTATAAAAAAGATTTTGAATTTGAATTGAGGTCTGGTTGTGCATTACTACCCGAATTGGTTGGTAGATTAAAAAAAAGGAGACACAGGAGCAGCAGGCGGTGGTCGCATTTAGGCCATAATGATAATAAAGCTCTGAACTTCTTGGTTTTTATTTATTTTACTTTTGGAAAGTTAGACAACAGTCTTCGCAGATGCTGAAGCTACATATCCAACTCGCAACTCGGTTTTCAGTATAGACCTTCATATTATATAAGCTTCTGAGATCTCAAAATTTGCTTCGAAATTTTGGTTTTAATTTTTGAATAAATTAACAAAAAGTCCGCTAATTAAAGGGGACATCCTGATGTTTAAAACTTTGCGTGATTATTATTGAAAGTCATGGAAATGCAATAAAAATATTTTTTTCGCCTTAATTTAAATTTAAATCTAGTGTAATAATATGCCTTCCATATTTCTCGCATTTCAGATCTCAGACAAACTCAAAAAATTCACATCTAACCTAAAATTAACTGTAAAAACACAATCGCAAACAGAAGAATAATAGCAAAACGACGAAGTTCCCTCGATCCAGTGAAACGCGCATGCCCCACGAACACTAATTGAAATTTGAAACAGTGATGAGTACCCGATTGGAGATACCGAACACACACGCCACTACTCGAGCAGATAAAGCCAACGCAGCGCAGGGCGGCAGCACGCGACGACCAGTTGGCGGTGTGGCGCGCAATAAGCGAACACCAACAACAAAAGCAATTGGCAGTGCCGGTGGCGCTGGTGGTCTACTCGGCACCTTGGGAACGCGTATCAATCGCTTTCAGTCGGTTAATTACAGCGCATTGCAGCAAGGTGATCCCGAAGCAGGCTCGGGTGCTAACAGTAAAAACAACAATAACTATCTGAGCGTCAGCGTGAGTGACAGCAGTAGTGAGGAGGATCTCTTTCCGACGCGCAGCAGCAGTGCGTCGCCCTCCAAAAGGAAAGTGCGCAGAAAAATGGGACGCCGCGGCGGTTATTCGATGCGCGATGCTTTCGATGAAGGACGTTCGGTAAGTGAGAAAAATTTGCAATTATTTCTCTCTGTTTTACATGTGCAAAACAAAATAAAGAAAATAAAAATTTATGTTGCGCTTGGCGCTTGGCTGGGAATTGTGTATGCAAAACTCGTCTGCTCCACAATTAAAAGAAAAATTGGAATTCAGTTCGGTATAAAAGCTAAAAAACTGCAAATAACTGAAATACTTGCGTATAAATACAAATCTACATATTTTTATATGTAGTAAAATTCGAAAGTGATTTTTTGCGGATCGCTTTCAGCGCCATAAAGTTCCATTAAATTGTTTTGAAACTCCTCACTCCTCATCGTTATGCATTCATAGGCTTGTGGACGTTTGATACATCAATGTTTGGAATTTAAATTACTCGTGTAATTGCTTGGAGTTTATCGAAGATATATTTTTTTTATTGCATTTGTATTATAAACACGCGAGATCGAGATATGTTACTTCACTCTGTTAAGCTAGTGTGCAATTAAAGAGTGCCGGGGTTTCAATATATTCGGAAATTAAAAGCTTCAAAATCTCTATTTTTAAAATTTTTTGTTTAGGGAAAATAATTTTAGACTATAATTTAGAGTAAAAGCTGATTAATTTCGTTAGACTCCTCGACTTTATATCGGGTTGGAGGGAATAGGAAAGAGCTTGATCTTTGCGATCTTCTCTCATTAGTTTTTAAATTCAAATCATATCCTTCTCTTTTCTCCTTTATCTCTCTCTCTCTCCTCTTTCCCTCTCTCCTTTAATTGTTAACAAAAACTATCCTCCTAACTTTTTTGTATTATAATTGATCCGACAGAACCGTAATTAAGTGAGTAGTAAGAAATCTCTAGTCTTATTCGATCAAAACAAATAAACTTTCTTGAAATACTAACAACACTTATTGCCACTGCTGCTAGTTCGGTAGAGTGGCTGTCTCACGACGCAACTAGGTCTTTAGGAAGTACATTGTGATACCACCGGGACTAAGCTCCCTACACTGTGTTGATGACTTTCTGAACTACGCCGTGCTTCTGATGAAGTTCATCAGTACGAACATTTTTATTTGTGAAACCTTCGAGACGTCATTAAGAAATTGGCATACAAGATGTTTTAGAACCTCCTCTTCTTGTACGTCCTGACAGCTTCCACAATAGTCGTTATATGGCGTTCTTAGCCTACTGTCAGGCCAGGGGAATATACATTCTCTCCTTTCCGGATTCTAATTGTAATGCAGTGTCTATTCGGTCAGTTCAACTGCATCATAGTTCCTCGGATTATCCCTATGACCTGAACCCCATTGCAGGTTTATCGTGAAATAGGATGTAAAATCCCTCAAGAGAACAAAGCATTTTCTACTAGAGACTCCAAGAGACTTTAGCGAGTTCAAAACCGCCTGACAATCTGTATATATTATATATAGTATATAAATATATTCCGTGTCAGAACAAGAAGGCTTTCCAGTCCTTTCTGTACCCCAACCGTAGCAGGAACACCCATATAAGAAGTCAGGCTATGGCTAGATACCGCACAACTACAATAAGAACGAACCGTTACCAGTCTTTCTCTGCCTCCATCCAACCATACTTCAATTACTGCTTTCGATATTAAAAGTATCGATTTTTAAAATTATTATTACACCTACCTCGACAATAAATTGGATCTATTCAAATTTTAAGATATTTAGTAATAAAAATGTAAGCAGTGTAACGATATCATCAGCCCACTGTATGCAATTCTTGGAAACAGCTGTTTCAGAGCTTTCAAGCGTAAACAACAAAGCTTTGCGCCTTACATAGAGTAAAAGTCAACAGCGGAAACTGCGAGCGCAGCTCCATAGCGCTGTTAACGTGCTCTCTGCCTACTCACACGCACGAACCACCTGTTACGCGCACAGTTACTCTCTACGCTCGCCGCACTCATGCCCAGCGCGCGCTGTCCCTACACTCATTACGTCACGGTTGGAGCACGCGTCTTCGCTCGTGCGCTTTTCACCGCAAATTTATCGCTATTTACGTGTTTTGCTTAACCGGTACGTAAACGAGAAGCCGCGACCAAAGCGAAAATGCCGACAAATAAACTGTTACTGTGTGTGTGAGAGCAGGGAGCTATTTTGACTAGGTCGTCGTATTGTCGTATGTGACAAAGCGGCGCTAGCCGGAGTCCATGCGGGCGTGTGTAACACTGTGAACATTGGCATTTTTCTGCATTACACTTTGTGTCTGACTTTCGCTATTAACTGTTGTTTGGCGTATTTATTGCTACACTACTTGGCTGCCTCGTTTTTGCCTTTGTCCGCCCCTACGCACGCCTTCTCATTTGTGTGAGCGGTACGCTGGCGTTTTGTTTTGTTGTTTGTTATTGCGCGCGCGAGTCGAGCGTGCGACTGTGTGCGTGGTGGGGCCATGATTTTGGCACTTACACGACAGACTCCAGCCAGTCGTCAGCCAAATCCGGTCGTCTATGCCGTATGCTGTTGGTGGCGTTCCATTCGCTTTGCACTGTACGTTTCAGTCTAAGCAAAATCTTCGCCAACGACGGTCGCTTTCTGCTCGTTCTATCCCTTAGTTCGGTCGTCGATACGAAACCGCTGTGGCTGGGTGCGCGCGTGTTGTGGCAACGAAAGCACTTTCTTTCCAATTACGCGATTTTACTTTATTTATTTAAATTTATTTCTGATTATTTTTCGATTTGGTGAAATGACACAGTGACTAAACATTGGCTAATTTGTGGTTACTAAATGCTTTGTTACAAACGACTGGGACGTCCCTTAATATTTTTCTGTGAGCAAATTGTATTATTTGTCTTGTGATTTTTCTTTGTTTTTCAACTACTTTTGTGGTCGCTAAAATACTGACGACTCGAAATTCGTGAAAGTGAAAACTTATGTGCACATATTGTTTTTGTAAAAGTTTACTACGTACAAATTGTTATTGTCGTTGCAACGGTAACTCCAAAGTATAGTCTCTTTTCGCTATGAAATAAATTGTATTAAAAGTGTTTGGAACCCAAGTTAGATGCTTAGAAAAAGTGCCAAATTTTCAAATTGAAGAAGAAAAAAGTAAAAAAAAATAAAAAAAAAATATTAAAAAAATTATTATTAAAAAAAAATAATTATTATAAAAAAAATATTACTAAAATAATAATTATTATAAAAAAAATAATTATTAAAAAAAATTATTTAAGAAAAATACCAAAAATCAAAAAGTTTCCTTGACGCGTGTAAATTAAAAGTTTAAGAGTTCATTTACCTTAAGCCAAATAGTGCTAGAAATTCCAGTGTACTGTATTTTTCCAATAAGCGTTTGTTTTTGTACTGCACCGCTTTAACAGTCTTTTATTTTCGCCACGCATTTTGTTGTTGCCGAAATACTTACGGCTTAGCACACGAGAAAAAAGTCCAGTTTTTCGTTGACATATACACACAATAGCAAGTTACAAACCGCTTGGACTTAGCCGCCACTCTGTCCAGCTACTCAACAACAAGAATTTAGTGTGTACAGCCTTTGTCACAAAATTGGACACACCAGGCGCTAGAGCGTTGAAAATTCGCAATTAGCATTGCAGTGCAGCACGTGTGAACAATAACAACAAGAAAAGTGAGAGCAATAAGAAAAGCAGGAACAACAACAACAAGTGAAACAACAAAAGCAGTGCTAGCAGCAGCGCAGCTAGGCTCGACAGCTCCAAATACTCCAAACTCGAAACTGACAAACTCCAACTCCAGCCTATAAACTGCCTGCAGCTTTCGACTGCCTGCCAATAATAACAACAGCGTGGTATTAAACGCTTACTTGCGTTTACTCTGCGTCCACTTCCTTGCTTCCTGCGCGCAAAATACCGGTATTTTGGTGAAGTCACCTCCTCCGCTTCGCCAAACTGCTTGGGTACGTCGGCGTACGCTACGTCAAAGAGTGCCTCTTATATTGAAAAGCGTAGCCGATTGGGTTTCTGCGTCACCTCACTGCCTGCGCCTGCAAAGTGATGATCTGCGTATGCACGTCTTCGCCCGCAACGAATGGTGAGTTTCGGCGTTATTTATGAGCTTGCATATTTGCGGTGCCTTTTCGCCTTTACCCAAGGGGACAGTGATTTTTGTGCTTTTCATTTTTTTCTTTTTCTAAGTATATTTTGGCTTAATGAAGTGGATATTGAAAGTGTTGCTTTGTGGTGAATTTATAGCAAGGTGTCTAAACGAATATTGACTTCGCTTACTTTCCGCAAAATTCGGGATTTTTCTTCAACTTCGAATTAAATTTGTAGTAGAAAAATGCTTGAAAAAAGTTTCTAAATTTTAAATTTTTTCTAAAAATTTTTTAAACGATTTAGAAAACTTTTTTTTTTTAATTTTTTAATGAATATTTTTAGATTTGAAAAATACAAAATACTACCATAGTGCTAAAATAGTTCGAAAAATTTCAAATTTTTTCATACGTATATTTAAATTTGTTTACGATTTTGAAATATTTTTTTTTTTAGTTTTTTTAATGAAATTTTTTAAATAAAATTTTTCAAATTTTGAAATTGTTTTCTAATATTTTTGAAACGATTTTGAAACTTTTTTTTATATTTTTTACTGAAATTTTTAAAATAGGAGAATAGAAAATACTACCATTTTGCAAAAATAGTTCGAAAATATTATTAAATTTGAACTTGTTTTCATATACATATTATAATTTTTTTACGATTTTGAAATCCTTTTAAATTTTTTTATGATTTTTGATGAATATTACTGACATATTGCTAAAATAGTTCGAAAAATCGAAAGATTGAATATGTGCGAAGTAACCACCATTCAGTTTTCCAGTATCGTTAACTTGCCTTACTCCTAATCAAATAGCTTTTGCAAAAAAAAAAATAATTCATTCGCAATCGGCAAGCTTTTGGCCAAAAATCAATTCTTTACACACAAACCTTGTCCAAAATCAATGGATCTCACTGCAACAGATAATATTTGTCATTTGTGTTATTTTGCGGAAAAATTTATTTCAGCAAATATATTTGTACTGCCTCTTAAAAAATCCCTTACATATTCAGACTACTGGAAATAATAATAAACCATTTCATGTCAGAAAATAATGTTTTTTTTTTTAATAATTTTCCGCAGATTGGTTATATTTAAGTTAGGAAACTGGTTATATTTTACGTTAGGAATCTATATAGTACGTTTATACTACTGGTAATTAATGCAGAAATGTGCAAATCTCATATACTCATATATATATTATGCATATGATTATATGCGGTTATAGCTTACCACATTCCTGCATTTCCATACATATTTTGCCTTCGCAAACTCATAAACAATATTCAATTCCACACAGTGTTAAAAGAATTTCTTTTAACTCTGTTTGGCGTGAAGGGCCACTTTGATAAGGAAATATAAAAAAAGGCGAAAAACGTATACTTAAATAAACTGTCGTACATTTTTAAAAAGTGAAAAGCAAGAATAATATTTAGTGTATATATAACAAAGAGAAGAAATTCGGTAACCAAAAGCGGTGACGCGCCTTTCACCTTTCACCAAAAGAATTTAACCAAGTACTTCATATGTGGAATGAACTTGTTGTATACCAGCATGTGTATACTCGTAAATATGCTTGCATGCACACACATGTCAACCAACCAGCGCTCGCCTGCCACTTTCTGATTTATGATTTGTTTTGATTGTCAGCTTAACTCCGATTTCTAATACTTTTTTGTTCGCTTCGACGCTCATTTTTCACCCACTATCTGATTTATTACAAGCTTAAATGCCAAAACCACGTAATTTGATTTCCGCATGCATTACGAGCGCTACAAAATATGTGACTTTTTGACATTTATTATGATTTTTACTGTTTCATATTTTTTTTAAATAATTTTTTGCTTAATTAATTTTTTACTTTGAAGTTGAAAGCGTGGCGTTATGCTAACTGAGCAGCTGTAATGTCTTAATCAAAACATTTGATCTAAATGAGCTTACAATTTGAAGTGGTGACAGGTAGTAGAAACATAAATATGTAAGAAAATTAAAAACTAAAGAAATAAAAATAAAAATTTTAAAAAATATCAAAATGAAAAAATACATAAAAAAATTAAAATTAAAAAAAATATAAAAAAATACATAAAAAATAATAAATATATCAAAATTAAAAAATATGAAAATAAAAAAATAAGAATTTATAAAAAGTAATAAAAAATATTTAAAAATGATTAATATGAAAAAAATGAAAACCTATATTAAAATGAAAAAATATATAAAAAATTATAAATATAAAACAATATATATTAAAAAAGTATAAAAAAATTACAAAAAAAATATAATAATAAATATAAGAAAATATGATAAAATAAAAAAATAATAAATTAATAAAAAATAGACTAAAAATTAAAAAATATATTAAAATTAGCTAATATAAAAAAAAAATTAAAAAAGAAAATCGTGCAAAAGCTAAATAAGACATTTCCCTTGCTTTCTTGTGCCAGCCAAAACCAGTTTTCAGTAATCAATTGTTTTTTTTTTATATTTTGCTTCAGCAAGAAATTCCATTGCATACCAAGACATCTTTCATAGCACAAAATATGCACATGTTTACATATTGTATTAATGTAGATGTGTGTATGTATGTATACTCCAATAAGCCGGCGTCGTTAGTCAATATATAAAAATCTCTGATTTTGCACATAATCGGGTATTACAAAAACAGAAAAAAACTACAAAATATTTTAAAATGCGTCACACGTTTTCAATATTTTCATATTTTTTCCTAAAATATTTAAATATAATTTTTAACATTCAATTGTGAATTTAGTCTATTAAAGTTAAATATTAAAAAAATTAAAAAAAAGTAATAATTTTACAAAGCTTTTCAACACAATTTTTTTCATTTTTTCATTTTTATTTTTTTCGTAAATTTTAATATATATTTTTTTTTATTAGGAATTCACACATTTAGAAAAAAATTGGATTAAAGGAAAATTAAAAAATATTTCCATAAGAAAAAAATATTATCACTATTTCACTTTTTTTTAATTTTAATTAATGTATATCAAGTTTAATTATTTTAATGCAAACTTTATTTCCCATGAACTCAACTCAATGAGAAAATTAGTATAAATTAGAAAAGGCAGGAACTTTTTTTATCAACCCTAATACGTACATATGTACTTATTTTTTTATCTCAGCACAGTGATTAACTTTTTGCAAATCTAAATATATCTTTTCATAAAAAATAAAACTTTTTTCAAAATGCAAAATGTTTACTTATATTTTCAAAATTTATGTTTTGTTGATTATAATTTTTTTATTTAATTATATTTTAAAGCCCTTCAATTCACTTAAAATTGCATTATCCCGAACCCATTTCAATTTTATCAAGCCAATTACAATGTTTTGCTTCCAACCAATAACAACTGACCATAAATATGTTTCTCTGATGAAATTTGAAATTAGCTGTCTAAAAACAAAAACAACAACAATATTGCATGTAATGAAAAATTCATGCCGCAATAAATTTCCTTGCATTTCTTGTTGATTACTATCTGAATTCGAAGAATAGGCGCCTAAAAGCCGAGATGCATGCGTTTCAAAAAGCACTGGCAATTATTTTTTGTTGTTGTAACCACAAACAGCACATAATAATGTCTAAAGCAAAAATGATTACATTTTCACTTTTGCGCAAAGGTTTTAGTAAACTTTATGGCGAGCAGCGCTTTTAAGTGTCCACTTCAGGCGAAACAAGCACCCAAAGCGATAATAAAAATTAATTGTATAGCAACAACAGCAAGAGAATAATGTTAACAAAAAAAAACATAAACAGAAATTAAAGTTAAGTGAACTAAAGCCGGAGATTGCGTCAAAACTATTATAAAAAGGAAAGAATAACAGCAAAAATAAAAGTACAAAAAATAAAATAAAAGCCTTAAAAGTGATGACGTTAATATTAAATAGACATAATAATAATAAATACACAAAAATCACTGTCCACAACAATTACTTATAAAAACCATTTTTTGAATCACTTAATTGTATTTAAATACATATATATTTATGTTTAGCATTATTTAAAAATTTATTTTAAAGTACGTTGAAAACTTTTTGCCCAACGCCAAACTTGTAAAACTCAAGTGTCAACCATGTACGAAATATATTTACAAGGAATTATACTCGTTATATAAATTATAAATTAATGAAGTCCAAACTTCGGCAAGTCTTAAGAAAAGCAAAGCAACGAAACTCAAAAGTTTAGCTGGAAGTTCTTGTAATCGCTTAGGCGCTGAAGCGGTTAATAAAGGGCATTTGATTACCACAATAGTTAGTGTTAAAATTAGTAAGGCTAAATGAGTGTAGCTTAATATATTTAGAGACGGTAATGAGTGTCTTTGCGAGATTGACGACGCTGCAAACATGAAAATATAATTTGCAACTGAGCTTAACTAAGATTAGGTGGAAAAGTTGTAGGAAAGTAGCGAAAATAAATATTTTTTGAAATGTTATCGTTTTTGCTATAGTTTGTAAGTGATTTTTTAATCAATTGAGCTAACTTTATCTAAATTGAGTCAATTAAGATTTAAGTTGTGACAATCTTATTCAATAAAAGTAATTTACTGAAGTGTTTTTAAATAAATTGTTAAATTTTTTTTAATTGAGTCAATTAAGATTTGATTTGTAACAATCTTATTTAATTAATATGCTTAAATGAACTGTTTTTAAATAAATTGAAAGAAATTTATATAAATTGAGTCAATTAAAATTTGAATTGAAACAATCTTTTTCAATTAGTGTGCTTAAATCAAGTATTTTTAAATAAATGAAACTAAATTTATTTAAATTGAGTCAATTAAGTTATAAGTTGTAACAAGCGTACTTGCCTATTGTGCTTCAATGAACAGTTTGACATAAATTTATTTGAATTAAGTCAATTAAGTTTAAAGTTGTAACAATCTTAAGCCATTTTGTTTAAAAAATGTGTGTTTTGCAGATGTCCATGAAAATTTCACAATTTTCATATAAAAAATTTTGTGTGAATGATGTAAATAATGTAATAACAGCGAAAAAAATAAAGTTAAATAAAAATGTTACCTAAAAAATTTGATGTTATTATTTTTTTTAGTTGGTAAATTGAGCAAATTAGGCACTAAGTTATTGACGTACGCTTAATTGTTCAGTTAAGAGTTATACGTTTGAATTTTGTCAAAATTTTAATAAAAATATTACAATAAATGTTTCAAATAATAATATTTTTAGATTGTAAATTGAGCAAATTAGGCGCCAAATGAATGTCTTATGTTTAATTTCTTAATTAAGAATTATATATTTCCATATTAGTATTGTCAACTGTCCAATTATTTTTCATTACTAATAATTTCCATAACAATCTGCTGTACCTAATTATATATTCGGAGTGAAGTTATTACCTTCTAATGTTGAATAGACCTCATCAAAGTCCGCGTCACGTTTTTCAATATTTTCTTTGCCACTACTCATTTAAACAAACTCTGCTGATAACAAAACGTCGTTTCATACTTTATGTCAATTTGCTTACTATTGTTGCCCGAGTTATGGTAAATAAGTTTTATTTCACTTCAAACTTTATGTACAGTGCGACAAAATAGTCAGCGTTACAAAATGTGACAAACAAAAAAATGTGTATTAAGGCTGTGAAGCTGAAAGCGAAAAAATCAGGAAAAATTACTGCAATTATTGTTTATTGAGGCGAGATGTATATATTTAATACACTATACCGTACTTTCAAACTTGTTTATCAATCTTAATTTAAACTATAGCTAATAAATTTCCCTATGGAAGCATCCATACATACTCCGTTCCTATGATAGTCGGGTCTAGGTAACCGGAACGGCCCGGATTTTTTTCTTGCCAAGGACTATCAACTCGGCATCATGCCTCGAAATTACGTCAAAAATGTTTTCTGTTGCTATAACAACATCAATATCATAACCTTCAATTCTAAAAATTCGGTTTGTCATATTTTAAGAAAAATAAAAACAAAATTATGTTTTCCCTTAGACTATTTTAACTCACGACCTTAAATTTAAACTGATTTTCGAATTTTGGTTTATAATTTTTGTTTATTCTGAGCTTTATAACACACTGTAGGCGTTGCTCCCTTCCAAAATTCCTTATTTTGTTTGTTTATTTTTTTCTCCCGTTTCTCAACGAAGTTTCCCAACCGCTTTTATTGCCATTTGTATTAGTTTTAATATTTGTTTTGTTATTTATATTACTTTGTATATATTTGGTTAAGAAAGTTAGTAAATTGGCAACGTACTTTACGCACTCAAAATTTATGTAATCAAAAAGTTTACTTCTCATTGAAATGTGGGCCATTGGAGACACTTAAAATTCACTTTTCATTATGACTAGTTAGAGAAGCATTCAAAATCGTGCAAGAAAGTGCATGTAATAAATAGCTTGAGGCTAAAATTTAACTATGTTTTTATATATTATTGCTTACTTTGCTTAATTAGTTACATTAGCACTTCAGCCTAAATGTAGGCAACGATTTTTTAAGACTACTAAAAAACTTAAATGTGGGCCATTGAATACACTTACAACTCACTTTAAACAAAAAAAAAAACCAGCTGGTGGCATCCAAAATCGTCCATGAAATAAATAACTTGAAAATAAAATATAGGCAGATATTCAAGTATCATTGCTTAATTTGCTATATTTTCACTTCAGCCTAGATGTAGACCACGATTTTTGAAAACTAGCGCATTATCCTAATGAGATCATTTTTAATATACATTGTTTTTACGTTTAACTCAGAATTAATTATTCTCAAAATCCCAAAAAGTATCAAAAATCTTTCACGCATTTTGAAAAAACGGTTTTACTTTTTCAAAATTAAATTTTCTCAAATTCGCAAAGAGAAAGATTTTCATCTCGTCGTTTTAAAAACGGGTTTTCTTTTTCAAAATCTCAAAAAAAGGTCTTTACTGGCCTCTCCAATTTCATTTCAAAAATCTGAAACTACGTAATCTAGTTTTAGGCTGCTACTACATTTATGGCCACAAACTTTTCTATAGCTTAATAACTCCGCGTAACGACGTAAACCCGACATTATTAAAATATTTGTAGAATTTTTTCAAGTATTTTACGACATTCGCTATATTTTGCCCACGCGCCATACAATGTGAGTATAAACAATAAAAGTTGGAAAAAGCGAAAAAGAAAAAAAATAGAAAAGAAAAGCAGGACAAGCAGCGCCAACACAAGCTGACTGTCATGAATTTTCGATCGCCGTTGGGAAAAGGCGCGTAATTTCGGAGCAGCTCCCAAGTGGCAAAGGAAACGCAGCATACAAAAGTAGAAGCTTCGTCAAAAAAAATCAGAAAAAATAGAACGACTGAAAATAAAGGTGTATGCGTAGTGGAGAAAATGGTAAAAAACGAGGCATGGCGAACAGTTAACTTAACGAAACTGCAAAGTAAAAAAAAAGTAAAATAACTGCGCGCAAACTAAGAATTGATGAGGTGAAAGGTCGCAGCGCGTTCAAAATGTAAAGAGTCATGCGCTGCTTAACCACAAAAGGGCGTGAGTGACAAAGGCGCCTAGTTGTGTTGTGAAACACTAAGCGATTTGTTTAATTAAAAGTGACTTAAATGACGTGGAAAAATGAAAGGAGACATATTATTGTATAAGCGCCTAAAGGTATGCAGCGGCATTTAAAAAACACAGGTTGTTGACATTGAATGCGACAAAAATGTTATAATTTGTTTTTTGGTGATAATTTATTTCGGTTTATTTATAGGAAAAACAATCTTAAATGCATAAGCATGTAAACGACTAATTGGCAATTCCAGCGAAATTTAGCGTGAAGTTAAAAATTGTGTGCATTTTGAAATGTACGATATGAAATTGGGTTGAAGGCAGGATATTAATACCTAAAGCAGTAGAAAACAATAAATAAAAACGACAAAAAAGTTTCGAAATTTTTGGAAAGAACTCTTTATAAATTAAAAATATATATAATTTATCTAAAGTCCAAATTTTTTTCTAAAAAATTTTCAAACAATATTTTAATTCCAAAAAATTATTTTTTCTTCCATAAAGATTTCAGAACTTATTCCAAAAAAAAAATTTACTGTTTTAAAAATATGTTTTGAAAGCTTTTTGAAATTTATAAAAAGACTCCAAGGTGTTGGATTAAAAATTCAGTATGTTTTACGAGAAAGAAGCTGGAATTACTTTCAGGCAAGCGCCTTAATGTATGCTTGAAAAGATTTTTGCATAATTAAAAGCAAAAATATTTCAAGAAATATTTAAAATTCAATAGTTTTTTTCAAAAAAGCTTTCAAACCATTTTTTAATTTCAAAAATTAAAAAAAAAAATTCAGAACTTATTTAAAAAGAAAATTTCCAAGTTTTAAAAACATGTTGAGACAAGTTTTTGAAAATTTTAAAAACACGTAAGGGTGTTGAATTGAAAGTTCAAGTATTTTTTAAGAGTAAGAAGCGTAAATAACTTTCAGACAAGTGTTTTAATGTATGCTTGAAAAAGAATAAGCTAAAAATATAAAATATTCTTGCATAGCTTTAGGCGCTCACACTAAAAACGCTTTAATAAAACCAAAAAATTAGCAAAACTATACATCGCTAGCTGGCAACTCAGTTATTGCATTCTGAGTCCCGCCTACAGATAAATATTCTATACTCCATGAATTTCAAGACAAGAGTTCATAGGGCCCACCTACCTATGTATATCATAGTGTAAGTATATCATCTGCATCAGCGTAAATTGTTTAATACCGTCACGTATGCACTACTTGTGCATGCCACGTAAGTTCAATACAAACAAACAGACGCAGCAGTGCAGCAGCAATTCAAATTAAGAACCAGTTCCATTCATTGCATTGACCAATCAGCCATGTCTTGAGCCTGAGTGGCGCCCATAACGGCAGCGCCATTCTTGCAGAGGCATGGCGTTTATTTGTAGAATTTTCCTTCATCGCCACTATTTCTGTGCGTCTCTTCTGACTCTGTCTTCTTCGTCGTTTTTCATATATGCTTTATCGGAGAGAAGAAGAATTGGTTTTTCGTCCGAAATGCGAGACTGCATGTGGCTTATATGCCAAAATAACAATCAAATGGGCGCACTTGTACAAGCATTGGTGTAACTTGGTCTAGTCAGTACGCCGTAGTTGCCGTTACAATGATCTCTCAACTCGCAGTACATGTAGCATCGCTTCGCAAGTCTTCCTTTCTTTCGGCAAGTCCATTTGCAGCATATGATTTGTGTTGGCTCTTTAACCCGCCGCATAAAACTTTCACACTTTGGCGGCGCAAAAGTTTCAAAAAGCATTTATAAGTTTGTACATGTACACATACATACATATATGTTTGGTACTATATACAATAGTAGAACGCTTAGAATTGTGCTTTGTTATTTGCCTGCCGGCTCTGCCTCTCAACAAGGTTGTCTTGTACGCGCTGCTGCCTTCCGGTCTTTGCCGCTGGCAGTCTGTCTCCTTCCACCGCTGCTGGAGTGTCAGTACGTTTTCACTTATTACTTAACAACTTTCACGCTGTGTCCTTGCATGCCTTCTTGCATGTTGACCTTCTTTTCACTGTGCGGCATGTGTTGGGTTCTTCATAATGGGTGAGCGTGTCGGTTTATCTCTCTCATTTTTTGTTGTTTTGGTTAATTAGGTAATTATGATGGCAATAATTAGGGACATAAATCACAAGCTTACCCACTAAGTGCTTAAGTCGGAGCAAACGGAAGTAATTTTTGTTTTTAGATTTTAATATTAAAAGGGTTCATGAGTGAAGACAGGAATATTAAAGTCATTTGGAAAACAAAAAAAGTTTGGAAACTTTTGGAAATAACTACATGTAAATTAAAAACAATTTTTTTGACAATTAAAAATAAAGTTTCTAAAGATTTTCTAAAGTCAATATGTATTTTCAAAAAAAGTTTCAAAACATTTGGTAAATCACATTTAGTTTTCCAAAAAAATTTCAAAACTTACTCCAAAAATGTTTAAAAAAAAAAATTTTTTTTAAATTGTATTTTCAATTGCTTATAAAAAATGGTTACAGAACGTTTTCCGGTAAAAAAAAAAATTTTCAAAGAAAGTTTGAAAACTTACTATTTTTTCCAAAAAAAAATTTCAAAAGATTTTGTAAATCAATATTTTTCCCAAAAAGATTTCAAAAATCCAAAAAAGCTAAAAATTTTTAAAATATTTGCAGAAAATTTTTTGTGTGAAAAAATAATTTTTTGGATTGTTTAACTAAAAGGTTAAAGAAAAATTTTTAGAGACCAAAAGTATATACATACATACATACATACAAAATATTTGGAAACTTTTTTTAATAGAAAAGTTTTGAAACATTTACTTAAGTAAATTTTTTTTTCAATAAAGTTTCAAAATATTTCAGAAATCAAAAATTCAATCAAATTGCAAATAATTTTCAGAATTTTTTTTTTTAAATTTTATTAAAAAAATATTTTTTCTCAAAAAAAAAAAAAATTATGTGTAAATGTTATATCAGAATTTCTTAGTCTACATTATTTTTTTCAAAAAATGTTTCGAAATTTGTTTTGCGAAAATTTTTTTAATGTCGATTTGGTTTTTAAAGTAAATTAAAAGAATAGATGCAAGGAATTAAGAAATATTTCAGAAAATTATTTTTTCCATAAAAGTTTCGAATTTTTGTTTATATCTACTTTGAAAAAAAAAATGATTTCGCTGTGCTAAAACTTTAAATTAAATTTTAAAATTGTTTTGACATAGCTTTCCCCAAAAGACCAAAATTTGTGAAACAGTTGCGCTCTCGCTTACGTTAAGTCAATGTCAATGTTTTGGGGAGTTTTTTAAAAAGAGAAAGAGAGAAACTTTACCCTATATAAATAACGATTGCTACAACCTTTTCCTTCTTGAGCAAACGGTAGGTGGAAACAAGGACTGCATTCAGTACTCACAACTAACACATGTTCCATAAAGGTATATCCAAAAGTAAAAAATTTCTCTATTTTTACTAAAACTAGTAAAAGCTATAGAAGCCTTAAACCTGCCGACTTACATTTCAAGCATGTAAATGTGCCTTAATTTGTTTACACTGCTCCTTTTTTATTTATTTTTTAATTTGGTTTTAGCATTTTTATTGCCACGCTTATTTCGCATTGTTGACACTCGACGAAAGTGAAGCTATGTATATGGTGTGGAAGTAAGTAAATATTGTTGGTTTTATTGTTGTCGCTACGGCTACATATTTGTGTTACAATTTACATGAAATTGCGAAATTTATTCCTCCGCAATTTTATTGCTTCGCTGTTGCTGCTTGTCATTTAAGTGCCGTGTTGCAACATAACAATACGCAGAGTTTTCAGCTAGATGCGGCTTACAAAGGAGCGAAGTAACAACAAATTGTTAGAAATTTAATAGATGCAAGAAATTACGCATTTCAGACTGGTGTGAAATGTTTCTGAAGCGAGAACAAGCATATAAAGCTAGTTGCTTACTCGCATTCCTTGACTGATTCTATCTGATAGTGCTGTGGAAGAAGAAAGTATCTGGCAGGAAGACAAAAAAAAAATTAAAAGATGTGAAGAATCTCTAAGAGAAACACATGAATAAAAAAACGCTTTAAAAAACAAACAAAAGGAGTCAAAGAGTTTTTGGAAAAAACTACTTCAGCTTTTTTAAAGAAAAAAAAATTGAAATTTCAAACTTCTTGCAAATTTTTTTTCGAAATCATTTTCCAAAAAAATTTCAAAATCATTTCCAAAAAAATTATAATAAATGAATAAACTTCTGAAATATTTTAGAAAATTAAAAAATAGTTTTGAAAATTTTTGAAATTTTTTTCCAACAAAGAAGTTTCTAAAGTATTTCAGAAATTATTTCAAAAAAAAGTTCTTCTCAATTTTCGAAAAAGTTTTGAAAAGTGATTTAGAGAAAAAAATCGAAATTTGAAAAATTTTTCCAATCTTTTTTTCGAAAACATTTTCCATAACTTTTTCTATACTTATTTATATTTTTTTTTTTGAAATAATTTTTCAAAAAAATTATAAATTAGAATTATTTCTGAAATATTTTAGAAACTTTGTTAAAAAAAAAAATCAATTTTTTCAAAATTATATTTTCAACATCATCTTTTCCAAAAAACTTTTTTGTCAAGAAAAAAATATATAAACGGAAATAGGTTCCGAAATATTTCAGTAAAAAATACTTTTTTGACTTAAAAAAGTTCTTGTGAGCAATTTTTGTATATGTGAAGAGTATTAAAACTTCGGTGCAGCCCAGTTAAAATTCTATACCACGTTGTACTGTCCTTAGCTGAGCAACTCGAAACGGAATAGTATTTAAAACACACTCATGCTGTAAATTCTAACTTAATTTAAGACAGCATAACGGTCCTTGCTTACATAGCAGGCAGCGGGTACGCGCTAGTTGAGTGTGTGCCGCAGATATTTAACAAAGGACTAACGTATTCATATGCAGTTACTTACAACTATACACAAGCAGCCACTCACACGAGTCACGTAGTATATGGCAACTGCTTGTCGAGCATGTGCGACCGCATTTAAAGCCCTGTTTGCACATTTACACCTGTGTTAGGATTACTATTAAAGCAACTAATATATGTAAAGCATATTTATGTAGTCGCATGTGTGTGTGTGTATGTGTGTGCTTTGCTTAAAAGCTCTTGTACGCGCGCTTGAATGCCTTCCATTCCACTCTGCTCTCTCTTCAAGCCTCCTGCTCACCTAACCTGCTTCCTGCTCACCTAACCTGCGCTGCATTGTAAAATACTTGCGTAATTTATTTCATTACGCGCCCAATTACAATGTAGCTGCCGCCGGAGCAATAAAGCTGCTACTGCGCGCGCAAGTGGCAACGCCGTCTAACGTCTTAGTTTTATTACATTCACCGTTAGTTGTTGGCAGCGTGGCAAAAGCGCTTACTAGCATGAGTTTGCTGTTATTGTTGTTGGTTTTTTTTTTTTCTTTCTTGGTCCAGTTTTTTTTTTACTTTATGATAATTACTTTGTTTATGGACGCGCTTATGCGTTTTGCACCTTTCGCGCTTCACATACAGTTCTTATCAACATTTATTAGATTTATTTCAGACGCAACAACAACAAACAACGCATATCAGCATTTTTTCATTTAAGCGCACTTTATTGCGACCATTAAGTGTGTGTGCTATCCGACTATTATAAATATAAATTCCTTAAACGTACTTTTTGAACCACTTTTGATTACATCAGCGGGGCGGTTGTGTGCTTAAGTGGACTGTCGGCGTAAAAATTTGGCACTCACCGATAATACCGGCGCTCGGTTATGTCTGGTATAAATTTAGATATTTATTTATTACTTAATCGTCTTCGAAGTGAACGACTTTGAAAAAAATGTTTAATTATTTCTGAGTTTTTTTCTCATATCAAGAGATTTTGTAAGGCTAAGCTTCTGGTTAGTAAATAGTTTCAGTTATAGTTTTTACATAATATAATCTAGGATCTTCATTATATTTTCCTTGTCTCTTTCTCTAAATTTTAGCAAATTTTATATTATTTATATTAGACGACGATAAATCTGCACATTATCTTCTTCCTTCTCATATCATCTCAATATTGCATCACTTTGGCCTGGTATTTTTTTATACATATTTCCCTATATGCATTTGTTGTGGTGTGTGACTTTACTAACATTGATCAGTTCATCTCTCAATAAGGCCCGTGACTTCGCTAATATAAATCATTCGTTATATTTTGATTTTAAATTAATTTATCTTCAGCTTCTTAATATCTCCCTTTTTTGTCTATTTTATTAATCTCACTTCTATTTCGCTTTGATGTGGTCATTTCTTACATTTTTATAGTGTGTGATTCTGCTAACATTGGTCAGTTCCTCTTATTCAGTATGGTTTGCGACTTTGCTAATGTAAATCGTTTTTTTAAATGTAATTTGTAAATGTATCTATTGGAATTCGCATAGCTCTTTCTCATACTCAAATGAGCCAAACTAAAGGAAATTAGTACACTAGCGTATTTGATCTAATTATACATTATTTGCGATAGTTTATCAGCTGCTTGAGACATTTTATTGTTTGAATTACAATAGCAGTGTTAGCTGATAAGATTACTCTACACATTGGAGAGTAATCTTTTCAGCCATATCGCATTTCGGTGCACGTGATGTCAATAAATATCAAGGGCTTTGGCAAGGTGGAGTAATAAATCGAATCAGTTATAGCCTATATATACTTATCTAAAACAAAATTATACATAATTTGTCGAGCGATAAGCACCCAGTTGGAAATCATAAATTCCAATCTTATTTCCACAAACTGTTAGTAATACTGGTGATAAACTACAATTTATGCTCATGGCTTTACTTGTTTGTGCAAATATGTACGCATGATGGATTTATTGAGGCGATTGACACTGATATTTTATATAAAAGTATTGTAGAAGAAAGGGAAGAGAGTGTTAAAATTTTAAATCGAAAAGTACTTTAGACAAATATTATGGGTAATAAATATGGTAGCACTAAGCAATTATTGATTACCTCTTCGCTTACCAGCGACTTAAATGAGTATTTTCGCATTTTAGCGCCCGAGAAACATTTTTTGTGAGAAAAAATCAGGAAAAACGTTAACTGCGGCTGCGTCAAGGCTATGATACCCTTCACAGATGCCTTTCTTATATTGTGAAGGCTATAAATAGATATTTATCTTGGTTTGCGTGGTTCAGTTTCTATGGCAGCTAAATGATATTGTAATTCGATCTGAACAATTTCTTCTGAGATTTTGGCGTTGTCTTGGAAAATATCCTGTGCCAAATTTCATGTGGATATCTTGTCAGAAAAAGAAGTTTTCCATACAAGAACTTGATTTCGATCGTTCAATTTATATGGCAGCTATATGCTATAGTAGACCGATCTGAGCAATTTTTGCTGAAATTGTGACGTTGCTTTGGATAATATCCTGTGCCAAATTTCGTGAGGATATCTTGTCAGATAAAGTAGTTTTCCTTACCAGTACCTGGTTTGTATTGGTTAGTTAGTATGGCAGCCATATGCTATAGTCGTTCAATATCGACGATTTCAACAAATGAGCATCTGCTGGGAAAGACAAGATTATGAGCAAAATTTCAACTCGATATCTCAAAAACTGAGGGACATAGTTCACATGTATAAAGCGGAAGGGCATGGCTAAACTGACTCACTTCGTTATAGCGAACATAATACACCAGTTTCAAGGCATAAATATTGTACCAGAATTCTCTCACACTCTAAAATAGTGTTATAATTTGAAGCTATTACCCTAAAATAACAAATATTTGTGCAATATTGCAGCGCAAGCATGCATTCTGTGAACATGCCCAGGTTGACTTGAAATTCTTGTTCAAATTTCTTAACATTTTTATTGTGCAACACACTTTTACCTCAGAAATCCGCTTACAATTTTGACAATTTTTCCATAAAACAAGCATAACAAGGTCTTTTCATACGCTTTTTTGCATTTGACATTATGTGTTGTTCTCCAACTACTCTCTCTCCAGCTTGGACACACTTTGTATGCAAGGCAAGACTGTGTTGCCTGTGCAAGCTGCATGCTCAACATCTTTGCCCCAAAAATGCAGGGCAATTGTAGGCATATAAATACCGTTGTGGCAGGCATGAAAGCAAAAACAAATAAACTTTTACTTTCTGCTGAGAAACATTTGCCAAATATGTCGGCTAATATTTTGGAGCGAATCGGAAAAAGAATTTGTATGAACATATGACAAGTATTTGTAACAGTTAGTTAAGCGGATTTCTGCTTGACATCATTTAAAGAAAATATTTACAAATACAAACACAAATTCCAGCATTTAATTGTATTAAAATTATTTGCATTTATTATAACAAACTAATTGTTCTTTAGTATGAGAAGTATATATAAAGCTAACCTCTCATTTCACAACAACTTATTCAGAGCTATTTTTTAAATTACTCAAACCCAGCGCAGTGTCGCTTTATTTCCTTCGTAAAACTATAAAAAAAACATAAAAAAAACTATAAAATGTATAAAAAGCAATATTCTTGATTAAAATGCATATAGTAAAGCATTACAACAACAACTTCGGTGAAAGTTTGCCAGCAAAGTATTAATTTCTGATATTGCCCAAACACGGAGGCAGCAAAAAGCAGGCGCAATAGCCTACACAGTGTCTGACAAAAGTATGCTGATGACAACAAATTAGAAAAAATCGACAAAAGCGAAAATATTTGGCACAAGGTTCTCGGTGTTGCTGCCTGCAACAAAGTACGAGTAGCTGGTATTACAACAAAAACAAATACACAAAGAAAAAGATGAAAAAACCGTAAACGCCTAGTTGCAAACAGCAGACATACATACATGTATCTCCAGCTTCAGCGCCTAAAAGCAGACTTCGTTTGCAAAAGACCTTCATATAGACTTGCTTATGTCATAGTAACCTACCACATTTTTTTCACTTTATTGTAATTGTTGTACTTGTACACAAGAGCACCCAAGAACCCTGAATAGTGTATAAGGCTTTACGAAAATTATTTCTACACACATTTTGTTGCATTCTGCCTTATTGTGTGCCATTGTTTTGGCCTCAACGCAAGCCAGCACATTTTCACTTCACACAATTGCTCGTTGACCGCTTAGATAATCCATGGTGAATTGCAACGTGTTAGCCAGATAAAGTTATAAATTATACATTTAATAGTATGTAGTTGGCTTCGACGCTATGGCTACTTTTGAAGGGAAGTGGGTATGTGCACACACTTTATTGTTCACTTAGCTAATTGTTTGTAAACAATAACAGTAAAAGTGACCAACCGAGGGTTTAGGTGAAATTGATAGTTATTTGTTGAATTTTGCTAGAATGAGAACATTGTTTCAGTGCATCGAAATTTAGATGACTGTGTTTAAATATCGACTGACTTCATATATTTTTTTACCGAAAACATATTTGATACACTTAATGTTTATGGTCAGAATATAATTTATGCCGAGGTAAGGTGTAGTAAAATCACATAGTCTCTCAATGAAACTACCTATGTATATTAAGGTTTGGACACTATCGTAGGATCTCTTTAATCTTGCTATTTCGTTTCTCAATGAGACTTACTTACACCGAAAAATGGGTACGAACACTTAAGGTCTAGGATCTGAGCATAATTTATTGAATGGTTAGTTGTATTGAAGTCACTTAGGTCGATGGGTTTAAGTATCGACTAAGAAATCATTTCTAGCATTTAAGCCTTAGGTTGGGAAATCTTCACTTATTGGGAAGTTAGTAGGAGTTCTGCTACTTCCGGCTGAATTAGCGCTGGATACACTATCGTAGGACCACTTTGAGCTTGTTATTTCGTCTCTCAATGAAACTAAGTATATCGGTTATGCTTTTTTGGTCAACCATTCACGGTTTGGTGCCTGCTGGGTTTCAAATATTCTGTGTCTGGTTTGTGTTCGACCTAAACATTCAAAAAGAAAATGAAAAACGATTTCCTTATTCCCTTCTAGCTTGCAGCTGGGCAGACCTAATTTTGAGCACATGCTCCAAAAAGTCTGTGCCCCGTTATAGTTGCGTTGATACTGTAAATACTATTCGTGAGCTTAGGTAACAAGTCCTTCGTTTTTGTCTCATCAGTTAGAGCCTTATCTGCTTCATTATCTAAAAGTTGATTAATGATTTCTAACTACTTTGAGCGAAAGGTTACGAGATCATCAGAATATATACCCGGCTGTACTCTGTTGTCGATTTTGGTTCCGTTGATATAGATAAACATTGTATCATCCTCACTAATAAACTTCGGTTCCAATCACTTCTGGAGGCTAGCCTCACCTGGAATTGAAATCTAACCTTGTGAGAATATAGTCTGATTTACATAAGCCTAGTTGGTTTAAGGGAGATTAAGGCTTATACTACCCATAGCGAAGCATTATTACAGATAAAGTCTCATTTTCTCGTTTTAATTGCCAATTATGAAATTCGAGAGTCCTATACTCCTAAAGTCGACCTCATAAAAAGTGTACATATAAAGATATATTGTTAATAACTACCACTTTTTTTTAAATATCTCGTACAAACCGACAGAAATTGGTGACTTAGAGAAACCTTCCTTGGTTTGAACACACATTTTGTGGTATTACTTGGAGTTCCTCTGAAGAAAATGTTACTTTATATACATCGGAAGTTAGCTAAAATGTCCTAGGGGATATATTTCTAAACAGAAACATCTCTGCCCTCAGGAACTTTGCGTTATATCTCGAATATATTTCGAGACCAGCATTGAGGCCGAAACCAACCTTGCTACTAGTAGTTCCTCCAAAGAAATTTATTCTTTATATTCATTTCTATCCAGAAAGACCGAGCATAGACGGAGAAAATCTAGAATTATCTTAAATTTTGCATTCCGGGCCTCTAAAATATATCTGGATCTGCTAGATGGTATAAGGCCCTATAATGTAAACTCGTAAGACTCGGTAAATAATAACTTCAAGACTAAGACAAAGTTTTTAAAACAAAAAGTAGCATTCTATGGATCAAGAACCAGCATTTTAATTATATATTTGATTTCGAACCGTCAGAAATCGGTGCCTTGGCAAATACATCTCAATACGCTTTTAAGTTTGAACCCACATTTTGATATACACTTGAAGTTCCTCCAAAAAATTTCACTTTATATGGTAAATCGCAAAGTTTCTTTAAGAGATATTCTAATATCCAGAAACACCGAGTATACCGAGAAGAAAAGTTAAGTTTTTACATCTGACCTTCTAAGATATGTCTGGATCCGTTAGATAATATAAGCTTTTATAATTAGGACTCGATTGTCGAAAAATGTCAAGAAGTAATCTTGTGTTATGTGAAAAGTTTCATTCAGACATTCTAAAATAGTTCCGGACCTATGAGTCTATAATTTAGATTTGGATTTTCGAAAAATAACAGCTTCCACTTTCCAGACAAAGTTTTTTCAAACGGAAAGGAGTCCCTGTTCAGCAATAATCCTTCCATTGTTGAGCTTTAGAAGATTCTAGGCAGCAATTATTCGCCAGAAACTAAGTTACGGTCTTTACTCTAATTGGTACCGGTCTAAGTTTTCATCGCTTTGGAATATAAACAAGTTTATTTTAAAGCTAGTCTCAACCACCGCCTTATCCACATATATAAACTCTACATTGCAACAAATTACCCACAACGTTACCAAAGCAACCATGCAACTTGTTGTTTGATCAATATCTTCGAACTGCCAAACTGAATACCGAACGCAAACAACAGTTCACTTAATTAGAAAACTCATCAAAGAAGCAAGAAAAACCGAGCGTACAAAAAAATTTTCAAACAAAAAACCAGAAGGCAAAGAAAAAAGTTTTGCTGGAAAATCGAATCACAAAACTAGAAATGTCGCTTTTCGAAAATCCTGAAAGCATACGCATGCTGCGCGATTTACTTACACCCCCAGAGGAGCGAGACAATTCGGACACCGACGACGATGAGCCGGTCGCCGGCAACAGCAAGCAGTGCAACAATTTCAGTAAGTGCGTCGACTAAATGTGCAAAAACCGCACGGAAAATAACGTAAACGCCACAAAATTTCCAAATGACTTGGCATTTTTTTTGTAGCGCCCGCATATTTTGGCAGCAGCAACGGCAATGCAGGTGGCAGCAAACAAAAACAAGCGCAACAAGGAGGGCAAACACCCGAACGCAGCACGTTGCCAACAAGCATCGAAGAATGGCAAAAGCAGCAGGAGCAGGAGGACAATGAGATTTTAGAGACGCGCCGGCGACCCGAGTACAGCATGACCTATCGGCAAGCAGTGGGCACGGAGGACCTCTATCTGCAGGTAGACGCCATAAAAGCAATAATATGTTGCACATATGAGCTGCAGTGTTTGAACAGCATACACTTTTTGTTTTGTTCTCCACCGCTTACCTGCTTCCATTTTTTCATGTGTTCCATGTGCTCTGCGCGTGCGTGTGTGTATAAACGCCGTTGTTTTTTACCGTTTGCCGCCTCGCTGGTCACAGATGGGCAATCGCACTAATGCCACGGCCAGTTGTGAGGATTTGCTGCTGGAGATACTGCTGCCGGACGAGACGACACCGGCGGATAAAATGGATTTGTCAATTACCGAAGATGAAGTGGATTTGGCGACGCCAATTTATCGCCTCAAATTGCCACTGCCGCACAAGGTGAACGTGGACCGTTGCCGGGCCAAATATGTGGCCGAGCTGCGCAAACTCTGTCTGACGTTGCGACTGCAACGTGAATTCGATTATGTGAACTTTTAGAAAGGCCAAGCGCTAAGCTGCTCAACGCTCGATAGTCGCTGCACTAAAACAACAACAACAGCTAGAATAACAACAACAACGGTAAAATGCAAAGTTAAACCAGCAGTGCACTGCAGTGGATTTGTTCTTCGCTCTATTTTGTATGCAATAAATTTTATTGAGCAGCTAATAATAGTGTATATGCATGTGTGTGTGAGTTGGTGCGTTGTTGTTGCACCAGCTGTGTGGGTTAAATGAGTGCATGTGCGGCCCTATAGGAGATTATGTCATGCAAATGCGATTTTCGCTTAAGTTGGCTGCGGCATTTTGGTGCTTTGCAGTTGCGGTTAAGTCACTGCTAAGCGACCTTGCGGTTTACGTTGTAAATATAAGCGAATAGTAATCTACAACCTAGCGAAAATTTTTGCAGCAAAGGAGGGAAGCTTAAAAACTGCGCTTTCCGTTTATGTGACATGCTATAAAACGGAATCTGTGTGGGTCAATGCAGAGAAAGCTGTTTAGAGACTTACTACATTTTTTTTAAAGAAGAGAAGTTTTGAAAATTAGTTGAAGTAACGAGAGTGGATCAGAGTATAGATCGTAAAACGAAGGTTCACAATATTCAAGCTTAGTTGGAGCAATTCGGAGTGTTGCCAGATTTTTGAAATGAAAAGTTACAATTTTCGTTACTTATTTCCGCTTCTGCTTATGCTCTGGAAAAAAGACAAAACAGAATTATGATCTTTTGTATTCGGTAAATCTATTTTCGCAATTTTAATCCTGTTTTCGAATATAATATTCGTTAGCTTTAGTATTTAGTTTAGAACAGGGTGGTTCAAAGTTAGCTAAATTATAAGATAGATTCGAATTTCGAAAGTAATAAATAATGGATTCGAATTTCAACTAGAATAGATTTTCGAATCAAGATACAGAATAGGGCCCCAGGGGCTCTAATTATTTTTTGTCAGCTGAATGTGCGGGGTCTTCATTTCCATCGACCCTTCCTGGGTTCAAAATAAAATATAATTAAGTGTGGTTAGATAAGGCAGATTAGGTTTCATTAGATTTATAATTAAAAAGCCAAAACTAGAGGCCTGGGTTAAAACTATAGGCGAGGAAAACCCTCTAAAGTTCAGGCTAAAAAATTTCAGAAGTTTCTGATATGTACAGTACCAATACCTTTAAGTTCTTAGTGTTTGAAGGCCCATCTTGTCTTTAAGGCTTCCTGAAACTACATATAACTGACTCTAATCGGTCTCAGACGTTGCATCTACCCTTTAAAGTCGGTGAATAAACAAATAGGACATTAAAATCAGTAAAGACGCTAGAGGTTATCTTCAATATCCGTCCAATACACATACAAATGAGCTATTAGACAATGCTTAGCCAGCCAGACGGCTCATGATTTTAGGTCATTGGTGACAGACTCGGCGGGACTACAGACATGGTGTCATACTCGAATCTTGTTAATGAGAAAAAAGGACCGATGGTTGTATGACTGTCAGCATCAACGGTAACATCTTCATATTTAATGAGGGTTTAAAAGGTGAGACAGGACCTGAAGCGGGCTTATTCTGTAGCAATCCATACGCAGTGGAGAGCTTCAAACTAAATGGCTGCAATTCAATCTTTCAGGCCGAAATTTTTGGCGTCTTATTAGGGTCAAGTGGGTTTCTGCTCTAACCAGCAAGTTCATAAATGTGCTAACGGACAGTCAAGGAAGCTTTTGATCTAACCAGTCGTAAAGTCCGTATGTTAGTGGACGTCCAAGCAGCAAGTAAGGCATTCCATAGCCCTAACACTAAGTCTTACTAGGTTTGATTATGAAAGCCGGCAATAACAAAATCCTCAGTAGATAAGTAAATGTGTATCGCACCGCGACCTAAGGTTTATTGTGCACAGACATATAGGGCACAGATATATAGGGATAGAAGAAAACGAAAAGGCATACGAGTTGGTCCGCTTGGGGGCAGCTAGAAACACAAATCCGCTTCTTAAACCATTCAGCTACTTTAAGGGTTGTTTGAAGAAATGGACTCAAGTGGTACACCACAAGTCTTGGAGCATTGGCTACACAGGAAATGCCACAACACAAAATTATTTTGTGATAGTGTTGATGGTGGACTAAAATCTTCTAAATTGGGTAATATTATGAGGGTCATTGTAGACTGGCTACGCTTAAGATCCCACCTTCATAAAATGAGGAAAGTGAATTCGGCGAAATGTGGAGAAGGCACTCAAATACCGCTAAAGATGCTAAGAATCATTAAAAAGTGTTTAAATCGAAATAAAAGATCTCTAAAGGTGTTTAAGAGTCTCTAAAGTCATCCAATATAGCGTAATGATTAACTTTATTTGAGAATATATGTAAAGTTTCGAGTACACACAGATTCGATGTAATATAGTTGTATGAGTTAATATACAAGAAACAGTTATCCACAGCTTATTTGTATATTATACCATCCAAATTGACCGTAATGTAGACATAACCCATACCATTAGCA
The DNA here is from genome assembly GCA_027475135.1 of Bactrocera correcta. Classification (NCBI taxonomy): domain Eukaryota; kingdom Metazoa; phylum Arthropoda; class Insecta; order Diptera; family Tephritidae; genus Bactrocera; species Bactrocera correcta. Next base: position 103,323,191 of record CM050323.1, read on the forward strand.
ATTACTTAAGCGGCATATGTGACAAGACTGACTCACAAAACAGGAAGTAACACCAAATGGCGACATAATATGAAGACATAAACACGTAAAATTTGGAGGAAGAACAGGTCACAGTTGAAAATAGAAAAGCGAAAGCGGCCAAAATTAACAACAGAAACAAAAACTTGTAGCTAAAGTATAAATAAAGCTATTTATATGCGCTCATACTGCTATTACCCACCTGTGGCTGTAGAATATCTTTAAATCGAGTGTCAGGCCATGAGTTGTTAGTATGCTTTTAGGCGCTTAACGCGTTTTTTACGGCATGGAGTAGCACGCAGCCCTACAAGCGCACAGATTAACTTGTTAATAAACAAACATTTTGCGCGACTTGAATATTATTCCGGACATACCGACAGTCGATAGCAAATTATGCATGCTTTCATTACCGCACAGTAGCAACTACGCTACGGTATTTAATTTTAGCGCATTTGTTGACTTTTTGCTTTGCCACAGCATTGCCTATGCCCCACCGTATGTATGTAGTTAGGGGTAATAAGCGCGAATTTTACGACCACAGTTGTTGGTAATCTCTTTTTTGAGCCGAAATTGTTGTTATTTCAATAAAGTGAGATGGGAAGCATACATTTAGGTGCACATATAGAAATTTGTGCTTTTTAATATACATTACAGGGGCCGCACGAACACATGCATGCCATGTGACTACATGTAAATGAGCACACATGCGCTAGCTCGTAAAAATGCCTGTATGCTGCGCCTACTCTTATGCTATGCAAATTACATTTATGTCGAGTGCTCTGCCACAACTCCACTGTCGGAGTCCTTGCCGCGCGTAGTCTTTCGCTTTTACATTGGCGAAGCATACTTTACATGCATGCATATGCATTTGAATATTTAGTGGCAAATTTTGACTAGCAAGCTGTTGAGACATCGCTAGTGGTTGCAGAAAAAAAATATGAAATGAAAAAAAAAAAAAAATAAAAAAATAAATATATGTGCATATGTATATATGAAAAATGCAACAAATGCATATAAATAAGCTCGAAATATAGTGTAGAAAGATGACGAGTTTATTTCTATTTATTTTTCTTAAATATTATTTTCGTCGACGCAGCGTTTTAGCGCATTTCTAGCGCAAATTACAAGCTAACTGCGCTACTTCGGCAACAGAGCCTACAAAACGCGCAAGTATGCTAGTAATGTCTCCAAAAGCGCTGTGCTATACTCCACTTAGCTGCAAGCACTGCCAGCCAGCGCATTAATTTCAAATTAGTAGCCATAAGCAGCGCAGAGTTGTTCAAGCAAAAAGTTGACAAAGAAAAACAACGGTATAAAAAATGTATCTAAGTATGAGTATATGTCTACCATGCAGTAAATTTTTTTGCGTTTTTCGTTAAATTTACTTGAGGTGGTTGTTGAAAGTTGCTGTCGATTTGAATGTTTGTGGTAATACTTTAATTTCATTTAGTGCATATATGACAGTATACTTGAATTTCAACAACAGCTGTGCAACTTTGCTAAATTATAAAGTGAAAATGTTCGTTACGCCTATATTTAGAAAATTAATTTTTAATATACTGTTTGGTATATCTGAATTTCAACTACAGGTGTGTGACTTTGCTAACTTATAAGAAGTAAAAGTTTGTTACGCCTAATTGTAGGCAAGAGTTTTTGCCATCACTGCTTAAGATTCTATATTTAGAAAATTATTTTTTAATGTACAGACTTTGATGAAAAACAAGTTGGTTGCTACATTGAAATGGGAGCGCCAAACCGCACTGAGGCTATCATTAAGCTCGTTGTGCTTCCGGGTGAGAGCCAATTAGTCCAGTAACTCAGTGTGTTTGGTAAAATACTTAATTTTTTCCCCCACTACTGCTCAATACCTCTTAAGTTGAAGCATTAGACCATTATTATACTCGTTTTGCTGTACTATATATTTTGTTGGTGAACAGTTCATTTCAAAAAAGTTTATGAAAATTGACTCTAAAGGTTTTCTGCTGATATGTATGATGTAACTAGCTTCAAAATGAGAACAAGTTGTCGAAAAATGCGGTAAATTTCACGTAAATTAAATTATTCCAACTATGCTGAATAAAATTTTCAATTTAATGGAAAAAAAATTAATTTCACTCGAAACTCATTCTTCATTTAAATAATTAAGCCACCCAGGCGTATGAGCGATGTATATAAATCGCCTACAACTGCTTTTAATGAAAAAAATAAATAAAATTTTCAATGTAATGCAAAACAAATGCATTTCACATCGCTAGAGCAATCTTCATTTAATTAAGTCACCCAGGCGTATGAGTAATGTAAATAAATCGCCTACAACTATTTTTAATTAAATAAAGCTATCAATTACTGATAAGTAGCTTGCTTAAACTCAAAAATAATATCTTAACAAACTATACTCGTATATCATTACAAGTCTCGGGTGCTATTTTGTCGTTTCCCAAACCTCACTTTCTTCAATGCACGTGGGTACCACGCCGACCCACTTACGTTTGCGAAAAAAAAGCTGTTTCTCTGTATGAACCTTATTAAAATGTCAACAAACGAAAAGTGCCGTCCTGTATTGGCAGCCATAATGGCACCGGGGACATGGCACAGCATTACGATAAGTACCAACATTAAAAAGCACAAACCAAGTTAAATAAAACCAAAGTTTTACTTTGTGGCTGGCCGGTGCGTCGTTAAAAGTGGACCATAATGACAGTTGCAGTTCGTTAGCAAGTTGTTAATGCCACAGTATTGGCAGGTAATTTGCAGAGTTTTAATAATGCAAGCGCTTGCATGTGAATGTGTCGGCATGTGGGTGCGTGGAACGGCGCTTTATGACAGTGGCAGTGCTGTTGTCAATACATGGCCGAAACTTGTAAAATCTTGTATTAATTTTGGAAAACGAAACTTAAGAATGCGTTAAATTTGTAGCACTAGCACCATAATGCCACGTTTACACAAGCAAACAAAACCGAATGCCTGACTTCCTAGCCAGGAAGATAGTAATAAATGCACGCACACATAGATAAGTGTAGGTGCATGCAGCTGTGGCATGTGGCAGTTGCAAATTGCAGTTGGTGGGCACCACAGGAGCATAAATAATGAGTTTACGTGTACAGACACACACATACACACATATGCAAACCAACGCTAGTTCCTTAAGTCAACGTGTGATTGCATGAGTATTGGCATGCATATATATGTACATATGTAAATAACGGTATAATGCATTTGTGCATATATTTGCTCAAGCACTATTTCTTCCACATAACGGAAATTTGCATGCATTGCAACTTCCGTCTGTGGGATTTTGTTACGAGCTACAATTCGCTTGCATAAAACGGCGCAACGACGAGCAAATTCAAATGCGTTGGCGCAAATGTGGATTTAATTGCAAGCATGCACTCGTCTGGCAACCTCTGTGTGCGTGTGTGTGTGTGTCATGCGTAAGTAAAATTACGCCAAAACTGCAAAGCGAGCAGAGGAAAAAAATCAATGAGTGCTCCAAATTTCGAAAGTGAACTGAAATGTTTGCTGCTGATTTTCGGGCCAACTGCATGCAGATAAACATGGAGAAGCAAGCGGTTGCAGCAAATTGAGTGACAAACAGACAGTTATGGCTGCCGATGTGGCAGGAAGATAAATAAAATCGTAGCAGACAGGCAGGCAACGCAGAAAAACGCAGGAGAAACCACAAAACCAATGAAATGTTGAGAAAGTTTAAGGCTGGCAAGCACTAAGGCACACATAAACAAACATAAGTAAACATATAAACACATATATACACATATACAAACATATACACAGATATGCAAACATAAAATACACGCTTATATGCCTCCTTGCATAGAATTGCATGACTCTCGTTTGGGCTCGTAACGAAAGTTTGTTATTCTAGGCATAACATCGCCACAAACACACATTATATATATTTGTGAAATAATGTTTTTCTGTACGCCTGTATATTTGCTTGTGCGCCCAACAGCACTTCGCCTTGCCGGCACAAAGATTTGCTCACACTGCAGCCTAGTTAAATACTGCCAAGTGGAGCAGCGGCAATATTACGGCTTGACCTATTAAAAATTACTGCCGAAAAATAATTGGAACATGGCAAATATGAGCTGCCAATACACGTACATGTATAGCTACAGCAACAACACCAAGTTGACTTGCAATTATTTTTGCACACATTTCTTTAGATGCTTTGCTATAACTAACCGAAATATAACCACAAAGCACAATAACTTTCATTGTGCAACTTTCACTGCATGCCTATTGTTGCCAACTGCGGCGCGTGGCATGATGGCAGTTGTCATATAGTTGCTAAGGCAGCACAATTGTACATATGAGAAGCAGCAGTTGCAGCAGCTGGCGCCAAGCGCTGTTGGCAGTTGGCTGGAAATTAAAGTAATGGTGCAAATATAGTTTGCGGCGCACTTTTTTCTTGTTCTTACATATATTTTAGTTAAATAGTTAGCTTTAATTAATTTAATATACTGGAATTAGTTAAAATACTATTTCACATTTGAGTTGACAGTCAAAATTTGTTAAATAATCAGGCCTTTGAAATTTTTTTAAGGTTTTAAAGTTGTATGCTGCAACTTGGCGATGTGGAAAAATCTCTTGTTTCAAATTATTTTTAATTTTGTGGTTGGCAACGCTATATATGCTCTTCAGAAATACAAAAGCTTCCATACAAAAATATGACTTTGTTCGGCCAGTTTGTATGGCAGTTATATGATATAGTGCTCCGATTTCAAAAACTTTTTCTGAAATTATATTACTGTCTTCGAAAATACTTCATGTAAAATTTCATGAAAATATTCCGTCAAGTTTTCCATAAAAGAACTTTAATGTGAGCGTTCATTTTGTATGGCAGTTATATGCTATAGAGCCCCTGATCTCAAAAATTTTTTCGGAGATTATACAATTGTCTTGGATAATAATTTGTGCCAGATTTCGTGAAAATATTTCTACAAATAAAAAAACTTTTCCTAACAAGGACATGATTTTGATAGTTCAGTTTGTATGCCAGCTTTAAGCTATAGTAGTCCGATCTCAAAAAATTTTTCGGTAATTATGTTACTGCTTTCGAAAATACTTCAAAATTTTCATGAAGATATTGCGACAAACATAAAAGTTTTCTATACAAGAACTTTAATGTGATTGTTCACTTTGTATGGCAGATATATGTTATGTTGGGCTGATCTCAACAATTTCTTCAGAGATTGTACAGTTGCCTTGGACAATAAATTTTGTTAAATTTTGGCAAAATATTTTTACAAATAAAAAAGTTATTCTAACGAGGACATTGTTTTAATAGCTCAGTTTGTATGGCATCTAATTTTGATATAGAGGGTCGATCCGAACAATTTCTTCGGAAATTTTACAATTGCCTCAGGCAATAATTTTGCCAAATTTTGGGAATATATTTCGACAAATAAAAACTTTCTTACAAAAAAACAAGTACTTGATTTAAAAAGTTTAATTTATATGGCAGCTATATGCTATAGTTAGCCGATCGAAACAATTTCTTCGTATATTGCAACGCTCACTTTTGCAATAACCCATGCCAAATTTCATGAAGTTATCTTTACAAATGAAAAAGTTTTCCATGCAAGCAGTTGATACCGATCGCTTCAAGGAGGTCCCAATGGTTTGAAAATCATTACAAAAAATATTTGCTTAACATATTTTAACCCTTCCGTTCAATCAAATACTTATTACAAAATAATTTTTCCTTTTTAAAATTTTTTCAAAACTAATTATTTTGTAAAAATGAAATTTGGAGAGAACACAAAAATACTTTAAATAAATATTAGAAAAAAATCTTGACTGATTTACAATTTTTCCAAAAGTGAAACTAAAATGCTATAAGAAAGCTGCATTCTATGCAAAGTAGAACATCTCTTCCATGCCCACAACTCTGTAAGATAATCACGATAGTCTCATCATCAATAAAATTATCTTCTACTTCTTCACATTACCAAACTTTGTCTTCAAATTAAAAAACTATATATTAAAATGTCAACTAAAAATATGCTCAAAACGCATTTGTAATGTTGGAAGCACGAAAACGTTAAAAGAAAGTACGTCAAATCATAAAAAACCGAAGAGCTCACAAAGCACAAAAAGCATGGAAAACAATCAGTGTAAAACGCAGCATCGAAGAGTGTAAAAATTTAATCTATGAACACTGCCGCCGTACACCGCCTGCTGCGTAGCTAACAAACCGCAGCGAAAGTTGGAGATGAAAACGAAACCGAAGCTGCAGCTGCAGATAAATGCGGAGACGAAGCTGCAGTTGCAACCGTATGAAATGAAATGAAATGATTTTGTGGGCAAAAAGCCAAGAAATATACGAAAATTATATTTTTGCAAGTCGCAAACGCACACAAATACAATATATTTATTAACACACACAAACAGGCAGCTATATATGTACACGCTCATGTTTGTACATATAAAATGGCACTTTGTTTGCTTGTATGCCTGTGTGTGTGTGCACTTGCATTTGCTTAACAAACACAAATACAAATAACCGCTAAAGCTTAACCGCCACAGCCATGTAAGTTTGAGAACGCACAAAAAAAAACAAAAAAACAGTTAGTCAAACTGCCAGCTAGACAGGCAGTTAGTTGGGCCATTTTACCTACATTTCGGCATAAGTCGGCGCCAGCTCGTTTCATTTACTGCCACAGCGGCGGCCATTACTTACAAAGTTGCACAGATATATAAACATGCATACATACATATATGCATACTCGTATATACCTACATCTACACATATACATTCCCAGTTAGTTGTTCGGCTTAAGGCCAACGGCGGCGTTGCATTCGCTGCAACTTAGGCGTGTTGATTGCAACGCTTTTATCTCAGATAGCTTTTGCGCCTTAAACTATTTTCTACGCGCGATTTCGGCGACTTTTATACGCCACAGTCTTAATGCTAGTGGTTTTTTATGATTTTTTATTTCTTAGGCTTTAATTTTTTGTCGTTTTTGGCCTGCAAGTGAAAAATGTGAGATTTCTGGAACTAACATGCAATTCGCTGTTCTGAATTTTTGCTTTATTTTTTTTTTAACTCTATGTAGCACAGGCTGGACTATGGAAGAGAAATTGTCTGGATGTTTCCAAATCAGCCTCATCCTCCATACAACTTTGACAACTTTAAGATTCGTATTGCAATCAAGTGACAATATTGAACAAATTAATTAAATATTTTATTGTTTAAAAATCATTAGCAATCAGCTTTAACATCGTCAGCAACGTTGACCAATATGAACTCATAAACCACTTTCCTTTTTATACAATTTCGTAAACATAGCACACTGACCCAACAATATTCATTTGCGTTCTTCCGCTGCAAGTGCGAAATGAAAAATTAAACACAGTACTGTTATCTTAAACTCATGCAAGAAAATAAAGAGAATCACTGCACAGCAGAAATAAATAAATATAATTGCTTCCGGTTGTCTCTAGAGGGTGTGAGGGCGAGCATGAGTCAAGCAGTACAGCCGACTAGCAATAACCGCTTTTGTGGCAGCTGCGATAAACACAGATTTAAATATTTACAGACGGAACTGTTGAGAATTCCACACCCACTGCATGAACCAGATTTCCCAGTGGCATGTGGCAGCTAACCAAGAAAGCCAAAGGCAAAGCCAAGGCACACAAGCGGCGCGAATTTAGTAAATATAAATAATAAAATGGAAATAGAGAGTGAAATATGAGAAAATATTGCTTTAATATTACGAGATTTTTAAAAAATGTCTAAAAAGAATTGCTGTGAAATACTTTAATTCCGATAATTTTATGAATGAATTCCTGTTAATTTTCTTAATGAAAAATCTTTTACTTATATTTATGTATAAGTAGAGAATTAATACTAATTCTGAAGTAAATACCATTAAAGGCCAACTTTAAAAATTTCGTTGCCTATATTTAGGGGTATTTCCATATATGTTTGTTTAATGCCCTCTGTACACTTTAAATGTGTTAATATGAAGATTTCATCTGAGGAGGCCGCTAGTGGAAAATCTTTACAAATAATTCTCTAGAACATGTTGAAGCTCAAGCGGCCACCTAAATTGGAGAAAACGGGATCTGTATGAAGCAATCTTTTAATAAATTAGACTCTATATGTCCGAAGTTCAAGTTTTTTTGGACTAATCAATCTTCTGCATGCTTTTTCTAATAAAATCAAAACAATAAATATCAGTCCTAATCACTAAAAGCTCACTTAAAAAAATTGTTGCCTACTTTTTGGGGTATTTCCATATATGCGTGATTAATGCCTTCTGTACACTTTATACTTATTAATATGAAGATTTCATCTGAGAAGACTCCTAGGAAAATTCTTTTAAATCATTCTCTAGAACATGTCGAGCTCTAGCGGTCACCTAAATTGGTGATAACGGGGTTTGTATGAAGCAATCTTTAAATAAATAAATATAATATATTTCTATCACACTTCCAACAAATATTATTTAATTGTAGTAAATTAATTGCAAAACGCCTGCAGTCACTCAATTATAATCACTCCCTGCAACAAATTTCATAACAAACAGCTACCGAACTGCCAGCAGCCATAAGCTTTACACATTAGAATAATTACTATTAAATAAGCTTACTTAATATTGCTTGAGTGGCGAGCGCGTGAGTGTGTGTGCCTGTGCACATACATGTGTGGCGTGTATATGTTTGGCCAACAAATCCCTTTCAATTGCATTAAGTTATTATAATATTAAATGTGAATGCCTATTTAAGTGGCAGCGCTGCGGGCATTTGCGCTGGCTTTTATGCTGAATACAAGCGCTTACAAGCTTATGTCCATAAGTGCAGCGCGTGTGTGTGCATATTTTTTCGTAGTACTTTAACATGTAAGCGGAAAAATTAAATTTAGATTGTAAAGTGCTGGCTTAAGGCAGCATATTTTTAGATAGCATATTTTCAGATAACATATTTTTAGAAAAGCTCTGCCGTTCAAGAGGCGTTCATAGAAATTTGCTTAGCAGGTTGGTGCATTTAATTTAATATTAGCAAATTTGTTGTGTTTGTATGGAAAACTTTTTCATTTCCGGAGATTTCAACACCAAATTTGGCATGGGTTACGTTCTAAGCTATTGGTGTAGTCTTTGAAGAAATCGTTCAGATCGGACCACAATAGCATATAGCTGCCATACAAATTGAACGATCGGAATCAAATTCTTCTATGGATAACTTTTTCATTTGAAGAGATATCATCACAATATTTGGCTTGGGTTATTTCTTAAAGCAATGGTCGAACCTCCTCAGAAATTATTTAGATCGAGCCACTATAGCATATAGCTGCCATACGAACTGAAAGATCGAAACCAAGTTCTCGTATAGACAACTTTTTCATTTGATGAGGTATCTTTACCAAATTTGGCGTGGATTGTTATTTAAGGAAAATACGTAATTTTCGAAGAAATTGTGGAGATCGGATAACTATAGCATATAGTTGCCATACAAATTGAACATTCTAAATCATTGCCAAATTTATTAGTAGCAATTAACTTAATTTCTGCGTGTAATTTACTAGCCTTACGATATTTCATATTATAATACAACAAATTTGCTTTGTTCACATTTATTTATTACACTTCTTTTGCGCCTTCACGCAATTTAATTCAATTTAATGCATGTAAATTAAATAAAAAACATTTTTGGCAAAATGCATATATTAGTTAAATCAATTTTGATGGCCGAAAATGTTTTAATTTTTTTACAAAATAAATTATAATTAACAGTTATTCAAAATAAAGCCTAATTGACAGGTTTGCATGTGCGCTAAAGGTTCGACTGCCAGCAGTAATTAACTTTGCTACTTTTTCACATGCAAACCTACAAATAGCTAACCAGTTCTAACTACTATTTGTAATTGTATAAATATATCACACACATAAAAAATTTTGGCCAATAGTTGTTAAATATATCACACAAATACGAAATTTGTAACAAAAATCTAGTCAATAGTTGCTAAACAAAGCAATTAATAAAACGTGTTATCGATATGCGCTGGTTAGAGGTTGTAAATCGAGCCCTAAAATACGCCACAAATTACTCAAACACAAACGTCAACTAGTTGGCGCATATTTACAGCATAATAAATTGGTTTTATTGCAGCTATAATTCCAAAATGATAAGTGGCTTTAATTACTATTTACTATGTACACTAATAAACTACTAAAGTAAATTGATACCTGAAATCTATGGTTAAAATATAAAGCTGTCACATTTGATTGAAAAAAATTTAAGAATTATTTACAATAAAAGTATGGCAACCTTTATTTTCAAGCGGTATCAAATTCTCTTATTGGCATTCCACTGCCCATTCATGCAGTCAACCCTTCTTAAAAGCATTTCAGACGGCAAAAAATTAAGATAATTTAGTTTATTGCTCAATTAAATCTCAAATTTACTTAATTAACAAATGTCCTGCTCTAAATTTTTTTATATCAGTAATATTAAACGCATACCATTTTTATGCTAAACTCCAATTATTTACTTTATTGCTCAATTAAATCCTTAATTGACTCAATTAGCAAATTTTCTGCTCTAAATTTTTTCTCTAATTAATATTTGAGTACATCTAATTTTTCTGCTTACCGTCAGTTATTTAATATATTCCTCAATTAAGTCATTAGTTTGCTCAATTAGCAAATTTTCTGCTGCAAATATTTTTCTGTCATAAATTTTGAGTCTATCTCATTTTTAAGCTTGTCGCCAATTACTTAGTTTATTGCTCAATTAAATTCTTAAATGACTCAATTAGCAAATTTTCTGGACTACATTCTTTTCTCTCAAAAATATCATGTGCATCGCATTTCAATGCTTACTGTCAATTATATAGTTGATTATGCAATGAAATCCTTAATTTATGTTAGTCAGTTAAAAAAATTTTCTGCTCTAAATATTTTTCTCATTAATATTGACCTCATCACATTTTTATGCTTGCAGCAAAAATCGACAATGAGAATCCCCAACGAAAAATTACACCTAAACCCAAGTGTCAAGTGATCACTATCACTCTTGCTTAAATAAAAAATGCAATTACTCCAAAAGTGATCCACATCGGCCAAACGCAGCACTAATATGACACGTCGCGCTCACTTACTAACTTGCTGACAATGCCAACGCAAAATTCGTGATGCTTACAATGCAACTTTCCACACTCTCGCACACACGTACGCTCGCAAGCATTTGACACCTTTTCCTGTCATTATCACACGCTTTCGGTACGGTTATGCATTTTCGAGCGCACCACAACCGCATTGCATTAACCGTATTGCTTTCCCTACTCTAACGACAGCGTATCGATACCGAAATTCCCCTGTTGCAACTCTGGCGTATCCCAGAACCTTGACACAGTGCCGTAACTTAGTTTGTTTTTGTTATTTTCTTCGTTCATTTCTTGTTATTGTCGCTTCACTTAATAATAATATTTATGTTGTGCTCGCCGCCGCCGCTTTACTCGCCACACTTTGCCTCGCTCGCGACACTCTTGGCACTTGACACTTGACACTCGTTATCAGCGCGACTTTCCGCCGCTCGACGCTGACTGCGCTGCGGTGACTTAAAGCGGCGCGTGACTTCAAAATGCACTTACTTATCAACAACTAAAAACAACAACACCAACTACATCAACAACAGTTACTGTAGTAGTTGCTGAAAATTGCGCAAAGTCTTTACTTATGTAAAATTGTACTTAAACGACAGTTTGCATCTGTTGTCTGTCGCATTTCGACACTTTAGCGGTCGCTCTTCGCCGGGTTTTGCAGTGACATTGGCACAAATTGCTGTGATTTTTCCGCGCGCCTCTGTGTCTGCTTCAAGTGTGTTTTTCTGTGTGTTTGCGTGTTGATGAGTTTTGGTGCTTTTTGCTCACAACTGTGCCAGTGTACGCCTGTCACTCACAGGTATTTGCTCTTATGCACTTGGCTTTGCAGTTTTTTCGCATAGCTTGCGGCCATCCCAATGAGGACATTATGTATTTGATATATAGTCTTTGAGCTACAGCCGTTTTTTGTGGCCGTTTTGATTGTTGAGCAGGTCAGGGCTTAACGCTTTAGTATGCATATGCCCGTCTCGTTTAGAAGAGTAAGTTGCAAGAATAAATCCTACCGCAGCGTAATTATTATATGAATAACACATATAAGGGTTTTCAAATTGTAATTATCTGATTTCTTTAAAAAATATAAAATACTCTAAATTTAATTTCAAAGTATTCATTATCGAAAAAATAGTAAACTTTTTTAATGGCTAATAAAAAATAAAAATTCACGTCAAGTAACTGTAATTAAAAAGTAATGATTACTTTTCCACGTAAATGTAATTCAAAGGTGATGATTACTTCTTCATATTCTCATAAATAATAGAATTGACAGGTAATTGTAATTCAAAAGTAATGATTACTCTTCCATGTGAAAAGTAATTTTAAAGCAATGATTACTTCCTAATTTGTTCACAATAATTTTTAAAGTTTTCCATAATAAACGTTCATGGCAAGTTATTGTAATTCAAAATTAATTATCAATTTTTCATTTTATTATAAACGTTTTAAAGGTTTTTTAAATAAAAGCTAACGCTAAGTTCTTGTTATTCAAAGCGTAATTGTAACTTAAAAGCGATAACTACTTTTAATTTTCTCATACATATATGTTTTTGAAAGTATTCAAATTAAAAAATAACACCAAACAATTGTAAATTAAAAGTAATGATTACTTCTGCATGTATCTTTAATTAAAAAGTAATGATTACTTCTTCATTTTCTCATAAATGTTTTTTTAAGTTGTTCGGACTAAAATTTTGCGACAAATAATTGTAATTTAAAAGTAATGATTACTTTTGATTACTTCCTAATTTTCGTACAAGTGTTTTTTAAAGTTTGCAGTATAAATGTTCATGTTAATTAATTTTAATTTAAAAGTAATGATTACAGCTTCATTTTCTCATCATGTCTTTCTTCTCATGTCAAGTAATTGTAATTCCGAGGTAATAATTACTCCTTAAATTTCTCAACGCTATTCAAATTACAAATATTTGTAATGATTTTTTATATAAAAATACTTTAAAGTAATTATAAGTATTTAATTGTGCAACATACATTATTTCAAAAAGCTTTATATTGAAAAGTAATCACATAACACTTCTTTACGCCATTTTATCATGCGCAGTCATTTATGCCGACTGTACAGTTACGCCATTAACGGCTAACCGCCACTTGGCCCAAAATCATTTCCACTTTTCTCTTTGCAATTTGCGCTTATATGTGCATGAGTGCAACTATTGCATAGGATTTGCGCGAATCGACTACGTGATGTCATTTGGCAGTTCGTTTTTGCGCAAAAGGACACAATTTCAAAAAAATAATATAGATAAATGTATATACAGATATGTCGTTAAATAAATAAAAATAAGTAAATTATGTCAGCTAAAAGTTATTGAACTTGGCTGTAATAAAAAGCGGTGAAAATGTCCCTCTAAATACCAAAAACAGAGACTGAGCGACACAAATGAAAATGTTGGCAGGCAACTACAAATATTCATATACATATGTCCATATGTATGTGAGCGCATGAGGATTGAAATATCTGGCATATACTCATGTATGTATACATATATAGGTGATATTGTTCGTGGCGTCATCATAAAAGCGGTTGTAAAACTTGATAACAGCGACAATTGTGTAATTTTCCCGTAAGTTACGTATACGCCATGGCGCAGAGGTCGTTTTGCTGGCAGTTAACACACCAGTTGCATTTATTAATTGCGATTAATTTTTGTTACCTTTAGAATTTTACAACTTTCTATTTTTATTGCTTCAATGTACGGAATATATATAACGTACGGAATGTGCCATATTTCAGTCGATAGTGGTGGAAATTTAGTAATTGGTGTCTATATATAAGCCAATTTTTCACTAAGTTTTTGAGATAACGTTCTGAAATTTTGTACACGTTCTTTTCTGACTGAAAAGCGGCTCATGACTTGAAACTGACGATATCGGACCACTACAGCATATGGCTGCCGTACAAACTGAGCGATTGGAATTGAGTACTTGTATAGAAAACTTTTTTAATTGAAAGATAACTTCAAGAAACTTTTCTTATATTATTGCCGATGGTAACTTCACACTCTCTGAAAAAATGGTTGGACCACCGTAGCCTATAGCTGCCATACAAATTGGTCAATGGAAATCAAGATAAACATCTTTTTATACTCTTTTAACCTATAATAAATTCACCTGTGAAAGGTATCATAGGTTCTGATCTTTACTCTTAATCTTCCACAATTTCTCGTATATATTCCTATAACTATGTTAATCAGCAAATTTAATGAAAATCCCTTTTTAATCAAGCCAATTATTTTAGATTGAAATTGTAGAAAATTAAATTATAATAACGCAACATCTTAGCTCAGCAGATTTTAAATTAACGCCATTCTTTGCTAACTAAGCAATTTAAACAATATGTGCATCACCATCTACAACTTTGCTAACCTCAATTCTTCTTACGCTCAGCATAAACATATGCTTTTATCTTAATATGTACAAAAACACATACTAACCGTTCGCACACCAATATTCTAGTTATGCTATTGCAAAGTTTTCAGTAATACGAGTTCGTTTGTGATTTCGATTTGAAATTGCGATATCTTACAAATTTCATGCAGCCATCTAGCCTGACCGAATTTTTGTTGCAGGCACATATTTTTCACATATGCGTGTATCACAGAGAAGCATAATTGTACTAACATCTGAATGATTTCAACGCATTTTGTAATAGTTCTTGCAAGTAATCTTGTTAATTAAACATTTTTCATATGTTAATTTTAAAAAGGTGGCAACCCTAAAACAAGTGAATCATCATAATGAGCATAGCAGTCTTTAATTAGGTGTGTCATTAAATTTTGGCTTGTTCTTAAACCACGAAATTTTGATTAGATGGCAACTCTGTGAATATTCACAAAACACTTTCTTGATAAAATAAATATTAAAAAGTATTTTCCCCAATTTCTTGCTAATATTCTATATTAAATTAAAATTTTTCATATCTTAATTTTAAAAAGGTGGCAATCCTAAATTAATTCAATCATCATAATTAACACAGCAGTCTTCAGTTAGGTCTGGTAACAAGTTTTGGCTTATTTTTAAATCACGAAATATTGATTAGATGGAAACTCTGTGAATATTCACAACAAAACTTTCTTACTCTTGTGATATAATAAATATTAAAAACTATTTTCCAAAATTTCTTGCTATTATTCGATATTAGTAACAACTTTTTCAACTTTTAATTTTTAAAATATGGCAACCCCAAATTAATCATCATTAAAAGGAGCAATGTAGCCTTTAATTAATTTTATTAAAAATGTTTGACATACATATGTAAATATGTATATCCAAGCCCCTAAGTTTTTATTTGATAAGAAGCAATTCCCTTTTTATTTAAATATTATAATGATATTTGACTTATTTTTAAACCAAAGAATTATTATTAGGTGGTAACTTTTTAAAGTCTTAAAAAACCAGTTTCAATATGTTGTGTAATAAATATGAATACCTTCCCAACGGCGATTTTTTACTTCCTAATATTCATATTTAAATTTTAAAAAGTTGGCAACCCTAAACTTTTTTAATAATAATGAGCAATGCAGTCGTTATTTAAATGTGATAACGATTTTCGGGTTATTATTAAACCAACAAATTTCTATTAGGTGGCAACTCCTTCAGATCTAAAAAAACATTTTCGTTATGTTGATTGATTTGATTGACGCTTTTTCCTGTCACATTTCCCGAATATTTGTTCATTAAAATCTTCCTAATATTGAATTTAATAAAAAAAAAGATGGCAACTCTAAAAAAATGTAATAATTAATTAATTTAATATTAATAATGAGCAACACGCTCTTTATTTAAGTGCGAGTAAGTTCTAAAGCTCTAAATTATTTTAAAGTGACAACTCTAGTTTATAGTTTACTTATAGATGCTTATTACTCTTACACCACTCAACTGAAATATGAAAACTTTCAATACTCGCTCAAAAGTGGCAAACCATCAATGAAAACTCATAATGATACACTCCCATTCATTACGCAAATATAGCAGATGGTTACTGTTCTATTCATTAACTGCGCCCAGCATGATTAATGCGAAATTTTATAGCCAAATGCATTACCGGCGAAACGATAATGACTCTAGCGTGCGTAGACAGGCGAGGCGAGCACGAATGCGTCACTGTATTTGTGCGCAATCAATGAATGCCAGACACACACACAAAAACCGGCTGCTGTGCAGACATCACCCGCAGCTTCGAATTCATTACGCAATGACATGATAGCTGGCCGAGGGCGATAGCCAACTACTAAAGCATTGTCCTGCAGCAGCCAGCGCGGCCAAAAATGTAGAACATCAACTGCCAATTTCAGCTTTTAAGCACACAATGCGCGCTGGTTGGCGTTTGCCATTTCGCCATTGCTGGTCGAGCACTTATTTCCGAACACCTCTTCAGCGCCATAGCGCTCGGTACAACGGCAACAACTAGCGGCGGCTGATAAGTGCTTGCAACCAACGTAACGTTACGTTAATCCTTGCCAACTAAGCCGCTGCGCCACCGCCGCCGCATCCACCTTACTCCCTCTCTCACTCGGCTGTCACTGCCGCCCGAGTGCATTCCATTTTGCGCTTCATTGATTTTATCTAGATTTGCTGGCGCACATTTAATCGCTGCCTTACAATGACGCCAGCAAAAAAAAATAGTGCAAATAGAAAAGTCGGCTTTTTTTGTGGCAGTTAAAAAGTGTCTAACTTTGAGTGCTTACACAAAAACGATATTTTAGTGTTTGTATTTTAATTGAACTTGTCGGCGACACTTGTGATGATTGCAATTACAACGCGAGTGCCGTTATCGTTAAGTAACACCCACTGCTTGACTATTATCTGCACTCCGCTGTCGCTCGCTTGATAAGATGGATGATCTCAGTGTCAATGTCGACAGCGTATGCCATGCATACACACACACACGCACCTATGTAAATACATACATACATGCGCACTTCAAATTGAATAGTCTGCTGTTTTTGGCAATGAAGATTGGCAGCCGCTTATGCACTTTGGTGCTTGCTGTGCGCATTATGCTACAATGAACGCTTTTAAGGCTCTTTCTTCGCCGATTTTCAGCTCAAATAAAGGCACTTAGCAGCGGAAGCGCTAAAGTAAGTGGGTGAGTGCTTAAGCGTGCGAGTGCGTGTATGTAGGAAAACTGCCAAGCGCGTTTTTGAATACTGAGTCAAGTTGTTTGCGTTTAAAAGTAAATTATTTATGGAAACATTTTGTTGAAATTAAAAAAAAAAACGAAAGATTTTGCGAAATAAATAAATTTTCAAACAAAACAAATTATAAGGATTAGTCAGTTTGTATGGCAGCTATATGCTATCGTGGTCCGATCTCAATAATTTTTTCAGAGATCGTAGAGGTACAAAGTTTAATAATTTGTGTCAATTTTCGTGCAGATATCTCTTCAAATAAAGAAGTTTTCCCTACAAGAACTTGTTTTGGATTAGTCGATTTGTATGGCAGCTACGTGCTACAGTGGGCCGATCTGAACAATTTGTTCACGGATAGTAGGATTGCTTTGCATAATAATTTATACCAAATTTTGTGAAGATATCATATCAAATAAGATGGATTTCCGTACAAGGTCTTGAACAAATTGGTGTAATTTGTATGACAGCCATATGCTATAGTGAACTGATCTGAACAATTTCGTCGAAGATTGCATAGTTTTTTTGGAAAAAAATCCACACAATATTTGATAAAGATATCTTGTATAATAAAAAAGTTTCATACAAGGACTTCATTTTGATCAATCAGTTTGTTTGGCAGCTATATGCTATAGTTGTCCGATATCGGAAATTCGTCTCAGCTCGACACGTTAATCATTTATAAACCTTATAAGACCTCTGGAGTTTTTATCTGGGCATAACTAACTTCATGATAAGCTTAAACTTCATTGTGAAGTGAAAACCGCATCATTAAAGCAACTGCTGCTTAGAGACACAGCTTAATCGAAATAAGAAAAAAAAATACGAATTCTTCTAGGAAATAATAACGTGATAACATAAGGCGATAAATCGTAAACGAATTCAATTTTCGCGCCTTTGCTGTGACACATTAAATGCTTGACTAACGCAACTTTGACACATTGTTATTACAGTAAAAACCGTTAAGCCAAAAATGCAACACTGACACAAAAAAAAAATACAATTCTTGTCAATTACATAATAGAGAGCTGAGCAGACGCCACGCTTCGGAAAAGTTCAAAGCACTCCTACGGTAAACAACAGTTTAAGTACATTTGACAACTGGTAGCTTAGTAGGCATGAAACAAGCCACTTCTTTGTCACAGTCTTGAAGTTTGTTGCACACTCAATCTCAGGACGCAATTTTCGGCGGAATGCCGCCGGCCAGATAGCTTATTGGCTGCTTTATTTTTTCCTTTACACTTTTGTGCTCGGCAATTTTTCTTCCCTTTGGAATTCACTTACTCAAAGCTTGCGCTGCAGGGTTAATTGAAATGAAAACGATTTTTCTTCGCTGACAGAAAGGCATTGTGATGAATGAAGAATTTTCGTACAGCACACCGAAAAGCAAGGCAAATGCGTAGTCGGGCGTTTGCCTCCTATTCAGACGCTGTAAGAAGAAATCTAAGTTTTTTTTAAATATAAAAATAGCACCCTACATCCTGCCCCGCCAACTGTTGACGCATGTTAAAGGCACTCTAAATTGCTTGAGTAGCGCACAACATGTACGTAGACTTCATTAAATACATACTCAGCCTGGAGGCACAATTAACTTTTCTAAGGCGGGTATTGTAAACGTAACTTAAGCGGCAGTGTGCCTTGAAATTTGGCAAATTCAATTGACGCGCTAATAAAATTTGTTAGGCAACACTTTCTAGCGCTGCCAGCGCATTTTCGTAATTTAAGTAATTTCTAAATTAAATGTTACACATTTCGCTAGGAGAATCCGTGAATCGCAGCGTTGATTCTGTAAAGCAGATTATTTTTATTAAATTTTGAAAATTATCTGGAGAAGATGTTTATTTTTACGTTATTTCTGGCAGAGCAATTTCGAATGTTTTGGTGTAGTCATAATGAGGTGGTTTACAGAGGAAAAAAGTTCGAAGTATTGAGTCTAAATACGAGAAAAAAAAAAATAAATTATATAAAGGATATACCAAAGATTTTGAAAAATGTAATACCGGCCTTATAGTTTTCCACCTAAAAGATTTCTGCAGTAACTTGAAACCAGAAGATGATTTCGGCAGTATTTGAACGGCACCTTCCGAAAACCGGAAAGAAATGGTGAAAGTAGTTCTTATGCGGCGGACTATCAGTTCCACCAAATAGACCGGGATACTTGTCTCATCGAGACACCGATCGCAGCGCCATTCGATCTCACCCAACCGGTGTTAGTTGTCCTGTACAGCACTTCTCAATCAGTTTGCCACAGGCCGCTGATTTGCAGGTAGGTGATTGACTCGGTTCTGTTTTAAAGGCGTTTTTCCAATACCAGGACACCTTCGATAGTAAAGCTAATCTTACCGCGCTGTGAGACTCTGGTGCAGCGGACTATCAAAGACCGAAATCCTTGTCTTATAGAGCCAACCGTCGTAAAGACAAGTTGGGCACAAACAGAAACAAGAAAACAACTAACAACGAAAACGGCAAATGAAAAGAAGAGGAAATCCCTAGGAGTTAGGCGCGTCAACACCATCGACCGCCAATAAGCAGAAGCTACCCGAAGCCCAGTAACAAAAGGCGTCAATTCCTACAACGACACACGTCGGAGGAGAGAACTCTTTTCGAGGAATTCGCCAAGAATGATGAGCTTCCTTCACAAATACGGACGCAAGTACGAGGCAAAGATCCTAAGTTTGGACAAGGACAGGGGGAATCATGATTTCCCTCAAAGAACTGAGCGTGGTGAAAAGCGGCACTCAATGCAGCTGAGAGGAAGAGTTACAAAGAGCACTCTCATCCACAATCTGCTCCACCAAGGGGAGGACCAGCACTAGCGTCGGTTAATGCAATGGCTGGTACCGTAGACCGCTACTCTGATGTTCACAAAAGAATCAGAATGGCGGTACTGTCCAAAAACAACACAGCTGAGGTTATAGAAGCCGATATGCTAACCACCCTGCTGGAAAGTATTATGTATGAGTGGCTCAAAGGCTGAATGCATGAGGAGTCGGAGTCAAAGGAAGACGACAATATGGGTTTCTGTCTTTTCAACTAAACAATTTAACACTAAAGTCTTTCCTTTTCGTGTATTTTCTATAGGTTACAGGTACTCTGCTAATAGACTGCAGGACCAAGAAATAAAGTTTCTCTAACTAGGGCTAGTGCGAAGCTAGAGAGAAGGAGCTATTAAATAGTAAGCAAAATCAAACAACTCAAGCTTAAAGTCTTACTTAACACCACCTAAAACACATCAATCTTGAGTATTTTTCTCCTACTGATTAATTAAACTAAAATTTCGGCTTTTACCGTTAAAACTATTAATCACCCATGCGTTTTTTACACCACTTGTATAAACACAGACCCAAGTAAATACAAAAACAAGCCGAGGATCAATCAAGCGCACCCATAATCAACCGAAATCAATCAGCAAACCGCAAATATTTGCATGGAAGCACCTTCGTGAAAGTCTAAGCACCACAAATACAACAAAAAAAAACTACCGCAAACATGCCTTTGCCACAGTTTGACACAACAACCTTTGAATATTTGACTTAATAGTAACCACTATGAACACACACACATTAACCGAAGCAACACATACAGCCACGCAAACAATAACAGCTCCACACATTTTGACAGCGCAACATTAAGACCTTTCTGCCGCCTTGCCACAGCATGCAAAAAAATTCGTAACCTATGCGGCATGCTGGGGTCGATTAGTTTTGATGGCTTGCCTTCACGCAATTTGTAAAGCAACAACAACCACAATGCACAAAGCAAATCAACATTAAACATACCTGTCAACTACAAGCTGCCAATTTGCTGAATTTCGTTGAAGCGCAAGACAAACGATTGACTGACACAGATGTACAAATGTATGTATGTAGAAGAAGAGAGATCACGAAGAAGAAGCATCGCTGGCGAAGGTCAAACGGACACAAAAGCAAAAACAACAAATTCTAAATAAAAATGCGGCTGCTCTGTAGCGAGTGATGAGCGAGCGGATGCCAACTATTGCAATATTTCGTCGTTCCGCCGACAGGAAGACACGAAGGCAGCAGCGCGGGGGGCGTACGCATTTATTTGTTAACAAATTGTGCGCGCACTCGAAAACATGCGAAGACAAGCGACAAGGCAAATGGAAATGAAGAATTGGGAGCAAGCAAACACAGGAAAAAATTTTTCCTGTTGCCGCCGCGCAACAACACAACTCAGCAACAGCCAAGCAGCTGATAAACCTTCATTCGAGCAATCAGCGTAAACACGCGCTCGCATGTATGCGTGTTTGTAGGTGTGTGTGCTATGGTTTATGTGCTTTCACAAGCGCAAATTAACAATTCAAATGTCATGTCAAACGTTTTGGGAAATTAAATTCAGTGTCAATTGTATGTAAATGATGCGCGACGCTCACTGACGACTCACTCGCTGCAAATATTTTGCACAATTCAAACAATAAAACGTGTATGTGTGTGTGTGAAGAGGTATAGACGACAAGTGTAATATTTCGTAGCGCTTTGTGTCTCAATTTACGCGCGAAGTTAAATAAAACCATAAAATGCTTGCGATTTTCGAATGTGAGAAGGTTTCCGAAATTTCAACAAATATCCCGCCTTCAATTTCAAATATATTTTTTTTTAATTAAATATTATTATTTATATTAAACGTTAGATTTTTACTAAAAATATATATTTTTACATGTATGCCACTCAAAAGTTGTAACAACAATGAATTAGTTAAACAAAAATATGTTTGAAAATAAGCGAGGACTTTTCTTTATTCTTTTTATTTCTAAACAAATTTTTGCTGAGCTTGGCGGGGTAATTTAGACCAGAAGCCCGAACTTCGAAAATTCTTTGGCAATTGTAAAAAGAATAACATTTGAAATCTTCACTTACCAATTTTTTATCATTTGGGTGGAAAGACCTTACCTCCTTATGGTCACCTGAAAAATAAAAAAATAATGGATGCAGATTAGTACGAATGTTGTATATCAAAAAACTGCAAGGTTTAACATTTTTTTTTTGGAAATTTTTAAAAATAATATAATTGCAAAACTGAAAAGATTTTAATAAAATACAAATGTGTATGTATCGATTTTTTGTACATTGTTTGTTTTTTTTTTAATTGTGGGAAATTTTTTAAAAATGTTATACTAGCAAAACTCAGAAAAAATTTCATAAAATGGAAATAAATTTCGATTTTTTTTAATGTTATAACTCCAAAACATAAAAAAAAATCAAAAAATGGAAATACATATATATATGCCGATTTTTTCAAATTTTTTTTTTTGTAATTTGTTGAATTTAAAAAAATATATAATTTCATGAAATGAAAATACTATACATACATATATGTCGATTTTCTCGAAATTTTTGTTTTTATTTTCCAAATTTTTTAAAATATTTATAATTGCCAAAATAAAAAAATTTTATAAAATGGAAATATGTATATGCCGATTTTTTCGCATTTTTTTTTTAATTTTGTCGAATTTTTTAAAAATATTATAATTGCAAAATTGAAAAATCTTTCATATTATCGAAATGTGTCGTGTGTATGAATATGAAGATTTTTAAAATCTTTTGGATTTTTTTTAATTTTGCCGAATTTTTTAAAAGTATTATAATTAAAAAACTGAAAAAATATTCATAAAATGGAAATATACATATGTCGATTTTTTTTTTAAATTTTTTGAATTTTTATAATTTTAAATTTTTCAACTATTTAGAACTTGAGATATTCTGTCAACTACATCGAAAAAGTAGTTTCGCATATAACTTCAGAATTGTGTCATTCGCAGTCTGGCTTGTGGCGCCGTCGTTTTGGAACCAATTCAGACTAAATGCTCGGATCACTTTCGAGTTGTTGGTCAGCCCAATTCACGAACATACGACTATTCTGGTGGCCAAGCTGCTTCAGTTCAATTTATATCGTAAGGATGTAAAGCAAAATTCGCCACAACGATGTCACAGGTTCCTGCCAAAATCTCGATCTGTGCTGAATAAATCGAGTCACAAGATATTCAAAGAACCGCAGGAATGATTTTCACTTTGCTTTGGTTCTAACATTACAATAAGGTGCTTAGCAAGGAGCTTTTCAAAATCGTAATAAATTGAACATAAAAATAAATGAAAACAAGAAAAAACGTTAACTTCGGTTGCACCGAAGCTAAATACTCTTCACAGGTGCATTTCTGTTAGTAACTATGTGTCCAGTTTGTATGGAAGCTATAAGCTATAGTAACAAAATTCGTGAATATTTCTTGTCAAATGCGAAAGTTGTCCATACAAGAACTTGATTCCGATCGTTCAGTTCGTATGGCAGCTATATGTTATAGTTAACCGATCTGAACAATTTCTTCGGAGATTACTTTGTTGTCATAAAAAATAATCTCTACCAAATTTCGTGAATATATCTGGTCAAATGTGAAAGTTGTCCATACAAGAACTTGATTCCGATCGTTCAGTTTGTATGGCAGCTATATGCTATAGTTAACCGATCTGAACAATTTCTTTGGAGATTACATTGTTGCCTTAGAAAATAATCTCTACCAAATTTCGTGAATATATCTGGTCAAATGTGAAAGTTGTCCATACAAGAACTTGATTCCGATCGTTCAGTTTGTATGGCAGCTATATACTATAGTTAACCGATCTGAACAATTTCTTCGGATATTACATTTTTGCCTTAGAAAATAATCTATACCAAATTTGGTGAAGATACATTGTCAAATGCGAAAGTTTTCCATATGAGAACTTGATTCCGATCGTTCAGTTTATATGGCAGCTATATGTTATAGTGGTCCGATATCGGCCGTTCCGACAAATGAGCAGCTTCTTGAAGAGAAAATGACGTCTGCAAAATTTCAAAAGGATATCTTAAAAACTGAGGGACTAGTTCGTATATTTACAGACAGACGGACAGACGGACAGACAGACGGACATGGCTAAATCGACTCAGCTCAACATACTGATCATTTATATATATACTTTATAGGGTCTCCGACGCTTCCTTCTGGGTGTTACAAACATCGTGACAAACTTAATATACCCTGTTCAGGGTATAAATAGTTTTAATTCAAACTTTTAATAAAAATAAATAAAAAATTAGCTTAGTGTTTGCTCACAGAAAAATAAACAGTCGCAAAGCAGGCATGAAAGATTCGGAGAAAAACTTAAGAATTGTAGAACAAATCTCAACTAAAGCAACACAAGTTGTCAATTTTGATTATCACTTTGGAGCAAAGTGCAGCTCAAAAGCCGCTGGGGAATATATACATATGTTTATATATGTAACTTCCGTCAGCTAAAATGCAAAATACCGTATCATCAAAAAATATATTGGTTGCCAATTTTGAAAACCAATATAAACCATTTTATAACGAAAATTCTAATTTTGTTCAATATGACTGTATGATAACCGATATATGATATAACCATTTTATAACGAAAACTCTAATTTTGTTTCAATATTAGTGGTTCCTATTATATCGTGTTTCTTTCGCCTGTCAACTTGTAAAAAGTGATGTTACGTTATTTTGCATTTAAGGTGACTATACAAGTGTAGTGTATACCCACAAACATTGCATGCATGTGAAAGCAGCAAACAATAAACATTAAGTGAACTAAGAAATAAATTTGCACAAGTATATGTGAATAAGCGATGAATCAACAGCCGCAAGTGACGCTGTGAAGTGACAGTGAGTGGATAATCATAATAAAGATAATCAACATAAGAGGCCGACGGCTGACTCTGGCGGCCTAAGGCTGTAGGGTATAGTGAGGTTAGCGTACGCTGTAGCAAGCAAACAGATATTTATGTTTGTGGTGTTGTTTTGAGGGCATACAACATACATACAACTGACGCTGGCGACACTCGAGTGCAGCTCATTATGCAATGGACGTGGCCAACTGTGAAAATTTGCACATTGTCATTGCAAACCACGACTACGAGAAATGTGGTGTATGTATTAGTAAATGTAAATGTATTAGTAATTGTATGTGTTTAAGTAACTGCAAATGTATTAGTGCGGCTGCAGCGGCCATCGTTCTCTGTAGCAAATGGCATGTGAGTTGCTGTTGCTGTGGCTGTGGCTAAAGCGGCGTGACTGCCTAAATTATGCCATTGTCACACACTAGAAGACACGCAATGACAATGCAACAACAAACGCAACAAAAACAAAAGCAATAAACACTAACATGAGCATGTGTGAGTAAAAGTGCCGGCAGCAATGCTTCAACAACAGATGTTTGTACACTGCAGACAATGTGGTGAGCGCAAACAAACATATTAACTTTTATACACATAACAAAGCAATGTGTGTATTTGTATGTATGTAAATTCACTCAAACAACTCAATTTACGAATATAAGCACGCCAGTTGTACGCTTTTGCCGCAAATTAAGATAAATGTGTGATGGACAAGTAGACTACTGTGCGCACACATACATACATGCATACGTATACAGTTATATTATGAGGTTTTTGTATGAAAAATTGTCGTTGGCTGCTTAGTAGTGCCACTAGCGCGCATACGAATGCCCACAGGACACGCACGAATTGTTCGAGCATGTCGCTGTCTGCCAAATAAACTATTACTACTTTTATGATTGTTATTGTTGTAAGCGTTTGTGCCTAAGTGGCAAGAATTGCTGCACAAAATTATTGCGAGAAGTGAGTTTTTCAAGTGTTGAGTTCTGCTCACGTTTTTTTTTTTTTTGTACTTTGTAGACAATCGTCGCAGAAGTCATATATCTATTTACAAAATTTTGCATATATTTGCCTTCTCTACCCTCTTTTTTATGTTGCCACGTAAAAGGTATGTTAGAATGTATAATGATTGCAGAAGTTCACTTTACACAGAGTTAACATCTGTCTATAAACTTTTATATTATCTTATATCTTACATGTTTGTCTACATATATGTTAAGAAAGCAAGCAAAAATATTAATTTCGATTGAATAAAAGCTTGAATACCCTTCAAAAATAACGAAGTTTCCATACAAAAACTTGATTTTGTTCGTTTGGTTTGTATGGCAGCTATACGATATGGCGGTCCGATCTAAACAATTTTTTGGGGAATTGTAGCCTTGGTTAGCACAATACTTCATGTCAAATTTCGTGAAGATATCTTGTCTAATAAAAAAGTTTTTCAAACAAAAACTTAGTTTTGCTCGTCCCAATTAAATGGCAGCTATACGATATAGTGGTCTGATCTAAAAAATTTCTTGCAATATTATAGCCACATTACTAACAATAATCCTTATCAAATTTCGTGAAGTTATCTTGTCAAATAAAAAAGTTTTTCTTAGAAAAGCTTAGTTTTGCTCGTCCCGTTTATATGGCAGCTATACGATATAGTAGCCGAATCTATAAAATTTCCGCAAATATTATAGAATTATTATAGAAAATCATCTCTGTCGAATTTCGTGGATATAGCTTCTCAAATAAAAAAGTTTTTCATACAAAAACTTAGTTTTGCTCGTCCCAATTATATGACAGCTATACGATATAGCGGTCCGATCTGCCTTTATTCTGTGAAAATTTCATAACTGGCTTACCAAATATTCTCTTCTGGATTTCGTCAAGATACCTTGTAAGCCATAAAAGTTCTCAATACAAAAACATGTTTAAATCGGTTAGTTTATATGGCAGCTATATCCTATAGTGGTTCGGTATCGGCGATTCCGACAAATGAACAGCTGCTTGAGGAGAAAAGTACGTGTGGAAAATTTCAGACGATATCTGAAAACTTGAATGATAATATCGTGTATAAACGAACATAGCTAAATCGACGCAACACGTCACCCTGATCATTTATATATAAACTTTATAGGTTATCCGACACTTCCTGTTGTTTATTACGAACTTCATGGTAAACTCAACACCCACTGTACAGGGTATAAATGTTTGTGGGCATTCAAGTACTTTGTCTTCTCATTCTGCTTACGGCTACTTTTGTGCCTTAGTAAACAAACCAACATGACCCGCAGCTGTACTACTCAAAGCGCAGACACACATGCATTCAATAAGAAATGTTATTGTTGTTTGTACTGTTGCAAATACTAATAGACTATCAAGTGCCTTTTCTAGTAACGCCCTGGGCACGGATGCGAAGGTCATATTAAACATAACTTATATGCATATATCTGTATATGTGTTTGAAAATTTTATTTTGCCTGACATATATTAAATGTGCGCATTATTTATATTATATTCATATTTATATATGTGCTATATGTATGCGTTATTACAGCCTGCCGACAATGCTGGCATCTACTGATCAGATGTACGTATATATGTATTTATATAAGGGCCTGTATAAGAAAATGGAAATCAACAACATGCATACTATGCCTTAAGTGTCATACATAATACGCGCTGGAACTGACAAACTTTCGAGGGCGCAAATTCCGTAACGACTGCTTCGTGAAGGGCGCTTTTTTGAACTTGCACTCCAAATGCCAAGGCAGTAATGTGTTTATTATTATTTTTTGTATTGTACCTAAATCGAATCTGACACCACACAGCCATTTGTTTAAAAAATTAGTCTAAGTTTGCCAAAAAAGAATTTCTTCTTGTCTAAAAGGGCATAACTAGTACGAAATTGCGAAAAAAAAAATATTATTATTGTGTGTAGTTCATACCATAAAAAAATAACACAGTTTATTTTGAAGTGAAAATTAAAATTTTTTTTAATTACAGGTTGTCACAAAACCTTTCAAGCCAAAAAAATGAAAAATAAAAAAAAATCAAAAAAAAATCAAAAAGAAAAAAATAATATTACAAAAAACAAAGCAATTTAAAAAAATTTGCATTGAAAAAATTAATAAACCATAGTGTTACTGCCAGCACTTCATTTCATAGATAAATCTAGAAAAATCCACTAAATCACGACGAAAAAATGCGAAAAACGCAATAAAAAGCATTGAAACACGACTGCGGTGGCGTATGAGCGACATTTGTCTCTCTGCATGTACATACATGAACTTTACTGCTATACATATATTTATGTGTGTGTGTATATATACTAGACGGCATGATGGCAAAATATACACATATGTATATGTTAGCACGAAAAGACTGGATTTAACTGGTGACACACTGACGCCAGCTTAACTGATTTATCGTGGTCTACCAAACTTGAACAACATTGAAGAAAAATTGCATTAAAAAAATGCTACAAACACACACGCAAATACACACCAACGAACACTGAATAAAGCACTAGCTCAAGCATAACAACAACAATAGACAACTAGATACATGTGCCGCCAAGCGAGGGCGACGCAAGCAACAGAAAGTCATCAAAAACCGAAATCAGTGCACAAGCAAGCTTTACTAACAGCAACAACAGCAACAATAACAACATATAACTTCATAACAACTTGCCACAACTGCTGCTTGCTGCCTGCCGCATACAACAAGCATATGCGCGCAGTTTTCGTGAAGTCTCTTAGCGCTTCTGCTGAGCTTGTCACAGCTGCTTTGCGTTATTTGCACCAACGCTCGCTGTTACTATTGTTGTTGTGTGTCTTGTTATATGCGCTACTATTGCTTTTGTTGCTTAACAGCAATGCTTATGCAATTTCGCAGCGCGTTGCGTCTCATTTACTCCCTCCCCCCCAACGATTTGGTAGTTTATGTGTCTGTCCTTGATTTGTTAGCGCAAGCAAATTCGCAAAAAATTACTTCAAAGCAAATAAAAAAAAAATAATAGAAAAAACGAAAATTATTTGTGTTGCAAGTGGCAAACAGTGAAAATAAGTGGAAGAATGAGTGGCGCGCAAAGTCGCCATATTTTTGTGTGTATGTGCTTTGTCATGCACTGCAACAACAATAATAGCAACGACAACAAACAAACGTCAATAAGTCAACACTGCAATAAAAACTTAATTAAAAGCACAATGTGAAATGCTCTCTTACAAGCGCTAAGCGCCAGCTTCCTTACAGCACCGCATGAGAGCGTGGAAATGCAAGAATAATTGCAGCAAACAAGCAAAGTATTTATTCAAGTGAAATGCGAAAAAACTGGCAGCACTTGCAACACTATTAATAACAGTTGTTGGTTGCTTGTTCGGCATTTGTTTGGCTGGTACGTGCCTCGGCAAATGCAACAGAAATTAAAAGTGTAACGGTTGAGTGCTTTTTAAACAAATACCGTGTAGTTAACTGTGAAATACTGCAATCTTTCTAATACAACTATTTCTTTTTGTAATTTTCTTAGCAAATATATAAAATTGCAATATAAAAGCTGAGAGCAACATTACGGGTATTACGTATTAGAGTTTTCTAAACAGTGGCAAATGTTTCATTCAATTAGAAGATTTGTCTAAATGATTCACCATTATTATTATTTTTTATCTGTTTTGAATTTTTGATTGAATGACACGCAGTTCTCAGCTCTTTTTTTTGTTGGAAATGTGTTTCCTACTCGATGAACTTACAACTAAATTTTCTATTGCTTTGATTACAAAATTTTAAAAGTGGAATTGGCATTTAGAAAATGTTAAGCTTAGCTGGGTTTAGGCCACTTATCTGCTGAATTTATATAAAACAATATAAAACTGTGACTTTGGATGCACGAAAGCTTGGTAAGGGTATAAGATATAAAATTTCCCATACAAAATATTGTTTTGGATTGTTCTGTATATAAAAAATGTTATTTAAATCCGATCTGAACGAAATCTTCAGATATTGCAGTTATAATAGACTATGCTAAATTGCGTGATACTATTTCATCAAATGAAAAAGTTTTCCATGCAAGTACTTGATTTCAATTGTTCAGTTTGTATGACAGCCGTATGCTATAGTTGTACGATCTGTAAAATTTTTTCGGATATTGTGACTCTCCCTTGGATAATAATATGTGCCAAATGTCGTTAAAATATTTCGTGAAATGGAAAAGTTCTCCATGGAAGCTCTTGACTTGAATCGTTCATTTTGTATGACAGCCGTATGCTATAGTTATCGAATATTAAAAGTTCCGAAAAATTAGCAGCTTTTATGATGGGAAATGCACGTGAGCAAAATTTTGGATTGATCCCTCAAAAACTGTGTAGTTTTTGTACATATGTATAGTCAAACAGGCGCTGCTCAGGGTATATGCATACAACTTCAGTATTCCAGAAGCAGAGGCATTTCATCGAAATATCTCACGATTTGTTTTAAGAAATAGATACATAATAGATTGGAGAGGTTTGTCATAGGGTGGCGGGAAGGACAGAAGCTGAGCTGACAATAACGAAAGGTCGGTAACAGTATCATCAGCCTGCCCGAAATGCAAATTAGACATTTCACTGAGTTGTATAGAGTAAAGGAAGAGACCGAAGCTCAACGAGCAGTATCGAAAGTTCAGTAGCAGTATTATTAGCCTGCCTGGAGGTGTAATTAGCAACTTGTAAGGTTCAAAACTACACAATAAAGTTTTAGAACGCTTCTGACATAGATACTATGCACAAACTGTTATGCGACTTTGCGAAGACAGTCGAAGCAGATACATATATTGTGATAAAAATCCGGAAATTGATAATAAAACGCAAAATATTTAATTTGTCGCTTTCAAAGAAATCCTCAACAGATGTAATATACTTATGCCAACGATTTTCTAGTCCTCGAAACACTTCTCATAAGCACTTTTTGGGATGGCCTTCAACTACTTCGGCAAATTTTGTTTTATCTCTACGATTTATTCATTTATAAAATATTTTTACTTGGAAACATGGCCTTATATAAAAAATATATTCTCCAATGAATGAATTAAAATTAAACCGGTTAAAAAATATTACTCACTGAGATCAAGAACATAGCACGAAGTGGCAATAATAGAACTACTTGACAAATTTTCAAACGCCAGCTTTATTTTTAAAGTAGACTGCACTCAGCCACATCCAGACTGTAAATTTCGAGGTAATTGCTTCACAGCTGCTTTAAATCAGCTACCGCTTCTTCAATTTCCAAACTACTCTTTCTGTTGTTATTTTTTTACGCAAAATATATTATTTTAAGCAAATTGTTTGTAGAAAACACATTTTCAAACATCTTATTTAAGCAAATTGTTCTTAGAAACCTTATTCTGAACACCAGACCTGCCACTACACCACATCCTTACCCTCACGACCGACACTCGCCTTCCAATTTTAATTTTATTTGTGCACCTCCAACCATTTGACACATTGAACTCACGATTTCAGTCCGCTAGCGGACGCGCTGTCATCAGGACAACTTAATGCGAAACAAATGTGCGATTTTCCGTGTCATTTTCCACGAAATTGCTACTTTTATTGCCATATTTCTGCCACAGCCAGTGTCATAAGAAAGCAAATGTGGGCGATTTCTTATTTTTCCTGCTCCTTTGTTTGCTTTGAATTCGCTTTCAAGCGCACAGTCGCGCGCACGCTGTAACACTAAGTTACAGCTAAGAGGTCGTAACGCCAAAAAGGAAGACAATAACGCAACAATAACAACGAAAACAACATTTGGCAAACGCATTATGCGCGACTTTTGATCAAGTTACTGCCACAAGTTGTTGCAGCTGCGCATATACAGATGAATGGCGGGACTCAACGTGTGACTGGCTGCCGCACTGACAGACTGCCTGCCACAAATGGCGCCTGGCTGAGTGACAAGCTGTCACTATTGTGACGAAAGTGTGCACAAACAGCAGCTGTTTGACTGAAGTTGGAAAGTAAAAATTACCAAGGAATGCACACAAGTCGCTGTTTGTCCTCTTTTACTCCCTTCTGTCAACTCAGTTCCAGCATTTTTTGCAAGCTACGCAAACACGCTGCCGCCGCTGCCACTGCTGCTGCTGCGGGGCACGGAAATGACATTGCCAAAGCATGCGTGCGTGCCCACAGTTGACTTCAGTTTGTTTTCTTTGCGCATGCAACTTGCATTGTCACACAAATGCTGGCACATATGTGTGCTAAGCATCAGTGCCAGCACGAACTCCCCTATTATCAACATACTCCTGCGTATGTATGTGTAGTAGCACTCTTTATATGCTGCAAAATTGCCAATTGTTTTGCTGCACGCCGCCTGAGGGCAGTCACTGAGAAGTCGCGTAGGTTGCGCTCACAGTCAATTGTTGCAGCAACTACGCTTGTGCTTGTGAGTTCGTAATGATTTCAATTTCTACTCGTATGTAGGTACCCCTCTGCATCTTACTTGTCTCAAACGTGCTTGTGCATGATTGAAATGAAATCTTCTGCTTATTCTTACGCTTGTTTATCTCCTTGCGACTATTGCATTCCTGCTTAAAGTTTCCTAAATTGAAAATCTTATATGCTGAGTTTATTTGTTTGTTGATTTTGTTTGCTTTGGCACGAAATTCAATCAATTTGGGAAGTTAGAAGGCGTAGTAGGTCGCAAACCAACCCTCCCAAATTCTTTATGTCTTACTTATCGCCTCTACATGGCGGCAGCTTAATCATTACTTTACTGCCTGTATTTATTAAAATTCGCTTCATCATCATAAATTTCAATTAACTTTAATGAGTATTTATCATATTTTTGACTTCATACTGTTTGTCAATACTCATCAACTTCTCAACAGCGTTTGGCGTCTGCTTTGAATCAGCTTTGAGGTGAATTTGAAAAGCAAAATGCGGCACTGAAAATTATTTCGTGAAAAATGAGAGGATTGAGTTTGAGGAAATCGATTTTACTTTTCAACAAAACAGCTTTCCTTAAAAATGTTTAGCTTTCATAAATATGTTTTAGTTTATATAGTTTAAAGTTTATATAGTATTGTATCATAAACGAAACTCTTATATTTTCGTTATCATCCCAATTGAAACTCTAAGTTTTTTCCAATTTCGATATTTTTTATCGTTGTTTCCCAAGTGTGGTAAAGTCTTAGTTTTTATATACTTGCCTAAGTCTTGTCTTAAAAGTGCTTACAAACATATTATAAAGTTTATACTGCAAAATGTTACAGCTTCTGTGCCACTATTGCGTATGAGTAACATTTGTTGGATTCAATAATGATTTGACAATTCCATCAAATACATGTTACTCATACGCAAGAATGGCACAAAAGCATTTTCGATACATGCACATACTACATACATATAATACTACATGTCTTAAATAAAAAAAAAATTGAAAATTTCGCTTAAGCTACCCTTTACTTTTGGAAAATTATAGAAGTCTATTAAAGCCAAATCATTATTTCTGTTCAAGTAATTAAATTGATTGGACTGTTTCCTCAGCTTATTGATTTTTATATACTTAACAGGATACAATATATGTATATATTAAGTTAGTGAAGTTTGTAACAGCCAGAAAGAAACCTCAGAGATCGTAAAAATTATTTCTTTAAATGATCGACTCAATTAAGACAAGCTCACCTTCCTATCAATTTGTATATACGCAAATTATTTCAACAGTTTATGAGATATCGTACTGAAATTTTGCACACATTCTTTTCTTACAAAGAAGCCGCTCATTTGATGTAATCGCAGATATCGGACTATTATAGCATATAGCTGTCATACAAAATAAACACTCGAAATCAAGTATTTGTATGGAAAACTTTTGTATTTGTTGAGATATCTTTACAAGTTTTGGCATGGATTATTGCTCAAGGCCAAGCTACCATTTCAGAAGGAATTGTTGAGATTGGACTACTATAGCATACAGCTGTCATACAAAGTGACCTTTAAAAATCTAGTCATTGTATGACTAACTTTTTTATTTGTTGAGATATCTTTATAAGTTTTGGCATGGATTATTATAAAAAGCAACGCTATAATACCTGAAGAAATGTTTGAGATCGGACTACTATAGCATACAGCTGCCATATAAAGTGACCCATGAATCGAGTGCTTGTAAGGAAATAAGTTGTATTTACTAAGGCATCTTCATGAAATTCAGCAAATATTATTGCTCAAGGCTGTAGCTGGTGGTTATGTGTATATTATTTTATATGTATCATATAATTTTCAGCTTCCCCTCTCAGATATAAATAATATATATATTATTATTTCTATTATATCGCTTTTTTTCGCCTGTAAACTTATGAAAAGTGATATTTTTTAAGAGACGAAAAATAACATTGGTTACATTTACACATTACTGCCTATATTCTGTATGATTATTTTATACTTTTTTCTAAAAGTTTTTTAAGCGATTTTCATATTTTTCGGGATTTTCATAACCACAAAAAAACTAATTTAAATTCACAAGTAAATGCTTCTAAAATAATTACTCAACCAATTAGTGCACTAAAAATATATTCTTCCTTAATTCCAAAAGCGCCTAAATGATTAAGCATGTTCAGCACTTTTAATTGAAATTATGACAAGCCGCAATATTCATTATTTATGTACCGTAGGCATTATATTTGTAGGCTTTGTTAAGCTTTTATAAAGCTTATATATTAATCTTACTTAAGTAAGGGAAATCGAAATAAGCAACACTCGAATTCAACAAAAAACAGAAAATGACTGCTTAAACACTTACAAAGAAATATCCACAGCAGTCTCATGAATTACAAAAACAACAAGCATGCAAAGCGATATCTCATATTCGTCACTTCCTTCCGACTTATTTTGAGCGCTTAAGTTTGCTAGCTTAAGCCTAAAGTTTTTTCCTGCAACCTTCTTTTTTTAACGCTTACCATAATAATAACAGATTATTTCTGCTGTTTTCGTGTTAGCTCAATGCACGACTACTGATTTCATTTTATGTCTATTAATTTCCGTTTTTTATTTTAATTTTTTCTACTACTACACTTCGTTTCATCTGATAAGCAGCGCGCGCCTCATTTCATTTCAAAGACTATTAAATAAATAAGCAAGCAACCGACGCTCAATTGAGACATAGACAGCTAAACAAATATTCGTATTTGAAATGAAAAATAATAACAATAATGATAACGAGTATAAATTTAAGTATAAGACCACGAAGAAAAAAGAAGAAGCTTGTGGCGCACTAAACGAAAGTAAATAAGTTGAACCTTTATTTTTTCGATTTCTTTATGCCTGCTGCCCAACGCTTTTGTGCTGATGCTGCGCCGAGTGAAGTCTACGATTTGCCCGCCCGCTACAGTTTCATCAGCGTTGAAATTGCTTTCGCAAACGAGTCTGGTGCACAGTAATCAATGAAGTGGACGCTACATTGCATGGACTGGCAGATAGCTGACAGCATACAAGCGCTTTTGCTGGCCTGTCATCGCTACAACGTTGGCATGTACTATGCTTTTCAACCGCTTCTTCTCATTTTCTTATTAAATTTCTATAATCCCTTTCACTATACTCGTAGTATTACGGCGCAATTTTTGAGTAAACGAAAGTGAAGCATGAAACCATAAGCACAGTAAAATGCACGCGCGCAAGGGAAGAAAAAATTGAAATTTTAAATAGGAAATATCAAGGAAAAATGAAGGATAATGCTTGATGAAAATAATATGTAAAAAATAAAGTGACCGCCCGACGTTGTTGAAGTTCAGCAGAGCATGCGAATTGGGGCCAACATTTGCCTGCTGTATCGCTCTAAGATAAAAGTACTTAAAATAAATCGCCAAATGACCAACGGGTGGTTGTGGTGCGGCTGAGTGAGGCGTATAAGAAAGACAAATTGCGGTTGTGCTGTGGTAGGCTGCTTGGTGGCTTGCTTGATGGCTCGCAACGTTCTTTCAGCGACAAGTGGCAGTGTATTTAGTAAATTAAGCAGCGCTTTGTCAGTCAACCGTTGACGCTTCACTTTTCTACACCCGAAGGATTTTTAATGAGGCGCTCATTTTTAAT
Organism: Bactrocera correcta; assembly: GCA_027475135.1. Lineage (NCBI taxonomy): Eukaryota > Metazoa > Arthropoda > Insecta > Diptera > Tephritidae > Bactrocera > Bactrocera correcta. The sequence goes on from CM050323.1 coordinate 103,359,211, forward strand.
CATTTTTAATCTCATTGATGTTTAAATTAAAACATACAAGGAATTCCCTAAATTACTTAGAAAATTTAAATTGAAAAGAAAAAAATTGTCGTTGGTAGACAAAAATTTGAACAAAAATATGTACTTCACTTCAGTTGCCCTTAAGCCCGAATAACTTTCAAAAATGAAAAAAATTTCATCCAGCACCTTCATTTTATACGACAGCTATATGCTATATTGAACTGATCTCTTCGGAACTTGCACAATTCCTTTGGATAATAATTTGTGCCAAATTTCGTGCAGATAACTCGACAATTAAAAAAGTTTGGCATACGGGGACTTGTTTTGGATCGTTCCATTTGTATGGCGGCTATATGATATATGCAAGATATCTCCATGAAATTTGTGGTGTAACATTTTCCAAAGAAAGGTTACAACTTCCGAGGAAATTATTCAGATCGGACAACTATAGCATACAGCTGCCATACAAACTGGCCAATCAAACTCAAGTCCTTGTATGGAAAACTCTTTTATTTGACGAGATATCTTCACGAAATTTGGCATAGATTATTGCCTAAGACAGCGCTAGAATCTGCGAACACATTAGTCAGATCAGAGCACTATAGTATCTAGCTGCTTTACAAAATCACTGATTAAAATCAAGATTAGTCAAGCTAAAGACATTTTTATGCCCTTTCACGGTAGAAGAAATGGATCAGTGAAGGGTACTAAAAAGAAGGAAAATGGATCTGTGAAGTGTAAAATATATTTTTTGGCGCATACATGTATTATATATTTATAATAGTGTTTGATTCACATCAATTTCTTTAGGCTTAAACAAAACCATATGACTATCCTTGCAGGCGTGGTGCGTAATTTTCGTGTAAATTCACATTTAATTGAAACTCTGACAATATCAGGGTAGCAAAGCACCCGCATTCAAAGCACGCTTGCCTGCCTTCCGCCTAGCATGTAGTTATCTGAACGCAACCAATGCGAGTAGGGGTTAATTTAGAAGCCATATTATTAACAAAATGGAGCCAACAAACCAGCCTCCACAAGTTTATATGTGTGCATGTGTGTCTCACTTATCAGCTGCAATAATCGAGCTTGCACACGCTGTAACCGATTTTGCCTTTCTTCTCTTGATTGCTCAGTTGCTGTCAGCAGCAGCAGCCAACAACGCTCACCACACACAAAAACCACCCCACCATGCACAAAATCCTCTCACCACATGCAGAATACCCCCCACCACTCTTAGTGACGCACCAAAATCGATTGTGCTTACATAAAATGTTGCTGACAACAACAAATGCGTTGCAATATGGTAGGCAGTTACATTTTATCGGTTGCATGGAAGTAGTCCTTTGTAAGGCTGTACCGTTACAACTTCCGTCGCAATCATCTATCAATCTGACATAATGTCTGTTGTTGACTGCATGTCAATAGCAACAGAAAAAACAACAACAATAAAATACGCACAGCATACAGACTAGCCCAGCGCTTGCAACAAGCACAACGTTTTGCATTCTTCTCTATCCTTTGCGACTGTTGACAGCCCGCCTGTCAATACACAAACTACAATCACAGCTAAAGCGTTACTAAATTACATTTATAATTGTATATTTACCTTTACTGTTGCCATTGCAAGCGTTTCATCAGCTTGTGTGTGTTGGCTCAAGCACCTGCTTTGTTGTATTATTGTATGTGTGTTACGCTGTTCACTACCAGCCGGCTGTCGATTCAGCGATTTTGCAATATATTCCAATTTATTTGCAACTTTTAGTCGTTTAAGTTAAAACTGACATTTATTTGATGGGAGCGTTGGGAAATATGACTTGCATGAACAGTCACAAGCATTTAATTAGCTGTGATTGAGTCGATACACATTTTAAAAGAACATTTCTTTAGTGTTAGTGTTGGCTGTGTGGATATATCTGTTAATAAAAGCACGAGCACACTTTATGTAGAGTTTACAGGCTACTATAAGGTAATAAGCAATATTCAATTCAAGGAAATCAAAAATTCAACTTATTGATTTTCATATTTACATATAACGAACTTTAATGAACCAAACGATTACTATTTTTGTCGACAACTTTTTGCATTTTTCCACTAGAGACATTATCCCATCAGTGTAAAACTTTTCTGGTTTCTCCGCGACAAACTGCGACAAGTAATTTTCACAGGCTTTTCTTGAAGCCAACTTTACTCTATTAAAGGAGTTCTGCATTGACGGAAACAAATGGTAGTCCGATGATGCGAGGTCAGCGCTATATTTAGGAAGCATCACAACTTCCCAGCCAAGCTCTCCCAGGTTTTGCCGAGCCATCATATATGTATATGTATGCTCTAGCGTTGTCTTGATGGAAGACGAAGCCATTTCTTTTGATCAGTTCTGGCCTTTTTTTTCGATTGCTTGCTTCAAACTCATCAGTTGTTGACAGTAAAATTTGGAATCAATCGTTTGACCAGGCTGGAGCAGGTCATAGTGGATGATTCCTTTCCAGTCCCACCAAACGTTTCGAGCCATCAAGCCTAGCTTTGCGACCATTTGTTGAGCTTGACCGAGCGTGGACCATGATCTTTTTCGCACATTATTATCGTTTTCGATCCACTTTTCGTATCCGGTTACCATTCACTTCAGAAATGGTTAGATTTCATTTTCATTTCAGCAAAAAATCGCAGATGTTAATTCGGTTTATTAAATTTTTCGCAGACAATTCATGAGGTGCCCGAAGTTTGCGGAACAAGAAAAAAATCACACGGAGCCAAACTTATAAATACGGTGGTACATCAAAGGTATTCATTGCGTTTTTGGCTTTAAATTCGGTCGCAATCGTGGCTCGATGGTGCATTATCATCGTGTAAAATCCATGAATTGTTTTTGCACACTTCCGACTATTTTCGACGGATGTTCTCACGCAAACGCCTCAATACGCACAAATAATACTTCTAACCGACCGTCTGTCCCTCCTCCCTGTATTTTTGAGCGGCTTGGCGTGTTTTTTTTTTGTCTTTTTTTTTTGTTTCTTCTCGTTTTTTCCAAGCATTGCGCTTATAGTTGACTTGTTTGAATGTTAAATTCATAAATCTTATCGGCATTATAATGCTCTGCATGTATGTGTGATCGCAATTCACACGATTAAGCATGCACACGAGTCCACCAAGAACGACTTTCTTACCCAAACTATCGACCAAAATCAGTCGAACGGACTCGCGAAAAATTGTAAGCTCTCTTTCCATCTCTCTAATACTTCCCTGACGATTTTCTAGCACCATATCTCACTTTTTCAATATTTTCATCAGTTGAAGGGGTCGCCCAGAACGGGGCATGTCTTCAACGATCTACATATACCACATAAGCTATAACTTCTAACCACTATCACCAATAAAATCAGCTCCAAGTCATTAACTCTTTCACCACTAAAATCACTTTAGTTAACGCACTTTAAGCATTTCTTTACATTCTCATTGAATCACAAGCGAAACTCAGCACTTAACTGCAATGAAACGCCACAATATCAATTCGCTCACACAACAAAGCATTTCCATTTCAACATCAACGCTTTCAGCTACATTTTCTGCTTACTTTAGAGATATTTTATTGTATTGCTTTTTCGAAATTTGTCCATTCCGCCTTCCACCCACTCGCTGTGTCATATTTTATTTACATTTTTGCTTTGGAAGATTTCTACAATTTCACTTGATTCAATTTTCAAGCGTTTAGCGAGCGAATATGTATGTGTGTGTATGAAAGTTGTGTTAGCAATGTGCTGTTACAGCTGTGTGCATGTAAATATCCAATCCATTACAATTTATAGCAACACAATGTGACTTTTCCGATGCATTGTAGCAAATTCAATCGCAACGCAACAGAATGCATTTTGGCATTGATTTGATTTGCACAGAGCAAAAAGTGCGCACTTCACACACACACACACGCAGACAACGCACTCAAACAGTTTTCAATGTCTGTTGCTTTGAGCGTCAAACTAAACGCTATTTTGCTTAAGCTTTTCCTTCTCTTTTCCGAGGTTTTTGGCAACTGCAGCGGTTAGCGTGGAGGTTAAGCGCCTTGTGTACGCGCTCATGCAACTCTAACGGTGTATAAGCACATTTATGTATTTGCGAGCATATGTGTGTAAGCTTGTGTGCGCGTTGTTATTTTAAGTGCTGCAGCAGTTGCGTTGTTGCTGCACTTTGGTATTTTCGCTGACAAGCTTTGGCAATCAAACTTTTTATTTGTTGTTGTTGACTTCATTTTACATGTTAGCGATTTAGAAAATATATTTTTATTGTACAACAAATGCAATACTTTTATGTAAAGCGGAATATTTGTTTAGTGGCGCGTGGCATTAAGCGCTGGTCGAATATTTTTTAATCTATTCGGTTGGTGGAGGGCAAAATGGAAAGCATTTCGTTAAGTCGAGAAATGCTTGCTATTAATTTTGGAGCTTTTTTTTAGAGGAAAGTGCTTTATAGAAAGGATTATTGGCAGCTTTATGAAAAGTAAAATTTTTAGAGTTACTTCGGGAAGATATTCATAGATATTTTCAAGAATTTATTGAAAAGCCAGATTTATTGGAAAATTATAAAAAAACATTCTTCGAAATTATTTTATAATTGTTTTGTATGGAAAAATTTTTGGGAAAAAAAACGAAAGAAAAAATTTTCTTGAAATAAAAATCGAAAAAAAAATTCGAAAAAAAGACTAATTTTACATAGTTTTCAGCAATTTTATTGTAAAGACTGGATTTGTAAGAAAGTTATAAAAACAATTCCTTCGACAATTTTTTATAATTATTTGTAAGAAAAAATTAAAAGAAAAAATCGAAAAAAATGTTTATACCCTTTTATGACATAATAATTAAAAAAAAAGCGAGACAAAAAATTTTAAACACAAAAATGTTTCGGAAAACAGTTGTTCGAAAAAACAAAATAATTTTTTCATAATTTTCGATTTTTTAGCTTTAATAGTTGTTTCTGCAATATTATTATATAAAAACTTTCACAACAGTAAATATAATGGACTTCATATTAAAGATTAATTGCTTGAAATGATAAGAGTAAAAAAGAAGAAAAAGCAAGAAAGAATGAGCGACAACGCGATAGAAAGAATCAGGAAGAGAGTGGGATGTGATAGAGAGCGCAATATAAGAGAGGGAGAGAGTGATCGAAAACTCCCAAAAAATTTGTCGGAAGCTAATATTTTATGAGAGAGTGATCGTGGACTTCTACAAAAATTTTCAACAGCTAATATTTTGTTCTATTCCTTCCCTAAGCTTTCGAGGATCAGTTTAACCATTTATCGTTTGTATTAATTAGTGTTTTTTAAACCATGAACAAGATATAAAGGGTTTGTCACAACGTTTTCAAGATCCAGAAAGAAATGCCGGAAACGATTTATAACATATATGTATATATAAATAATCAACGGAACGAGCTGAGTCGATTTAGCTACAACCTCGTTTCCTCCTTTCTGTCATAAAAACGCTAATTAGTACAGCAGTTTTCGAGATATTGTTAGTATAAGCTCATCCATGCATGCTTATATGAAATATTGTATAAAAAACTCATTACCAAATTCAACGCATTTTCATCTACGAGCTGTGTATACTGGGAAATCAGTTTAAAATTTTCCAGTTTGTACACTCCAGGCGTGCCCGGCGTTATGAATGACATGCATGTGGCATGAATTTTTATATACATAAATTGCATGAATATATGGTTGTGTGCATGTTCACACTTGTACTACAAAAGCCACAATAAAATCATTCGAAAGTCTCACACTCAGCGCACATGTATAATTCAACAAGAGATTTATGCATTTTTCATAGACCAAAAGCGTATGAGCGGTATAAATTTTCAATTAAACAGTACATCAGGGCGTATGAGTGACATGGGAAAACAAATAGTTGATATTGGCAAGTGTTGAAAGGCTGAAATATGTATATTGAATGCTGAAAATGATTGCAGTTCAGTGTGTATGTGTATGTATATATATACAGAGGCGTTGAGCGCATAAATGGTGGCATGTTTTGCTTGTTTTATTTATTTTTTCTTATTTTGGTTGGAATTTGTAGGCGTTTGGGAGCTGTAGGCAGGGTCGAATAGGGAAAAATTGGTTTGGAGAATGCTGTAGTCTGTTTGATTTTTTTTAATATGTATCATTGTTGATATATATACAAATTTTCTTGTGTTGATATCTTTTTGGGGCTATATTAAGTGAGAAAAATGTTATTTTAATGACAAAAATGATATAATAATATTGTTATTAAGATCAACCAGTTGGTATTTACAATTTTATTATTTAACTTTTAACATTAAAACATAATTTTTTATATATTTTATTGTTGCTTTTATTATAATTATATGCAGAGTTAAAGGTATTTTGCAGTTCTACGAATAGTTTGTTCAATCAAGCACCTTCATATCAGCCTAGAAACTCTGTTTCAAATTTTTATTGCCGTTATTCATGTATAAACATATGTGTTTACATATGTAGCATAAATGTATAAACATATTGCATATCTATCAAAAACTCCTTTCCAATCATTCACACAGCCTAAATGTTGCTTTACAAACTATTTAAGTGTCTTACTTCCTGCCTCACAAGTCCGTCGATGCGTTAAATTGCGTTTTTATGCCAGCCACAACAGGTTGTACGCACGTCAATAGCTTTGCGGCTTTCTGCATTTTAAAATTAAGTTTCGCAATGAAGCGTAAAACCCTACAAAATCGCTAAAGTAAATGTTGTGTGGCGTGTGCGGTGCAGTCTGAGTAATTTCTACGACACGTGTTGCAGGTAGCAGCAGAGAAGTAAGGGAAGAACTAAAGGAGGTCATTGCATTTTTATGCGAAATAAAAGCACTTAAAGTTTATGATGATTTTATGTATTTTCAAGCAATTTGTGACAGTCTGATTTACATTTACATGGCCTCAATGTCAATTACAATGGGTGAAGTAAAGATTAAATCAAAGAGAACATAAAATTTACATCAACTTGTTCTGTTTTTTGATAAATTTTGAATTTCAAAAGTACAAATGGGCGTTACTTGTAAGTGAAATAATAATATAATGCAATTTTTTTGTTGTGAAAATAGTATGAGTTAGCATATTCACTTCAAGTCAAGAAAAAAATCGATTTTTCAAGAATTTTTGGAGAGGCCTTTTATTTGAAAGATACATTTTATTTGAAAAAACGCTTACTTAAGCCTCATCGAAGCTACTTATAATACACTTCACAAGTGTTTCTTATAGCTTAAAAGGGTATAAAAAGATATTTATTTCGATTTTGATCGGCTAATTTTGATGGCGGCTATAAGGTGGTAGTGGTGCGATCTGAAAATTATATTTGTACATCGTAGCAATTCATTGGATAATAATCTCTGCGAGATTTCTTGCAAATAGCTTGATAAATAAAAGCGTTTTCATACAAAGCATTTCGTTTGAAGGATCAGTTGTAAGACAACTATATGTTACAATGGTCCGATTTCTTTGAAGATTGAAGCAATCAGATTTATATATACTCTCTGTCGGATTTCTTGAAGATATCTTGTCAAATGAAAAAGTCTGTCATACAAGCACTTGTTTCTGAACACTCAATTTGTGCGGCAAAGATAGTTTTGACTCGATTTGAAAAATTTCTTCAGAAGTCATAGGGTTATTTTAAAGAGTGAGCCATGCCAAATTTCGTGAAAATGTCTCGTCAAATGACAAAGCTTTCTATACAAAGACTTCATTCGGATCGTTCTGTTTGTATGGCAGCTACAAGCTATAGTCATCCGAACTGAACAATTTCTTCACAGATTAAATTAAGGTCTTCGATAAAATACCGTGCCAAATTTCGTGAGAATATTTCATCAAATAAAAAAGTTCTCCATACAAAAACTTGATGCCAATCGTTCAGTTGGTATGTCAGCTATATGTTATAGTGATACGAAATGCATAATTTCATAAGAGATGATAAGAATTATCACAATTATCGTACACAATAACCCAATTTCAAGTTAATTTTCATCTATTTAAATTACTACCCTTTAAGCGCTTAGTAAGAAGTGACGTACGTCATGGCGTATGAGCAACATTTGTAATCCAATACAAGGCTTTTAGCAAACAATTGAAATGAATATGAAATATATTTTGAATGACTTTCATAACTTGTGAATGGTTTACAAAAAAAGAAATAAATAGAATATACTAATATATTGAAATTGAAAAATATGCCATTAAGGCAAAAGTGGTATAAATTTCTGTCAAATATCACTTGTGTTGAGTGATATCAAAAATCAAAATAACACATTATGTATAAATGCTGACACTCTCCCTTGACATTTATCAATATAAAAGCGTATTTATTTACACATGTCTAACTTGCATAAATGAATTAAAAAAGCACTAACTAAATAATAAGTAAACTTTTGCCTGCATGCCGTGATTAATGTGCGCCGCTGCATGCCGGCAAAAGCCTTCCACACAAGGGCACATACACACGTATATATGTTGTCACACTCGCCGCAAGCTTGTACACAAATAAAAACGTGATACCTTGCGCACGCCGCGCGTGTGGCACGTGCTTCACTCCACATTTATACGCTATATCATTTATAATGTGCTAATAGCCGTCTATTTGTATGTGCGTTTGTTGTGCCGTTGTAATAGGAGTTGTATAGGAAAATTACTAAATAAAAGGCGAAAAAGTGGAAATGTGCAAAACATGCATAAATTCAGTTGAACGGCGGCAAAAGCAAGTTCTAAGTGTAGAGGCGTGTCCGCGCATGTTAGTGTGTGTGCGCTCTGTATTTATTTGCAAAGTCGTCGCGCTGGCACTTAGTGCGCTTAGGAAAGGAAGTACTTACTTGCTATTAGCCAGTTGGCGCTAATGTGACACAACAAAAAGGCTTTTAGTGGCAATTTGTATGGAATTACGAAAAGTTGCAAAGTGTTGCGAATTAATGTGTGAAAAGCAAGATGACAGTTTTCGGGTGCGCGAAATGTTGCAGCGAAATTGGAAAATTGTTGGCAATTTTTTTTTATAAATAAACATGAATTTTGTACAATTTGTTATAGTGGGAATGTGTGGTGGTTATGGAAACTCACGTCTGTTGAAAATGATCTTTACTGTTGAAAAGTGTTTTAAGATATTTTTTTGGAAAATTTTATGTATATATAAATTTTTATTCAAGAAATATTTATGGAAAAATTAATATATATTTATTTTTTTGAATTAAAAAAAAAATTTACTTGGAAAAACTTTTTAATATTTTTGTGGCTTAACAGACATATTTATTTGGATAAAATTTTTATTTGGTTTTTGTATTTTTTAAATACATTTATTTTTGTAGTTTTTTTTTTTTTGATATGTTATTTTATTTATTTATTTTTTTGGAAAATTTTTTATTTGGTATGTGTTATGTTATTTGGTATCAGTAGATACATTTCATTTAAATTTTTTCATTATTACTTTTGTTTGTTAATATTTAAATATTTTTATTTTGACATTTTTTTATTAAAAAATAAATGTTTTGGATTTTTTTTTTTTGCATTATATATATATTAATACATATAATTTTTTAATATACATATTTTTTGATAAATATACTTATTTAGGACTTTTTTAAAAATTTATTTGTATTTAAAAAATATATTTAATTAGAATTGTTTTTACGTTTTTTAATTTATTTGATATTTTTTTCAAGGAATGCCTACAATTTCTTTATACTTTTTATGCATTAAAAAATATTTATTTAATTTTTTTTTTGATAGAATTTTTATTTTGAATTTTTTTATATTAAAATTTATTTCAGAAAATTTTGCATATTTTTTATATTAATTTATAATATTTTTTAATAATTGTTATATTATTTATTTCAAAATTTTTCTTATATTTTTTGATAAATAAGTTTTCATATGAAAAATGTTGAGATTGTTTCTTTTATTAATAAATATATTCTATTTGGGATTTTTTTGTATTTTTATTTCTGTTCTTTTAATTTTTTTAGGAATTAATAAATATTTTTAATTAGAAAATTTTGGATTATTTTTTATTAACATTTTTTTTATTTAAAATTTTTTTTTTATTAATAGTTATAATTACTTGGAAATTTGTATATATATTATTTTTTTTATTGATAGATATTTTATAAAAAATATTATATATAATTTTTTATATGCTATATACATTATACTTATATTTAGTTAAAATTTTTTATATATCTTTTCATTATTAATTTCTTTTGTTTTTTTATATATGTATATTTATGCATTAAGACATATATTTATTTCAAACTATTTATTTTTATTTTTGTTTTTTTATTATTATTTCTAAATTTATATACATACATGTGTATTATTTTTTTTGTATTAACAGGTATATTTATATATACTCAAACATTTATCAATATTTTAACTATTTTACATAGTGCTCTCTAAGTATAAACCAGGTAATATAGAATATTTACACATTCCTTAATAATAATTTCTGCAACAAAAAGTTCACGACTAAATTGGTCCGGTGCTACTAAAATGTATTAACTTCATTCAAGCCGCAGCCTTTTACACACCATTAAACAAAATATTAAAGCCCACCCACTGACACACCACTATGAAAACTTGCTTACAAACGCATACTTCAATAAAATTATGCACCTTGCCATTAAAGTCCAGTCATGCCCGCGAAATTCAACTCTTAGGTAACTTTATATCGCCCTTAATCGCATTCGTTAGCATTACATTAAATAATTCAACTCCATTGCCGTTTTAATGGTTGCAACATAGTTGCCTTACTGCGCACACTGTCGCTGCCACCAACCTTATCACCGCACAACCATATCATTATCCGTCGTCTCCTTCATTTGCTGCCGCAATCCTTCAGCAAAACTTCGCGAATAGTCGCGTTTGATAAAATGTTGAAGCATCTCATGAGTGCACTTCTGCAGTTAAAATATCTAAGTAGCTAAAATATGTGCAACCACTTCCGGCAATTTCAACTTGAAGCGGCTAGACGCCAGCGCCAGTGCAAATATGCGAACGCAAACAGAAAATCCTCAATTCCTATATTTATATATATACTAGAAATCATTGTATAGGTATGTATGTCAGTGCTTGAGCTCATTGCTCACCATTTCCACAGAGCTGTGTCAGCTAAAACGTGAATTGAGCTTCAGCGCTCGACAACAACAAATGCGGCATAGAGTTAGCTTAAGTTGTAAACGAGTCAGTTCGAATTCTTGCTCTTGGATGCATTGCTGCCGCTTTCCCAGCGGAAATGAGTTGAGTCGAGTACACACTTGATAAAATGGCCACGTAGAAAACGTTTCGTTTAGAAGTCAATGAATGACGAGCAACTCAAGTGCTTGTTTATTTCGCTTATTTCTGCTCAACTCTCTTTTTGGTGGAGAATATGGCTCGCTTGCATATTCCAACTGCTACTTTGCTATCTTAAAGAGTTTTTTTAATTTAAGTGCTGTAGTTGAAAGCATAACAATGGACGGCAAAGTATGGCAAAGTAGGGTTAACCACCACTCCTTTGTGCAACACTAAAACTGTCAGTGAGTGACTTCTTAAAGTGTTCAATCAATCTTCGTTATTGTTGTTAATGGCTGATAATGCATAAAGTATTCAAATGAGAATGAAAAGAAGAAGTGTGGAACACAAAGCATTAAAGTGTTAAGCATATGGAAGTTTAAGTAGTAATAACAGTATGGTAACGCTTGTCATATGTATCTGTGGATAGTCCTGTCTGCTGCCAAAAATTTTGAGCTGTATTGATATTTTCAGGGTAATTTTCGTTTAAAGGATGTATTTTCTTGAACGATAATGGTAAATTTTGTTTAATAGTAAATTTGGTAGGATACACCTAGTAAAGTTATACCACTGATATCGCGGCAGACACATATGAGCAACTGCTGATCCATATTCATATAGCTGTCATACAAACTGAACGATTGGTGTCAAGTGATTGTATGGAGAACTTTTTCATTTGTCAAGATATGTTCTCCAAATTTGGTATGGTTTAATATCTGAAGCAAAGTGCAATCTCCAAAGAAATAGTTAAGATCGGACCCCTTTAGAGTATAGCTTCCACATAAATGACTTGAAAACTCAGGTTCTTGTATGAAAAACTCTTTTATTTGTCAAAGGTATAATTCTGGTATTTGGCATAGGATATTACACGAGGCTTAGCTATAATCTCCAAATAAATTTAATCAGATCAGACAACTATAGCATATAGCTGTCATACAAACGGAACGTTCAAAATCAAATGGTTGTATGAAAAACTTTTATGTGTGATAAGATAACTTTTCGTAATTTGGCACGAATTCCACAAAACAACGCCTCGATATTTGAAAAAAAATTTTCAGATCGGACAACTATAGCATATAGCTGTCATACAAACTGGCGGTTCAAGTTTACGATAAATCTCTTGTATACACTTTAATACCATAAATTTGCGTCGTAAAGGGTACAGCCGAGTTTTTCTTGCTTTATATACATTTTTAGTATTACTTTATTTGTAAACTAAATTATATCGAATAAAAATAAATTGTTCAAACTAATAATTCTTCATTTCCACTAAAGTGATTTGCAAAATGTTTAAATAATTATTGAATAAAATAATAAATAAAGAAATATTAAGATATTTCGTTTGTATGGCAACCCTATTACTGTATAATTTTTAAATAAATCTTCCTAAAGAATTATAGTAAATATTTCATTGCCCTCCCGGCCAATATTTTATTGTCCATATACATATTTTTATACACGTACACACAACTAGCCACAAAAATATAAAGTTTTGTCCCTCCATACCCTTAGCCTATTTCCTTGTTCAGTAAAACATAAATAAAACTAACTTTGTCCTGCCATGACAACATTCAATTTATACGCGAATGTTTTAGTCTCCGAACATTATAACAGCAAAGCAAACTCAACTGCGTCCACACACATTCAGCACACTTCGCGCAACAAATTGTCCTTGAATCGCCCACGCACTTTCGTCATACGCATTTATTTGTCACCAAATAATATTGAGCCTTGGCAAATAAAACATATCAGACATTAATAAATATTAGCACAGTTGATAGATTATGTTTGTACGCTTCAGTGAACTCACAAGCAGCAACACAAAGCGGATGCCGACAGCACAGCCGCAAGAGCACAATTTTTCGCATTTATCAATCATACATAAATATAAATATTTTATTTAGTTTGCACTTAGATATTAGCACAAAATGAAAAGTTTATGCTGCCGACAAGTCAGTCAAATGCTCTGACAATCAGTAAGACAAGCTGTCATACACACAGTCAGTCGCTAAGTCCAGCAGGCTTAAGCTAGTTAAAGCAAAATGCGAAAATATCTATATTGTATGTCTGTGTTAATTTATATGTCTGTGTGTTTCGCGTTGTGCTTCCATTATTGTCACTCATACGCCCTGTTGTCATGGCATGCGTTTGCGTGGTTGGGAAAAATTCTTGGAATTGATGTTACAGCCGCAGGTCAACCGACTATTCAATCAGCCAGAATGCTAACTAAGCAATCAGTGAAGCGAATGAGCCGCTGCGGTCGCACAAATGTGCAGCTGATGTGGCTAGGAAAATCGATCGACAATAATGAGCTGCAATATGTTGGCTTAGATATAGTCATTGTTCCATAGAATTAACAATAAGAGTTACAAAAACAAATAAAAACGTTAATTACGGTTGCACCGAAACTAGAATACCCTTCTTAAATGAAGCTTTTGTTTTGATCGTTCCGTTTGTATGGCAGCTATATGTTATAGTGGCCCGATCGTAATTTTTTTTTTTCAAATATTGTAGTGTTGCCTTTGCTAACAATTCGTGTCGAATTTGCTGAGGATATCTCGTCTAGTAGAAAAGTTTTCCATAAAAATTTTTGCCTTTAATTGTGCTATAGTAGTCCGATCTGAAAATTTTTTTCAAATTTTGTAATGGTGTCTAAGACAACTATTCGTGCAAAATTTCAGTCAGATATCTCATCAACTAAAAAAGTTTCCCATACAAGCACTTGATTTTGATAGTTCAGTTTGTATGGCAGCTATATTTGGTAGTAGTTCGAAATCGGTGGTTTCCACAAATAAGTAACTTCTTGTGGAAAAATATGATGTATGAAAGTTTTCAGAGTGATAGCTCAAAAATTGGGGCTATTTAGAATATGTAGTATACATAGAGACGAACCTGGTTAAATCGACTCAGCTTAATGAAAATGAGAAAGTAACTGTAGACGAGTAATTAGTGAACCTTTGCTTCAATTTGGCAACAATTTTTCCAAAGTACTTTATGTCTACTATAATCTTTTTACAGGAGTGAACAACTTAATTGATCAGTCAAAAGCAATTAACCACCTAATTGAGCATATTCCACACAAACATACCAAAACAAAAGTATACCGTTATCAACACTTATTTTTACACCTCAGTATGTATATATTTCTGCCTAAGCTAATATATACATACGTACTACATAAACACATACATATAAGTATCCTTGTATATACAACCAACAAATAAAACACTCTATTGTTGTGTAGCCAACATTTGGCTTGATTCTCTGCGCTAGTCTGGTTCACCAATAACAGTTAAGTAGGAAATTTATTGTGCTATATTATCGTGATTTGTCACTAATACACACTCAATCCACCTGCTTATTGCAGATATAGTATATGTCTATTATTTGGACAAATTGCGGCCGCTGGTCAACCACAAATGCTTTTTTTGCTTTTGAAGTGAACAAATATTCGCTTTTTCATTTCCATTTCTATTTCAGCTACCGCCGCACATTCATTCATTCTTGGTTGCATATTTAGCTGAGATTTATTTCAATCTATGGCAAATCGTAAAGCGGTTTAATCTTTGTTGATTAAGTTGCTTTATGCTTCGATGACTCGTTAGGCTAATATTTGACCATAATGACGAAAGATTATCTGCTTTGTAATCGTATATAAATATATATATAAATATATGTATACAAATAATTTGTCACAGGCGAATGATTGTCAGAACTTTTCACCTTATTGCTTTTCGTCAAATGGTGTCAACTAAGCCAGTTTGAATCCGTCTCAGATTAACTAACATATTTTTTGAGCGACTTGTGTAGTTCAGTATTTTCAAACATATTTTCACTAAACATTTATTTTAAGGGGGGATAAATATACTCTCGCACGTCAGAAAATAACGCAATTTTTTATTTTTGAATTTACAGAATTTAATTTAGTATAATAATCGGTTATTAATTTTTTCGTGCCTCTGGAATCCTTGCAAACTTTCATTTCATTCCTAAATATATGGCTTACTAGGTCCTCGAGCCTAACTATTACTTCCCCGCTCAGATACCTTCGAAGAATTCGAAGAAGGCATAAGACGGAAGGACTCGCTGGAGCAGAGAGACGGTAAGCCTTTTTACGAATGGTTCAAAGCTTGCAGGAGGGTTGGTGGAGTAGTATGCTGCAGGGAATTTGCTGTCGGCTTCAGTTTTAGGCTTTCTGACCTCTGCAGCATCTTCCATGCGGATTTGACTGCCATAAAGGCAGCAACCGTTTTACTGACCCGGAGCGCAGCCCCCGAAAGGTTGGAGACTATCTGTTTCGATGGTAGGACAATTATATTATTCTTAAGTTCGCTGACCGTGCACTCAAGATATGTGGAGAGGTCTAGCGAACTCTTCAAGGTCCAATGGTTCTCACTGGATGCCGACCTATAAGGATTCATGCGCAAAGAACTGTATATAACGGACTAAGAGTGAACTCTCACTCTTTGAGGATCATTCATCTAATCTAACCTATTTTTAATGATGATCTCCAGAAGAAGAACCTTCTCTGGTGGTGAGAGTCGCACAGTTTTCTTTCAAATTTGTTGAGTAGTGTAGAAGTGGGAGAAAAAATGGATGAATTTTTAAGATTTCAAACGGTTTATCTCAATTTACAGCAAAACTACCGGACCTGTAGAATGTTTCCACAATTTTTAATTTTTTTTAATAAAGTTATTCTTTTAATTAATTAAAATTAAATAGAAAATTCATAACTATAAAAGAAAATAATTAAAAAATAAATTAATTATAAAAAAATTATAATTAAAAAAATTAATAAAAAAAAATAATAAATTTTTACTTTTTTATTTGTATTTATAGTTTTTTTTGAATTAATTTATTTTTTTCTTAATAAAATTTTTTTATTTATTTTTTATTTAATTTAAAATTTTTTAATAATTTTTAATTTTTAAAATTTATGTGAAAAATGCAAATATTTAACCAATTATTTCGATTTTTTTCTTAACTTTTAAATTATACATATATGGTAACATCGCAATTAATTAAAACAATGGCATTTTGTGCTGCGAAGCACTTGAGTGAAGTTTGGCGTTGGCGAAAAGTGAAGGCACCGCAAAAAACTAACGAATATTGTCAGCACAGCAATTAATTTTGGCACATCTCTCTTGTGATTTTTTTCTTTTACAGCAACGAAATAAAATAACAACAAAGCACACACACGCTTGAAAATTGAGAAATTAAAGCACTTTACTAAAACAGACACTGGCAGAAAATAAGTGTAAAACTACAAAAAAAAAATAAATAAATATAAAATAATTTTAAGCGTTTTTTACACAAAAATCCTAACAAAACAAGGAGATTCGTTTAAATAAAAAACAACAAAAATTAAATCAAACAAACTAAGCAATTGAAAGAAAGTGTTAAAACACAACAAACAACATAACTAATTTACAACAACAAAAATCCTAAAAATAAAAATAAAAAACACGACATTTATAAAAAACGTTTAAAACTGTAAATAAAAATCGCACACACCAGCAACATGTCAACGGGGAACGATATAGTCAGCGCTGAGGCGGCACCAGCCAGCGCGTTGCCAATGTCGCAAATGCCCGCTGCACCGACGCCAGCAAACGATCAGGTAGGTACGCCTTGGCAGTCCACTGCCAGTGGCGAAATGCCAACGAACAGCAATATCGTAATAATTGCGCTGTCAAATTGTCACCAATACATACACATACACATTAAGTTTACATATTAAAGTCGGCAGACGAAAAGTACAATGCTTACATGCACTATCCAATTACATTACCGCTTTTCTGTTATTTACATAAGTATTAAGTCTTTTATGTTAACCTCTGCACTTAATTGCTGTTTGGCATACTTTTAGGCGTTTATGCACACATTTTTGCGCTTTTTGAGTCTGTATTGAGTTCTTGTTTTTGAATATTTTTGGCATGTCTATAACTATTACTGAGCTCATTTTTGAACTTAAGTTTTTGACTTTTATACGCTTTTTTAAAGTATATAGTGGTTAGTTATCAGTTAAATATTAGTTAAGTATCAATTATATATCCGTTAAATATTAGTTAAATGTCAGTTGTCATTTTAAGTAAAATTTAATAACCTATACAATTGCATGACCATATAAAATGGGCTACAACTTCGAAAATAATTTGAATTTAGAAAAATACTTTTAGCGGGATATTTTTTTAATATATAAACTATAGAACTATGAAAGGAACAAAATTTCGATTTTTTTTTTTTTCAAATTTCTATACTAGAATACCGTCCTAAGAGGGTTTGCCATTGTCATAAACTACTAAAACGGCTATAACTTCGGAAATAAATTGATATTTTGAAAAAAACTTTTAGAGGGATATTTTTTAATATCTTAACTATCCAACTACGAAAACAGCAAAATTTCGATTTTATCAAATTTCTGGACTAGAAAACCGACTTCAGATGTGCTATGCTCTTACCATTGTCCTGAATTGTGGCGCAATTTCGGTTTTTGGAAAAATCTTGCCAGTAATCTATAATAGTCTTCTGACTGTGATTTTGTGTGGTGTTTTATGCTTGAGAACTGACGATTTAATGCTACGGTTTCAAGGGTTGTTCATAAAAACGAGGTTGTTCACAATGGCGAGCTTATAAAATCTGGTTCCATATATATTTTTTTCGTTATTATGGGCTCAATCGTTTTATATCGCCTTTTCTTGATTCAATATTTTCGCACAAAAGTGTCCTCTTCTTCTTCTTTACTGGCGTAGACACCGCTTACGCGATTATAGCCGAGTCAACAACAGCGCGCCAGTCGTTTCTTCTCTTCGCTACGTGGCGCCAATTGGATATTCCAAGCGAGGCCAGGTCCTTCTCTACTTGGTCCTTCCAACGGAGTGGAGGTCTTCCTCTTCCTCTGCTTCCCGCGGCGGGTACTGCGTCGAATACTTTCAGAGCTGGAGTGTTTTCATCCATCCGGACAACATGACCTAGCCAGCGTAGCCGCTGTCTTTTAATTCGCTGAACTATGTCAATGTCGTCGTATATCTCGTACAGCTCATCGTTCCATCGAATGCGATATTCGCCGTGGCCAACGCGCAAAGGACCATAAATCTTTCGCAGAACCTTTCTCTCGAAAACTCGCAACGTCAACTCATCGGTTGTTGTCATCGTCCAAGCCTCTGCACCATATAGGAGGACGGGAATTATGAGAGACTTATAGAGTTTGGTTTTTGTTTGTCGAGAGAGGACTTTGCTTCTCAATTGCCTACTTAGTCCGAAGTAGCACCTGTTGGCAAGAGTTATCCTGCGTTGGATTTCTAGGCTGACATTGTTGGTGGTGTTTACGCTGGTTCCAAGATAGACGAAATTATCTACAACTTCAAAGTTATGACTGTCAACAGTGACGTGAGTGCCAAGTCGCGAGTGCGACGACTGTTTGTTTGATGACAGGAGATATTTCGTCTTGCCCTCGTTCACTGCCAGACCCATTTCTTTTGCTTCCTTGTCCAGTCTGGAGAAAGCAGAACTTACGGCGCGGGTGTTGAGGCCGATGATATCAATATCATCGGCATACGCCAGCAGTTGTACACTCTTATAAAAGATAGTACCCTCTCTGTTAAGTTCTGCAGCTCGAACTATTTTCTCCAGAAGCAGGTTGAAAAAGTCGCACGATAGGGAATCGCCTTGTCTGAAACCTCGTTTGGTATCGAACGGCTCGGAGAGGTCCTTCCCGATTCTGACGGAGCTTTTTGTGTTGCTCAACGTCAGTTTACACAGCCGTATTAGTTTTGCGGGGATACCAAATTCAGACATCGCGGCATAAAGGCAGCTCCTTTTCGTGCTGTCGAAAGCAGCTTTGAAATCGACGAAGAGGTGGTGTGTGTCGATTCTCCTTTCACGGGTCTTTTCCAAGATTTGGCGCATCGTGAATATCTGGTCGGTTGTTGATTTACCAGGTCTAAAGCCACACTGATAAGGTCCAATCAGTTTGTTGACGGTGGGCTTTAATCTTTCACACAATACGCTCGACAGAACCTTATATGCGATATTGAGGAGGCTAATCCCACGGTAGTTGGCGCAGATTGTGGGGTCTCCTTTTTTGTGGATTGGGCATAGCACACTTAAATTCCAATCGTTGGGCATACTTTCGTCCGACCATATTTTGCAAAGAAGCTGATGCATGCACCTTATCAGCTCTTCGCCGCCGTGTTTGAATAGCTCGGCCGGCAATCCATCGGCCCCTGCCGCTTTGTTGTTTTTCAGGCGGGCAATTGCTATTCGAACTTCTTCATGGTCGGGCAATGGAACGTCTGCTCCATCGTCATCGATTGGGGTATCGGGTTCGCTTTCTCCTGGTGTTGTGCGTTCACTGCCATTCAGCAGGCTGGAGAAGTGTTCCCTCCATAATTTAAGTATGCTCTGGGCATCGGTAACTAGATCACCTTTGCGGGTTCTACAAGAGTATGCTCCGGTCTTGAAACCTTCTGTAAGCCGCCGCATCTTTTCGTAGAATTTTCGAGCATTACCCCTGTCGGCCAGCTTATCAAGCTCTTCGTACTCACGCATTTCGGCCTCTTTCTTTTTCTGTCTACAAATGCGTCTCGCTTCCCTCTTCAACTCTCGGTATCTATCCCATCCCGCACGTGTTGTGGTCGATCGTAACGTTGCGAGGTAGGCAGCCTGTTTTCTCTCCGCTGCGACACGGCACTCCTCGTCGTACCAGCTGTTCTTTTGCACTTTCCGAAAACCAATGGTTTCGGTTGCAGCTGTACGTAAGGAGTTTGAAATGCCGTCCCACAGTTCCCTTATACCGAGTTGTTGACGAGTGCTCTCAGAGAGCAGGAGTGCAAGCCGAGTAGAAAAACGTTCGGCTGTCTGTTGTGATTGCAGCTTCTCGACGTCGAACCTTCCTTGTGTTTGTTGGCGTGCGTTTTTTGCTGCACAGAGGCGGGTGCGTATTTTGGCTGCAACAATATAGTGGTCCGAGTCGATGTTAGGACCTCGGAGCGCACGCACATCTAAAACACTGGAGACGTGTCTTCCGTCTATCACAACATGATCGATCTGGTTGGTGGTTTTTCGATCTGGAGACAGCCAGGTAGCTTGATGTATCTTCTTATGCTGGAATCTAGTGCTACAGATAACCATATTTCGGGCCCCGGCGAAGTCGATCAGCCTCAGCCCATTTGGGGATGTTTCCGCGTGGAGGCTGAATTTACCGACCGTAGTGCCAAAGATACCTTCTTTGCCCACCCTGGCATTGAAGTCGCCAAGCACGATTTTGACATCGTGGCGGGGGCATCTCTCATAAGTGCGCTCCAAGCACTCATAAAAGGCATCTTTGGTCACATCGTCCTTCTCTTCCGTCGGGGCGTGGGCGCAAATCAGCGATATGTTGAAGAACCTCGCTTTGATGCGGATTGTGGCTAGACGTTCATTCTCCGGAGTGAATGATAGTACTCGGCGACGGAGTCTCTCTCCCACCACGAATCCAACACCAAACTTGCGCTCCTTTATATGGCCACTGTAGTAAATGTCACAAGGACCTACTCGTCTCTGTCCTTGTCCCGTCCATCGCATTTCTTGGACGGCGGTGATGTCAGCCTTTATCTTTACGAGGACATCTACCAGCTGGGCAGCGGCACCCTCCCAATTAAGGGACCGGACATTCCAGGTGCATGCCCTCAAATCATAGTCCTTATTTCGTTTGCCATGGTCGTCATCAAAAGGGGGGTCACTCATCCGAGGCTTGTTGGTGTCTTTCATTGGGGGTGTTTTTTTACGTGGCGGGTCCCAAACCCAGCGCACAACCCTATGCAGGGGTGTTTCGCCTTCTCACTTTAGCTCGCCTTCAAACGGATGTTCTTAGGCTACCCAGAGGATACTTGGTCAAAGACCGGAAGTCGTGAGCTGCTTGAGTCATATGTAAAAGAATCGTTTCTGGCCACTCCCAAGTGAATGGCGATCAGAGAACTTTCCTCACTTGCGTGAACTTCTACACATGACTCCATCCAGTCCAGGGTACTTTTATTACGTTTACTATATTTGCTTATTTTCCGTCTATAGTCTATATTTTGAGTAGCGAATGGTTTGGCAACATAACTTGCAAGTCAAATATCAATATCATACTGAGCCGATCCATAACCAATAATGCAATCCTCATATTTATCTCCAGCTTGCACTACCATTTCTAAGTTGATGAATACCGTGAGTCTGACTTTATCATTATTAATAACAAAGAGTTGTAAAGATACTGTACAGTACAGTATTTTACTCCCACTAATAAGAAAAACTAATCGGATTTCAGTTACAACTTCATAGCCATTGCGCTTACTGAACCATTTATCACAAATTGCATTATTGGAGTACTAATACCTCCATAAGCAACCACAATTGCCTGCTTAATATTTTATTTGTCAGATTTGCGTACTTATTGCTTTCCTGTTTCGATTTGCTGCCGTTGGCAACAAAACCCAAATACATACATAAACAAGATATAACGTTAATTTTAGTTGCACCGAAGTTGTTATACCCTACACAAACATTGAATGTCAGATTTTGTGCAGATATCTCGTCAAATAAAAAAAATGTGCGTATAAGGATTTGATTTAAAATGGTCGAATTGTATGACAGCTATAACCAATAGTGGTCCGATCTGAACCATTTCTCCGAAGGTGGTTACGATGCTTTGTATAATTATTTGTGTCTAATTTTGTGAAAATAGCTTGTCATATGAAAAAGTGTTCCATATAAGGACTTTAGTTTCATCGTTCAGTTTGTATGGCAGCTATATTCTATAGCTGTCCAATCTAAGCAATTTCTTCCGAGATTATAGCGATGCTTCTGATAATACTATGCGCCAACTTTCGTCAATATATCTTGTCAAACAAAAAACTTTTCATACAAAGACTTGATTTTGATAATTCAGTCATGTCTATTAAATGTCTAATTCAGCTCGCTTCGTCAGGCTTATCATTTATAAAAACGTTCTATAGAGTCTCAGACTTATCTTTTTTATTTTTGGTGTTGTAAAACTCTTAGCAAACTTAATAGGGGTGTAGGGTATAAAATAAACTAGTAGTTAGCTGCGCTTTGTTGATATTGTTGTAGCTTTAATTTGTTCATTGTGGCTGGGAGTAATTGGCAGTAGACGTCAAGTTAAGCCGCCATTAATTTCAAAGCAAATGAGCGCAAGGAAATTACAAAATGCAACCAAGTAAAAAAAGTGGATAAAGCAAGAAAGAAGGAGAGTCAGAGAACGAAATTGATAATTACAGACTTAGTGAAACAAATTTGCTTGCTTTGCAAAGGTCGAAGTTGTGCAGGCAAAGTGAACGATTTCTTTATTTATTTTACTGTTTAATATATTTTCAATACTTTTTTGCTTTTTTTCTGCGCTTTGCATGCTTGCGTTGCTGTCTTGCTGTGGCTGCTGCTTGTGCAATTGACAAGCCCACAAGCGTCTTTGACAAAATTAAAATATGCACAACGGCACAAACATTTATCGTAGCTGTAAACCGGCTGCTTATATGCAAATGCATACTAATTCTTTGTGTGTGTGTGTGTATGCGTGTGTGCATTACAAGAATGCTTACTATGGCATTATGTAATGTCGGCAACCTTGATTCATACACTCTCGCTCTTGCAACATGGAATGTCGTGTCTCAAAAGGCCAAGCCACAGTAGCGCTACTCAAAGCCTGCATTAGCCTTCAAAAGCAGAGCAAGAATGCCCACACACACATACACATTGACAGCTTTAGGAACACACACATGCAGCTATAAAGCTGCATGTAGAAGACATGATTGTGGCACAAATACATGCTCAATAGAAATCCTTACAAAGCTTTGGTTGAAGGCGAAATGTTGGTCAGACATGTCGTTGCCAACACATTAGTGCTTGTGCCAGCGCACACAAACAAACATAGAGACATGCTTCTTTGCATATGTATATGTGTGTATATATGCTTGCTGCGCTCAAAGTTTTGCTTTTTTGCTTTTTGCTGCCTCTGCTGTCTGTCCGCCTGCATGTCTACCCCGCGCTTCCACTGCCACGGCAACTGCAGCACCAACTCACTAATGATAATCAAATAAAGGATCAAGGAAATTCGGTTGCCATACGAGACGCCGCAACTCGACGCAACGCCGCAGCGCAGCGCAAGTTTCTCGTTAGTCCACTTGGCAGTGTACCAAAAAATAATTTGCAGATCTGTACTGTACGCTAAGAAGTTTAGCAGCGCAGATAAATGTTGCTGCTGCTGTTGGTTGTGTTGGTGACCCTGATTTCCGCTTCTGCATTTAAGTGTGTGGAATTTTGGAGCACACGCTCACTTGTATGTGTGTTTTACATGTCAATGTCTGTATGTATTTGCTTTATTCGTTTGATTATAAAGCCGTTCTCAAAGGATTTTTGCTATAAAGTGGCACTTAATTCGTAGTTTATGTTAATTTTAATATTTTTATTAACTTCAAGTCATTTTAGAAATAATTCACTTGAACGTTTTCTTTTATGCAGAAGTTATAATGTAGTTACTAAGCTTATTACTGCCTTAAATAACAGAGAAGCAGAATCAGGACAATCATAATGGCTGCCTCATGTTAGGTGAGGTTACGAGGTCGATCCTAACAGGGATCTCGCTTGACAGCTTAGAACGACGGTCCGTTGTTATACCTAAAAGATCCTACATGTATACTCGACCATAAGACCCTTACAAAACCAAAGCGTGATCCATTTGGAGGTTCCCTAAAAAAAACACATAAACTTGGAATTTAAGGAGGAATGTTTATTATCATTCGAAAGAACATTCTTTGACATTTAATTTTTGAAGATTTTCTCTTTCAAATTTTGGCCGCGGCTACGTCTCAGTTGGTTCATGCGTTGAGTCCAATTTTCGATGATTTCTTCGAGCATTTCAACTGGTAACTGGCAAATGACAGACGTGATGTTTTGCTCTAAGCTCTGAGTAGAAGCGGGATTGTCCGCATAGACTGTAGGCTTTACATATCACCAGCGGCCAAAAACGTGAAATTATCTGCTCACCGAAGCTTTCTCTCAATAAATCCATTGAAGTGGTGCCGTCTTGTTGAAACCAAATGTCGACAAAGATCACGAGCTTCAATCTCAGTCATCAAATAATCGGTATTCATAGCCCGATAACGATTGCAATTGACAGTTATGTTCAATTGGCGAAACACTTAGTATACAACACAAATTTGCGTGGGCGTTTAATATCCATTCCCCCTAGCTCGGTGGGATATCTGAAGATATGTGCTGCCAAGGGCTTAAGTCTTGACCTTCCAAAACCGGGACAGCCAAGAAGGAAGTATTGAATAGTTTCCACCTCGTATTTTCGTTACTACTTCTGAAGAATCCAGCCTTACTTCGTGGACGTCAATAGGGAGAGGCTAGCTATAATAAGTCCAAAAGTATCACTAAAACTCTTGCGATCGATCTTGGGCCAAAAGGGTTCTGCGATCGCGCATGTACCGATGGTGGCCTAGCGCTGTAGAAGCTTCCGCTAAGACCATCTATCTCGTAGCAGAACACAAAAGAATATGGAAGTTCCGAACCGCTCCCTTTCTACAGATAGCGATTCTTGGGTGCTCAACTTCAGTTTTGAGCGGTTTAGTCAAAGAGACCGAAGACCGAGACCGAAACACAGACCTTTCTCTAACTCTGAAAGATTAGTACATTAAACCATTTAGGGGCGGCGCCACGCCCACTTTAAAAAAAATTTATTCAGCTTGTTTTACTTATTACTGCAAGCCCCTGTACCAAATTACGGTTATAAATGATCTTTATTTAGTGCTTAATTATTTTTGTGGGAGTGGCACTGGTCTGATTATATTTATATATAGAGATTTTTTAATAAAAAATCCTTCTGAGGACATTTTTCGGAGTAGCTAAGCTACCAATTCCGCAAAGTATTATTTGTATTATTTATATGAGCATGTACAAATTTAAAATGTTTCCTTCCAGTGATTTTCCCCTTATTTTGCAATGAATCTTTATATTTTAATTATTTTGTATGAAAAGTTATAGTTCATGCTTAGATATTTTTTATTATAAGTAAAATAAAATAGTATTTTTAATAGTATTTAAAAATATCTGAAAATTTTTATATATTTTGTAATATTGCGCACACAAACAACAAACACATTGATCGAATAAACAAAATTGCAAACAAAAAATTATTGCATTTTTATTTTACAATTTTTAAGCATTTGTGGCACTTTGAACTTTAAGTGCTGCCACTTTATACGATTTTATATTTTTTTACACCATAGCACAGTTTTGAGAGATTTACGCTTCGTTTGTGGTCAACTTTTTCTTTAATTTCTGCCGAAGCACAAATATAAAATATTTTTTGCGCTTTGTTGAGTTGCTTTTTGCAATTGGAACCTTTAATATTTTTTTTAGCGCATGCACTTACCACAAATACAAAAACAAATCTAGACAATTATTAAAAAACTTGCGCAAAAATAAACAAAATATTTTTGAAATGAAAGCATGCCACCCACAGCATACACAAGCCAATACTTTTACTCCCTCAACAAAATCCACTACACAATCAGCATGTTTCTGCATGTTTCAGCACGTGCGCCGTTACGATTCCACCACGTTTTGTTGTTTATGTATTCTCTTGTTTCGATATATTCGTTAGTGCATACGATTGCTTTAATAACACAACATAAGTATGTAAACGAACAAAAATAAACCACAAAAATGTACAACAACAAAACAAAAACAACAGCCAGAAACACAATAAAGTGAAAAATAGCGTGAAACGACAACACAAAAGCTAGAAACATAAAAGAAATGATTGATATTTTCATTTTTAACGCATCACGCGGCTGCCATAACTGGAATAACAACAATAAATTGTTACACGTATGTATTGGTAAATGCAACAACAACACATAACAACTACTTAAAAACCAATAACTGCAAAAAAACGCGTAAAAATGCCAACAAACTCAACGCACGTGAAGTATCTGCCAGCCACACATCCATATTTTCATCATTGCAAGCAGCAGCAACAACAACAACAGAAGCAGCAACAATTGCTGTTACAACATCAACAGCAATCAACGCTGCCATTGCAACGTTGTGTTATGCGCATACCAATGCAGCAACACATGACCACAGCACAACAACAACAACAGCTAACACTGCAGCAACAACAGCAGCAGCAGCCAACCTACGCGGCACCCAAGCCGCAACAATATCAATACCACAACAACAGCGCAAGTATGCATGCGAACCACGTTGGCAACCATGTAAATGCCGGTGGCAACATGCCGTTATATGGTGCCGGCAGCAGCAACATTGGCGTTGCTGGCGCTGAGCTGAGCAAAAGCGTCGGACCGACAGTTACATTCGACGAATTCACCGAATTCTACTGGCCACACGACAGCAAGCAACAGCAGCAACATCAGGCACAACAAAAGCAACAACAACAACAGCATCCACAACACGCAACACCGCACAATAATTGCAATAATATTGATATTGGCGGTGTAGATGTCGGCATAAGTGCCGTGGCGCTCAACGAAGCCAGCATCGCTAATGCCAGCGCCTCAAGTACAGGTGGTCGCACCTTCATCACGCCCGCCGACATACCGCCGCCACCGCCACATCCGCCCAACATGTCGACACGCAAACGCCACCTGTGCGCCAGCAAGAGTGTTGAGGAGCGTTCAACGCGCGATGCTGGGCGCTGTCAATGCGAACATCCGATTGAGTTTGTGGCACAGCAGCAACAACAACAACTGCAACCAGCACAGCTGCCACAAGTGAGCTTGCAGCAGCAACAGGCCCATCAGTCATACGGCAGTCATCACAGCGTTTACCTGCCAACACAACAACAAGCGCCACAACAACAGCAACACCAACAGCAAACACAGCCAACATATCGCCCACACACGCTGAACCAGTGTGCACACAGTAGTGATTACAATCACTTGCCACCGCCGCCGCCTGCCACACTGACACGTGCCGATTCGCATCGCAGCCACCACAACCTGATGGCCGTCGCCAGTTCTTCGTATTACAAAAATCGCTTCTTCGATGATGCGCCACTGCCACCGCCATCGCATCTCTCCACCTCTTCGCTCTCCTCGAAGACTACCTTCGAGACGCGGCAACTGAAGGTAAGTAGGTACTGACTTGCGGAGTGTCTTTGCCTTTGAATTGGCAATATACTATGCGCCTCAGGTGCCTCACTCCAAAGTGCTTGAATTTGAACCCAGTTCATGACGAATTCTTTGTGCTATTTAGTTTTTGAGGTGGTCCAAATTCCATATGCCTAGTAAACATTAGTTGTAGCTAAATCGTGATTGGATCTGAAAATCCATAGGTCCTCTAAATTTATAAGTATACGCTATGATATTATTCCCTTGAACTCTTGTTGGAACGTAGGAATAAGATGATCGTCAATGTTGTTTTCGGGTTTTTCTTCGTAACTTTCTTATTGGTTTTTGTAATCTAGTATTTTCAGCAAAATTTATGATTGGACCCGGGTTCCTAGCGAGCTATTAATGCTGATACCTGGGCCTGGGAACCTGCCCTTAAGATATATTCATTTAAAGCGTAAACCGTTTACACCTAGTCGGGCGCCTGTTATAGCCGCCACTAGCATATGAACAGACGGTATGTCTCTGCTTTTCTATCGCAAAGATTGTGGATTGTTTTAGCTTCGGTACTCGCCTTCAACCTTAACGACTTGAGAGACCCTGTTAGTAGCTAAGCTATATCCGACATCGATCTCAGGATCATTATACATACTAATTTCATTTATCGCAACCAGATAACAGTCCTGGAGGTACCTACTCAGACATTATGTATACTCTGTACACCCTTTCTCCATATAGGCTAAAAATATTTTATTAATATTTAGTACAGTACTCTGAGTACAAAAAAATGGAGTTACATTGCTCATCATCTGAGCAGAATGTCTACAAAAATAATTCGAATATACAAATTCTTTTCTCTCACTCTCCGTTTTCATCTGCCTCACTCTCTTTTTCTCTCTTGAGCTATCGTTCTTTCTCTATCCCTCTTTAAACTACCGAACTTAACACTCTGGCTGAGTCTTACATAAAACATAGAAGAAAGTATGACATACAATAAACATTAGAGTTCAATGACTTATCTGATTAAAGGTGACTTGTAACCCCTGAATCAATATACCCTGTTTATTTAGGCTGCACCGAAAGTATAATACCCTTAACAGGTTAAAGTTTCGAAAAAAGAGCTTGATTGTGATCGAAAACCTCATTTTGATCATTCAGTTTTTATGGAAGCTATATGCTGTAGGGGTCAGATTTGAATAATTTCTTCGGAGATTACACTACTGAATATAATAATATGAGCCAAATTTCGTAAAGCTAGCATTTCCACAAAAAAAGTTTTCCATACTAGAACCTTTATTTTGATCGTTCAGTTTGTATGGCAGCTATATGCAATAGTGGTGTGATATCGGCAGTTGTGACAACTGAACACCCTCTTGGAGAGAAAAGGTCGTGCGCAAACTTTCAGATCGATATCTCAAAGACTGAGATGTTATTCTGATATAAACAAAAAGACGAACAAAAAGACATATCTAAAACGACTCAGCTCGTCATGCTCATCATTCTAATATATATTCTATAGGGTCTCCAAAGTCTCCTTCTGGATGTTACAACCCTCCTGGCAAGCTTAAGATACCCTCTTAAAGTTATAGAAACCCACTATTGCTTATTGGGTATACATTTACAACACGACCATTAGGCATACCTCCACTAAGTGACTCATCAAGTTGTGATGTTCAAATGTAGAGTCTGTATGTGTGTGTGCCTGGTATATTGCAAAACGATTGACCGAAATTGTTTTGCATATTTTATGCAAAATAGCTAAAAGGATGAATGAAAAAGGGATATGTTGAATTGTTAGTGGTTATCGGTGCCACAGTGCGGTCAGACAGTTAATGGAAGACCGGAAAGCTATTTATCCATATATGCAGTTACTTTTTTTGGCTCTGCTCACAACGCATACGTTTCTCCTTTTGGGCAAAAATGATTTACTATGCAAGTGAATAACTTAAATCAGCAGAGCTACGTAGTTATTTTTTCTGTTTATAGTCAGTTAAGTTAATAGGCTTATGCAGTTAAATTTACATGCGCACGCACACGCCTTTCGGTAGTGGTGAATAGTGATTTTGTGGCCACTGAATGCCATGATTTACATGACAAAGCGCTTTGATTTATGTTTGTATGCGTTGGTTGGAGTTGTAAATAACATTTATCAAATATATTTAATAGAGGTTAGTTGAGAGGAAGCAATTTTTAAAGCAAAGGCAACCAAGCGAGAGAAATTTTATGCACACCGTAGGAAGGTGAATTACAAATGAAATGGAATAAAAGCTGTTAGAATGTTATAAATAACTAAAATTGTTTTTTTTTTTTTCAGAAAATATGATACTTAGATTTAAGGATTAAAGACTGAGCAGTGCTATGGAACGTAGTTAGTTTTTATGTGAAAAAGTTTGTTGATTTAAGGAGGTTTCTTAAGGATTTAATTCACGTGTGAATTTCAAAAAAAATTCTTTTACAGTATTTATATATAGAATATATATATATATACAACTGACCTCAAAATATGCGGGAAATGTTATAAAGTTTCTGAAAAACTTTGCCTAAGAGACTAGGAATCTAAAAGCAATCTCTAGGGAGTGATTTTTCTTGCAAAAAATATTTTCCTTCTTTTTTGACACCCTGTAAATCGTCGCGCACTAATAAGCATACCGCTAAACCAAAACAATGCACTATTATGTATATAAGCGCTGTGGCAACACGCCACCGGCCGCCAAACAGCCACTCGTGGCTAATTAATTTCTAATGTGCACATGGGGCGTATGAGTAATATGCCAAGCGCCTGCTTGGAGCAGCAAAGTGCTGCCAGTTTCACTTAAGAAACATGTACATGTATAAAAATACATACACACAATCATACTGTAAACTAAATACATATATGTATATAGACACTTAACTACTCACCGGGTGGTGGCTATAAAAAGCCAAAACAAACAGTCATAATGCCGCGCAAAGCAGCAGACTAAAACAAAGGCAACATTAAGCGCGCATAATGCGCGGCAGAGCAAACATAAGCAAAGTGACAGTAGAAAGTTAAGAAAGTGGAGCAATAAGGCGTTATGTGTTAAGGATGACTATGTATGTGTGGATTTATGAGACCAAAACAATTGTCTGCTAGTATTTATGTAGGTATGTATGTGTTACTTGTGAGCACAGCGTTGCCTTCTTAAGCACAATTGTTGCTTCTTATTGGCGATCACAACAAGGAGATTAAGCGACGCGCTTTATCTGACCCATGGCGCCATTTAAGTCGACGTGTCACGACGTTGGCATGTGTCGCATATATGCGAAGTGACAGCAGTGTTGAGCAAACAACAAAATATGTAGACATGTGGTGTTGTATTTACAACAAAAAAACTAAAAATTTGCTGCTCATTTGCCACTTTTTTTGCTCAGTGATATATGCCAAAGATGTCCTTGTTATTATCAGCACTAATATTTCATTTGTGTTTACAAAAACAACATTTTTTCAATACTTATGAACCCTTTACTATCTTTTACTATATTTATGCTTTAAAAAATTGCCTCATTTGTCGCTCCATGCTCTGTCTATTTGTAGAATAGTCAGTAAATAATTGCGAGACTCATTTGCTCAATATCTCCGCACGTTGAGTAACAGCTGTGCGTTGAAAAAATATGAAGACAAATAGCCTACTCCTTGAAAAATAATATATCAATGTTGCGGCCTAATTGTGCCGAGCACGCAGTGCGCCTAGACAAACTGCTGCCAAGAAGGCAAGTGAACATTTTTAACAACTGACTTGTGGATAGAATGCTATAACTACAAGGAGAGTACAAAGGGCGTTAGTGTTTGTGGGTGTACAAGATTGAAATATATGATATATGTTATATATATAACTCTATAGTCTAATTATAATTTGACCAGTTTCAAAAATTGAATTCAATATAACTGAATATACAGTTTTTAAACTCGTAATAAGTCGATTCAAAATTCAGCTTACTACTTCACAGAATCCAGTCTGCATCAGTTAACGTTCCGAATAATTTTTTCTAAAGACATTTTCTTATCTCTACATGCAATATCTAACCGCTTTTAAGAGAATACTATTGATAACAACCATCAGTCATTCGAAGAAGGCATATCCCTATATAGAACCTTAAAATTGTCGAATACAATAAGGATGCATATTGCAAATTGGAAAGAAAGCATGGCCAGATGCCTCATACTATTACAACTTTCTTAGATATGTATATTGAAAACAAGAGAAAAGGTGTACTGCTCAGCAATGGCAAAGAACTTAATTTTGATCGCTCAGTTTGTATGGCAGCTATATGATAACGTCTTCCGATTTGAAAATTTTTGTACAGAAGTCGCAGCATTGCTTTACAAAATAATCCATGCCAAATTTCGTGAAATGAAATAAAAAGTTTTTCATAGAAGAATTTCAATTTTATCGATCAGTTTGTATGACAGCTATATGATATGGTAATCCGATCTGAACTATTTTTTCGGGAATTGTACCACTGACTTGGATAATAATTCTTGTCGAATTTAGTGAAGATATCTCTTCAAATTAAAAAATTCTCCATACAAGCTCTTGATTCTGAACGTTCAGTTTGTATGGCAGCTATATGCTATAGTAGCCCGATATCGCCAATTCCGACAAATTAACAGCTTATTGGAGAGAAAAGGACATGTGCAAAATTTCAGATCAATATCTCGAAAACTGAGTGACCCCCATATTCGTGAAAGGCATACAAAATTTACTTGAAATACAACACATGCTTCAGTTAGCATGTATATACATATGTATGTATCTTCATCTCCGGGTATGTTTATATTAATTGCCATATTAATAAAGTAAAATGTAACAAATTGGTAGGCTGAGTCAAGGGAATTACTTAAAATGGCAAAATGGAACTAAAATGAGGCTGTAAACGAGCACAAGCATGTAGCAGTTTAATATTTAAAATATGTATGTCTTAAGGTGGGTCGTTGCGATGGATAAGAGATTAGATGATATAAGCAAATTTCAATTTGAAAAGTTGGATGAGATAAAACTTAATTAGTCAATATAGAAAATAAAGAAATTTCTGAAATATTTGATTTATATTGTTACTGAATGTATATTATTGAAATATCTGTAAATATATAATATAATATAATATTTGTATATATGTATAGTATAATATAACATTTATATATATATACATATATAAATATATAATAAAACAATTGAATCTATTAAAAATAAGCAAATATTGCCTTACCTTTGACACCCACCAAATATCGAAACCATGCTCGGCAAGTTATTGCCTACATTTCGGCGCATAGTGCTTGGCCTGAAAAAAAAAATTGAAGCAAAGTTGAAAAGGGTTAACGCAACTTTTCAATAAAAATTTAATTATAATTATTACATTGAAAATATTAATCATAAACTTCTACTCCGAAAATGGTAAACTAAGATTATACGTGCAAGTACATAGTTTGTGAAAACTGGAAACTACAACCACAGAAATATTTTAAAAAGATGTGAAGAAAACACTTGTTATTTTTACTATCCCTTTTTCATCATTCGTTTATTTACATATATTTGAAGAGTATAAAAATAAATTTAAAAAAATCGTCCACGGTGGTTGGCGCAGATTGTGGGGTCACCCTTTTTGTGGATTGGGCAGAGCATACTTAGATTCCAATCGTCGAGCATGCTTTCGTCAGAACAAACTCTAAAAAGAAACTGATGAATGCTCATTACCAGTTATTCATCGGCCTCCGCCGCTTTGTTGTTTTTCAGACGGGTAATCTCCACGGTCATCGATTGCAGAATCGGTTCACCATTTCCTGGTGTTATGCTTTCA
The DNA here is from genome assembly GCA_027475135.1 of Bactrocera correcta. Classification (NCBI taxonomy): domain Eukaryota; kingdom Metazoa; phylum Arthropoda; class Insecta; order Diptera; family Tephritidae; genus Bactrocera; species Bactrocera correcta. Next base: position 103,392,432 of record CM050323.1, read on the forward strand.
CTGCCATTCAGCGTGTTGGAGAAGCTCTTCGTATTCACGCCTCGCTCTTTTTTGTTTGCAAATTCGTCTCGCTTCTATGTTTAACTCTCGGTATTTATCCCATCCCACACGTTTTGTGGTCGATTGTAACTTTACGAGACAGGCAGTCTGTTTTTTCTTCACTGTAACACAGAGGCGGGTGCATATCTTCGCTGCAAAAACCAAGTGGTTCGAGTCAACGCTAGAACCTCGGAATGTACACACATCTTAAACACTAGAGATGTGCCTTCCGTCTATCATAACATGATCGATCTGGTTGATAACTTTTCGATCCATCTAGTACTAAAGTTAACCATATTTCGGGCCCTGCTGAAGTACATATGCTGCTCAAATTCTTCAAGTACTATATAGTAATAAGTATATGTATGTAACTTTAAGAATTACTTAATTTCACGGTAGTGCCAGCACTTTGTCACAAATTTTATATTTATTTTTGCGCCGCGTTAGAATTTCCCAGGCGTTGGTTTCTTCTCTTACATATGTTAGGCATACCTGTCTATTTGCATATGAATGCATGATGATTTAGTACTTCGTGGCATGTAGATGTGTGTAGAAATTCTACATATTCCTGCCAACTTCGCGTGATATATACACTTGCACCTACAACTGTGCAACCAAACCGCTTTTAGTTATGCAAACTTATGTGGTATTTTATTTTTAACAAAGGCATAAAAAAATGTCTCCAACTTCTGAAGTAGCCGAAGTACCCATGTGACTGGCTCTTCACTATTTGCCGCAAAACTCGTGTTTTTCCGCCTTTTGTGGCAAGTTTACAAAGCGCTCCAGCCCGGTTGGCACGCAGCAGCTGTGGCGATTACTTTGTGTGCGGTACTTTTACAAATACTGATATGTTTTTATATCAATCTGTGAATGTGTTTGTGCGAAATTTACATAGCAAATATGTCCTCCTTTGCACTATCTTCCTTGATTTTTTCTTTGTTTTGTTAGTGTAACAGTGCGTTTTACAATACCCACTGACTTGCTAATACCCTGTGGTATGTTATATCTACCATACATATAAAATATATCTCAAGCCTTTTTATACCCAAAATGTGTATATTAAGTTTGTCACGATATTTTTCACAGCCAGTAGGGAACATCAGAAATCTTTTGAAGTATTTATATAAATTATGAGCGTGACGAGCCGAGCCGATTTAGCCATGACCGTCCTTTCCTCTTTCTATACGAGAACTGGTCTTTTAGTTTTCGAGACATCGATGCGAAATTTTGCACACCTCCTTTTCTGCTTAAGAAGCTATTCATCTGTCAGAATCGCTGATATCGGACTACTATAGCATATAGCTGCCATACAAACTGAACGATCGGAATCAAGTGCTTGTATAGGAAACATTTACATTTTACGAGATATATTCACGAAATTTGGGGGAGATCATTATATGAGGCACTTCTACACTCCCCACAAAAATTGTTCATATTGGTCTACTACACCATATAGCTGCCATCAAAACTGACCAATTCAACTCAAGTTCTCATATGAACAACTCTTTGATTTAACAAGATATCTTCATAAAATTTGGCACTGTTTATTGTCCAAGACATAACTACAATCTGTGAAGAAATTGTTGAGATCGGCCTAATATAGCATACAACTGTCATACAAACTGAACGATTGAATTCTAGAAAAAGTTCTCTTTATACCATTTCATGCCATAAAAATGCACATGTTAAGGGTATCATAGCCTCGTGTTATACACTTTCTTTGCCTTACTGTCGCTTCTTCTTCATTTCTTCATCCCACGCAATTTTGCTCACTGCTTATTCAATTTTCGTTTTGCCATAAAAAGGTGTCAGCGCACAATCCCATTCAGCTTTACGGGTTTTCCTACAAATAAGCTGCCAATATATACATATATACATACAATATATATTCTTAAATCTGCGTTATATACACATGTATACATGTATGCATATGTGAATGTATTTTATGCTGAGATTTGTACATCTTGTCACAGTTTTGTGTCGAACAAATGCTATTTTGGGGTTTAACTGCTTGCGGCCAAATATATGTATGTAGTATAAACTACTTGGCCACATACATATGTGTATGTGTGTGTGATATAAAATTTACACACGTCTTATAGTTTTTTTCAGTTTGAAGTTTATGATATTTTGCTTTCGCCTCCATTTGGCAGCGCGCAGTCTGATTTTGCACTTGTGAACCTTAAACAGGTAAACAAGATTAGATGGCTTACATTCAAATAGATGTAGGATATGTATGCATTGTGTGCCTTATGTTGCTTGCAACGTCGGCGTGCTGCAAAATTTTATGGCAGAAAGTTGAGCAATATTTTATTCCTCCTCAACAGAAAGCCTCTTTGGAGAAAACAAGTATATTTATGAAGTTCTAAAATGAACGAAACCCGCCTTTAAATTGTGATTGGATTTTGAATCTAAATAAGGAGCTACTTTTGCAGTTGGCTTTAACCTGAATCTCCCCGCAAACCCATAACCTCTTTCCGGTATGATAAATGAATCCTAAAATTTTTTAGTTGTCTCATGATAACAATTTCTTGAGTTTTGTCAGGAAGGCGATGCCTTTGTTTGCACCTCAAAAGTCCCCCAAAGAGGAGTACTAAACCTCTTTCACCTCACTCAAACTCCACTAAAATGTTTAGTAGTCTCTTGATAATAATTTCCTGAGATTTGTCATTGTCTCCCTGCTTGGTTTGCTGACTAACTCCCAGAAGTCCCTCAAAACTGAGCTCATAACCTCCTTTTTGTATGATAAATACAGGCAAATGTTTTTAGTGGTTCCTTAAATTAAGAATATCTCACTCAAATCTGATAATTAAAGACATGTTAATAACCTCCAGGGGTTGCCAATCGCCTTCCTGCTTAGATTGCTTACTTACAAAGCGAGTTCAGACTCGAGTACCAGGAAAGTAGGCGTGTTTGTAGTTCGATTTCGCCCATTCTCTATCATAGGGATGGTCAGTTAATATTATCTACCGAATCTGATTAAATTTGTTCAAGTAAGTGCGGAGATATGTGATTTCACTTTTAAAAGAACCTTACCTAACCTACAAAGCCAACTTTAATGATAATTTATACTATATACAATATAATAGAAAACCAATTTTCTAACATTAAACAACAACATCCCAAAACCAATTATCCGCAATCATCTAGAAACAATCGGTTTAATGTGTGTGTACAAACTTTTATCAATTTACAAGAATACCAAAGCCAGCCGAGCATGTAAAGGTGCGGTTCGGTGATTATACACCCACCGCTATTATGAAAGTTTACTCTCCATTAGGATCATATTTTCATATATTTATATATATTTTTTGTTTTTGTTGTCTAAAGCCAGCAGCGTACAGATTATGCGTACGTGAGCAGCATAAGCAACAAGCGTAGAAGATAGTTGGGACGCTGCCACACACACGCAGCCACCACAAAGAAAAATAGACACGTCTGCCACAATGAAGTAAGAAAAGTATTTACTTAGGTAATAACAAATTCTAAGCAGACACTGGTTTAATGCCAACAAATTACTTATGTAAGAAACGAAAATAAAAGTTATTTACGCGCAGCAAGGCGGTTTGAGTGGTTTAACGGCTAAAAAATGCACGCCATACAAATTAGAAGTTATGCCGGCAACGGATTTGGTGATTATGCGTATTTTCGAACTAAGAAGCAGTGTGCATATAGCAACTTACTTTATATACTATCACATATTTATCTTATATAATCAATTCACAAACTTTTTTCGACACTTTTTTGAACAACTTTTTATGATTTGCCGAAATTTGCTGTGTACATTGAACATTTTTTTGTAAAGATTCATGAAAAGCAAACCTTGATAGCAACACTTTACTATGTACGTGACCTTCATTTGTAGAGAAAGAAATTCAAAGCAAGATTTGAACAATTACCTCCATCGATACGCGATTATATTTGGTAATTTTTTACACTCTTTTGTAAACAAATGCCAATTGTAGGCAATTCAGCGCACATTCAGCGATTTCGTGTACTGAATTTGAATTTTTTAGACATCAATTGAACGCAATTATGTAAAATTTTGTCAATTTAGTGTTATTCAGCTCAATTCAGCTAATATATTTTGAGTATAAGTAAACAAATTAATATTTATATACATCAATTAAACACAAATGGGTATAATGGTGTCACTTTAATGCTATTCAGCTCAATTTAGTTAATATATTTTTTGATGTACATAAAAAAATAACCCTTTGTAATATATACTCATTTCACGAAAAATTACGTTTACTGAGCAAAACCCATAAAAAAAGAGAATGAGCGCTTATTCAGCGCATCCTACAATATTTAAAACTGTTGTAACTAATTCTGCAATATGTTCAAAGAAAGTTAAAAAATACTGTTAGAAGTTGTTCAGCACAATTCAGCTGATCTAAAAATTTATTTTAAGACCTTGAACAATTTTTTTCTCGCTGTTGGTAAGGAATTCAATTTTTCATTTTTTGACTGTCTATTAATTCAGCGAGGCTGAAAATAAATTTCGGTCACATTCAGCGGAGTTCAGTGCTTTTCATCAATTGAACTGAATTCAGCTGAGATTAGTATCCATTTTCCGTTTTGGAACCACTTTTCTTCGCTAATAAAATTAAATTCAGCTCAGTTGAAAGCTGTTATGAACAAATTTTAATTTTTTAGTTACATTCAGCGCTATTCAGCTCAATTCAGCACCATTTAACTAAGCTTAATATCCATTTTCTGTAAGTAAACCACTTTTCGGTGCTCGTTTTATGAAATTCAGCGCAGTTGAAAATTCATAAAAACAAAATTTAAGTTTTTTTCTGCTTTAAATTGTTGAAATTGAACATTTTTCTAAGGAAATAATATTCAGCATGCTATAAGCGTACATTTATATGAAATCGAAATTGAAAAATCCAATTCAGCCGCATTAATTTCTATTTGCGCTGCACGTTTGAGTAATTTAAAGCAACGGATACCAATTTTAATAGAAATAATTAGCGAAGCGGATATTCAGCTCAAATTCAGCTAGCATTTTATGCATTCAGCTTGTTGCGCTGAGCAATAAAGTGTGTATTTAACGCACTTTAATTGTATTCAGTGCCTCTTTGCAGCTACTGAGTTTCTCAACTTGCAAGCAGTGTGAATTTACAATTAATTCACTTAAAACTTACAACTTTCACAGCAAAAAAAATTACTTGCTTATCTCTTTACTTCGGGCTATGCACGAATTTACATGCAGCCGCACCGACAAGTTTGTCGCGTACATGAATTCATTGTCGATTACATAAACTTGCTTGCTTGCGGTCTTGTGGTCAGTGTTTGCCGCAAGTGATGCAATATGTCATTTTATATGCCACTTGAGTTGCGCTGTGCTTGCATGCAAGTAACCGGATAATGACTTGGTACACACACACAAACTAAGGGCGAATGCGCTGCAATTTATTTTTGTTTATACGCTCATTTATTTACAACTTGCCACTCACTTTCTCCAAAACTCAAGTGCACATAAATACACACATCACTTGTACGTGTGTGTTTGAATACCTTTCAAATTGGTATCGGTATCTTGCATTCGCCACTCGCTTGCCAACCAGTCACTCAACTTAATGCACTGCTCGGTTGCGCATGCGCAAACAATTCATTGACCGTCGTCGCCCAAAGCAACACTGCTACAAATGCACAAACGATTGTAAGCTATGCAAAGCAGCCAATCGGCCGTCATGCTTGCAAGCTGCCTGGTGGCACGCCACTTCAATGGCCACTGACATACTATACATATAGTACATAATTTTAGTATATTTTCACATAAATATTTACATTCGGTTGCATGCTTAAATTGCGGCGATGAAGTAGCGTCGCGTACGTGCAACGAATGTCAATGTTGCTTGGCCTCTTCTTTGATCGAACGAGTCTACATTTTTGTGAAATTCATTTGTCACATTTCCGTTGTACTTTAGACAATGCTTCCGTAAAGCAAAGCAAATAAGGCGAACCAATAACTATGCTTATTTATTTCATTGCAATGACTTAAGTGGCCCATTGATGGGTCGATTAAAGAACGTGTTAATGTTTAACGGAAGATAAGTTGTACTTATTTCTCTTTGCTCATTCACAATGAAGCGTGAGCCCATTCTAAATCATTATTATATATAATTCAACAGCAATCACTTTCTTTCAGCTTCTAGAAACCTCTAAATGTTTAGTTTAGGAAAAGTGAAAGGTGGATCCTAACGGTGTTCTGACTTGGACAGCTTAAAACGCCGATCGTGGTTCCTAACATCTCCTATATATTGGAACATAAGACTCTTATAAATCGACAAAGCGTTTTTTAGCTATCACAAATCTGTTGAAACTCTTAATTTAAGTTTAGGCTCGCCAGAGTCGTCCATTGGTCTAGTGTTAGAACGCAATACGCTAATGGAGATCCAATTCGGCCCATTCTAACGTGAGCGGAGCAAGGATGTCCCCTCTGGCTTGCTCCTCGAATTTACAGTAGCAGTACAACAGAGTTTCGAATTTCGAAGAACATTCTGAAATTTCGATTTTATCTGTATAGTATTCCCAATTGTAATGACATAAAAGACCTATAAGGAAAGAAACTACTTACATATCGAAACAAAAACTGCAATTGAGGCTGCTAGAGACCTTGAGGCTATTAATTGATATTTAGGACGGAATGAAACCGATTATATGAAAGGAAGAAGTATGGATTTGCATAAGTCTGTTTGAAAAAGTAGTGTAATGTGTTCGATTCGCTACTCTCAACGCTTGGCAAACTGAAGACAAAGCGAGGTTAACCTTTATTTAGTATGGTATTTAAACAAAGGCCTGTTTTTCAAAAAATTTAATAACCACCAAGTTACAAGTGTTTTCTTAAGCAACCAGTAGGGAATTGTTGAATTTGTTGAACAAAAGTCTTCAAATTTTGTCTGCAGAAAGAATATTCTTGCTCTCACGCTTTGGAAATAGAAATGAAATCTTTGGTGATCAAACTACTGCAACAAAGAATGTTTTTAAGTGGGAGCAGAAAAAGTTAAACACGAACCGCTCTCTAGACAACTATACACCTCGAGGGTCGCCTCCAATAAATCAAAGAATTGATGCTTGAAAATCGTTAATTGACAATTAAAAACCACGCTGATTGTGTTGGAGTAACATTCGACTCATCCCAAACGGTTTTAAAAAATATTTTGTGATTCAAACGTGTCAAATTTCGATTTGTACCAAATTCATTTAAAAGAGCCATGAGTTCAGTTTTTAGCAAAAAATTCACGAAAACTCAAACTGTATTGATAATACATATTACCTCAATATCTTTACTGTATTGGTTTTTCACCACTTTTTTGCTAAAAAAACAGAACTCACATCTTTCCGCGACCACCTTTTCCGCCTAATTTTTCGTCGTGCGATTTCTGGTTATTCAGAAAACCGCAAAAGACCAATGCGGGGACGCTGTATTAGCATGATTGACAGAAGCCGAAAAGACTGACAAAACAGAGATTACTTTGAAGGGGATGAAATCGAATTGGAAAAGTAAATAAAGTAATTTTTACTGTAACAACCAAAAATTTAATGCTTTCTTTATTACTAAACTGAATTCCAATCGTCGTATCTACCATAAAAAAAAAAAAACATACTAAACACACACTAAGTCTCTACTTTCTTCGATATTTTCAGAATCTGGGCTACTCTCCGATGAAAATACGCAAATTGCGTATCATACTGGGCACCATCGCTGCGCTTATCATTATCGCTCTACTCGCTGTGGCGTTAACGTTCATCATCAAAGCTGGGGATGATGATGATGTGACACCACAGGAAAATGATAATGGCCTACATTTGGATGAGGTCATTACCGGGGCATTATCAGCGCATCGCTTCAATGGTACATGGACGCCGCAATCGCGTATACTCTTCCGAGAAAACAATGTAAGCTATTTAATTTATATATATGCGCTACTAGAGCGATGTAAGTAAGCCAAAATGCTACTAAAGAATCCACTTCAATTGCAGTCGATTGTCGAGTACGATGTGCAGACGAAAAAGAAACGAGTGCTGCTGTATGATGAGCACGTGAGTTTAAGAAATATTGTTATATTTATATACATACATCATGGCTAATATAATTTCCACAGCGTCAGTACTCGCTCTTCGAGATGTCCGCCGATCGTGAGCTACTATTATTGGCCAAAAATTTGTCCAAAGTAAGTTTTGGCACATACCACAAATATTTCAGCGTGCAACACAATCCCACCTTTCTTTCCTTTGCAGTACTTCCGTCACAGCTTCTTTGCACAGTACGACATTTATAACATCACATCCGGTCAAATACTGCCGCTGATGATCAATGGCGTACAACAGCTATTGCTCTTTGCGCAGTGGGCGCCCGTCGGCAACGGGCTGATTATCAATTTCGAACGTAATCTTTACTATAAACCAACCGCCTATGCGGAAGCAATTCCGCTGACAAGTGACGAGAGTATCGCCATCTTGAATGGCATACCCGATTGGGTGTATGAAGAGGAGGTGTTTAGCACCAATATCGCTACCTGGTTCAATCCGACCGGCACACATATCGCATTCATTAAATTCGACGACTCACCAACACACGCCATCAATTTGCCCATCTACGGTGAGGCGAACGAACCACGCTTTCAATATCCACTCACCAAATTTATACCGTATCCGAAGGCGGGCTCCTCGAATCCGCGTGTCAGTCTCTATACGGCCGATTTGGCGCGCGCGGCTAAAGGTTTAGAGTTTCTCACGCAGATTCCGGTGCCCAGCTCGCTAAACACCGAGACCGACTATATCATCTCAGCGGTCGAATGGTTAGATAGTGAGCGTGTGCTCTCCGTATGGATGAATCGCATACAAAATTTGGCATATCTGCAGGTGTTCGATGGTGTGCGTCGTTTAGAGGTTCGTCAGAGTCAAAACTCATATATAGACTAGTGCTACTACAAGCTATAATTCTTACAACTTTTCAGATCTATAATATTGAGTCGAAGACTGGTTGGGTGAATTTGTTTACACCACCCTTCAAGAACCGTGACGGTTCACGCATAGCCTTAGTACTGCCACAGCTACAGGATGATCAAACTTACTATCGTCAAATCTGCACACTTTCGACGAAAACGGCAGGTGGCGCTGTAGAAACACTAACAAAAGGTAAGTTTGTTGTGGAGGGTATACTTCATTGGGATACGGCCAGCGATGTCATATTCTATATGGCTAATACCGAACAACAATCCCAAGTGGCGCATGTGTATGCGATCAAAGCAGAGACCGGCCGCACACCACTGTGCCTCACATGTGGGCTGCATGTATCGGGCGGTGAGTCAAATATCGAAAGTATGTCCGAATACCAACTGATTCGTTGTGCTAACTTTATTTTGACAGACGTGCAGCAAACATACTATGAGGTTTCGTTCAGTCACGAACGCCAAATGGCGATCACTTCGGATGGTCCCGGCATACCGATGACTGTGCTGTATGAATGGAACTGGGAAAATGGTGAGTTCATAATATTTTTAAACATACGCAGCAAGCATGTTGAACTTTTTTTAAAAACAAACAGATCAAGTGGTGCTGAAAAAGGTCATTGATTGGGAATTGAATACCGAACTACGTGCGAAACTGAAACTAAAAGCTATGCCCACCTATGAAATACATACCTTCCCTATAGCGGGAAACTTTACTGCCAAAGTGTTGCTACAATTGCCACCCAACCTCGATCGTAGTGGCAACACTAAATATCCACTACTGGTGGACGTCTATGGTGGACCCGACTCTACCTCGGTATGCACATGAATCTTGTGGTGTTTTTTTTTTTGTAATTTTTTTGAACGTTCTTGCTTTTTCGTTCCGATTTCAGGTGCTCGATCGTTGGATGATTGACTGGGGCACCTACCTCTCATCAAACCAGTCTGTGATTTATGCCAAGATTGATGGACGCGGTTCCGGCTCACGTGGTGATAAGCTATTGCATTCGATATATCTAAAATTAGGCACTTTAGAGATCACCGATCAAGTTGATGTAACCAGGTGGGCACAAATCTATATTTCCCAGCGCGTGCATACTCATTTATCTACATATATATACTATATATCGGCTACTTTTTTTTACATCACCTTCCAGACAACTGCAGCAGAAATTTTCATTTATCGATGCCAATCACACAGGCATCTGGGGTTGGAGTTATGGCGGCTATGCGGCCGCTATGGCTCTGGCCAATGACGATAGTCAAGTGTTCCGTTGTGCCGCTTCTGTGGCACCAGTAACCGATTGGGCTTACTATGGTGAGTTTTAGTTGACAATAACTATTTTTGGTTGTAAGTTATAAAATTCGCTCTTCAAAATTTTGTATGCACACAATTGCTTGTCTTTATAGACTCCATATACACTGAACGCTATATGAGTCTGCCCAAATTGAACGAAGCTGGTTACGCGAATTCTCAACTCACCACACGCGCACAGCGTTTGCGCGGCAAGAAATTCATGCTGATCCACGGCACTCTCGATGACAACGTGCACTACCAACAGGCTATGGTTTTAGCGAAGAATTTGGAGAGATTGGATATCTTGTTCAAGCAAATTGTAAGTACTTTTAAGAACTTGCTAATTTTTTGAAAATTCTTTTGTGAGGTATAAGGAATCATCAGTATCAGACGAGCTCAACTAATCATAGTAAAGGCATGGACTTCTAAAAAATCGTAAATGGTTTTTGTTTTTGTGAGAAATGTAGAGTTTTTGAATAATATTTTTCAATTGATCTCTACAATGTTTTAAAGATGCAAGAACTCAAGGTTTGAACTTAACAAGTCATAAGTTTTTGACGCTCTGAAAAAAATTTGAAAACTTTCTTTTTTCTAAATTTAAATAAAAAAAAAAAAAAAAATTTAAATTGAAAATTTCAATTAAAACTTTAAACTTATATGAAAAAAATCTTAAAAGTTTTGAAAATTGGTAAGAATTCCAAACATTTTTAAGTTCGTATAAAAAAAACTTTTACTTTATCAAAAAGTATTTTATAAAAAAAGTTTTGAAATTTTTCAAAAATCGCAAATAAATAATTTAATTAAAACTTTAAATTTATGTGGAAAAACATTTTAAAATTTTTACAAATAATAATAATAATTCTAAGTTAAAAAACAAATTTAAAAATTTTGAAAGTTATTAAGAATTTCGAATAAGTTTTATGCTAAAAAAAAATCGCAAAAGTTCTGAAAATATTTTAGAATCTCAAAGGATTTTTTTAGTTTATAACACAAAATTTAAAAGTTCCGAAAATATTATAGAATCCCAAATTAATTTTTAAGTTGATAACAAACAAAAATTTTCAAATTTTTAGTTTTTTAATTGAAAAAAGTTTTGAAAATTATTAAGAATTCCTAATTAGTTTTAATACTTACATAAAACAAATTCGAAAAAAATTTTAAAATATTTAAGAATCAAACGATTTTATAAGTAAAATAACTCAAATTAAAAGGTTTTGAAAAATATTAAAAATTTAATATTAATTTTTAAGTTTATATAAAAAAAATTAAAAATGTTTTGAAAACTTTTAAAATTTTCAAATTAAATTTTTAGTTTTTTTAGTTGAAAAAAGGTTTGAAAATTATAAAAAAGTCGAAATTAGTTTTTATATCTTTATAATTTAAGAAAAACTGCGAAAACTTTTTACAATTTTATATTCATTTTTAATTCAAAAATTTATAGTAAAGTATTCTCTCTTCCCGCTACTTCTTGCAGAGCTACACCGACGAAGACCACAGCTTGGCCTCGGTGCGCCCGCATTTATATCACTCGTTGGATCGTTTCTTCGGCGACTGCTTCGGCAACAAGCGTATGATGTCGCGTTGGAATGGCAAATGATTGTATCGTCATAACAGCAACACCAACAGCAAGAGGACGAACAAACAAGGAATATAGCGAAGGCAAAAAGCACGAAAAGAAAAGAAAACAGAAAGCTAATATCAGAGTCAAAAGGGAGACTCAACCACAGACAATATCGGTGTGAATTAATATTAAAATTAAAATTATAATTAATAATAATTAGAAAAAAGCACAAACAACAAAGAGCTAGCATGAGAGCAATACGCTCAAGTGAAAACACACCCATAAGTGAAAAAATATTCGCAATTCAAAAAAATAAAGCATATGCGTAGGCGAACGAATTTTTGTACTTAATAAACAGATGTAAGTGTAAGCAATTTTTTTTTTTAATTTTAAAATATATAAATACATACATACATACATACGTACATACATACATATATAGAAGAGCTGAGATAGCATTTAACTATTACTAGTGTCTCAAATTAACGCAACAACAAAATTAGAGCGCATTAACATGTTACATACACGCACACATACATATGTGGCGATGAGGTTTAAAGTAGACAAATTTTATTAGCATTTAATAAAATTATAATAAATAGAATTAAGAGGAAGGAAAACAAAAACAAGAAGAAAAAAACAGAAAAATAGAATTAAGGAAACCAAAACAAAATTGGAGAAACAGACAAAGAAACTTAGTTTCACACACACAACGTTACGAAAAGGACATTTTAACATAAACACACAAAGGAAGGGCGATGAAAATTATTTTTTTTTGAATTTTTGGAAACACGCAATTCCAAAACAAAATTTTTGTTTTATACACATACAAACATACATGCAGACATATGTACGCACACATATATGCAAAGCTTGTAGTTGTAGTTGGTAGAAATTTTTATAGAAGTTTTTTTAAATTAGAATTTTTTTTTTTATTTCATAATTTTTGTACGTTAAAATTTTGTCTTCCGTTAGTATCAGTCTCAACTGTACATGTTTTCATAGGTTTATTTATCGATTAAGCAGCACACATAAACATTTTTTGTGGAAAAAATTATAAATTTTGTGAAAAAGCTACAAATTTCGTTTAAAAAACGCACACACTTTAAAAAAAAGTTTTCAACTTAAATTTTTTTTTTAATAATAAATTTTTGTTTCAAAAAAAGCACACACTTTAAAACAAAAATTTTTGTTAAAATAAAAACAGAAAATTTTATTTAACAAAAACAAGTTTTTTAAAACAAATTATTTAAAAATATTTTTTAATTTGCTTTTTCTTTATTTTTAGGAATTTTCTTAATATCTTGCTGTATATAGTAGCTTAGAAACCAATTTACTAACACTAATTAGATTTAAAAAAAACTTTAATTTAAGTCAAATAAATATTAAACAATAGCGGCGCCGACTATTTGTTTAAACCATTTTTTTTATTATTAGTTTTATTTTTGCATTATTTATTTATTTTTTCTTATTATTTGCTTAAAAAAAATATTGCTTATTTATTATTATTTTTATTATTATTACTAAATTTTTTTTATTATTATTCTTAATTTTTGGAATTTATTTATTTATTTTTTTATTATTGCCTATTTATTTTTGTATTTATTTTTATTATTCTTATTTTTTTGAATTTGTTTTTCTATTTTTCGCGTTATTTATTATTTTTTCTTATTGCTTGCTGAAAAAACAATTATTGCTTATTGATTTTATTATCTTTATTATTATTATTCTATTTTTTCGAGTTTTACAAAAAAAAATATGTTTATAATAACAATTTTGTTTTGTATACGTAAATTTTTTTGCAAAACTTCTAATTTTTTTTTGAATTTTTATTTTAAAAAATTATTTAAAATTACAATTTTTTTTTAATTTTTTGCATGAAATAATTTTTTATATACACATTTTTTCAAATATTTTTTAATTTTATTTTTTATGTTATTTTTTTTTATTCCTGACATTCAACTCTGCACTTTTTTGCATTTTTCTAAAAGCAAAATGCTAAATTTTTGAAAGAAGTGATTAATTTATGCTTTAAGCAGTTTTTAAAACCAAATTTTTTATGAACACTTTTTTTGAAATAATTTTTATTATTTCTTTTTTTAGCATTGAATTTTGAATTTTTTAAAGACAAATTGCTAAATGTTTATCAGTTAAATAATCAATTTATGCATTTGTTTATTTTTGGAAAGGAAATATTCTTTATATACACATTTTTTCAAATTTTTGTATATAATTTTTTTAATCAAATTTTTCTTTTTTCGCATTTTAAGCAATTTTTTATTTCTTGCTTTAAAATGTTTTTGAAGGGAAATACTAACACTTTTAGGTTTAAATTGCAAAATATGCAAGTAAAACAAGTAAATTACTTAATATTACAAGCATAGCTTTTACAATGAAGCAAATATTCTAAAAACCAATATGAGCAAAATCACAAAATAAAAAAACAAACACAAAACACTTCCGAAGCACAGCCAAAGCGGCAGCAGAAAGCGGAGAAAACAGTGAAAAAGTTGAAATTTTTTTGTATTTTGTATTTGGCTTGCAAAAACAAATAACTGTAAAATACTAATTTATGCCAAAACAGCAAAACATTTTTTAATAGCAATATTACAACAATAAAAGTAATAAATAGCATATACACGAATTTCAAAAATAAACGAAAAAGTAAATTAAAAAATATTTTTAACACAAAACACACATTTTGTATGAAAAAAAAAATCAAAAAAGTAAAAATTAAAAAATATCAAATACAAAAGAAAAAATTAAAAATAAAAAAATCAAATACAAAAAAATCTGCTTTACAAACACAAAGGAAAACTGCAGTAGCATATATGTAGGTATGTAGGCAGGCCGGCACGTACCCAACACCGACGCATACATGCAAACAGTTTAAGGTCAAACACGCACAAACACACAATAAATACACACAAACATGCCGCATAGCGTGCAAAGTGCGAAATTTTTTGGCTACGCACAAAAAAAAAACGTTTCATTTTCGCCACACAACGCAGCTATGTTGGTCCAAAATCTACGTATTTATAAGCGTTGTAGCAGCTTACATTTCACTTATGTAAATATATATGTATGTGTTAATTTCTATTGTTTCATAATTTTCCACACTTATATAAACGGGAATTTTAGCTCACTGCTTTCTTTAGTTAGAAAATCAAGTATGAGTGCAGCATACAATACAAATGAAGGTTGTTGTTGTACTGGCGCACACATACTACTTACACACGTAAACACAAATGCTTACAATTACTTTGTATATGATTCCAACCGTTTATTGATTTGAGTACAAAAATGCGTTCAATTTGTATAATTTGTTGTTGTTTTTGTTAATTTCTTTTTGTTTTTTTGTTTTTGGTTAAGCTTAAACTAAATGTTATTGCTGATGTTAATGATAACAGTGATGTTAAAAATGATAATAAATAATAATAATTAATATAGAATATAATAGCTATTGTTAATTACTGTAAATAATTAAGTAGAATCGACCAACAACTTAATTAAATTGTACAATAAATTAAAAAATTCCAAAATAATTCTTTGGAAATAACTGTGCATATATTTTATTATTATTATTTTTTTTTTTTTTTTGAGGGGGATAAGAAGGGAGAAATGAAAATTTATAATAACTTCGTTTTTGTTAAGAAACCAAAATGAAAAAAAGTGAAATAAAACAGCTGAAGCGTAAATTCTATCAAAACTCACCAAGCCTGGAGATCAAGCGTAGAATATCTCTTGCTAACAGATGCTACATTGGGATCGGTTGACAACTGAGAAGCAGATATGTCGCTCGAAGAAGAAAAATTGCGCTCTATAAGACTCTCATTGTGCACGTCATATTGTACGGCGCAGAAACATGGACGATGTTGAGCCGAGATGAGATATGAGAGAACTTGGAGCATTTGAAAAAATTATTCTTCACAGATAATAACTATTTATCTAAAAAACTCTTTTCAAAGATTCGAAAGGAACTAAGACAGGTAAGGATGAGCTAATGGGTAAAACCGATATTTTTCGTATTTCGCGGTAAAAGCACGCAATAGGAATTTTATATTCGGCATCTGGCAGCTTGAATAGTTTTGATCCGACTTGGACAATTTTTGGCCATAAGATAGGACATCTCAAGGGCATTATTTGTGCAAAGATTGGCCCTGGATTTGCATACTGAAAAGAGAATAAAATTGGAAATGGTTTATAAAAAAAGAAGGCGTGGTTGTAGTGTCACCTATTTTCGCACTCCGACTTAGGACTGTCAGGATAATGTTATGTATAGAATTCGATTTAAATTGCCTGAAAAGGACCGGAAGTGATTTCGTTTAAAGCTGAGCGGCGTCACACCCATCGTCTAATATTGACACCGGTATTTATAAACCCCTTTTTAAACATTCTGGATATAAAATTTAATGCCTCTATGTATTTATTTACAGAATGCAACTCGCCTCGTCATCACGACAGTTTATAAATATCCCATTATGTATCTCGATTAGTTTAAATATCTTTATGCTTAACCGACATTCGCTCTCTGTTATTTCAGCACAATTGCAACTGACGTATACCAGCATTGTTGCTTTCGCTCTCTATTTATCCATAAAATACATACAAAGCACTTCCAATTTTCTTCTCTCAACAATAAGTTTAACAGCGCTTTTTATTTGTAGAGAGCTCTCAGCTAACAGCACCACCTGTTGTACCCATGGAGTTATGTACATATATGCTCCAAGCTCTCATAAATAATGCCTCCCACATTAACTACGTCATTATTTTAACCTATAACATAACATGCATAAGTATTTCTTCTTCTTAATGCATTTTATGTCGGAAATTTATCAGCTCTTCTGTGTTTTGCTCTACCGGTACGAGTGGCTTTATGTATATACGATTATGTACGATTGTACGATTATGTCAGGAAAGAGAAAATTGGAGAAAAGCAAATATGAAATGACGAAGGCTGGCGTTAGTAATCGGTGACAATACAAAACTTCGCGCCAATTTTCATATTCGCTCTCTCGCTTAGTGTGTATTGCTATACTTTTTTTTATTTATCTTCGTCTGCTTTTACTACATTTTCCGACTTTTCTATGGTTGTATATGTGTGTGTGGGCAACATTGGCGCTTAAAAGGGTACAATTCAGTGTATATTAGTAAACGTTTAGTAGTGGATATGCTCTTGCTTGTTATGGTGGCTTTCTAGAGGAGATGTGTCGTATTTTCTAATGATAAATGTAATTTTTTGCTTTTACGAATATTTGTGAGTAAAATTTTTAGTTATTAAATGAAATAATATTTTGCTTCAACTTGAATTATTAGTCTCTTAATTAAGCTTCAAATGTTAGAAACCATTTCTGCCGAAAAGTTTGGAAAAAATTCCACCAGCAGTTAATACTAAACGATATTTCCAAAAAAGTTATTTTTCTAAATTGGTAAATTCGTCCTTAATTACTATGCCAAATATGAGCGCGATCTGTTAACCAGTTTGTTTACAGCAACCGCTTAATTCAGTACATCTCTGTAGTGTGTTGCGATTATTACAACGGAAAAAAATATCGAAAAAAGAACTTGTCTCAGTTTTGTTTTTTTAACCAAATTTCGTATGCATAATCGTTGCGAATGTTGGAAAAGGCTTACAGGGATTCCGTTTTATCAAAAATACAATCCCAAGACGGTCGAGAGATCGTTGAATTCATTCTGCACAACTTTCGACCTCTTCAACTGATGAAACTATATAAAAAAGTAAAAAATATGGTGCTTGAAAATCGTCAAGCAAGTGTTACAGAGATGGCAAGAGCGGCATCGACATCTCTCGCGAGTCCGTTCGAATGGTTTTGGTGGATATTTTGTTATTATTTTTGTATTTTTTATAAATCTGATTTTTTTTTTTCTAAAAGAGTATCGTAAAAAGGTCCTTTGGACATGACTGATCATGCGAATTCCGATCCCAGATTCATGTAGAATAATAACTGCCGATGAGACATTGCTTTATGAGTTGACAAGCAAACAAGTTAACAATCATCAGAATGGATGGAAAACATGAGCCTAAACCAAAAAAAAACACGCTAAAGCCGCAAAAACTCAAGGTGATGTTCATTATTATTTTTCGATATTGGTGGTTTGGTGCATCAGGAACTTCTTTCGGAGAGACAGACGGTCAATAAGGAGTGCTATTTGGCCATTTTGAGGCGTTTGCGTGAAAACAACCGTCGAAAACGGCCGGATCTCTGACTCAATTCCTCTCGACTTCCGGTTTTTTAACCAAGTTAGCCAAAAAACAACCGTTTGAAAGCGAAATAAAGTGAGAAGGCGAAACCTTCCCAGGATTTTGTGGTGGATTTGGGACCCGCCACAAAAAAACACCCATAATAAAAGGAAGAAACAGCCTCTAATGATAAACCCTCCTTTTGAAGACGACTATCGCAAACGTATTAAGGATTACGATGTAAGGGCTGCTGCTGGATGGTAGCGCAGAACTATTTTTAGCGCCGTCGGCGATCGCTTGTAACTCGAAAAATAATTAATCATTGTCTTCAAAAGATTTTCTTTATAAAAATAAAATTTAAATACATCTCTTTGCTCATAAAATTTCGAAATATTTTTGTACATTTTATATTTTATTTTATTTATTTTTTTTTCTTTTTTAAGAAAATTTATTTTTTCTATAAATTAAATTTTATATTATTTATAATATCTTATAATTTTTTTATTCATAAAAGTTCTTAATATTTTTTTGCATTTTATATTTTAACTTTGTTATCCCAGATATTTTTTTTTATTAAAAATAAAAGTAAATTGAATTTTAATAATTTCAGTAAATTAAATTTTCAACTATCATATTGCATTAAATTCCACCATTCTTTACTAGAGCATATGCCAGCATATGTTGCTTTAAGCTACTTTACTCTCACTGTTTTTCAAACCATTGTTTTGCGTTAAAAAAAAAAACCTTGAAAAAAGTCCAACAATGAAATTAGTAAAGTGAGTCAATGCCAAACGCGGAATCATAGTGCTCCGTGATTCGTTGGTGTAAGCAAATAATGAAATTCCAGCAGCTGCAGAGACAACTGAGCGGCGCTTTTGAAACAACGCGCAGGATGCATAAATACTCGTACTACTCAGGCACTCGGCCGCTTGGACAGTCAAGGTAAAGTGTTGAATGAAATATGTAGTAAAATCGTAGGTGTCAAGGCGCGGGATGTGCCGGAGCAAAGTGTGCGCGCAGTACTTGACAGCTTTTGCTGAATGACCACGGGCTATTCATGTCATACTCAAACAATTGTTTACCAGTGCTGCCACCTGCCTCATGCCAGGTGGTGGCAATAAATTGAATGTATGTAGTTTACAAGATTTTAAAAATTAAAGCATGTAAATAGCGGCGAGTGAAGAGCGTGGAAAATGAATGGCTGTGAAGTACTTTGCGTTGCTGGAGCTGCTCCGTCAATGTTGCTAGGCGATCACTGCCACAGTCGAAGGCGTGTATGCAAATGGGCGTAAGTGAATGTGCAAACTATTTGTATTTACCTTTAAAGAGGTAAATGATGAGTCCGTTGCCACCTACATTGTGTACACGGAAAAATGTTGTAAGTCGTTGTCTGAAACGGCAGGGTCATGACTGAACGAAGGGAGTATATAAATTGTGAGAAGCTGCCCACCGGTTTGTGGATTAATTTGACAAGTTCAAGATGATAAAAGCATTTACGAAAATATGCGACCTATAGACGACAAGATTTGTACGAAGGAAGATTGTTGGTAAAGTCAGATCTAGGCTTTAGAAACACAGCCATGATATTAACCAAATACTTGTATATCCAAAATTTTTTGGAATTATCTTTAACAGAATGTAAGGAAATATAAGTAAACAAGAATATCAAAGGCTCTTGTCCTCTGAAAACTCAGAAAGGTAAAAGAAAAAAATTTTGGTGGACACCGAAGCTAACGGAGATCAGATCTTCGAGCATAAATCTTTTCAGTAAGGCCACTAAAAGTGGTAGCGGCGGGCGCTGTAGAAGGAATAACTGGTTACTTACAAATTCGAGTTAAAGAAATATATTTATAAACAAGAGAAAATATATTTC
Source organism: Bactrocera correcta (assembly GCA_027475135.1). Lineage (NCBI taxonomy): Eukaryota > Metazoa > Arthropoda > Insecta > Diptera > Tephritidae > Bactrocera > Bactrocera correcta. Next base: position 103,412,370 of record CM050323.1, read on the forward strand.
TAAGGGTTTAAGGTAAGCTAAAAATTATAATTTTGATTTCTATTTCTTTTATTAAAGATATGCTAAACAAATATTTTGCTTCAAGCAGAACGCACACTGTTGACCAAACCCAAATTTTAAAATTATTTAATATGCTTTACAAATTACTTTAACTTTATTTTCTGAGCTGAGCCACTGCCACACAATATGAATGCGCACAAACTCCTTGGCAACTCGTTAAGTGCACAGCACTGCGTCTTACACCTTATTGTGCATTACAAGAAGTTAGCACCTTGTTTACTGTACGAGAAATACATCAGCCGCATCGGTGCAAATTGTTTAATGCCATCACGTATACGTAACTTTTTGCATACACAACTCGAGACGCGGCATACAAGAGAAAAACAAAAAAAAAACAGAAAACAGAAAACAAGGAAAAAAAGAAGAAAACGACTTCGTTAGCAATGAATTCGAGCAGCAGTTGCTGCTGCTGCTGGCCTGCAACATTGTGATTCAAACAACGCGCGCGGTGCCGGGATGCCAGCAGATGCCTGCTATTCCTGCATTCGTGTCCATGTTTTGTTGCCTTGCCATACGCCATTGTCCTTTTGCATACAAAATTGTAAGGAAAACAGGACATGTGCCTTGCATCCGGTTCTACATGCCTGCACATCATCTTCTTGCCGCCACGTTTTTTTGTAAAATTAATTCTTTATGTGCCACCCATTGTAGGCACAATGCAGGCGTGAAGGCAACAAGCAGTTGCCATAACCTCGCACAGCAAATGTGCAGGCACTCAGCCTGCCAGTTTGCCAACACAACAGCACTTCCTTGCCTAGTTATACACACACATATATGTATGTACACATACAGCCCTTCCATCAGTTGACGCCGTTGCAGCAGCAGTAACAATAATCAGCAACGCAGCAACGGCATATGATTTGTGCTCACTTCGTAATGTGGCGCATAAAACTTTCACACTTTGGCGGCGAAAAAGTTTACAAGGGTGCACATGCAGTATACAGCGCCTTTTTCATGTGTGCAGGTTGCGGAAGAGCGTGTAACGTGCCTTCCGGTAGGGTCAGCGTCTTGTTGCCTAACGTTTCGTCGCTGCGTCTGCACCTACTTTTGGCTCATATGCAATGTTTTGTTCACAGTCTTACTTTTTTATGTTGCTTGTAAGGCTGTGTGACATAAAGTTTATGATTCGCCTGTCGAAAAAGAGCTGATTATTGCGACAGTAATGAGTTATGCAATATAGTTGTTGTTGACAATGTACGGTGTATGACAAATATGTGTCAAACAGGGCAATTTTAAAGTCAAAGATGAGTAAATTTGAAACACAATTGAAATTTAATATAACTTCCTTAATTATGGGGGTCATGCCGTGCGAAGGTTTCAAATAATCGACCATAAAAGTCTTGAAAACTCCTCCATGCCTCTGCACCATATAGTAGGAAGAAGACGATGTATGACTTGTAGAATTTAGTCTTTGATCTTTGAGAAATAACTTTACTTCTATGCAGGCACAGTCCAAAGTATCACCTGTTAGCAAAAGTTATTCTGCGTTGGATTCGAGGTTGAAATTGTTGTTGGTGTTAATGCTGGTTTCAAGATAGACGAAATTATCTACTGCCGAGAGGGTCGGAAAGTGAATTTGCCAAGTCAATTGAGAGTTATTATCGCCTTTTCATATACTAAAAATATATACATAAATTTTGGTCAACACGGCGTATACGTAACTTAAATTGTATTCCTGAAACATATTGCATTAGTAGCACGAAACATTTTCCAAGTTCAACTTCATACATAATTAAAGCGCGTTTTATCACTCAACCGCTAACTTACGGTACATCGTTTGGATATTAATATTTTATGCACACACACACACACAGGATCTTACACTACAACACATATACACATATACTATACGTTTGTCCGCTAGCACATACATAGTAAAACCGGACAACCACGACCAAGCGGCATGTGTCTGCATTTATTTATTTGCAGCAGATAATTACATTAACAGCTAACTATATAGTTACAGCGCTCAACAGATGTAATTATCGCGCACAATCACTGAATTTCACTTAATGGCAGACACACTTAATTAACCCTAAAAGCATGAAAAAAGGCAAGAAAAAATTTAAACAATAGCGCTGCATGCTTAAACAGCTTGAAGAATGAGCAAAAGAATGAAAATATGAGTGTTAAATATTTGGGAAATAAAGTAGAAAAAATATTGTTAAAACTGCTAGTTATATGCCGCAACCATCATTCCAGCGAATTTATTAAGCAGATATATTTGGTTATGGTCTGCATGGGAAAGATAAATTTTTTTGCTACTTTTTGATTGCTTGTAGTTGTTGCATGCATAAAAATTTACTTTGCGTAAAATATTAAGCAGCAATATTACTTTAACGCTGTCTTAAACGCTTGTATGCTTTCATATTCAATTTTTTTTTTTTTGTGGTTTTGAAAATCGTCCATATATTCGGTACACATACAAAAGGCAAACAATAAATCATAAAATTGTCAGGGTTTTTCTACACATAAGTATATTTGATATCTGTGTGCTTATGTGCCTGCAGAAGTCACCGAATATTTTTTGAAGCAGAAGTGCTTAAAAACTTTATAGGCGAATTTATTTGCGTTAAAATGGATTACTGCTCGCTCATGCCCATGAGCTATTTGCTATAACAAGCATACCTACATACCTATCATACATATCGTCACCTAAAATGCAAAATAACGTAACATCACTTTTATAAGTTTACAGGTGAAAGAAAAACGTTATAAGAGAAACCATCATATTGAAGCAAAATTTATGTTTTTGTTATAAAACGGTTATATAGTGCTTATAAAATGGCTATATAATGGTTATATATTGTTTACATATTGGTTATATCTGTCAGCTGAAGCTGAAAATTTTATGTTTCATAAACATATGTAAGTGATGTAGTGACTCGTTAGAGACAAAACTTCAATTTCAGTTTTTTTGATGATACGTTATTTTGCATTTTATGTGACGATATACATACAAGTATATGCATATGTACATACATGTTTAAATGTGACACCGTGTATATTTTAACAAACAAATATTGAAAAATGTAGAAAGGTACAAAACTTCATTATTTTGCGTGTTCAGAATTATGTCATGTATTGTTAGAGTTTTGAAAAAAAAGTGCAGTTTAGACACTTATAGGTTTATACACATTAGAGCGAGTCAATTGTTTTTTTCTAAAAAATCGAGCTTGCCGGAAATGTTCTACGGATTATTCTGAAGAACTTTGCCAGAGATACTATGGGTCTAAAACCAGTTTTACATAAGCAGGAAAGCTTCTACGAATCATTCTTAAAACTTTAGGCGACTTTTAAGCCCAAGTTAAAAAATCTAAATAATGGGTTTTAAATTTTTTTTCGATTCCGACAAGTGATCAATAGAATATCAAAATGCATCTATGTTTTAAATTTCATTCGATATGCCAAAAACTGAACAAAAAAATTTGACACCTGAGAAACTTCGCCTTGAAAATCACTGTTTGAAAACTGATTTTAGACCCGTAGCTTAAGGTTGCTCAAAATGATTCGTAAAATTTTTCCCGCTTCTGTGATTTTTCAGTATTTTGACTCCCTGTCAATCAAACCGCTAAAATACACATATACATTAGGGAAGGTAAAAAAAAATTATTTTTGCTTAGTATTCTGAGAGGTAGGTTCTTAGACACTTCTAAGAAAGTATCCCCAAGTATGAGCTCTTATTTTTACCGGAAAGGCACTCCGCCTCACGTTTTTCTTGTTTTCTTCTTATGGAAAAAATAAAATTTTTTTAAAGAAAAACTTAAATCTCCCTTCCAACTATTTGAAAAATTTTATCGTTTCATGGATTTTGTAAGAAGTGAATGCTCTACAAAATACTCTTTCACGATTTTCTCGTTTTGATTTTTTTAAGACAAATTTTCTTTTTCATAACATAGCATAACATCCCGTTGCAATTAAAAATCCATATTTTTTGAGACTTTCTTGGAAGTCTTTAAGAATCTTTTTTTATAATATCAAGAGAAAAATAAATATTCGATTTTTTTTTATCCACCATAATACACATACATATCTTCGAGTATACATACGTAAGCTAGCAATACTCAATTTTCTAGTGACCAAAGGAAAAACAGATATTCATTTTTTTTTACCCACCCTAATACACATTCACATACCTATCTTTATGCGTATATAAGCTAGCATTAGGAAATAAAATGGTTGTCATATAAATTCTTCAAATCTAACTAAATTTTGATATTTTTGAGTGTCAGAAAATCGCTGCAGGCTACCCATCTAATCCTAATACGATTTTATGGCTAAAACCCAACATATATCATCAAAAAATATTTATGATTTAGTTTTGTATTTGTCTGTTGGACTGTACGCAGGTGTCGGCTCACTGTAGCACAAATGCAGGGCGATATATAACTGTTTATGGCTTTCGTTGCAAGAAAAAGTAATAAACTTTGAAAGTTTGTACAATTTACTGGAGATTTTTAAATTTAAATCTATCTGCGAGAAAAAAATTTTAAATTTTTCCGGTGCCCTAAATATGTGTGCCTATATATATGTATTTTTTGATTTCTTTGTAGTGAAAAGTTGACCTACTTGAAACTGACTTTCGCTTTTCTTGGCCTCACTAATTCTAAAGACTATTACTATTTCTTTTGTTCTTTTTTTGGAATACTTTACATATAACTACTTCCATAAAAAATATATATTCCCATATCTTCTTCCATTCAAGCAACTCTGTCATTCACCAGCAACCTTACCACCTCAAATCAGCCTCGCTCTACTTCCTTTACTAATCTTTTCTCACTTACAGGCACAAACTATTAGAAAGAGAAAGTGAGGTAGTCATACTTTTAATTAATGCAAGCGCCAACAAAAAATTACGCTAAGCTAAAAAAAATTAATTTATAATACACAGCAAAGCAAAGCAAAAAAGCATACACACACCTTCACATGCACACAGTGATTAACGAAAGTGTGCAGATAAAAGCAGCAAATTACAAATTACCTACATTCCGCAAAAAAATTCACAATATCCCTGTGCTGTAGCTTCCGGCTAAGGTTGCTGCTGCCACTATACACCACAACTGTCCCCGTCAATTAAAAAACAACTACAAACTCGAGTTACAAGGAGGCGAGCAATTTTCTCGTAACTACAATGGATCGCTCTAATATGCTGGCGCTGGTCTCGCGCCACATGCTCATATACATATATAAGCACATATACACATACAGACATAAATTTACTAGCTGGGTACGCTTTGTGAGCACATTTTGTTTCAGCAGCTTTCCCCATCTTCCACCTACCAATGGAAAAAACAAACAGCATTTTCTTTGTTTTCTAACATTGTTGTTGTTGTAGCCACACTTGTCACCTTCGCTGTGCAAACACACAGGCAGCGGCTTGGCGATAATATCTGCCCAAAATAATTTCTACACAATTTTCGTTGTCCTTACTCTTCAGTCGCCTTTGCGCTTCATGACTTTGGTGGCGGCATTTGTCGTTTGTTCTGTTGTAGCTTTGTGAAGGTACTGTGCTGGAAGGTATTTTGTTCGCAAGCGTGTGCGCCTGATGAAGTTGTAAATTTTACATTGAATCGAAGTGTTTATGCACCTCGAAAGCTGTTGTTACAAATGGGGAGTGAAAAAGAAAAAAAAAACTTTGTTGAATTTATTATCTTGTACATGAACTCTTAATTGAACGTAAATAGCAGGCACAAAGGTGGAATTGGTACTGCCTGACATACTTCCGGATGTGGAAAAATGCTCAGACCTTCTTTCACAGGCTTCGGTTAAGCTTATTAAGTTAGGTTAGGGTATCTAAATACGCTGATCACTCTTAAGACTACGAATAATCCCGATTGGACTGCTAGAGACGCTTGGCTCTTGTGAGCCTGATCCTCTCCACGTTTGTGCTTACAATACCGTGTCCAGTTAGAACGCCTTTTATTACGGTGATGTGAGCCCTTCTAAGCGCTATCAGTTCAATCGAACTTTTATGTTCCGCTCTGAGTCAGAGGGCGAAACCCATAAATCCAGCTCCAAAATCCACGAAAACCAGGGAAATCCGTGTCATTCTCAACCTGATAGAGTTTAGAAATACTGCCGTTTCTTGCAAGCTCATCGGGTCTACAATTTCTAACGATACCACTGTGGCTATGTACCCTGACAAGTTTAATATGGAAGTCGCTCACTGTCAGCGAGCTAAAAATCTGCGTAGCAGCTCTGCTCTCTGGATACATATCTCCGTAAAAGAAACCGCATTTCGGAGAAGAGTGTATGTTGATACCTTGCCTGCCGACACTTTCACTTGAAAGACACTCCACTGTAGTGTCTAACAGTCTGAAACAAGGTTAATTGAGAGCTCCCAATAAATGGCTTCCCTCCAACAATCCCCTTGAGCTTCGATCGATCTGTGAGCAAACTAACTGCACCTTTTCTCCAGCGAATCCGCTCTACCCACGTGTTTCTCAGACCCTTAATGTATCTCGAAGACCGATAGCAACGTTTGCAACTTTTGGTGAGTGACCTCAGCGCTTCCCAATAACGCCGTTACGACGATATAAGACAACCTATACCTTCATCATCCACTCATCAAGATTGATCTAATGAAGCCCAAGTACATCATTATGTCGAAAGGGGGAAGTCTTAAGACCCCCTTTGAATGAAGTGGTGCATTCGGGATTTTATAAATCCAAGTAAATAAAATCAATTCAGTTTTTTTGGATTGATTGAATTGTACTCTTACGAGTAATTTTCCTTTAACCATGAGAGGAACTGCATCTGCATAGGAATTAAATTTAAAACTAAGATCTACAGTATCTACAGTAAAGGCGACAAATCCTCATTTTGTGGATGCCTCTATTGACAATTCTTCACTCTGCCACGACAGTTCCGTCGCAGAGAAGGCAATGAGATGATTGAGATTTTTTTCAACCTCAAACCTTTTCAGTGCACTAAAAAACTCTTCCACGTCGCTAATAGCTTATTGTGCTTTTAATATTAAAATTGTATTGTCCTCTAATATAAACTTAAACTTCTTAAATATCAAAATATTATATACATAAGTATATGAATGTGGGCAATGCAAATAAATATATTTTGTAATGAATACTTTTATTTACTTCAATCTTCTTTCTTTTTTTTTTTTTTGTTTTTTTGTTTGCTTTCATTCACTTCGCTGGCTAATGCGGGTAAGCGCGCCCACATCATGCTAACCGTCGAACTACATACATATGTCACTTATCCGTATGTTCCACATACAGACATAACAAAGTTGTTTAAATTTCGATTTAATATGATGACTGGCAAGTAAATACACAAGATTTTTATTAAAAAGTACAAGGTCCTAAAGGAAGCACGCCTTAAGCGCAGTGGCACTGATTTAGCAGCATTGTTGACTCTCCCTTAATATTAATGCTCGTGAAAGAATGTGACAACTAAAGTTGATTTTAAATTTAATATGCCTTATGCACTTATGGCAATAAATTACAGTTAATAATGTATAACATTTGCATTTATATACATATACTATATGTATATTATATACACATTTTACACTGCTCTTAAAAATAGCGCACTAATGCTGGAAATTGTGATAAGTAGTTGAAAAATCAAAATTTTTTTAAAATGAAAATTTAGTGAGCACGGAGTGAATATTTAGTAAAGATACTAAGAATTAATTCATATAAAAAAATAATTAATATAAATTTCCAAGAAGCATACCTTCTGGTAGTGAACATTTTAGAGGATATCATGATTTTAGGAGCATACCTTTAGGCTCAGTGGAAAAAATTCAAAACTTTAGAGGATATAAAACTTTTTGAAGCATACTCTCGGGCTGTGAATATATTTTTAAAACTTAGAGGTTATGAAGCTTTTAGAAGCATACCTTTAGGTTGTGATTTGTGTTTTTTTATTTATTAATTTCTCATTTGGCTTATAAACTCATTTTTAGAAACTTCATTTATTTAAAAACAATAATTTTAATAATATTAAATTCTAAATTCATTCTCTACGGTTAAACCATCTTTTATATTTTAATTTAATTGACTGAGGAAAAATTTAAAAAATTTAGAGGATATGAAGTTTTAAGAAGCATGCCTTTAGGCTGTGTAAAATATTTCAAAAATTTAGTGATTATGAAGCTGTGTATAAATTTCTATTGTTTCTCGTTCACAAAAAACACATAAATATACTTCTCACTTGGTTTATCATTTTATTTCTTGAAACTTCGTTTATTTAGAAGCATTCGTAGAAATATAAAGGGTAAGAAAACCTTACAGAAAAAGTATGGAATTTCAAATTATTAACGTAATACTATAGTTATGTAGTACTAGTATTAAATTCTAAATTTTTTCTTTAAGGTTTATTGCATCTTTTATATTTCAATTCAAATTTATAAATAAAGAGAGTTTCTATGGCAAGAGTTTGGAATTGGGGATAGATTTTGAGGCAAAAATCCAATTTCGGACACTTTTAGATACAAAAAAAAAAAAAACAGATAAGAGAACAAAATTAGCTCTACATTTTTACCGTAATGCTTTAAATATTAAAATATAAAATAGTTCTACACAAACTGCAACTAAATCCCATGCAGCCCTATTATACTTATAAATCATCAGGCTTTAAACAAAAAACTCTCTTTCAAAATTTCCGTCAACTATTAAATAAAAGAAAAGCACAACCTGTACTTAAAGCTTCAAGCTATATAAAAAACCTCAACCTCTACTAAAAGCATCACTTTAATAAGCAACATGTCGTCGCGTAGTGATTTATGTAAACCACTTTGACCATTTTCATTTAATCATTTTATGTCTGTATTCCCTTACAAATTTTGGGTCTCTGCATGAAAACAAAATGTCCACAAAATCTCTGTATTAAATTTTCCGTATTTTAATTTTATGGCGTCAAACCAATTTGGCTATTGTGTGCGTGCGTTGCGGCTGCTGAAGTCGGTCGGTCGGACACACATGGCGCCTGATGTAATTGTTAGTGGTGTGGATTATGACTTTATTACAGTCAATTTGAGGCGTAAAATGTGTCAACAAGCAGAGTTAATGAAACTTTTGGTGTGCAAATTTGACAGCAAACTTCATATGACTGTGTGGCTATGGGAAAATATGTGGCTGGCATTTACACAAGGGACATTGTTTAAAAAATTTAAGGCATTTTCAGTTATGAGAAATTGCTAATGAAGAAGATGATATTTACTACTAACTAAAGGAAGATATGGGAAGAATGTGGCTTTTATCGAAAGGAAAATATGAATATGACATTTATGGCAAGGAAGATATAAGAAGAATATGGCATTTATTGAAGTAAATTATTAAATTAATATTTACAATTCTTTTAGGTAAAGACAAATACTCGCTGGTTTACTTATTTGGAATATATTATTTTATATATACTTAAATAATAGAAAGATATTGTTTTTGTTAAAAATATAAGTTATTCCTTAAAGATATTTGCTCTATGGCTTCTTTAAACCTTTTCATGTATTGTATGACAGCTATATGCTATAAGAGTCCGATCTGAATAATTTCTTCGGAGGCGTTAAGTTGGTTGAACAATAACTGATGCCAAGTTTCGTAAATACATTGCGAAAAATAAAGCGTTTTTCCATGCAACCACGTGGTTTGATAGTTCAGTTTATAGGACAGCTATATGATAAAGTGCTCCGATCTGAACAAATCCTTCAGATATTGTACCTATACCTTGATAATAGTCCATACCAAATTTTTGAAATATCTCGTAAATAACAATTTTTTTCATACAAGCGATTTCGATCATAAAGTTTGTACGGCAGCTATATGCTATAGAGGTCTGATCTGAACTATTTATTCGCAGATTGCACTATTTTCTAATATATTGATCCTTGCTAAGTTTCTTGAAAATAACTCGTCAAATAAAAAGTTTTCTGTACAAGCATATGATTTCGATCCTTCAGTTCGTATGACAACTATAAGCTATAGTGATCCAATAGCGGCGTTTTCGACAAAATAGCAGCTTCTTGTTGAGAAAACTACGCTTGCAAAATTTCAGCTCGATTTTAATACAAATTATACAAGTATATAGTATATATACTCAACAATTCCTGCATACATTTAAGCAATTAGAAACAATCACAAAACTTGTATAAAGCTATCGGCAATTATCGTACAAATTTGCGTTAGCAACTGCTAGAGAAAAGTTGTCCATTGTCATGACCTAATCCATACAATTTAACTCATAACTGTGACTTCCGGTTGCTAAAAAAAAATCCACGGCACAAGTATATAGTTGAAAGCAAGTGAAGCTGACGGCACCTACGCCCCCAAACAAGCATTCATAACCGCTTACGATTATTTCACTTCCGAAAGCCTTTGAAGCACATAAAAGGAACATAAAAAGCTCGTATACCAGAATACTAGACATACACGCGTGGTTGCAGACACACATATGTATATACTCGTATGGCACGTGAGCTTATAACAGGAGCGGACTTAAGACCAGAAATTTTCAAAAAATTCAACAGCCCGAGCAGACAGCAAAAATTCAAAGTCTTTGAAAAATGTAGAATAATTATGAGTTGCTGGTAAATTTATATAAAATTAAAAGTCTTGGAAAAAGACTGGCATAATTTTATAAGCTACTGATATCTTCTTTATAGCACCCACTACTTAATCTCTATAGATTAAATATCTGATAAAACTGAAAACCAAATTTCAAAATCCTGCCCACTACCGACCAAGATTACAAGCTTCGTACAATAAATTTTTATAACCCTTATAACAATAACCATTTTCAATTTTACTACAAAACGCTTTTATTGCATTGGTTGACCTCGAAAAATACTACGTACTTACTTTCTAAACTGTAGTTTGCTACTTTTTGGAATTTCTGCCGCCAAATACAGCAGCAGTATGCAATTCGAATACACAGAAAAGTGAAATGTGTGCACGGAAGACCGCAAATTCAAGCAACCACATGCATATTGTTAGCTGTGTAGGTGTGTGTGCGTCAGTGTGCACTACTACTAACAGCGTTTCCTGTATAATAAAACAATAAATTGTGAAATTCCATTGAAAACTCGCCAAAGCACGGCATTGAAATTACCAGCGGCACTGAATTCAAGTGACTTGACGACATTAAAATTCCACTAAAGTTTAGTGGAGATGCCGAAAGTAGAAAGGTGCGTGTAAGTAAAGGTATAAGTGTGCTTATGTGTATGTGTATGTGTTGGTGTGTGGCTTTGAAAGTCAATATAAGCGGCATGCAATTTTCTGGTAGCATTCTACTGGCGAGCATAAGACTATGATTGCAGTCTATACGCCCGCAGGAGAATTAACTAAAATCTACCGACAAGTGTGCGAAATAGCACAAGGCATCAGAATCCTTTCAACAACCTTACTGCAGGAAATGAAATAAATAGTTTACGAACAAGTTTTGGACAACTTTTGAATCAGAAATGAATTCACAAATGAATTATGGTCGACAAAAGGTATTTATATATGTGGTAATCGAAGATAAAGGGCATATGTCAGCACTGGTCTTTTACTGGTACAAATATATGCTAAATTTATATGGCAGCACATAGCCGGATAAGCAACTTTAATTTTGTTGAAATATAGCATACAGATACATAGATATATATATATCAAAAATATAAAAGAATTACGCTTCAACCTTTTCCTATGCATAACCTTTCTCTATAACTTCCGGAGCGTGACTTGCAGTTTTTTGTGAGTTTGGAGAGTTTTATGCCGAGTCCAAAGAGATGGCAGCGAACATAAATCAAAAGATCGGAATGGTGTAAAACCCAGATTATTCATAACGATACAGATACTAACTACAACATTTAGGAAAATAGTCGCTATAACCCCAAATACCAAAATACCCAAGTAGTTACGATGACCTCATGGAAAGCTGGCTGCCAGCTGGTTCTATTTAAGAAAAGCAGGCACCGTGCCTGGCCAGTACTTAGGTGACTCTCACGCCGCGATGTGATTTGATTTGGAATTCCTAAGATGACTAGTACTTAGGTGACCCTCGTACCACGATGTGATGTAGTTTAAAACTCATGAGGGGACCTCAACCGGTAAATGTAAACAAACGAACTATTGACCTCATAAAATTTAAACAAATGGTTCATTGGCCCGAAATGTAAACAAAGGAGTATTTGGTCTCATGTAAAGTAAACAAAGAGGTCTTTGGTCTCATAAAATGTAAACAATGGTTGAAAACTGGGCTAATGTAAACAAAAAGATCTCTGACCTCAAATATAAATAAAGGGCTAATTGACCTCGGCCAAATGCAAACAAAAGGATCATTGATCTCATAAAATGTAAACAAAGGGATCATTGACCCAATGTAATTTAAGCAAAGGGTCAGAGACCTCAAATGTAAACAAAGGTTGTGATCATGGCTAAACGTAAACAAACAAGGTCACTGATTGACCCCGGCCAAATGTAAAAAATATGTCATAAAATGTAAACACTGACCTCATCTAATATAAGCATAAAAGGATCAATCATATGTAAACAAAAGTTGTGGACTTGGCTAGGCTAAAGGTAAACAAAAAGGTCGACAGTGTTGAATTCAATATCTCTATGGCAACAACTACACTGAAGGAACGGCCAAAAGTCACTGTGTCCACTGCACCTAAAGTAACAAAAGCTCCTCAGCCTTTTATGACCAAATTTTCAAAATCTGCTTAAGCATCAAAATACTCGTAGAACCATTAAGTCTAGACAAAAAGCATAATGAAAATAAATTTCTAGAGTCTTACTCACAATATTGATTTTTTTGGATCAGCGTCACTAACCAAATACTCGTATATACCCAATCTAAGTCGAATATATAGCGATTATCCTTTTCTGCTGTCACTCTCTGAAAGTATCACTAATGCAGTCAAAGGTAAGCAGCTAGAAAATATACAAGAAAAGCACTCGAAACTTAGCTGCAAATAGAATTTAATGGTCAGGAAAAATTGAGAAGTACAACAGCAACACATATAGCAAATACAGCGTGGCACATACCTGGTGACCCTAAATTTTTTTTTTTTGCTACGTGTTAACTCCGAGTCTTACAGCTTTTGGCAAACACAACTCGAAATTTTCAAACCAAATTGAAGAAGAATGTTTAAAGCGGATTAAGGCAACATACATCTAATACAACAAATGCAATAAAAACTGTAATAAGCAACACAAATAAAATCACTTAGAAAAAAATATATAAAAAGCAAACCACCGCCAAGCTTTGCGTGCGGCAAATAAGTGTGAGTGCAGAGTTCGACATTGCTTGGAGAAACCTCTTAAGCCTCAAAAGCGATTTCGGTTGAGCAAATAAGCGCTAGGAAAATAAGCTGTAAAAGATGAGGTAAGATGCCGATATTTGAGACTAAGCAAACACACAGCCAGCAAAGCAGCTGTTAAGCGCAAGTTTCTGCTCTTGGCTTTACAAGTGACACATATGTAAGTATGCGTATCTACACATGCATACATATTTATGCATATACATATATACACACGTATATATTTGTGTTAGCATGCAGTTTTCCTGCAACTTTTGTATTTGCATGCTTTGAGCGCTTGCTATTAAGTAAGAGCCAAAAAAGCTCTTAGGAGACACACACAGACGACACGCATGCTTGTGTGCGCTTACGAAATGTAGTCTAAATGCGATTAGTTACTACAACATAAATAAATACAAAAACTTAGTTGCATTACTACCAAAATACACAATAGTTTTTGTCTTGAATTTGAACAACTTTTATAGTGGCAAAAAGCAAAGTAGTTACAGACGAAAATTGTATTTGTTTGTGGGCGGATTCACACGAAATTGCAATAAACAAACTGAAATATTTGCATGTGTTTACTAATACTACGGAATTGCTTGAGTAAAAATGGTTGTAAGCTGCGTAATTTGGAGTAGAGGAAATAGATTTCACTTGTCTCAGAAAAAATTTTATAGAAAATGACATCAATTTGATCAACAATATATTTCAATGTCATGCTCTTTCAAGAAGCAATTTTAAGATTGAAGTGCTTCAATGTACAAAATTTATTTCTAAAATATGATATTTTCATTTTATTTTTTACTAAGGCATAAGTCCTAAAGCCTTTTCAAGCCTTTGCGGGTTTTTGTAATTTTTTTCTTTTATTTTGGAATAAGCATTTTATTTAGTAAATATTGTGGGGGTAATTATTGTGTAGTAAAAACAGGGTAATAAGAGCTCAGCAGCACACAGTCTAACATTAACTCTAAATATAAAATTCTTAAATTTAAAATATCATATATACCCGAAGAACTTTGAAACATTCGATCGAGTAGTTTCTTTAAACTAAAATTCACGAAAATCGGCTAATTTCTCATGGGTTACACTGGGAGTTGGTCAAATTTTCAATCTTATAAGTTTTAAGATACGAATTCCTTGCACAAAATATATAATACATCTCTACTAATTTTAATAAAAATAAGCGCACATGAATACTCTACCAAGTACCAATAACATGAGCACATACATTTTAAGCTGTATCCACTAGGCGTATACGTAACCTGTGATAGTACGAGTAGACTGTAAAGCTACTACCCACTACTACTAGTTAATTATAAGTTGGTTTCTAAGCGCAATTACTGCAACAAACCCATATTTTGTGGGCTACAACAACAACATATACATATATACAAACACAGAAGCATGTAAGTGCTAAGCAGCGCAGTAGCTCCAAGTGTTTAGTAAGTTTTGAGCGGTTATTATAGTTTTTTTCGTCTGCTCATTTTCGTATTTACATTTGGTATGATTTTAACTTTAACTATGTTTATAATATGGAAAATTAGTATTTTACATTTAATGTGATCTTAGCTGTAAATATATTTCTTATTTAGAAACTTTAAGGCAAAAAAACTTCTTAAAATGTCTACAATAAAAGTAATATGAAATATTGGTATAAAGGTATGAAATATTGCTTTTTTATGCACACTCAGAGCCAACAATAAAACGTTTATTTTTATTAAAAAATACTAAAATAAATAATGTAAGCCTGCTGCTAAACTTCTGTACCAATGTTATTGAAATTTCATTGCTAAAATAACGCTTACGAAACATAAAAACAAAAAAAACTTGAATCAATAAACTCTGCTCTAAAACCTAGCATCAAACAGATCGGTAGTTAACATCGATTACGCCTACATTTTAAGCGTGTCAACCATTCCTTTTATTACCATGTTTGCCACATTACTTACAAAGTTAGCCATTTCTCGCTGCTGTGGTCGCACTGCTTGCCGCTTTTACATCAGCTCATTCAATTTTTTATTTCACCAATTTCCAGCAACTTTTACAACTTCGACATTACGCATACACACCCGCCTAGCTTTCTAACAACACCTACGCGCACAATGCAGTTCAGTTTTCCATGTAATTTGCCAGCTAACTGCCATTTTTTGCGCGTTCAACGTTGAGCGCATTTCACAAGCTTCCAACGACTTTTACACCTTTATGTGAATAGGTAAGGGTGATGTTTGAAATTTGCGCTTCTCCTTTGTATCAATGCTGATTTGCAATTTTACTCTTGAATAATTTCGAAGTTCAAAAAATTTCCACTTTCCTTATTGCATTTTTTATCGCTCTTTCATTACTAAGTGTTTGATTTGTTGCTTTGTGAAGTTTCCGCATTGTTTGCACTTTGTAGTAATTAATTGTTAAAAGCGAATGATTGATACACTTTTTATTACTACGAAAGTACATTTTTTCTTGTTGTTTTTTTTAATAGTTGAAACTATGTAGAAAAGTTTGCTGTTAGATGTCGCTCTCAGTCTTTTATAATGTAAAAATTGGACACGAATTTTCATATTTCTAGAAACTATTGACTTCATTAGGCGTTAATATAGCTGGGTTGAATTAATAGTCACGCGAAGAATTTTTCTGGCTCTTAGTAAGCCTTTAAAAGTTCTAGTTTTTCTGATTTTTGGTGAGCTTTTCAAAGCTCCAGTTTTTTAAGATTTTTGGTGAAGTTTAAAACCTCAAATGGACTATAAAAGTCATATTCTCAGTCAGTTTTAGGATTAAATAGAACAGAACAGAGCAGAAGTTAGAAAAAGAATTGTTATATTTCAAGAAGCTACTGACTTTATTAAGCGTGAATAGAGCTGAGTTTAAAATACGAGGCTGGAAAGAACTTTTCAAAATCTAACTGAGCTTTTCAAAACTTTAGTATTTTCGGATTTTAAATGAGCATTTCATTATCTTTAAGACTTTTGGTGAGCTTTTAAAAAGCTTTTCAAAAGCACAAATGCACTATAAAAGATCACACACTCGGTTCAGAACAGTTTTAAGATTAAATAGTCGCATAGCGCTCAGCTAACAGAACAGAAGATAGACAAAAGTTTAATTTAAGGCGAGCACTTTTTCAGTTACTAAGGGAGTTTTTGAAGGCTCTAGTTTTTCAGATTCTTAGTGAGCTTTTAAAAGCCCTAAAGGACTAGAATATTCTTATATTCGATTTGGAAGAGAAATTTTTCAGATTCTAAGTGAGCCTTCAAAGCTCTAGCTTTTTCTTAGATTCTTAGTGAGCTTTTAAAACTCTTTGTTTTCACATATTTAATAACTTTCAAACACTCTAATGGAAAAGTCATAAGCTCAGTTAATGACAATGGTAGGTTTAAATTGTAAACTTATTAGGTAGACATTTCCCGTTGTGTTCGTTAAATGGAGAATATAAACTCTTTTAATTTCTAACTAGAATCTGGATATATGAGCTATTGATTTTTAGCAAAGATTTTTTGCATTGTGAATAGAAAAGTGTTAGAATTTCTTTTAGTCGCAATTATTAGCCTAGATTAAAGATATGCAGAAAACAAATGATTACTCAGAAACCATATTTAGTATGAAATATTTCCATCGAACATCAGAGAGCTTAAAAGCTCAACTTAGCCCTTAGCTCAACCAACAGCTGAACCAACATAAATGAAGTTTAAAATCTCTCAATATCAGTCATATTCCAATCAGCTTTTAGAAGCTCTTTTTATTTTTATTTTTTTCGGATTCTTAGTGAGCTATTAAGGGCGTAAAAAAATTTCAGATTTTTTGTGAGCTTATAAAGGCTCTTTTTTATTTTCTTTTTCCAGTGAGCTTTAAAAAGCTTTTTCAAAAATGATTTTTATTGAGCTTTTAAAGGCTTTAAAAATTTTCTTATTCATAGTGAGATTTTTGAAGTTCTATTTTTCGATTTATAGTGACCTCTAATAGACTAAGAAAAATAACATACTCCATCAAAAACAGTTTTGGGTTTAAATAGTTCTTTAAAATAATTAGAAAGACGTTTACCGATGTATCTTTTAAGACGAAAATATAAATATTTCTTATTTCTCACTAGGAGCTAGACATGAGATCACCTGTTTACTAGCACTTTTTTACATGCTTTCTATTTTATGGAGGTAGGACTGTGAAATCACGCAATCGTCTGCTATTTAAATTACCTACCTAGATTAAAGAGACACAAGAATCAAAAACTTTCTCTGACATCCGAAATATAAAAATAGGACAACAAAAACGTAAAAGCTCGACACAGCTTCTACCTTTACCATTAAGTTAACCAAATCAGCTGAAGCGGCATAAATCTCGAAGTTTAAAATCTTTCAACCTAAGTAAATATTTGCTAACCACAAATAAACTTAAGCAAAATGTATAAAAATAAGCAAACGCAATACACCAACAACAACAATTGAAAATGCACTGATAAATAAAATCCTGAATTTGTGAAGAAAAAATATATAAAATAAAAAACTTTTGTTACTGGCGAACTAAAGGCATTGTTTGCCTCTCAAGCGGCGCAACAGCAACCAACCACCAAACAGCCACAACCAACAGACCAAAACCAAGATGGGGAACCGCGTGATACTAAGCAGCAGAATGAATATTTAAATAAAAATGCCGGTGTTACGCTTCAGACTGCGACGCCGCACACTGGAAACTTCAGTTTTCCCCCGTGACATATGGCATGTGGCAAGTAAGCTGTACACGGCTAGGGCGCAGCGGTCGCTTGACGCCGCAGCATAAATAAATAAATATGTAAAGCAACAAATCAACAAACGTTGGCGTTATTTAAATTTACACAAATACATGCGGACACAAATATGTAATATTTATAAGCGAAAATAAAAGCAAATATTTATGCAAACAAATTTAATACGCCTTTATGTTGCAAGTTGTCGGCATGAAAGCCGCTTAACATGGCGAATGCGGCAACTTTTGTTTTCCGACTTTAATGTGAAACAATTGTGGAAATTCTATGCTAGGCTTTTCTATTTTATTTGCCACAATTTATGCAACATGAGTCTATGTGTGTATATATGCAACATATTGTTGCTGCTTGATGTTTGTGTTGTGCAAAAATGACCGCAGATAGATTTCGAAGGCAGGACAAGCACATTACATATATATATATATATATATAGAAGAAGAATTGTACATATTTTCGGACGTACATAAGTATATGTATGCCTATGTGAGTTTATGGTTAGGTCAGTGGTAAACAGGTACCCATTTGGCGCTGTAACTGAGTGCGCTCGTTATTGGTTGTTAACAAATATTTTCTAGCACATTTGTTTGCTCACACATAGACATTTTTTTTCGTCCATCAGCGCTCAATTCAATTACTGCTTGAACTTTCACTTAAATGAAGGCTGAAAAGCGAAAGTTTATATTTTGTCGACGCAGCTAATACGAGTAGGGGTAACATGGTTTTTTCGATGGCCTTCATGATTGACGTTTATATTTTTTAAGAAATTTTCCATATTTAAATTTATATTAGTAGTAAAATTGAAGGAGGATGGAACCATGTGTAGAAGCTCACGCAAATGAGAAAAGTTAGTTATCTGTACTGTTGCTAACTAGTTTTGTAGGAACTAGTTACAAGCTAATTTTTGGTAAAAACAAAATATTTTTAGATAATATGCAATGTGTCTCAAACCATCTGGATCTAGCTAGTTACATATGTGTTTTAATATTGATTGTTTGCTAACTAGTTTTATAAGAACAGTGTTGTTAAAAATAATATGTTTTTAAGATCAAAATGTAATATGTCTAAAACTGTCAATATCTAATTAGTTACATATGAGTTTTAAAACAGATTGGTTACAAACTAGTTTTATAGGAACTAGTTGTAAATAAGTTTTTTGAAAAACAAGCTAATTTTGTGATCAATATGTAATATATGTAAAACTGTGTGGATTTGACTATTTACATATGAGTTTGAAGATAGATTGGTTGCTAACTAGTTTTATAGAAACTAGTTGTAAACTAATTTTTGGTAAACATAAAATAATTTTATGATCAATATGTAATAAATGCAAAACTGTCTGGATTTAACTAGTTACATATGAAATTAAAGACAAACTGGCTACTAAATAGTTTTATAGAAACTAGTTGTAAATTATTTTTTGGTAAAAACATATTTGAAAGTATTCATTCAAAACATTTATATTAAACAATTTAAAAGACTTATTGGCAAATGTTTCAACAATTGCACTTATTATTCAATATAAATTAATTTCAATTCTTACAGTTCCTTCCTTAACAACACAAATATCAATTTTTGAAAATTAATATTACATTTTAGCATTTAAATTGATAATTTATTCTAATACACTTGTTTTTATATATAACACTTAAATGTTTTATTTATTTTAACACATCGTTCTTATCACTTGCAGTGCTATAAATAAACATACTTTAAAATCTCTTCCTTTGCTGCTGTTTACTTAAACTTCTAACTAAACAAACCTGTTATACAAATAATTTATTTTATGCACTGCAACACCTATGCGAACTAGTTTAACTTCGTTAGCGTACGAAGAACAATGTGTAGCAAAATAATAAAGCAAATAACTCAGGCGTGCAAGCCAAATGCATTAAAGTATGCTTAGTGCTGTTGAGAACACAGATTGTAACTATTATGCACATGTGCCTGACAAGGTAGAGTTAATACAGTGAAAGCTGGATATATTATTACAATGGATTCCTTTTTTAATGTAATAAATTATATGAAATAATAGAAATTGTTATAAATTTAAAGCATGATTTTAATTATGAATTTAAGCTACCGCTTGCTGCAAACACTTAACAGCGCGCCACTGCGTATGAGTAATCTCAACTGTACAGCATTTCCTTGCAATGCAAAGCAGTACATTTTTCTGCTATTACCACAACCGAGTAATCCACTGCAATATTTTATAGCACTATTGCACTTAAGCGCCTTATATAATTACCATAATTAATTTCAAATCGCCTGCAGTTATTTGCCGCAGAATTATGCATTCAGCACTAAAAGCGTGCGGCCGGGCCAACGCTTAAGCTGCCTTTGCGGAATTTAGCAACATGTATTACTCATTTCCTATTCTCATTTCATATGCGTGTGTATGTGTGTGCTTGGACTGCTGCATTTCAATTTACATATGCATATGCGTAAAATCCATTGCACTTGCATTAAGTACTTAGGTTATTAAATTTTGTTAGCTTTTAAAGTACAACTGCAGGCATTTGCCGAAACTGCTTGCTTGTTGCTAGCATATAGAATAAAGTGAAATAGAATTGTTTCACAATGAAAATGTGATTTGCTCTAATGCATTTCATTGTGCCGAAATGAGCATGTTGTCTTATGAATGGCTGCCATTTAAGTATTCTACTGTTGGTTGTTTATGTTTGAATATATTTGCGTGCAAAAAGTAATGTATTTCTGTACACTCAGTTAAAATGCAATTCAATGAGCTTATTGTTTGAATTTTCAAAAAGTATTTTCATGCCAAATATTTTAAGAGTACATATTTGCGAATTTATGTAAATACCAATACTATTTCGCATGCTTCAAAGTACGTATGCGACAAGAGGTGCTGAAATGCACTTATTATGAAACATGAGCAATTTCTGAACATTATACCATGAACAAAGGACGATATATTCTCTCCTGTATATAAGCGAATTAGTGCCTTAGTTTTTGAGTTATTCACTTTTTTTCGCCAACAACTACTCATTTGTCGGAATCGCTAATATCAGTACACTTTAGCATGTAGCTGCCTTACAAACTGAACGATCGAAGTCAAGTCTTTATATGGCAAACTTTTTTAATTGACGAGATATTTTCACGAAATTGGGTATAGGTGATTTCCTGAGACATCGGTACAATCTCTGAGGAAATTATTCAGATCGCATTACTACAGCTTTTAGCTGCCATACAAACTGAAAGATCAAAGTCAAGTCCTCGCATGGAAAACTTTTTTATTCAACAAGGTATTTTCATGAAATTTTGCATAGTTGATTATGCCAGACATAACTAAAAACTCTGAAGAAATTGTTGAGATTGGTTTACTATAGCATATAGCTGTCATACAAACTGACTCATCAAAATCAATGAAAAGTTCTTCTTATACCATTTTATGCTATAAGAAATGCACCCTTGTAGGGTATTATATTCATGCCTCAATGTGTTTGATATGAGCAGCTAGAGTGCGCTTATACTGTTGTATAAACAATTTATTTTTTAGTTTCGAAATTTAATTTTTCAAAAGTTTGTTGCTGTGAAGTTGCTTAAGTGCTATTGAAATGAATATTGAAACAAGGCTAGGGTTTAGTAAATAACAAGTAAGCTAAAACAAAATCATATTGTAAACTATCAAAGCAGAAAATATATTACTGTTACTGTAAGCGGCTGCTAATTTAACATTTTGGTTTACAGAAGCATTCGTACTTTAGTCTTTAGCTGGACTAAAACAAAAATATTTGCATATTTTTAAAACAAAATAAAATGATTTTATTTTTGTTGTCTTTATTGATAATACAAAAAAATTCTGATCCATTAATTTTTTTTTTTTAATTTAAAATTTTCAAAAATTTTTTAAAATATAAAAAAAAATATTTTTTAAAAGAAAAATTTTCAAAACGATTTTTCAGTTTAAAATTAAATACAATAATATTTCGAAAATTTTTTCTCAAAAAAAAATTATAACCTCATCAGGCTAGTTTAAGTTATTCTGGTAAGAAGCTATGAAATATTTTCCCGACATCAAAATTCATAATACAGCAATAACAAACTTTATGCAAGAAACTGCCATTTTACAGTCAAATGGGGGCGTAATAATTCTCAGTATGCCATAAACTCAATTTATGACACTACATGTCCAATTGACGCTGGTTGCCTGACAATCGACATGCCTTGAAATGCACGCACAGCGCAATTTGCTGCTACAGGCAAAATGGAATTCAATCGAAACTTTGAAATTTTCAGACTTACGTAAACCGAAGTCTGTGCGAAAAGTTGCCATTATTAAAAATGGAAAAGTTTTCATGTGCCACAGTGACCTTCACCCATAAAAACGTGTCACATGCACTGACAGTGGAAACCCTTTAATGTCACTTGTGGGTCGAACTTACAAGCACATGCCTACAGACACTGCTACATGCACGTAAATTCCGCTTTTAATATGCACATTGTGATTTGCGACATGCCACCATGTGTTGCATGCAGCGTATGCTAATGAGCTGCAACGTCAACTTGATTGTAGCTTTGACGCAGCTTTTGCGCGTTGTCTTTTATAGTGGAACAACAGCGTTGTGGGCATTTTCTGCCTGTGTGTTGGTTGAAGCAGCGAATTTGTCACATAACTTCAACGGTAATGAACCAGCATTAACTGCATTAGTAGTGACACGCAGTGTTTGGTGACTGATGGTGGCGTGAAGCTTATGGGCAGCTACAAATTAGTAAAAGTGATGCCTTTGGACGCCTACACATATATACAAACACATTTTTGTTTTCTCTTATATATAACCGATATTTTATGATATTTGCGATTTTAATACCCTGAATAGGGTATACCAAATTTGCCACGAAATTCATAATATACAGAAGAAGACGTCTGAGACCCTATAAAATATATTTTTAAATTATCAGCATAATGAGCTGAGTCGATTTAACCTTGTCCATCCTCCAGTTCAGCCGTCCATTTGCCCGTCCGTCTGTATACCGGTAAACACGAACTTAGTTTTTTAGATATCGATCTGAAATTTTGCATACGTCTTTTTCTCCGCAGAAAGCTACTCATTTGTCAGAACAGCCGAAATCGGACCGCTATAGTTTATAGCTGCTATACAAACTGATCCATCGGAATCAAGTGTTTGTATGGAAAACTTTTTGATTTAACGAAATACATTCACAAAATTTGGTGTGAGTTGTTTTCTAAGATATTAATGTAATTTCCAAAGAAATAGTTCAGATCGGAGCACTATAACTTATAGCTGCCATATAAACGGGAAAATCGAAGTCAGGCGTTGTATGAAAAACTTTGTCAATTGACGCGATACTCTCACAAAATTTAGCATGGATTATTATCTAAGACAATAGATTAATCTTCGAAGAAATAGTTCAGATCGAACAAATATATATTTTTTTTAAATAATACTTTAAATACTGCAAGGTCAAGCATTCAACCGAATTTATAACATTTGAACGATCATCATTATGTTACATAGAAAAAATCGCCTTGTCAGCAGGAACATATATAAAATGTGGTTTTTGTGGCAAACGAAAAATGTTGCACATACAATTTGCTCTACATGTGCATAGTAGCAGTGAAAGCCGTGCAAATGGTCAAAGTCAAAAACCATGTTTCCAACTGCAGCAAACTCAAATTGTTGAAAAAGGTGACAAATTTGGTGCAAATCGAGATCTGTGCAACTAAATTTAATACACATGCAAACGTTAATTTTTTTTTTGTATGCATACATGTGTATAAAGATATATAAACAAGTAAGCCAGTGCAACCGCTGACTGTGAATATGCATTTGAACGAACGCAAACTGCTGTTGCGGTTATGGCGAAATCTGGCAACACCAATGTGCTGCCAATTGTTTTAATGTTCACTGCAATGAAATCGAGCATTGACACATAAGCGAAAGTATGAAAATACAAATTTTTATTCATGTACAACACACATCTATATGCAGCTGCCAATGTGTGTGTATGCGTCCATTTACACAGTCCGCCATAAATGTGGTCATAAAAACTTGTCGCATGTCAGCGACAGCAGCAATAGCAATTGGTATTTTTCACTGGTTTTTGGCGATTTGTAAATGTTTTCCCGCACACATACTCGATTGCGTATACGCCATGGTGTGCTGTGCTGGCATGCACTGCCTTCGCTGCGCTTACTAGTTGCCCTGTGTGTTTTGTTGTTTACTTTCAGCATGCACATGTGCTATGTTTCGCGCTTTAAGTTCATTGCTTTTGCTTTTTTTGTGGTGGATAAATCTGTGGCGTTGCTTTTTTCTCTGTTTCTATTGATTTTGCGCTGAAATTTGTGGCCAATTGTGGTGGCTGCTTGGTGTTGAATGCTCATAATTCAGTCGATTGCACTAAATGCTTACTGTGGTCGAAATAAGTAAAATACAATTTTAATTGCATTCGACCAGATTGTGTGTACGCCATTAGAGTTGTTAGTAAGTGTTAAATTTTGTGGATAGCAATTATGGTTGGCGAATGATATATGGCTACGTGCATTATGGAGTGTGTTCAATTATGAAGCTGGTGAGGGCGAGTAAATATTATTTTCGCTTGAATTTTAGTGGCAATTGAAATAATACTACACAAGTGCGAAGGGTGGCAGCAAGTGTACAAATGAAAAATGTTTAATTAGCTATCAGTAACTATATTTTTGATAATAAATACTAAAAGCTTGTGTTATCGAAATTAATCGATTGATATAATAAATTACCTGAATACACTGATATATCTGGGACCACGAAAAATTGACAAATAAAAATTTTCAATAACCAAAATTTATCGAAATAAATCTATTAATTTAATAAATTTATTCATTGAAATGATACTACATAAGTGCAAAAGATTGCAGCAAGTTTATGTAAGTCCAATTTTTAATTAACTATCGATAACTAGATTTTTCACTAATATGCACTTAAAGCATGTGTTATCGAAATAAATCGATTTATATAATATATTACCTAAACACACTGATATATCTGAACCAAGAGAAATAGCCAAATAAAAATTTTTGATAAAAAGATTTTTCGAAATAAATCGATTAATTTATAACAGGACATGTCTGCACCAAAAAAAATTTGCAAATATTTTTATCGATAATGAATACTAAAACAAATTGGCATTAAACTATCGATAAATATACTTATCGATGGAAACCGATTAATTTACCAAATTTATGCATAATATATATACTTATCGAATAAATTCATTTTTAAAAGAACTATATTATAAATATCGATAAAAAGAAGGTATTCGATTACATAAACTTCAAAGCGATGAAAAAAAAATATGTTTAAAGAAAACGATAGCACGAAATTGACAAAACAGTAGCGATTAAAAGAAGAATCTCAATTATATAAACTTTACTTTTAGAAATTGATTATTAAGGAAAAAAGTATGGCGATAGCTTGTGAACTACTAACTGTCACGTTAATCGATTAATTTAGTATTTGCAATCGATAAACAAAAAATTATGTAAAAATTAGAATCAAAAGGTTTACTGAATGAAATAAATTTTTTTGTAAATGTCACAAATATCGACCAAAAGAAGCTACTCAATTATATAAACGTCAAATGAAAAGAAAAAAGGATAGCAACTGAAAATAACTATCGACATACATATACATATGAACAAAACTACATTCATAGATTTTATTATCAAAAAAATTATTAAAGTAATCGATTAAAATATTTTTTATCTATAAAAAGTTATTAAATTAATCCATAATAATTTCATGGATTTTTTTATTCAAGAAAAATATTAAATTAATAGAAAAAATATTTTTCAGAAAAAATCATTAAATTAATCGACTAAAAATATTATGATGTAGAACATAAACCATTTATAATAAGGCTAAGGCTTATTCTATTACTTCAGTGCCAACAAAATCTCCCGAAATGCAGAACCTGCCACCACAATGTAATTTCCACACATTGCAGTGTTTATACAGTAAATTTTAAGCATAATTTTACTAATTTTGTTTAAATTTTACTCTCCCGAATTCTAAATATTCACTTTGTTCAACATCTTTTACTCCCATTGAAGAATTTTACCAAAAAGCCATGACGTCGCTATAACTCACTCACACCACATCCCTGCTTAACCTTTAAGCTTCGCTGTTATGTATTAGTCCTACACCAACGCACACATTTATACAAACAAAATGCAGAATTATCTGCTAAACAAAGCCATTGATAAAGCAAGCAACACCAATACACTTTGCATACAGCAGTTGGTATACATACAAAGCGCACACTACCGCATGCTCGACTTAAACGCCTGCCACTAACTAAATGCCGCTCGGGCATGCCTAAAGTGGCTAAGTGATGAGTGTTTAGTGTGCTTGTAAGTTTACGCCTTTTAGCTTTACATTTTGCTGCCGAGCCGAAAACGGCTGCCACCCACAAATCACTTAGTGCCGGACTAGACGACGGAAGCTGCACATTTTGGCTGTTTTGGCCCTCTTTAAAAGTGCTTAATCAGTTTTCGAAAATACGCTTTTACCCAAGTGCCTGCTAGCTGCACGGAGATCGCACAAATACGCCTACATAGGTATGTGTATATACATTGTATTGTGTGTCTATATGCATTTGTGAATATGTAATTGTATGCCGTGCAATGGAGCATTCATTTAAACGCTTGCTCGTTTATTCATTCATTCGTTTTGGCACTTTTGGGTTAACGCCTACGACGATTCAAGTGTCAAATGCACATGCAGCCGCACGTTAACGGTAATACGTATACGTACGGCGCTGCATTGTTGTGCCCAAGGAATAAAGCGTTATAAAGAGCGGAGCGAGAGTGCTGCTGAGTGGCGCGCAGTTTACAACCCAATGCATCACCCGCAGCGGAAAATTATAATACAACGAGCTGTAGTGCAATGCTAACTGCTAGCAGCTGGCCAGCGCCTATTATGGCAACAACACAAATAGTTGTTCGAAGGAGCAGCGATGCCTGCTGCTAACAACGGCCTTTCAATGTTTCTGCCCCACGTTTTTCAATTGCCGCCCATTACTCACAACAACCAGCTCCCAGTGGCCTTTCAACAAGCATTTCAACGCCATGAAACAAAGCGTTCCAACCAGCTGGTCAGCTGTTCACTTGATATCTGCAGCAACAATGCGATTGCTCATGCCACACGCAGCGCGCAACTGCATTTCATTATCCACTTCATTGGTTTTATGAAGATTTTCGGACACGATTTGCCGCTGCCGCCGTTGCCCTCCCTTGGCGCTGCTCACAATCAACCAATATGCAAAATAAATGGCAAATATGCGAGAACTTAGAAACTTAGTAGTCTGTAAAGTAAAGTAAAGTTGAGCAAAAGCGAGCGCGAAACTTTGCCCTTGCATTCTGTGCAATTTGTTATTAATTGAAATTTTTGGTGACATTTGCGACGATTACAAATCAAAAGCCATTGAAATCAACACTGTGAATGGCTGCAAACTTTTTGAACTTCGAGTCTCTTTGTTCGTTTGGAATTATGCAAGAATGTCAGTGCCAACAGCTTATTGAACATGCCGTGACCTACAGGCTGAGCTGATTTTAAAGAGATATACATATTTTCAACTGCAAGCACATACATCAGTTAAAGAACTTCATTTCATACTGTAATACAATGTAATAGAAAATATGAAAAAAATTTTAGGTCTGGTCAGTACTAAGACTCATCACTCGATGGCGCCACTAACCCAAAAGAAACTCACTAGGAAGTAATACGCTCTGGTGAAAGGAGATCTGTGTCGTTTCATGAAGTGGTCTTCACCCGGTGCACTTTTTTCAAAAAGAAGAGACTCATTTTTCAGCGGGATATATTCCAGAAACTTACAATAAAAGGAAGGAAGAGCTAAGTTCAGTTACAAGAAGTACAAGTTTTAGAAAAATTCCAAATACTAAATTTTGATGAAATCGGTCGGTCTCGAGATATGGGATTTCACCAAAAAGTTGGCAATGCCATTTACCAATTGATAAAACTAAAAACTGATTTGAATAGTTTATTATAAAAATCTGCTATTTTTCTCTACATGACTGTATATTATATTGCGAATTATTATTAACATATCAAAAACTACACTACTTTCAACAACCACTTGGTTCAACAACACCACCCATTAATATTTAATGAATTTTCGAATTTACTCACTGCAATGCAAAAAATGTCCTGCTACAAAGCTTATACACATCATAATAAAGGCACTTTATTTCTCACCTCTCACTTATGCACTCTTAACTTATCCGATTTTATAATAAAAGAGATCATTATATCGAAAGCGCAGAGAGCATGCTGCGCACTCAGCTGACACGCAACACACCGTGCGTTCTCTTTGCACAGTGTAGTGTCACCAAAACAACAGCTATACAAATTGATTTTGCGCATATTTGCAAATGCATTTGCAGTTTGTTGTTATTGTATGCTTATTCCGAGTTTATGGAAAATTTCTGCGCATAACTAAGCAATTTCAAGGCCACTTATAAACATATTTACGTATTTGCAATCATTTACTCAACTAATGTCTGCATTATACATGTGCATACATGTTCAACTTCAAAATAAACATAAATATAGTTGAATTTTCACTTACTTGGATTATATGCATTTTAGAGCAGCCTTCTATTGCCTTGATGTTGCAGCTTCTTTTCTCACTTGCACATACTTTTACACTAACACTTTCACATGCGCCGACTCGCGCCACTCATTTGCCACACATATTTCTTCACTCACGAAATACACACTTAAAATCGAGCGCACACACTAATATTTTACATACTTTCTATTAAGCCTTCTATTGCCTTGATATTGCAGCTCCTTTCCTCACCTGTATACACTTTTACACTAAAACTTTCACTTTTTCACTCACGAAACACACACTTGAAACCGAACGCACGCACTGATATTTTTCAATGCTTTCTATAAAGCTTTTCATTGCATTGATATTTGCAACTTCTTTGCATTTTTACACTAACACTTTTACATAAAAATTTTCACACGCGTCGACTCACGCCACTCATTTGCAACACACTTACTTTTTCACGCACGAAAAACACGCTTCAAATCGAACGCACACACTATTATTTTACAAGTTTTTTATAATGCACTCCTCAAACTTTATTTTCAATAATTTTTTCTCAAATTATCACAAAATTTACTAGAAGTCTTTAATTCTGTTCTTCTGGGGTTGAATTGCACTCTTTTTCATTCGCGACAAACTTTTAACTAAAACGTATAACGGATGTGAAGGCTTCTGATTGACTTTGATTCACAGACTGCAGTAAAAAAAATATCCTGCTACAAAGCTCGCACGCATAAAAACAAAAACACTTTATTTCTCCCCTATTTACTTATGCGTACTCTTTACTTATCAAATTTTTTTGTTAAAAAAGAGTTTTCTTCACTTGTTATACGAACGCGCAGAGAGCATGCTGCGCACTCAGCTCATACACAACACACCGTGCGTTCTCCCCTGCAGAGTGTAGTGTCACCAAAACTGCAACTAAATTTCTTTTGCGCATATTTGCAAAGACATTTGTGTTTTGTTGTTGCTGCATGTTTGTTGCGATTTTCTCGCATATTTCTGCGCATAGCTAAGTAATTTCAAGGACATTTATTAACATATTAATGTATTGGCAAACTTTTAAACTCAACTAATAACTGCATTATACATGCGCATACATGTCTGAACATGTTTATATTAAAAACCATACTAATTTATAAATATAAATATAGTTGAATTTTCATTTACTTAGAATGTAACCACTTTAAAGCTTTGATGTGTGCAGTTCCTTTCACACCTGCACACACATTTTACACTAATACTTTCAAGCGCGCACTCGCGCCACTCATTTGCAACACACAATTTTTCATTCACAAATTAAACACTTAAAACGCACGCACGCACTAATATTTAACATGCTTTCTATAAAGCACTCTTTGAATTTAAATTTTCTTAATAAAATTATTTTTAAATTAACACCAAATTTCTAAGAAATTTTTAAAGTTTTTTTCTGCTCCCGGTTGAATTGCACTCGTTTTCATTCGCGTTCGAACAAACTGAAACGTATAACGGACACCTTCACGTCTGATTGACTTTGGTTGCTACAGTGTGGCATTCGCATTGAAAAAGTTTTAAGTTTTCGGAAACAATTTTTGTTTAAGAAAATTTATTTTGTTAGCTCATTTGAAATATATTATGATACTTTAATAAAAGGGTTTTTAGTTTTTGTATGCTTTTGTGGGTTTTAAAAATATAGGTATGTATATAACATAGAGGTATAATAAAAAAATATATCGTCACCTATCGTTTTTCGT
Source organism: Bactrocera correcta (assembly GCA_027475135.1). Taxonomy (NCBI): domain Eukaryota; kingdom Metazoa; phylum Arthropoda; class Insecta; order Diptera; family Tephritidae; genus Bactrocera; species Bactrocera correcta. The sequence goes on from CM050323.1 coordinate 103,442,737, forward strand.
CTCCCAAAAATTTGTTATGTTTGTTGATTTTAAGCTTTTGGGCCCGAATGTAAAATCCAAAATTTTAAAAAAAAGTTTTTTTTTTAATTAGTGGTTTTAAATTTAAAATCGCTTTCACCTCGTGGGAAGTTTTTTTAAAAGACTTATCATTTATTTTTAAAAATTGGGATTTTGGATACGTTATAAGTAACCATAAGTGGTAAAAAATTATAAAAAAATATTTGATTGTTTGAAAAAAGAATAAAAACCTCCCGAAGCAAACTTTACGGATTTGAAAAACCCGTTCTTGCTCGACTTGTCCCAATAAAGCTGGTTTTTTCTCAAAAAAAAGTACCGTAAGCAGGTCTCTTTGAATATGCCTGATTGGGCGACTTCCGATCCCACTTTCATGGAGAGTATTATAATTATTTAATGCATTATGAAGTTGTTCCGGAGGGACCGACGATCAATAAGGAGTTCTATTACGCTTTATTGAGCCCTTTGCGTGAGAACATCCATTAAAAAAAAATGCCTGTATTTTACACGATGATAATGCACCATCGCATCGAGCCACGATTGTAATTAAATTCGCTGAAGTAGCTAAAATCATCCCAAAATGTGCTTATGAAAAGTGTTTCGATAACTGGAGAAGTCGTCGGCATAAGTGTATTACATCTGCTGACAAATTCAATATTTTACGTTTAATTTACAATTTCCGGGTACTTTTTTTCATAATGTATATCTATCAAATATATTTTTTATATTATATAAAGTAGGTGATAAATTTTGATGAGATTATATCCGATTATATCCGGCTAATCCATTGAGATTTATAGAACATACATGTAACAGTAATCAACCAGAAACAACAAAATTGAATATATTTTATTTTTATTTTTAGCCTAACAGATCAATCAATACGAATAATTAAACTAGTCGGATTTTTATACAGTAAATTATAATAAAAACAAAAACTTGCTGTTGCACCTGTGAAATAACATATTAATTCGTGACTGAGGAAATGAAACACCTGCAACCAGACTGCAATAAACTAACAACTTTAATAACAAAAGAGAGTTTTTCGTACGCTCACACACACTCCGCTGTTGTATGGAAAACACGAGGCACATGCACTGCCTGAGCTGCGCATTAAGTCAACAACGGCGCAATACGAAGCGCAATTGACATAGTGGCGTCAAGAGAAAAATATAATAAATATGTATTAACGTTGATTCAATTTATGTTATGGAAAAATGAAAATGTGAAAAGTGTTTCAATGAAATTGTGAAAAAATAGTGCGGGTACGTTAGTAAAAGCATTTTGAGTGTAGTGATTCGGTAAAGTGAAAAATTCTCTTAAGTACGTGTGTGAGAGTGTAGTGATTCGGTAAAGTGAAAAAGTCCTTAAGTATGTACGTGTGTAACAGTGTCTGTTTCATAGAATTGTAAAAGTCACTAGGTAAGTCAGTTTCATGCATATTTTTTGTATAAAAAAATTATAATAATATTGAAAAATAGGTATACATATATTACCTATACATATGTAAATATATTCAAATCTGAATATTTGTATAAATATACATATGTATGTACAGTAGTGAACAAAAGTCAACATTCAGTGCCAATTTTTGTGTTTTTGTAGTACTTTTTTAACTTTTTAAATTTTAAGCACAACTCTTCCCTTGCAAACCCCGTTCTCAGATCGCAACGATAATTATATTTCCTTGCATTTTTGTAATTTTATCTAACTTTGTAATAGAATTCATACTAAAATATTTCTTTCCAAAATTGACGGCCCTGATTTATTAAAAAATTATCCTACAAATCAAAATATAAAGGCAATTCAAATATTTTTCATATTATTTTAAATTTTTTATATAAATAAAATATTATTCATTTTTCCTTTATTTACTTAATGTAAAAAAATATTATTTTTAAACTTTTTAACTTATTTACCTAATTTGAAAAAATATATGTACAATGAACATTGATTTAATTATTTTACAATTATTATTTAATTTACCTTTATTTACTCAATACGAATAAAAAAATTATTTTGATTTTAATATTTATTTTAAAATCATTATTTATTTCATTTTTATTCCCCAAAATTAGAAAAAATATTAATTTACGATTCATTCATTATGAACGCGACTGTGCCAGCCGATAATACATTTCTATTTCTCTTAATCTGTTAAGAAACGCTGTATATATACATATGTAGCAGCTAATGTAACCGCTCAATGTTAATTACAGAATACTGAGAATGTTGGTAAACAGCCAAACGCAACAGCTGATATACATACATACATATTTCTGAATTTACGCCCAGCTGTTTAGAAAAGTACAAAGGAACTAGACAAAATAAAGACGGAAATTAGATAGGGCATTCAAAGTTAGTATTGTTAAAAGTTGTTGCGGCATCTGTTGGCAGCTAGAAGGATCCAGACCAATATAGTGGCAACTAAAGTATTTAAATTTTATACATGCTTTGGAAAGCTTATACATATGTATATGCACATATACATATGTGTGTATCTGTGTATGTACATATGTATGTATATTCAACATAAAAATTAAGTTATAATTTATAATAAATAAATATTATATAAATGCAAAATGTGCAATATCTAGCTATTAAGAAACACATTTCTGCATAAATATACCATAAAATAATTATTTCAATATTTTAAATCACTTACCGCACTTTATTTTACTTCGATTCGCATCTTCTGCAACAAATTGATACATTTCCCTACTCTAAACTCTTTTCCCTATTTCTAACACTTTATTCACTTTAAAATAACATTTTATGCACAACCACTTGCAGAACTATGCTTGCGCCGACGCTCACTAACACTTTGTATGCATTAGCATAGCACATTTAACATTAACATATCACTTTATGCACAACCACTGACAGAGCTCTGCTTGCGTCAACGCTCAGCGCTCATCTTCTGCACTCACTTTTTTTCACTTTCAATTTTACTACACAAATAACTGCGCCCGATCACTTTTTTTACTTTATAACGATTAAATTCGTGAACTTCAACCTAATTCTCCTAAAAACTGCTTAATTGCAGCTTTAATTCCTAAGCTAATCTAACTTTTCACGGAGCTGCTGCAAATACGTCTTAAACGAACGCGGCATAAAGAAACGACTATTTGAAATGGCGGCGGAAATTAAAAACGACCAATGAGATTCACGCTTCTAAATTGAAGTGCCGGCTGTAGACTCTGTTGGAGATCACCTGCAACTATGGGATTACAACTATTTTTAGCTAGTGGATATCGTGATCATGAACGTGACCAACAGATGGCGCATATATTATTTTTGAAAATTATCTAATGTACAGATGTTATTATATTTGTTTATTGTGAGCTAAAACATTCAAAGTTGGATAATATAGCGCAGTTGGGTAGTTAATTTAACGGAAAGCTGATTGAGATTTTCTACAAGAGGAACGGATCATCGATCTCGTTGCTATTAGAAATTGAAACTCGGCCAACAGAGGGTGCTACATTAAAGAGTGTAGTGCCATCTGTTGATAATAGTATGCCTATTGCAGAATATGTAACCATTTAAAATACGCGTAGTCCTGCTCCCACGCAATTGTGTGTATCTGTGAATGAAAGTGTGTGTGAATAGTTATCCATACATATGTACATACATAGTTTATGTAATTACTTGCGCTTGCAAAAGTTGCGCAGCCACTGTATGACCGTAAGATCTTTCTAGGTGCCAATAGATGTCGCTGTTACGCTCAAGAGCGAATATCACCTGTTGCCGTCTCCTATTTCCGCCGCCATTGTTTACAGTTCCTTTTAGCTAAGCGTCCGCATAGATAGAGATTGCATTAGCAGAGTACGCAACATATTCTCTCATCACAACAGCATGTTCTCTCATAATTGCAGCCAAGAGCCCTTGAACAGTTGCGCAGCAACATTATTGCTGTTACTATCACTGTTGATTAACATTTTCTGTTAGACTATCGTATTTAGCATACTCCAATAACTTTCTGGCAAAAAAAAATAAAACAATTAGAAAAATGTATAGTATTTTTATACCCTGAACAGGGTATATTAACTTTGTCACGACGTTTGTAACACCCAGAAGGAAGCGTCGGAGACCCTATAAAGTATATATTATAAATGATCAGGATGTTGAGCTGAGTCGATTTAGCCATGTCCGTCTGTCTGTCCGTCTGTCCGTCTGTCCGTCTGTCCGTCTGTCTGTATATATACGAACTAGTCCCTCAGTTTTTAAGATATCCTTTTGAAATTTTGCAAACGTCATTTTCTCTTCAAGAAGCTGCTCATTTGTCGGAACGGCCGATATCGGACCACTATAGCATATAGCTGCCATATAAACTGAACAATCGGAATCAAGTTCTCATATGGAAAACTTTCGCATTTGACAATGTATCATCACCAAATTTGGTATGGATTATTTTCTAGGGAAAAAATGTAATATCCGAGAAAATTGTTCAGATCGGTTAACTATAACATATAGCTGCCATACAAACTGAACGATCGGAATCAATTCCTTGTATGGAAAACTTTCACATTTGACAAGATATATTCACGAAATTTGGTATATAATATTTTCTAAGGCAAAAATGTAGTCTCCGAAGAAATTGTTCAGATCGGTTGACTATAGCATATAGCTGCCATACAAACTGAACGATCGGAATCAAGTTCTTGTATGGAAAACTTTCGCATTTGACAATGTATCATCACCAAATTTGGTATGGATTATTTTCTAGGGAAAAAATGTAATATCCGAGAAAATTGTTCAGATCGGTTAACTATAACATATAGCTGCCATACAAACTGAACGATCGGAATCAAGTCCTTGTATGGAAAACTTTCACATTTGACAAGATATATGCACGAAATTTGGTATATATTATTTTCTAAGGCAACAGTGTAATATCCGAAGAAATTGTTCAGATCGGTTAACTATAGCATATAGCTGCCATACAAACTGAACGATCGGAATCAAGTCCTTGTATGGACAACTTTAACATTTGGCCAGATATATTCACGAAATTTGGTATAGATTATTTTTTAAGGTAACAATGTAATCTCCCAAGAAATTGTTCAGAACGAGTTACTATAGCATATAGCTTCTATACAAACTGGACACATAGTTACTAACAGAAATGCACCTGTGAAGGGTATTTAGCTTCGGTGCAACCGAAGTTAACGTTTTTTCTTGTTTTATTTAAAAAAAGTAAGGAAGGGTTAAATTCGGATGCAACCGAAAAAAATTCAGTATATTTTATTATCGAATTAGGCAACGAAGTGCATTATCCACCGTAATTTTTAGGTGAGAAATTGGACTAGAGAAGACCGAGGAGCCATATGGGCAAGTGATGATATTTCTAAACAAAAACCACTTCGATCCTCTTAGTGCCGCAAAGAGGATCATTAGCTTTGACTTTAAGAGGGTGGTCTCCAGGATACTCCCAGCTAAAGCCAGGACGGATGACCCACTGAAATAAAAATAAATGAAATATAAACATTTTCTTTTAAGAATTACTTAAAATTTATATTAACACCAAAATTTAAAAAAAGTCTCTACAAACTAAATTGAATTGTAATTTGAGCAACGTTTCTCCCCAAAAATAAAAGATCAACAGCAATCACGTACGCTTAAAAGCGAATAGTTCCCAAGCGCGCAGGAAAATTTCTTCAATTTGAACATATTTAATTACATACAGAAGCGCCAAGCGTAAAGCTGCTGGTGAAGTATAATTTTCTCAATCTTACCAGTCTCACAAAGCGGAGTTGGCTGACATGCAGCTTTTCGCTTATTAAACTTATGCTCATGCTTGTGTTCTTTCTTTCGTCTCGCAGCATTTCTTTAACTTGCTTGCCAAGTGAAACGCTTTCTTAACGCTTGTCTGTAGTAGAAAATGAAATTGAAACCATTTTGTAGCTCATTCGAAAGCATTTACATAGAGACAGCACCCAACTGCGAAAATTGAACGCAAGCACATTTGTGCCGTTGTGTGTGTGTGTGTCTGTAATTGTGTGCGTTCAATAATGCGTTTCATTTTCGACAGTGGCAGCATTGTCTGCTCCACTCAGCGCAACTCAACGCGTCGCAGCGCCGTTCCGTTCAGTTCAGTGTACTCAACGTGGCCTCCGGCGTTGGCGAAAACCACCACATACATAAGCACATCCATATAGCGAGTGGCTCTACAATGGCGCTCGAATGTGCAGAAAGTGAAAGGAGCTTCTGAATGAAATGACTGCGCTCATGAATTGCGCTTGGCGAAAATGCTGTTATATTTTCTGCTTAAATACACAATTAACTTCTGAAAGACTGTGCAGCTGAAGTGAAAATTGCGAAAATGGTGAAAATGAATGCGTTGGAAATTTCACCAATTCAATTAAGAGTTTAAAGAATTCGCTTAACAAGCATTTTTTGCTTAGTAGCAAATACAGTATTTCAACTTATGTAATTAATAGTAGGTAATGGTTTTATGTAATTTGCGAAAATGTAAAAGAAAGTAGGAAGAAAAGGATACTTTTGTACTTCCTAAAAATTCTATTCCAGTCGTTCTCAAAGAGAAACGCGTCATTTATACAAAAATTATCACGGAAAATCTCATGAATTCTTCGTGGGATAAAGAGGGAGAGATAGTGGAAGATAGAATGTTTATTTTATGTCAACAACATTTCTTACATATTGAAGGTTATATCTGACAAAAAGTTTACCGGAAGATGGAAATGTTTCTACCATATTTAGAATACTAGGAAAATGATCTATGGAAAGGTCTAAACTGATTTCATCTACTTTTGTTATTGAACAAAAATATGGTCGAGCAAGCTTTTCCATAAAATTTTACTAAGATAACTCGTGATCGTAGATTTAGGAAATTTCGTCTGACTTAACCCCAAGCTAGACCTGGTTTTACCAAAGGTTTGACCACGCTTGATCTCTAGCTTGACCTCGCTTGAGCCCTGAGCTCCGCAGACTCTCAGCTGAACTACCTTCCAATCTAGCTTGGTCTCAATTGACGCCTAGTTTGACAAGCTAGTTCAAGATAGGAAAGATCTGTCTTGATCAAGCTTATAAACCCTAGCTTGCCCTTAATTAACGCTTAGTTTGTTTAGTTTGCTTCTAGCTTGACCTATCTTCAAGTCGAACTTGATCTCGCTAAACATACTTCGAGAGCCTGAACTCGCTACCACTAGCTCCTATAGAGTTCTCGTTTAATTCCTATCTTGACCTAGAATGCACCTTGAACTCCTTTTAACCCTAACTTGACCTGACCTAAACTCTAGCTTGATCTCAATTAACCCCCGACTGTTACACTACCTTGACCTCGTTTGCCCCTAACTTCACCTATCTTTAACTGGATCTTGAGCTGGGCCTCGCTTGAAGCTTAACATGGCCTTTGCCTAACTTGACCTCTTTTCTTGAGTACTAAGAAATAGATGACTACCTCACTAAAGTGGTATAAAAGTCTCTATTTTATTATGGTTCATATTATTTATACTACTTGTATGTTCGATTCACTACTTTCTAAAAACTCATTCATCGAAGACAGCTAATAATTTTATAGCCAACATCAACACAAATTCATTTATGCCGCACTTACTAGCAACTCTTTCCTTCCTAAATCTTATTAAGTCACACTAAATTTACTTCACTATTATTAGGCTTAAGTTTAAGGCATATAAAACTTTGTTGGCAACAACCTTGTACGAATTCAAGTTTTAGAAAATCATTGAGTTTGAAAGAGTTGCCTCATCACATCATGGCCTCATTAGAGCTATCGCCCACAGGGACACTTTGCTAACTCACTTAACCCTGACCTTCACATTTGTCAGTAGATAAGAGTACCCGCCAGTGTATGACAAATGTTTGAGCACGTGTATCAACAACAAAAAAAGTCAAAACCAAAATCGCCGCTCAAAAGCATGAGCAAAAACGAAAATCAGTGCCTAATAATGACTTACCACATTAAGGCAGCTCCCTAACGGCATTGAAAGCACATACGAGCACAGAAAAAGCATAAGTCATCACAAAGACACCAACACATTTATAACAACAAAAGCTTAATTAAGCAACAAACGCAGCCACTTTGGTGTAAATGAAGAAGTTACCCTGGAGCCGAGTTGAAGCGCCACGCTATGCACATATGTGTAAGCATATTTGTGTTTACCAGCAGTCACGTTATACACACGTGTCCTACAGCAATTTGTCACACCAGCGTAGCACTCATTGTCGGCCACAAGCTCACTTACTCGCACAAACACACACACACACATATATAGGCGACTGCTACTGCTCGCCTCATTTCCTCCAGCGATTGTCTTAATTTGCGGCGCATAAGCACATAAGTACAACTGTCAACATATGAAGATGTTTACCTACACATCTACACATACATATACGGCAGTGCTTACATGCCTTTGTAGTGGTTTATGAAGCTGCTTAGAGCGCATTGTTCGCTCTGTGCATTGTGGACTGCCGCTATTCTCAAGTGTTCGCGGTTGAAGCTTGTCTACTGACACTTTTACTTTTGTAAGCCGACGCTTATGCTCGTAGTTTCAATTGCTGTTGGCATTGTTAATACTCTAGTGACGTTAACAACTTCTGGCTTCTTACTTGGCTGCAACATACATACATACCAAATTCTGTCCTTCTGTCTTCTTACTCGACTTCAGCATACATATATTGTGCCCCTCTTAGCCCTGTCACGTCACGTTCTTCACCGCTACTTGTTAGTGTGTCTATTTTGGCATTCGACGACGCCCGCTGCATAATGAGCTACGACAACAACAAAAACTCTGAGACGAACAGCTGTCACATGGTCTTGCAAAGCATATTTGCCTTGCTCCCGCTTTCTTATGCGCAAAATAAAATAGACCACACCGACTTTTTACTATATATTATGCATAAAAATCCAGAGAAAAGACGAAGCTTGTGGTTTCTTTTGCCGTTCGCCATTATAGTAATTATATGCTCGCTGTCACTTATGTGTCGGTGCGTCTAGTTGCTTTGCCGCACTTCCTTTATATTCATATTTGTATGCGTGCAAATATATTTTTATGTGAATGTATGTGTGTGCATATATACTATATTATATATCTTAATTGGTAGTCTTGAATATGTATTTGCCTAATTATTTTTTCGCACTTGCCTCAACCTCTCGAGGCACTTTTCGCTGCAGCCTTTTTCTAAGTGGATAATGACAATGCGCCAACTTGTTATTTTTGCATTTGAGCTGCTTGTTATTGTGTGTTAGTAGCTCTTACGTATTTTCTGTGCTTTGTTGCTTATTAAAAGTTGTCTTACATAAGCATAATAATATAAAAGAAATATGTTGCACTTATTTTTATTTATTAATAAGAAATTATTGCCTCAGCTGCCGGAAAAATCAGATATCAACTTGTAACCTACATTACCAAAAAAAAACACAAAAGCACAAGAAATAAATTATCTTTGGTTGCACCAAAGCAATAATACCCTTCATGAGTGCACCTATTAAAGCCTAAAAGGGTATAAAAGGCTCTCTTTATTGATTTTGGTCGATCACTTTGTATGGCATCTATGTGATATAGTGACTCGATCTGAACAATTTCTTCGAAGATTGCATTATTTTCTTAGACAATAATCCACGCCAAATTTCGTGAAGATATCTCAACAAATGAAGAAGTTTTCCATACAAACAATTGATTCTGATTGTTCAGTTTGTATGACAGCTACATATTATAATGCTCAGATATCGACGGTTCCCACAAATTAGCAGCTTCTTGGTAAGAAAAGAACGTGTACAAAATTTCAATTCGATATCTCAAAAACTGAGAAACCTCTTTGGCAAACTTCGTGACAGATTTAATATAACCTGTTCAGGATATAAAAATTTATGCAACACAGACTTCTCTGGTCTTGATTAATTTAGAACTTAATGCATAATTTATTGCAGCCACTAACAAGTTTAAAGCACATTTTCATTGAAAACTTACTTTTGAAGGCATTGTGTCACTTGCAGTTGGCTGACAGGCAGCTTGTCTACATCTCCGTTTTAAGTGTCCACATTAAATTCTTCACTAACACCTCACCAGCTGCAATTTATCTTCAGAGTTGTTCGTGTTCGTACTAACGGTAAATTAAATCTAGTGAAATCAGTGTCAGCATGTCACTGTAGCTTGATAGCTGCATTTTAATGTGAAGTGAAAATGTTGCTCATACGCCGAGGCGTTCTATGATTGATAGGTATTACGAATTAATAGCTTAATTTACGAGGTAGCGATCTGAAATTTTGCACACGTCATTTTCACGCCAAGAAGCTGCTCATTAGTGGAAACCACCGATATTTGAAAACTATAACATATAGCTGCCATACAAACTGAGCGATCCAAATCAAGTGCTTGTATGGAAAACTTCTTCATTTAACTCGATATCTTCACGAAATTCGGCAAAAGTTATTGCCTAAGGCAGTGAAGCATTTTCTAAAAAAATTGTTCAGATATTAATGTTATAGCATATAGCTGCCATACAAACTGAGCATTCAAAAAATCATGTTATTTTATAAATTTCAAAAGTACTCAGTAACCAATTCGTTTGACTCTTATTATTTGTCTAACATAGAAATACTAACTGCCACTAACATTTAACATGACTGCTGGTCAAGTCAACGCATTTGCACTGACATTTGTACTGAGTGACCGCCTTGCTCAGCGCTAAGTCGGCTGACTGACAAGCTGTCACAACTACTCCTACAGAAAAGCGCGCTAAAATAGCAACTGCTGCAGAATAAATTTTAAGCGAGTGTGTATTATTACTTAGGATACAATCCACTAACAACAATGCGCTTCCCCGCTTATAGCGCTATATCAACTCTGCTGTGCCTTTGTGCGCTGCTAAATAAATATAGCATCAGTTGAGTGCGGATATGACGCAGCTAAAGCGTGAAATGCAGCTCTCAGTGACGCTTTATGCCTTTGACACACACAGAGAAGTTGCCAGCGCCCACACAAAGCCAAATATAGCAGCGCAGTCTAAAGAGTGCACACAGTGCGTCAGGCTGCGGCATCGTCATTTTTGATTTTCTTTTATATTTAAGTTCTTTTATTTTTCTTTTTTTGCCACAAAATGTTGTGCATTGCCACTTAGTTACTTTGCAGCGTAGCGCCTGCAGGCATCCACTGGAAATTTCTCTGCTATTGTAGTCGATTCGCAGTTGTTAGCGTGCGTGCATTTGTTTGTATATATATGTGTGTTGTCTTAACGCTGGGTTTTCGCAATTGTCGCACAAAATGTGTAGTGTGCAAATCTATCTTTACTTTCATTCATTTACCCATTGTTTATTTCTTTATTTTTATCGCAACTTTTCTTGCTTTTGTTTGCCTTTCAAAGCCGTTGCACTTGTGACATTCAACGACATGTACGTAACATTCTGTTGGAGAAAATTTATTTTAACTATTGTGGAAATATTTTTTGTGCTTCGACTTTCTTTGCTTCAAGTATTTGCTTAAGCATTTCATATGCATATATGAAAAGTGCAGAAGTGTTTGTAAAGTTTGTTATATGGGCATATACACATGTGATCTCACCACATTTTAATTATCTGTGGGGATTCAAAGAAGTACTCGTAACGGTATATTAAGCATCGCACACATTCATATTCACCCATCTAGCGCTGTTGAAGGCGTTCCGGATATCTAAAGTCGCCAGCAACACTATTCTTTTGTACTCATGATATTTACGCTGTGCGGCTTCTACAATGACTCAATTACAGCTTCTAGAGTTGATTTTGATTTGCCTGGGCTAAAGCTATGCTGTCTAGGGGAAAGTTTCCAGTTTCGTTGATAGCCGCTTTGAGTCTGCGTTTACGTAGCCTTTCATAGAGCTTTCCCGCTGTGTCAAGCATGCATAGTGGTCGGCATGCTGATGGCAAGTTGGGATCTCCTTTTCCTTTCCTGATTAGCAGCCGTTGTTTTCCGGGGTCCGGCTTCGACGCAGGCGTTGTACATATTCAATAGTGCTGCCGGTTGCTCTGCAGCGATTATTTTCACAAGTTCAGTTGGGATCCCGTGCGGGCGGAGTGATTTGTTAGCCCTGAGCTTGCTAGTGTCTAGTTGTAGTCAAGGGTAAGCTGGCCCTACTTTTTGGCTGCTTTCAAGTATAATAAACCTCGGTTTTTCGTCGATATGAAACACTGGATGAAACATGCTCCATCATTTCACTCTGAAGTTGAATCGAAAAAGTTAGTGAAAACAAATCCATAAATTGAATTTCGAATTGGTTCCGCTTCCACCATATTCTCCAGACCCGGCCCCCAGAGACTATTTTATGTTCTCAGATCTCTAAAGAATGCTCGCTGTAAAGGAATTATCGTCGAACGAAAAGGTGATCGCCGAAACTGAAGGCTATTTTGAAGCAAAGCACACATCGTACTACAAAAATGGTGTCGAAAAGTTAGAAAGTCGTTATAAACAGTTTATTACCCTTGAACGAAGTTTTGTTGAAGACAAAAAAACGAATTTGGCAAAAAAATATGTTTTACTATGATAGGCTGGGAACTTTTCAATTGACATTCACTTACAGGTATACATATATTTATCTATGCTTATGTGTAGACATATTGTATTAACAACTCACAGGCACTTGCTTTTTTTCACTCTAAGTCCGTATTGCCGCTTTTCAATTATGCAAAATGTGCCTATTTCGCATCGAAGCTTCCCCTCCTGTTTGTACACCAACACACATGGAACCTGATTATCAGCAATGAAACACATTTTTTCATATGTCTAGTCAACTACACTTTGTTACTTTGCATAAACATATATATCTGTATCAGTTGACATTTCAATATCTCACTCATACGCAGCGTACTACCTTACTTCACTGACTTGTGTGCTTTGTCTGGTTTGCTTTTGTACACCACCATTTGTTGACTCAACAGCATTGTAACGACTAGTTTCTATGCGCTGTGACGATCCTGTTGGGGGCTAATATTTCATTGACATGTGACCAAATTGTGAAAAATAGTGTATTTGTGTGTGTAACTTACTCCCTTGGCACTTGTGATAAATTTCAAATTTTGAAGTACGCCTGCTGTGACACTAGAAATCGAGAACGCGTCAATGCTAACGTCACTAATCCTTTTTACCCCTTGATAACAACAGACAGTGCATGATTTCTGTGCTTACAAAGGCTTGCAATGGAAGCTGCGAGATCAGAAGTTGGCGAAAAGGTTTAAAATTGACCGACAGTTGTAGTAAAAAATACCGAAAAAATTCAATTTTATAAATGTACGTACTGTAGAGTGCTTAAACAGTATCAGCGGCGCTCAGGAAACAATGTTATTCAGTGGCTTTTAAGCCTACTTTCGGTGAACTATAGCAACTTAAACGAAATACACAAAATTATAAGGGGAAATCGTTTAATCAGCAGACGTAATGTTAAGAAGCTCAAGTAAATAACATAACTTAAGCCGTCAGCTAGAATGAGAAAATCATTGAAGCGACGAAATACTTAATTGCATGCGTATGTGTGTGTATATATTTGCTGCCTGCTTATCTGTAAGCAACAGTAAACCTCAAACAATATTAGTAGGCTTTCCAGCAGTTGGCGTGCAACAACCAGCAACCAAACAGCAAACATCAACTTTCTCATTAATAATTGATTGATTGTTGTGCGGCATCAAGTTTTACGCACACATATTTACAAACGCTTGTATTAACGCTATATTGCTGGCTTAGTTTCACATTGCGTTAGAACGCAAGCCATGCGCTGTTAGAAAGTATAGGCATACATGCGCTTCTGTAGTGCGCCGTGCACCTGGGCGTATGCGTTATCTGCTGTTGCCTTTCACCAACAGCAATTGCATTGATGTTTCATAACTAATCAACCAAAAGACACCACCAGTTCTAGCATAAAACGCATTTGTGTGGTAGCAGAGAGGGTTGAGCAGTAGCAACTGTCGCATAATAAGAGTCATAAATGTCAAATTATACTGTGAATTGTTGCTCTTGTTAATTACATTGTGCTGTTGACATACTTACGCCATGTATTTATGTTTATATTGCTGCTTATGTTGCAAACATTTGATAAATGCACTGTTTCGTAAGCTTGTTATAACAGGCATGGCGGCATATAACAATTGTGTTTATTTTATTTATGTGTTTTGCTTTGCTGATTTGAATATCCGATGATAAGGGCGAATTGTTGCATGAGAAATGCTGGCTTCTTTTGAGATACACACATACTTTGATGCTGGTCATGTGTTGGAACTGCCGATATTGGACCAATATAGTATATAGCTGTCATATAAAGGTATCAAGCAAACTCAAGCTCTTGTATGGAAAACTTTTTTATTTGACAGGATATCCTCACCAAGATTGACACGGGTTATTCTCCAAGGCCACACTATTATCTCTGAATGTATTATTCATATCAGATCACTATAGCATATATCTGCCATACAAACCGAGCGATCGAAATCAAGATATAGCTCATTTTATACCCTTTTATGCCGTAAAAATTCAACTGTGGGAGGTATTATAGCTTCGGTGCGGCAGAATTTAACTTTTTTTTTTTTTTGTTTTACAACATTTAGCTGAAGACTAATATTCAATTCACACTTATTCACCACCTTTTATTATGAATTGGACCCCATAAAAAGCCGAAAGCAATTATATAATAAATATAAAAAATATGTATAATGAATTTCTCAAGTAACTGTTCCTAAAATACTCTCTTCCCCTACAAAAAAGTTCTTTCTTTGAAATATTAAAATTTTAGTGATAATTTAACACTGTGGGCAAAAAATGGTAAGACTTTTTAATTTAAATTTCGAGCGAAAACCCATTCGCCGAAATATTTTTTTTTTTTTTGGCTTAATATGACTAGTCAGTAACATCAGTACCAAGTGCCACATCAAAATAATCAATTGAGTATACGCTTGTCTTTCGTTAGTACACAAAGTGTATTCGGCGATTTTTACGAAGAGTGAAATTATTCAATAAAGAAGTTCTATTAAATGTGTGTGCGGAATCAAATCCTGGTGACCGAACATGCAAATTGTTGGAAAAGGCCTTCGGTGATAATTTCTTGTTGCGAGCAAGTGTTTTTGATAGGTAGAAATTATTCAAAGAGGGTCGAGAACGCGTAGACGATGAACCATGTCCAGGACGGCCATCAACATTAACTGATGATCAACACGTAAATAAAATAAAGGAAATAGTACTTGATAATCGATGATTAACAGTAAGAGATTTCACTGGCGTCGTTGGCATATCAGAAGGATAAGGGAAACACATTTTGAAAGATCATTTGAGCCTAAACGTATTATTACTGGCGATGAGTCTTGGATATATGCTTACGATCCGGAAACAGACGATCTATCGCCCGAATATCGCGGAAAAAGTGAGCCGAGGCCCAAAAAACATTTCAAAGCAGGTCAGTTGAAACAGTTTTCTTTAATTATTGAGGTGTGGTGCTCTCTGAATTCTTTTCGGCTGATCTAACCGACAATAAGGAATATTATATGAGTGTTATGCGGCATTCACGGGAAGCTATTCGTAAAAAGATGCCGGAATTATGTGCCGACAACTCTTGGGTTTTGCGCCAGATAATGCGCCGCCGCATGCTGCATTGATTCTTCGTGAGTTTTTCGCCAAATTTTTAACCAAAATTCGTTTGATTTGGCTTTGTGAGACTCCCGGCTATTCAGCAAACCCATTGAAGCCTACTCGAGGATTAGAAAAAATTCTGAATTTTGAAGAATAAGTTAAGGATTTTAAAACTATGAACAAAGTCTTACTAATTTTTGCCCATAGTAATAAACCTTCCTCTTTTTTATAAAAATATATGAAAAATAGACCAAAACAAACAACCTTTACACAAAACACTTTCAAATAATCATATAATCATCATTCCAAGTTTTCTACTGCTTATATAATCTTTCAACTATTTATGCCGACACTTCATATTCTTTTCAAATACAATGCTTGAAGCTAATTAGCAGTTTTGAACTGATGACTTTACATCACGAAATTATTAGCAAATAATTGTCTACATCATTCAAGGAGATGCGCAGTGAATCATATTTATTGCGGGCAACTTATTGATATTGAAAGAAAAAAAAACCCACTCAAAAATAAATGCAAAAAAATGCGAAAGCAAAAATCGAAAAATACCAATTTGTTTACCCAAGTGTAAGCACAAGTATGTATTATTAAAACAATACTTTATTACGAAATAAGAAATAAATAATTAGCAATAATAATTACTTTACGCTACAGAGAAGCACAGTGCATAAATGAAGCCGACAATTAACGCTTAATTATAGGCAAGCAGCTATTTACTCATCTCCGTCGACCATCAACACTGCATTTATTGTTATTGTTGTTTAACTCAACAGTTCAATTGTTCAAAGTAATGCATGTAAAAAATAAGAAAATATAAGAGAATGAGAGAAAATAAGATAAAGAGCAGGAACTAAGGCTATCTCACATTTTTTTAAGCTTTTGAGTAGAGAGTGGAAACTGTCATCATAGGTAATTAAAGAATTGCAAAATCTAGTTTGGAGGCAGGCAACAGAGCCAACATTTCTTATTTAGCGGCAGTTTAGTTTTTAGTTAACATTGCAATGGCAGCAATTTGTGACTTCAATTTATATTTGATAATATTCGGTGCAATTCCAACAATTTATGCTATATCTGTGTAATCGGTTTTTAGTCCACAATGCACGCCTTACTGCCACAAGTTCCACATCGCCTCCGCAGAAAAACTTATCGCTAGTTATTTGAATATTTTCTCAATTTTCAATTTCATTTTAATAAGTTTCCAGAGACTTCGCAGCAAAAGGCTATAAAAATCCAGAAGTAAGCGAAAAGTAATAAAGTGCGGCGAAATATAAAATCGCTTGCAACAACTTTTGCACCGTATCGAATTGAAGCGCTCTTCAATTCAATCGCAGCGCGCTTCTTTTTGTATGCGTTCTAGCTGGGATTTCACTATGTATTTGTGACAAATTCTACGCCATTTGAATGTATAAGCGAATAGTGTGCTTTGATGTTTGTTTAGCTGCAGCAGAAAGAAGCAAGCAAATATCATAAGTAGTGGCAATAAAATTTTCTATGCGTTTTCATATTAAATTGCACTTGACGCTGGGGAAGAAGGAAGCTCGCATATAAGAGCAATATTTTTTATATTAATATAAATATATGAATATCTTTATGTGAAATATCAACACATAAATTTTACAGCTACTTGAATATCTTTTAATGTATAGAATGCTTGCCTTGATTGATCTCAATAAATTTCTAAATGTGAAATATATGCTTTGGCTTATTGAATATTTTTAATAGATTTTAAGGTTTAAATTATATATAATTTTAAATTAAAATTAAATTTCATTTAAACTTATTTTATATTTCAATACAATTCTATAAAGTATTTTTGAGTCAGCTGAGTATATTCTTCAAATTGTGGGTACCACAGGTCGTATAAGTAAATAAACTGCAATAGCTCTAAAATTCAGGTTACTCATACGCAGTGCTGTCAAGGCATTTTTACTTCAGCAAGTGATAATATCTACAGAAACGTAGTGAATTGAATCATTTTAAAAATTATTATGTGTAAGTGCATACATATATACACGTACATACATATATTTAACTATATTTGAGCTCACAATTTTTTCATAAAATGATTAATGTGCCTCGTGTTCACAGAACTTCCGAAAGTACTTACACATTTGCATACCAACAACCACACCATGCTTTGTTCATGTTTGCTTTCTCTTTACAACCGCTTCTCATGCAATTTCGTATACATAAAGGTTTTTTAGGTGCTGTCATTTGTTATACGCTAAAGCTTGAAATTTTGTGTGCTAAAGGCAAAATAATATGTGACCAAATAAAAACTGTAAGCAAGAAAAAGTTAGCTTCGTCGATACGATAGCTATAATACACTTCACAGTTATATTTCTAATAGCGTTATGGGATATAAAATCAGCTCTACCTTGACTTTGAACGGTCAGTTTGTATTGCAACTATGTGCTATACTAATCTGATCTCAACAATATGTTCGGAGATTGTAGCCTTGTCTTTGAGAAAAAACTATACCAAATTTCGTTCAAATATCTCGTCGACTGAGAAAGTTTTTCAGGCAGTTATGTACTTGGTTCTGATTGTTCAGTTTGACAGTTCCGAAAAAGAGGAACTCCTTTCTGCAGTTTTTGCAGTATTTGCAAACCGAGTAATTTTAGGAAAAGAACTGAAATTTTTTTAACATTTTTCTGATATTTTTTTTTTAATTTTTTTTTTAGTTTTTTTTAGTTGTTTGATTTTATTTTTTAAAAATTTTATAAAATTTTCTAAATTTTTTTTTTGGAATTTATTTTTAAGTTTTTTCAAAATTTTCCGTTCAATTCCTGTAAAATACTTGCTTTAGCACCAAAAACATTTCTTCGGCTTGGTTTAAGTCCAAATCTTTTTTTGAAACTTTTTTGAAAATGTTCTTGAAAAAATTTCTGAAACTTTTTTTTTTTAATTTGTTTGAAGTTTTTTTTGAAAATGTGTGAACATTTTTTTTCTGAAAATATTTTAACATTTTTTTATATATATTTTTAAACCTTTTTTTAAACTTTTTTGAAAACATCTTTAAAATTTTTTTAAACCTTTTTTTTTTAATTTTTTATCAATTCTTGCTTTATCAAGAAAAAATACTTACTAAGACTTGTTTCAAGTCAAAAAACGTTTAACTACCTAAATAATAATTGCTTAGTTTTCAGATTTTCAGAAAAACTTTTACAGAAAATTGTTTCAAATTCATAGTAAATTTTTAAAGCAAGTGCTTTTCCACCCAAACAATCAAGTTTTCAATTTGCAAAATGTACTTCTTCCCTATATCCCACTATAAGCTTTTTATCATATTTGCATTGACACAATTTTGGTGCTGTCGTCTACTTTCTCCCTAAAAAAATGTATATATAAGCACATATTTGTGTGCGTGTGTAGATAGGCGAAACTACTCAATTCGTTTTCATTTGCCAACCATACATTTACTGCGATTTATTTGCTATGGGGAGCACACATATCACGAGCTCGAAGTCAAACTGGTTGAATTGTGGGCAAGCAAGCAGAAACCAGTGGTGGTATATGATGGTATGGGTGTGCATGTATGTATAATTGTATGTTTTTGCGACTCAGCAATATCATATTGCCAAACAGATTTAATGCAGTGAATAAAAAATAATGATTTCACTGTAAAAAAAATTAACACAAAAATTCATTTAAGCGGCATTTTAATATTTCACAAAAAAAAAAATATAAATTAATATTTCTGTTAAAAAGAAATCCGGCTTTTGTAAATACTTAATTGAAATATTCAGCTACTGTTTTCATTAATGCAATTAAATTGAGGACAAATATTGCCAATTAATACCTGACAAACAAAATAGTTCCATAAAGTTTCGGATAAAATAGATTAAAAAAAAAACATTCAATATCCAACTGTGCGCGGAGTCATTGACCAACGAATTTTTCGTTACCGAAACTCACGCTGCAGACGTGGCGACGCCAACACAACGAATGTCGCCAACGGCAAGTGTGCCAGCCAACTAACAGGTAGCTATTGATATGGCCGAATGCCAGCATTACAGACAGCCACCTACAACTGCATACAAAATAAATAAACACGAAGAAATAAATGGATTTTCTACATAATATCCGTTGCTCACTGCCAATTTTACGGCTTTTATTATGATTTTTATGACATTTACGGCGCACAACTTGGCATACTTTTAGGCGGCGATGTATTGGGTTGTTGATTTGGCTTATGTATGCTGTGGTTTGACGTTTTTTGGCGTAACTTTTTATTATTTAAATTTAAATAGCAAAATAAAGCTTGTATAAATTGAAGTGTCAATGAAAATATTTCACTGAAAGGCATACTTTTAGGCGAAGTGGGCTATAATCAAACACTTGCTACAAAATGTGATATTTTTGGCATGATGGCATGATTATTGATGTAAAAGGATTATCATAGATTCCTACTGATTTTTATTATCAGACGCAACTCGAAATCAAAAAAAAAAATTATAAAAAAAAAATAAAAAAAATAAATTGCAAAAATTTATTTAAAAAAAATTGTAATTTAATTAAAAAAAAAATTAAAATATTATCATAGCTTTATTCTAATATTTAATAGCAAGCATCTCGATTTCAAAAAAAATATATATAATTAAATTATAATTTTTTTTTAATTTATTCTAATAATTTGTATGTTTATATGCATCTACAAGCTTTTTCATTAGGTCATGACTACAACTTTAACCCACATTTCTTTGAAAAAGCATTTCCATTGAATTACTCAGACCATGTTTGAACTAGTCAATAGCAAATTTTGCCCTTCAAATATTTTTCTTGGCACGAATGCAACCTAGCCTGTTTCCCCTTTCACCTGCTGCCACAACTGGCAAGTCTATATCGATTTCATTTGCTGTGGTTTTAATCTGGTCGAAGGTGGATTACAGTAATTGGCAGTAAATGTCACATTAGACCACAATTAATTGCCAAGAGACATGGGTAAAAGGCAAGCAAATCAGATTTCGTATGTTAACAAGTAAAAATCTACGTTGAGTATGTGTAGCGAAAAGTAAAACTGAAACTGAATGCACACATATGTATGTATGTACATAAATATTTTTAAGTATATTTTTGCTATTTTCAATGATACCCTTATATTACATACATACATATATACGCTCCAGCAGCTCTTCTGCTGAATACCCTATTGTTTAACTGGAATTCAACAAGCCCTCATTGGCTTTGACACACTTACTTTGAAAACACATACACAAGCACAGTTATGCAATTACAATTTCAATACACAATGTTGGCAACCTTGCATCACTGTCATATGCTCGGTGAAATGCGGTGAAAGAGCACCTACGTTTCACATCTGCAAATTATACTCTTGGCCAGCACAGGTCAGTGAGGCAACAAGCGGTCTGTTAGCAGCATAGAAAAGATAGAAAAAGAACATTTGCAAATGTAATAGCTTAATCACATGCCTGCTGTTGGTCAGCGATGTTGGTGGCACACCTACAGTGTAAAACTGCTTACTTAATTATCTTTAGCACATTCGTTTTCACGCCGCCATTTCGGCATATCGCTAATGATAATCAAATAGAGGTCTAAGAAAATAAAAACAAGAGAAAATATTGACTTCGACTGCACTGAAGCATAATATAAAAAGGTAGCATAAAGGGTATAAAAAGAACTTAATCTTGACTTCGGATGACCAATTTGTATGGCAGCTATATGCTATAGTGGTCCAAGCTGAATAATTTATGCCACAATTGTAGTGTTACCTTGAATAATAATATATGCCAAACTTGGTGCGGATATCTTTTAAAATAAAAAAGTTTTCCATACAAAGATAGATTTATGTATTGGTCTCAATTTGGAGATTGTGGAATATATTAAGGCAATATTTTATGTCAAATTTCGTGAGGATAACTTATCAAATAAAGGGGTTTTCTATACAAGCACTTCATTTTGATAGATCAGTTTGTATGACAGCTATACGCTACAGTTGTTCGATCTGAACAAAATATTCAGAGATTATACCGCTGACTTGTATAATACTTCATTCCAAATTTCGTGAAGATAACTTATCAAATAACTTCATTTTCACCTACCCTGTAATCATACAGTAAAATCCAAATTCACAAAACAGCATCGCTCAAAGCAGCACACTCTTTAATACATAGACACACAATTGGATAAAAGCATGCAATTTCCAAACCCCAAGCAAAAGACAAACCACACCCCCTCGTATCAAGGCAGCCCCAGCACGAGTAGCTAATTAAATTCGAATATGCACACGGGGCGTATGAGTAACTTCACTTGCTAGCACGTGAGTGTGCGCTGCTAGACAATCAAGTGTCCTCACATTTCCCTTAATATGTGCATAAACACTTAAGTGCGCAACGAAGTGTCAACAATAAAAGCAGGCAAAGCAAGCAAGCGCAAACCGGAAACAAAACAATGGCTGTGAAACAAAGGAACCATAAAGCTATCAAAAGAAACATAAGCAATGGCAATAAGACGGCAGAAAAAGCATAAAGAAAAAACAAAAAACACAAAAACAGTCCACCAGCTTTTATTGCTTTTTATATTGTATTTGGGCATTCAAGTGTGTTTGCTTATTGTTATGTTCACAGTAATGCGATTATGCGCAAGTTCAATGTGTCACACAAAATATCTAGACGGCTACAGCTCATGCAGTCACTAAGCAACTGCTGGGTCAGCCGTGAAGCAATGACTATGAAATAATTTCGATTTTTTTGGGTTTGATAGTGATTATTAGGTTAAAAGGTTAGGGACTTTTTCTTTCTTGTAGAGTGAATTGTTCAAGTAAATAAAGAAATTATTACTATTTTAATGCTGAGTATATAAAATCTCCAAGTTTAAATCAATATGCATTTTCCCACTTTTATGGATGGGAAGCCGATTTTAACCATGACAAAGTGATTCCATCTCGCTTTCCCCCATAATGTTTTGGAAAACAACGTCCGACAAAATATTTAGCCACACTGGGTGTGAACAGATGGGACAGTGAGAACAGAACACCTATAATTGTGGTGATATTAGCTCTGCTAATAGCCAGCGAAGATTTACTCTGTGCCAGAAGGATATCCCAGTCGCACTGATTCTGGTTGTTGAAAGATGTATCGTCAGAACGTGAGGAGATATCGGCAACGACACTTGCTTCCTATTGTTGAAGCTATTGTTAATGAGGTCATGCATTCCTTTACTAGTATTGAGCCAACAGTCAGGGGGCACAAAGCCAGTATAGCTGCTCGTCCATTGAAGTAAATGCACACCTCTTTGAAGGCAGCTGCACTTCGGAGCAGTACATCTACGGACGCTTCAGTGATCTGGTAGTCGGACACAATAAAAGTCTCCACCACTTATTCTCACTCGCTCACTTAACCCTTTCTCAAAAATTTTCGTTCTGCCACAAATCTCTCGCTAATATGTGAGCTGAGAATGGACCGCCAGGAGGTTTTGTAGGTTCTCCTAGTGAAACTAGTTCAGTTTAATTTGGATTCAAGCGTAATTCATTTCTCTCTGTCTACTTGATAACCACATTTAGATACCCTTGGCTTAGAATGGTGTTCATGAATTTTCCTTTTACTTCAAAGTAACATCGTGCCCGTGCCCTTCTCCACAAAGGAGACTAAAAATAATATTCTGGAGATTAGCTTCGATGTCAAACTCATTAAGAGCTTCAAAAATCACCTCCGACGGTGCGTTGTTGAAGGCCCGCACGATAGGTATCCAAAGCATAGGCTTTATGTACAGGGGCTCCTATCCAGTCAGATCTTTGCTATAGGCGCGCTGAGCCCTTTCCTTGGAAGTCGACCGCTCCCGGGGTCCTAAGCCTAGCGCACAACCCCGGGCAGGGATGTTCCGCCTTTTCACTTTAGCTCGCCTTCAAACGAATAATTTTTGGCAATCCAGAAGACACTTGGCCTAAGACTTCCCTTCCATCCTCCGTATATTGCAGTGTCAAAAAACTTTTCGTTGTTATTTTTGTAAGTTATACGAAGAAAAATACCAAAAGTTATTTGACAATATTAAAATACACATATTTTTTAATTAAATCAACTGTAAAGTAAATTATTTTTGCATTTAAACCAAAATCTCTGGCTCAGAAGGGGTTTTAGACACTATTGCAATGCATTTATATCTTTGCTAGACATTTAAAATATTCTCGGGTAAATTTCCATTCGCAACAAATGAAGCCATAAGCCCCAAAAATAGAAATATTTCGGGCAATTTTTTATTATGACGTCTACTGATTGCTAACTAAATAACAAAAATGATTGATCAACTTTTCATACGCCAACAAAATAACTCGCATAATATGCAAACACACACATACAACCATATAAATATAACAACTACACTACAAACACTACAGATTTACCAACGGGCTGGGCTGATTTGTTGACTGGGCGTTTGGGTTTGGCTGACTGCATTGGTGTTGCTTGGCGTGAATGACGAGTTGGCATCCGTTATGGGATTACACTTCCGGCGTTGTTATTTACACAAAATTGTGCTCGTTTTTATGCAGCATAAAGGTAGACAGCTGACAGGTAAATATGTAAGCTTACATATGCACATATATACAGTTTGATAACTTAATACACTGGCTATAGCAGGTTTAAGCTAATTTATCCTTGTTGTTTGCATGGGTTTGTGTGCATTGAAACTCAAACACGCCTGTTGAAACACGTTTTCATGCATATGTGTATATATATATATAGTATGCAAATGTAATTTTGTGACACAGATTTCCTTTGTAATATCAGCGAAAATCAAATAAGCAAAACTAGCCATCAAACACAGGGGATAGAGTTTTGTAAATGAAAAACATGTACAGCAGTATTTATGTACAATTGTGTAGGTGCTGAAAGAAAGAGCTTTGGTCCGAAATACATACCTGTATATAAATGTTATCTACATTTTGAATATGATGTGTTCATGGTTTTAAGCTTTGAAAATTTAGTGCCTTAACAGATTTTTTGAAAAGTCACCGGCCTGATAGGTAGATGAATCTTCTTCTTCTTTATTGGCGTAGACACCATTTACGTGATTATAGCCGAGTTTACAACAGCGCGTCAATCGTTTTTCCTGTTCGTTGTTTAGCGCCAATTGGAGATGTTAAGTGTAGCGAGATCCTTTTCCATCTGCTCTTTCCAACGGAGTGAAGCTTTTCCTCTGCTTCCTCTGGCGGGTACTGAGTTGAATACCTTCAGAACTGGAGTGTTTTCATCCATTCGGACGACATGACTTAGCTAGCTTAACCGCTGTCTCTTAATACGCTGAACTATGTAGCGCCGACTCATCAGATATGATCATTTTCCATGCCTCGGCACCACATAACAGGACGGGTATGATAAGTGATTTGTAGAGTTCGGTCTTTGTTCGTGGAGACAGAACTTTACTTCTCAATTGCCTACTCAGTCCGAAGTAGCACCTGTTGGTAAGAACTATTTTGCGTTGAATTTCGAGGTTCTCATTGTTGTTGCTATTACTACTGTTCCAGATGGACGAAATTATCAAGGACTTCGATGTTTTGACTGACAGTGACGTGGGTGCCAAGTCCCGACCGCGACGACTGTTAATTTGATGACAAGAAATATTTCGTCTTGCCTTAGTTCACTACCAGACCCATTTTTTTCGCTTTCTTAGATTTGGCGTGTGGGGAATATCTGGTCAGTTGTTAATTTTTCAAAAGTCCAAAAGCCACATCTATAAAATACAATAAGTTTGTTGACGGTGGGCTTTAATTTCAGACAGTACGCTGGATAGTACCTTATTTGCTTGAGGTTGATGTTGCTTATCCCATGGTAGTTAGCGCAGATTGTGAGGTCTCCCTATTTTTGGATAGGGCAGAGCGCACTTAAATTCCAATCATATTCTACAAAGAAGCTGCTCCATCGTCGTTAATTGGGGAATCGGGTTCACTCAGCACTTATGTATATCTTGCCTCATATTGTATATACCATACACCATACATGCAACTTACTTCAATCTGCATTTATTTTCCATTTTTTGTACGTTTCGCTTAATTTGTAGAAAATGTGCTTGTAAACTTGCCAATATTAAAGTTTGCATATGTGTGCAAATATATTTAAAAACAAATGCATGTAGCAGCATTTACTTGATATAAAATTGTATACCTTGACAGTGTCTTCTGTTTGAATGAGTATTTACACTTGTGACACTAACGCCACATATCGTTTGCGAAATCGCACCACAATGCGTTAGCGCACTACTTTTTAATATTTTTTTTGTTATTGTTTATTTTGTTTTTGCTGAGTGTTTTCCATTTCCTCTGCATCTTCTGTAAGTGTTTGTTGGCAACTCAATTTTCGTTGCGCCATAAGCCCTGATCCGGTCGCACGAATTTACATAGCAATTTTCGTTTTTTACTTACAGCTTGTGGGTTTTATTTGATAACAATATACCGCAACGCAAATGTATATGTGCATGTTGTAAGTATTGCATTATGCCAGATTTTAGCTGCTTGATTTATTTTTATCAAATTTTTAAATCGCAGCTGCATTTATGGATTTTGTGGCGACAATTTCGCGGCATTTGTATTTGCTGTTGAATTCCACGTAGTAAAATCTTTGAAAGTGAAAATAGTATAAGTTGAGTAAAATTTAATATTAAGCAATAAAATCTGTAGACGACCCATTATAACAGCGCTTTTATAAGAAATCACCAAACTATTTTGAGTGCGCCAAGGCGTATGAGTAATATTTTCTCTGCTATTTTTACAAAAGGAAAGGAAACTAATAAGATGTATTGAGTTAATCAATCTATCGAAAGCGTCATAAGCATGCTATTTTATCTTTCTAACACCAAAAGTAAATAATAATAATTTTTATTAGTAATGGGGCAGTGCGTATGAGTAACATTTTCTCTATTATTTATGTAAAAGGATACCTACGTACATATATTTCAATTTTCGTAAGGCAATTAAATTCCGTTCCATTTTACCACTTAATATTGAAGATTATTTCTCAGTAATTCCTCTAAAAAATTAATTTTTGACTTTTTTTAAAAGCAAACAAAATATGGCACCATCAATCTTAATGAAAAGAAAGATAAAGTAACAAAAGTGAAAGGAAAATTAATTTAAAGGCAATCTGAAGTTTAGTAGTGGAACTATTTTTCCAATGCCTTATTAAAAGTTCCTCTGTTAGATCAAGGTCGATGACAAAAGTTTACAGTAATTTTGCGCCTGTGTAGTTAGAGGCTGTTTCTTGTTAATTTTGGGTTGCTAAAAACGAAAAAACCAGTAAAAATTTCCTTGCACATAGGATTTTTCACGTTATTTGTTAAGGAGTTTAGGAATCCAAGTCCCACTATTTACTAAAATGGCAAAAATAGTTGGGATTTGGGAAAAAATTTGAACTCTCATTCGTAATCAGGATACCTCAAATTTCTCATAGACGTTTTAGGCACAGCAATTGCAAATTTCTTCTTTAAATTTGTTGAGTAGTGTAATATTTGTAAGCAAAAAAACATGCAGTAGCATAAAACAGATTGGGAAAGAAAGTAAAACAATACAAATTAAATATTAAATTAAATTAAAGAACTAGATTAACTAGCTCACTCAAATTTTTGTCAATTAAAATTTTGTTCACCTTATTTGAACTTAATATCGAAAAAAAAACCCAATTTTTAATCAAAAATTTTCATGTCGATAATTTAATTTCCAAAATTTTCCCAATTTTTTATTCGACAACTGTCGATAATTTGGTATCGAAAAATAACCCAAATTTTCAATCGGGAATTTTCACCTCTAAAAGTTCGTTGAAATGTACAATAAATAATTTATACAGTTTTAAAGTTTCAATATATTTATTTTTTTTATACTCGCTTTACTTAATAAATACTAAACTTACAATAATGATTTTGTTTGTAAATGAAACTTTTTTCTCTGCTACTAATTCAAATATATCAGTTATACGTACAGACTTTAAATAGCATTTGCACTGTTAATCTTACATACAAGAGAGTAAGTTAAGTAAAACTGTAAATATGTACGCACTAAAGTTAAAATTTAACATAAATAATTGTAGCACTTACTACATACATACATATAGCTTATACAAATATGAATTCCTCATTCACATACATATGTACATATATAATATACATATATGTAATTCTATACAGTTATAAACATATATTGATGATAAATCATTTTCAATGAGTTCAATGAAACACTACAACTGACGATGATCTTGCGCTTGTTACAAAGTTGCTGCAAGATCACATATTTTAAGAATACAATTTCGTAGTTTTGTATAGATTTAGTCACTAATGTATTTACAGCGTATTGCCTAAGTGCCCTATGAGCAAATATAAATACGAGCTATGTAATATATTTTAGCTGTGATCAATTTTTTTATAATGAAAAAATATATTAATTTTTTTTTTAAATAATAGAGATTTAAAAAAAAAATATTTTTCTTTGAGAAAGTTTTTGAACTCATTTTTTAATACAATGCAATGAATTATATATTTTTATGTTCTGAATAACAATTTTTAATAGAAAAAGTTTTTGAAAGCAATTTTTCAACTTTCTTTTGAAAAAGTTTTAAAAAACATTTTTTTCAACTAAAAAGAGTTTTCAAAAATATTTTTATTTTTTCAATTCAGCGCCAAAAATGTATTATAATTACAACTCAAATTTCTGAAAAGTGACTGAATATTTGGAAGAGAGTGTATTTTTTTTAATTAAGTGGCATCTCTAAGCCCGGCTCTTAGCTATTTACAGACATTCGCATTCTGTCTGAACATTTTTTTATTAAAACAAATTACATTTCTCGACATCATAACTTTATTAAAATTTTGCATAGCTGTGGCCTGTTACAAAAAAAAATATTTTATAATATAATATTAAGGTTTTGACTTTAAACTAGCTTTTAATTGCATTTTTTAACTCAATATGCATATGTACATACATACAGACGAATGTACCATATATTTATATATAGAATAAAAACATTATTAAGTTTTTACGTTTATTGCAAGTTGTATACACGTTAATTGCACGAAAATAACTCGCTATAAGTTGATCTCAGAACATATAGAGTTTATAAGAGTATATTGCAAAAGTATTCCATTTTTTGTTTATCTGTTTTTATTCAAATAATATTATTATTAGTTTCAATTAAAATTATCAAACCCTGGCAGCGTGTGAAAATAATTTACTATTAGCATAACCCGCAACATCGTTTATATTAAAAAAACAACTAATTTAAAAAAAATAGGAAAATAAAAATTATAAAAAAATAAAAAAATAAAACTAATAAAAAAAATAAAAAAAATAAAAAAACTGACAAAAAAATAAAAATAGTAAAAAAAATAAAAACTAATTAAAATAATAAATAAAAAATCATTACAAAAAACTAAAGAACAGAAAACACGTTTGCTTGATTTGAAAGATCAAACAATTACAATCAATAAAGATTATTTAAGTTCCTACCGCGGGTTTTTTCACTTAAAAAAGAGAACAAAATATTAAAACTAAAATTAAAAAGAAAACAGAAATAATAAAGAAAAATTAACAAAACCAAAAAACATTAATATAAAAAATACTTGGTAGATACTTTAAACGACATAAATTTATTATGAATAAAATAACTAAAATAAGTTTTTTATTTGAAAAAAAAAACACATTTTTTAAAAAACGTTTCACATAACTGCCAGAGCAGGCCGGTTAAGGTATTAAATAACTTTTGTTTCAAATTTTAATTTGATAATATTATTATTTTTTATCAATAAACATCTTTTTATATGTTTTATATTTTTTATTATAAGTATCTATTTTTATAGATATTTTTTATATACAAAGCATTTTTAGCTTGTTTGCTTTACTCTTTTGGCTTCTTTCTTAATTTTAGAAAATTTTGCTTGATATAATTTTAATATAAAATTTTTCTTAAATTGAAAATTATTAATTCTACTTACTTTATATTATTTTTTTATTTATTCCTACATTTACTTTTACTTACACTATTAAAAATGAGTAAATAAATTCTTTTTGTTTATTTGCACTTAATATAATTTATTTAAACGTTTGATTTTTTATGTTTTTTTAATTTCGCTCATATTTATATTTCTAAGTACGCACTATTTGGGATTAAAAATCGCACAACTCACTGGCAATTAAAGGAGCTTACTTAGAAGTATGCGTAATATGTTTGTAACTATGTCTTAAATATGCTGCAGACTGTTTAATTAATTATCATAAATATTAAAAAAATTAAATTTTGCTTTGAAAAAGTTGTAGCTTATAACTTTAAAACTTTTTGCGTAGAATGCAATGAGTTAATAAAGTGCTACATACTTTATTTTATTTTGTTTCCCTTTATAACTATTTATTTTTCGAAGGTATGAAATTTTTCTACAATAACTTAACACTACATTACTTACTTTAGTGCGTAAAATTGGTACTATATATATTTTTGTTACACCATAATATTTACAATTTAATAATAAATGTGTGAAACTGTCTATTTTGCATATAATAAATATTTTTGTTAACGTCTTCATTATAATAAAGTTCGAAGTCTCAACAACAATTTGAAAAAAAGTAAATTTTAATATATTTTTTTTTATTTACTGCACAATTAAAAAATGTATGTGAAATATTTTTGTACAAAGAAGGTGAGCCACCACCTTTTATGCTTATTTACATATGTATGCAAGTATGTGATTTTTTTAGACTAAAGATTGAAAAGTAAAAATATTTGCAACTTGAAGACAGCCAATCATTTGGTATTTACAAAACCTTACTGTCATTACGAAATTATTGAAGTACTGCTGTCCTTATGCACATTTTACATGATGTTTAAGTCAGCTGGCAAACGGAACTGCGCTCATTTCAATCTGTCATTTCAGCGCATGCGCTCAATTGCCACCGACGTCACTTTCAGTTGAGATAAACTTCTTCGACTTGCTCGCCATCGCATTCCTGCTGATCCTGCACCTCCTGCAGCTGTTGCAAGTGGTGCTCCTCTACTTCCTCTTCGTCGTCATACTCGAGCAACTCCTCTTCGTGCGTCTGCTGCGACTGCCCATTGCCGCTGTGATGCTCTATGACGATCTGCTGATGTTGTTGCTGTTGATATTCATCTTGGTCCTGCAAGTCCAAGGGATCTAGCACCGTTGTTGTATTTTGTTGTTGTTGCTGCTGGTGTTGTTGCAATTGTCGATGTGTTAGCAGCTGATGATGTTGATGTGTTTGCTGTTGTTCAATTAATTCGTGTTGTTGCTGCTGATGTTGTTGGTGTTGCTGTTGCTGGTGATGATGCAAATCGCTGTGTGCCGTCGTCGTGAAGACAAGCGGCGGCGGCGAACTGCTGCTCACATGATGATGATGTTGTTGTTGCTGTTGTTGATGTTCTACCGTTTCCGTGGCAATGCTATGATTTCGTACAATATGACCGGCGGTCGATTTACCAGAGCGCGTCAGTGTGACCGTCACCTCAGAGCCGAGGCCGGCAAATGACACGGGTGTGGCGGTGCTAACATTTGCATGCGTCGCTGCCGCCGCTCTGGCATGGAGGATTTTGCGCGTGGTGGTTGTGGTCGCGACACCACCACTATTCGCTGTGGCGCTGCTAACCGTGTGCGCTTGCGTTTGCGTATTGGGCGATGTGGCTGCCGATGCACTGGGCGACACATAGTTGATGAGCAGCACACGTTCACCGGTGGTTGTTTGTGCTGCATGACCGCGCAAAATGCGCGTACGATGTGTGCCGCTGCCGGATGCGATCGGTTGAGCGCCAGTGGCAGCTGCGGCTATGGCGGCGAGGCCGCTAGAACCGCTGCTCTGTTGTTGATGGTGCTGCTGCTGCTGTTGCTGGGCACGGCTGAGGCGTGTGGTGCTCACCACACTGCCACTGATGGTGTTGTTGCTATTGCCAGTGCTGTTTCCGCTGCCGCCACCACTGCTCCCGCCTATCACGCCTATCCCGCCTCCTCCACTACCGCTGATCATATCGTTGGCTCATCATTACGTATTATTACCGCCTTTCAAAATGAAAACTTTCTTTACCAAAATGTTCTTATTGTTACCCTAGTTTGTTATATTATTTTTTATTATTAATTGATGTTTTTATTGGTTTTTGGTAGTTCATTGTTAGATGTGGTTGTATGCAAACATGTAATTTATTCATTTAATTGATTTTTTTGTTTTGTTTTTTTGTTAAATTTGGTGAGATACGAGGCAGCCACAGTAAAAAAGAAAGAGAAGATAAGAATAAAATGCAAAGTTAATGAGATTAATGTTATATTCGGATGAGAAGTATATATGCAATAATTAGTCACGATTTTTTAATAATATATTGCAGCATATAAATGCTTCATCAATGACACGAGTAATAACTTTTCGTGTATGCTGTTCAATAAGTTATCAGTAGATTAGTTACAAGATTGATGGAGAATGCATGTGATTGCCCTATAGTATGCCTAAATGAAAGTAAAACTAAGTAAACTGTACTTTTTGGGGTTATCTAAATAACCTATGATATTACTAGCGGAGAGTCTGAAATGTAATTTTTATAGCTAAAAATTGTTGAAAGCTATAATTTATATGACTGAGCATCAAAACATTCAACTCAACCACAATATTTAAACAAATATTATTTAAATACAGTACAACCCAAAAAATATATTTAAGGTTATAATTACACAACGTGGAACATTAATAACGGACTTTTGTGGTCATGTAAGGAAAAAAGCGAAACGTTTTATACCAGAAGTTATCGCGACTTTAATACTAGCAATTCAAATTAATAAGAGAAAATTCAAATTATTAAAAAATGTATAAATTATTATCAAATGTATAAAAAACATTAACATTTATAAAAAAAAAATATTAAAAAAATTACCATTAATTAAAAAAATAACATCAATTACAAAAAAAATTAAAAATAATTTAAAAAATCAAAATTTACAAATAAATATTCATGTTAATAAAAATATATTTAAATTAATGAAAAATTAAAATTAATAAATATATTAAAATTAATAAAAAAATTTAATTAAACAAAAAAATAATTGAAGATTAAAAAACTTAAAATTAATAAAAAATTAAAATATTAAAATATTAAAACTAATAAAAAATTCAAATTAATTAATATACTTAAATAACAAAAAATTAGTAAAAAAATATTAAAATATTAAAAAAATTTAAATTAATAAAAAAAACAATAAAAAAATAAATTATAAATTAAAATTAATTAAACAATTTTTAAAATAAAAAAAATTAAAACGAATAAAAAACATAAAATCAATAAAAATAAGCGAAATTAAAGAAAAAAAATTAAATTAAAATCAAAATAAAAAATATTAAAATTAATAAAAAATAAAATAAGATTAGTATTAAAAAAAAAAAAAAATTAAAAAGCAGAAATAAATAAAAAAATTAAAAATGTTGTAAATAAATCCACCTAATTAGCCACTTTCTGGTCACAAAACTAAATTTATGTATATTTTCTATACGCCTAATTTTTTCCAAAAATTTTAAGGATAACTTGCAAAAAAATTGAGAAAAGCATTGTGAAACAATGTTTATTTATAAAGGTAAACAAATATTTTTTTGGTTGTTTGAAATCGGTACATTACATATATGTATGCAGCATCACAAAATCCGATATTCTTCTTAGAAAATAACCGCACCGCGAACCTAGGGCCTCAAGTATTTCGTAATATATTTGTTTTGAGCTTATTCACATAATGTTTAGTGCAAGCCCCACGCACTGCACAACCGTATACATATACACATAAAAAAAACACCAAAACTCATACAAAGGTATTGCCGTTAAGCATGTGCTTACTGCAAGCCATTACTTCATACAAACAAGTACATAAAAATACGGCATGCAATGTTAATTACAGACAGTTAAGCCAAATACAATTATTACAAATCACACACACACATATATATTAGCATACTTATAGTAAGAAAAGTATATTAACGAAAACCAACGCCGCCAAAAAGTATATTGTACACAAAAAAGGAAATATAAGTAACAAAAGCAAGGTATACACATAACACAAAATAACATACACACAGTAGTATAAAATAAAGCATGAAATTAAACACAAATGTACAAAAAAAACATAGCAATGTAATAAAACGAAGTGGGATTTGGCAGGGTTCATTGAAAAAAATTAAATTCAAAAATTAGTATTTTTTGTTGGCTTTCAAAAATTGTTTTTTTTTATTATTTTTAATTCATAATTTGCTAACCAAAACAAAGAAATCAAATTAATAATTACGAGCTAATGACTAAATGAAATTGTAAGTATAAGTAAGAAAAATAGGTGTAGATAGTAACTGTAGGCTTTTTTAATGTTGTGTAAAGTTTATGCTTCTGTGGGCAGAGAGTAATTTCAGTTTTTTAGGCGTAAATATTGCAAAATTTATTTTTTATGGAATTTATTAGTTGTTTTCAAATAAAATGTATATCGATTTTTTTTTGTTATAATTTTTTTATGAAAAGTGTTTTTAAAGAAAATTTTTATTTTATTTTTATTAACAATTTTCTTAATAATTTTTATTAATATTAATTTTTTGATTAATCTGTTTTTGTTTTGTTGATTTAAATTTTTAACGAATTTATACGAAAAATTTTTATTTAGTAATTGTTTTTTAACAAAATTTATATCGAACTTTTTGATTTAGTTTTTTTTTAAAGAGTGTTTTTAAAGAAAATTTTTATTAAATATTTTATATTTTAGTTTTATTAACACTTTTCTTTAAAACCAGTTTTCAAAACTTTTACTTTTTTTGTTTAATATATTTTTTTTTTTATACATTTATTTTTTTAATAAATGTATTTATTTTTTATTAGTATTAATTTTTTGATTGATTTAAATTTTTTACAAATTTCTTTTTATTTATATTGAAATATATAATATATTGATTAAAATTTTTATAATTTTTTTTGTATTTTTTTTTCAATTTTTTTAGGGATTTTTTTTTTATGTATTTTTTCCAATTTTTTTAAAGAAAATTTTAATCAAAATATTTTTTAGTAAAAATTATAAATTTATATATTTTTTATTTTTAATATAAATTTTAAATGAAAAATTATTTTCACTAACCCTTGAAAGCATAAACCTTGCACAGCTTTGAACGTAAATTGTAAATTTCCATATCATATATATATTTTCATAATTTGTTTGTATGCACTAAATTTTACAAAATAAAAATAATATATAATATAAATGTATTTTCCTTTTTTTTGTTTTTGTTTCTTTTTTTGGTTCAAAAATTCTAACAGTGTTGTGTGTACTAAACCATTGTTCATAACCATAATCAATGTAATAAGTAATTTTTAAGTAAACAACCGTTACATGGTTGCAATAAATAAAAACTAAAATTAGTTTTAAATTTAAATATGTGGTAGGTAAAAAGCGGAAATTTAAAGAAAACAAACGTTTTTTATTTCAATTTACAAACTATTTTTGGGAAATAAAAAATTAAAGGAAAAGTTGTTTTGAATTTAAAAAACTATTCTTTTTTTCATTTAAAAAAAGTTTTTTAAATTCAAAATAATAGTTTTTTCTCTAAGTAGAAGGTTTTGAGTACCTAGTACCAACTTAATACTACTTACAACCATTTCATTTTGTAAGTTGTCTATATTACAAATACCAACTAAGTATTATATGTTTAAATTTAAAGGTTAAAGCAAACGAATTTTGTCAAAGCTAAGTTGTTCCATTATAATAACATTTATATATATGTCTATATATGTATGTAGGTGTATATCGTCACCTAAAATGCAAAATAACGTAACATCAATTTCATAAGTTTACAGGCGAAGGAAAAACGATATAATAGAAACCACTCATATTGAAAAAATTGAGTTTTGGTTATAAAATGGTTAACTATCGATTATAAACATTTTTGATGATACGTTTCTTTGCATTTTAGGTGACAATATAGCATAAAATTACTTTGAAAAGTTATTGAATGCACGCAATAATATAGTAGCACAGGAAAATAAGGCAGCAAAATTTAGTAGAGTGCAATAACTTTGGATTTTCTTCACCTTTTCTACTTTAAGTATTTTTTAGCGCAAAAATTGCTTATTTCTTATATGTATATATATGTATATATGCGGAAGTTGCAACAGCTTGGGGTAGCACACGCGCGCACTAATTATATAACTGCAGCTATTGTATAAATTTATTAGTTTATAATAAAGTTTTCTAGTTAATTTGCTAATATTCATGTACATAATGTACTCATGTATTTTTGGCTTTGTGTGGGGGGGGGGTTGTGGTTTGGTTTAAGTTTTGTGTGGTGTTGTTATTGCTTTCGCGGCAGAAAACATTCCTGAAGTAATTCCGAGGAAGGTTGCCGTGTTGTCCTTTTGGACGTATAAAAATCTGTTGTGAGTCTGTTAAATTTTGTGTATGTGTTGGTATGTTTACATACGCTAGCTGTCACTTCGTAGCGTCGGTATAGTAAGTAAGCTGGTCAAGAGACTGATTTTGTTGCAGTTATTTGACACTGGTTGTGTCTTTGCATATTGCTTGCTATTGTTTGGTGTGTAAAATATCTTGCTTTTATTACTAAAATTTATTTCTAAAAGCCCCGCTAGAAATAACACTTTTGCAGCAGCGCATCTTTCTGCTGCTTAACATCATCATCTTCTTCAACATCATCATAAGCATCCAACCATCTTACAACTGTGAATGAGTTTGAAATTCATTCATATTCACCTGATTAATATTGCCCAGTATTTGATGGCCTTGCAGCGTTTGCACCTGCGCAATGGACAACGATGTGGTGCCGTCTGTATTTTCGGTTTGTGTTACGATTTGCCCGCCCGTTTGTTGTTGCTGCTGCTGTCCACCACCCGTTGTCGTGGCCGTTGTTATATTACCCGATTGATCGATGATTTGATGATGTTGTATTTGCTGTTGTTGTTGTTGCTGCGTTGTGGCCTGTTGCACCTGCACTTGTTGCACCTGCTGTTGTTGTTGCTGCTGTTGCTGGCCACCACCAGCGCCGGTCGTAGTGGTCACTGTCATGGTTTGCTGTCCTTGATTCTGCGCGTCCGGATCCTTTTTCACCTGTACCGTATGTAATGTGTGTAGCGATTGTACCGATTGCACCTGCGGTATGGTGCTAACTGCTGTCGTGATCGTTGAAGTGCCAGCTGCATTGCTGGTGCCAGCGCCAGTGCTTGTGGTTATAACTTTTTTGCCGGTTGGTGCTGGTTGTGGAGGAGGAAATAATTTTTATGAATTAGTTGCTCTCAAGGAAATATAGAAGGTGGGCGTAATTAAATGTGGCGTTATTGGGCGCGGGGCGACAGAGATAGACAACGACGTGGGGTACAAACAAAAAAAAAACTAGCCTGGGATAATTTTTTAGGTGCAAAAAAACAACAACAACTAGCCTGACATAGTTGTCCAGCTGCTTTTTCGGATTCTATTGAAATGTGTTGGCATTTCTGTTACAAAATTAACAGCGGTTTGTTGAACAGTTTTTTTTTTTTCTTTTTGGTCATTAACATTTTTAGCTAAAACCCGGTTCAGCTAAAAGATGTCTGCCAGTTTTACAATAAATGCTGCAGTTTAACAGGAATGTCTTCTGGGTGTTGCGAACTTCATGGCAAACTTAATATTCACTGTACAGGATTTAAAAAAAAAGTTCATGCTTTGAGCAAAGAGCTTTACAAATTTCATTAATCTATAAGTTACAATATTTCTTTAAGTTGTGTTCAAACTATGCAAATACAAGTATTTTCTCTGTGTCAACAATAAAAAGTCCATAACGCACATTTCCTCGAGAGCAACGTTGTGTACAACTGAAAAAGTCTAACTACAGAATTAAAATAAAATTAAATTAATAATATAAAATAAACTCAAGGCGTGTTGTATATTTTTTGTTAACAATTATTTCCACTTTATTTAGCGCATAACTTTATGTATGTATGTATATATTTTGGAAAAATCGCCTTTTTTAATAAATTTAAAAAATATAAAGCAAATTCTTAGATATATATTAAAAATTAACATCAAATAATATATTGTCGTTTAAATAAATTCTAGTTTGTGTTCATACAAAAAAAAATTGTTAAGGAAACAGAGCGTTAGATTGAACTTTTTATTGCTATTTTTTTGTTTCATGTTAGAAAATACTGCATATTAACGTCGAGTATGGGTATTTTTTTATTTGAAACAAAATAAATTTGCGCAAAGCGTTTATGCTTAATGATACTGCCGCTTTATGACTAACCATTCGATATTTATCTGAATAACCGTTATTGTTGTGTTGTACATAACAATGATATGAGCATACAGCTGTACAATGTCATTTGTTAACTTGTTGAGAAAGCCTTGAGAAGCGTGGGGAATGCATAATTAAACCAACACTATTATTAATTTTTTCTTTACAAATCTTACTTATGTAAGCGAAACGATCTAATTTTCGAATCAAATTTAAACAGCTTAATGCCTATTTACTGCTAATTATTTATCATTTATCAATTTTTGTGTGCTTTACGAGCCGAACACCTCTTCGCTGACAAAATGTATGACATTTTGTAAGGACGTGCCGCTGCTGCTCGTAGCGGTATTCGGTTGTTCCTGCTTTAGCGTGGTCATGTGCGTAACGGTCGCACCGCCCGCACTATTGCCATGCGTTACAATTATGGGTGCATTCGAGGATGTTGCAGCAACTGTGGTGACATTGCCGGCAACGGTTTGATAACTATCGCCCGCCGTCGCTGTTATTTCACTCACATTTGACGCTATAACGCTATCTGTCTCTGCCGTCGTGTTTAATTCCGTGTCATTACCACCAGACTTACTTTTCTTTTCCTTCTTTACGCCGGGTTTGGCGAAATGCCGTAATTCCAAATGGCGACGCAAGTTACGTGACTGTCGGATGACTGCATAACATATGGGACAGGTGGCCGGTTGTTCCGATTGTGAGCGTGAACGGGATTCTGTAATGGAAGTAACAAAAAATTAGCATACCACTATTAGTCATAAAAAAATAATTAATGCTGGCAACATTAATAATAATGAATATTTGAAATTAATTAAAATCTAAAGATAACGTTAGTTAAAACGTTAATTTCGAAAAAAAAAAACTATAAAAAACTTGATTTGGATCGGTCAGTTTGTACTGCAGCTATATGCTAAAGAGGTCTGACCTGAGCAAATTGTCCGGATATTATAATAATGATTAGGCTAATAATATATGATAAATTTCGCGAAGATATGTATATCGTCAAACAAAAAAAATTTTGATACAAGGACTTAATTTTGATCGATCAGTTCGTATGGCAGCTATAAGACATAGTGGTTCAATATCAACGGAACCGACAAAAGAGCAGGGTTACGAGGAGAAAAGGACGGGTTCAATATTTCAGAACGATATTTCAAAAACTGAGAGTCGAATTAATGTATCTCAGACAGATGAGAATAGCTTAATGGATTATTAGGTCCCCGACGTTTCCTTCTGGGTGCTACAAACGTCGTTGCAAACTTAATATACCCTGTTCCGGCTCTAAACACCATTGTTTATTCATGGTGAAATTGCATTTACTCACCACTCTTGGTGCGTTTAACTGTTTTCGTGCTGCTTGCTGGTGTTGTGCCGCCGGTGCTAACATCGCTAGTATTAACTGTTGATATCGGCGTTACATTCGGGTCCATGGTCACAATCGTCTCTACTTTGCCCACTTCACTTTTGATGTGCGGTGTCGAGGTTATTATCTGTGTCTCGTTGCCATTTTCAATGGTTTGTTGTTGTACCTGTATTTGTTGTTGTTGTTGCTGCTGCTGTTGTTGTTGCTGTTGTGTAGCTTGATGTACGACAGTAGTAGTGGTCGGTGCAGTAATGATCGTTTCCATACCCTCAACTTTAGCAACTTTTGGAGCGGACGCTGTAGAAATAAAAAAAAAATTGACATTAAAGCATGAGGTGAAACCAATTCTTTACATTTGCAATATGTATATTAACGCAAAAGACCAAAACTAGTCTAAACGTGGCTCAGAAGCCTACCAGATTAACGTAACCTAAGACAAAAAGCTGACTTACGTGACATCTTCTTAACACGTGGCTTGCGCTTGCGTGCGGGCAAGAATTGTTGAATAACATCCTTAGGCGATTCAGCGGTCACAATGGTCTGTTGTTGTCCGGCGGCGTTAGTATGTGTAGTCGTTTGCAAGATCTGGCCAGCTTGGTGTATATCATCGACGACATGTGCATGTACGGTTTGTTGTGGTGCGGTAGCAATGGTGGCAATCAGTGGGTCTTGGTCCTAAAAAAAAACGCAAAATAAAGTCATCAACACACATTCCATTTAATACAGAAGATTGCCACAAAATCATTAACCACTTACATGGTGTTGTTGCGGTATCATATGCTGTAGTTGTATTGAATGCGTGGTGTAGTCATCTTTCGTAACGGTTTGCGGTGCCAGGCCCTGTATATTCAGACACTGTGCGGCTTGCAATAGCGACGGCAATTGTGCGTGATCGACACTTACTTCGCCGCGATAAACAAACTCCAACAACGCTTCCAGGTCGTTGGCATTGACGCCGGCCAACATCACTACCGGATGCTTGCATGGCGTATTCTAAAACAAAAAAAAAAAAGAGAGAAGAAAAATAAAATAGCATTTCAAAGTGTTGATAAAAGGAGGTTATAAAGTGAAGGTGTGTGTGCTAGTTGGCGGCACAGCTGAGTTGATTTACATAAAAACGTAAACAGAGAAATTGCCAGGCAAGTTGGCTAAATGACCGGCACTGCGTCTCATCTGTGGCTTGTCTATTTTAGCTCACCGTGCTGCAATGTCTCATATCCACACACCGCCCGCATTCCCTCATTTTACTCACGCTCTTTATGCTCTTTCACGCGCTAACAAATGCGCACACATGTGTACACCACACAAAACTCGTTTACGGACCCGCTGGTGGTCGTCAAAGACTTTCCCATTTAATCTTTATTTACTCAAAAGTATCTTTTTAGATGCCAGCATTATGACTGCTCACTGGCGCTTCAATAAGAATGCTTGCCTGCTGCTATGTCGCACTCACAAGTGCGGCCACTGTAACTGTCATCATGAATTGCTCAACAAAAACGTTAAAATTTCTTCAATGGAACGCAGAGCGTAGTCATTTTAGGGAGAAATTCATCGAATTAGCGTGCGCGCTGCTCAGTGCAATGTTTGAAAATCCGGTGAAATCAACGAGTTTGCTCGGCAAATCGT
Source organism: Bactrocera correcta (assembly GCA_027475135.1). Lineage (NCBI taxonomy): Eukaryota > Metazoa > Arthropoda > Insecta > Diptera > Tephritidae > Bactrocera > Bactrocera correcta. The sequence goes on from CM050323.1 coordinate 103,483,550, forward strand.
TAGTCGGTTTTTATTGTAAATTTGTGCGCCATGCCCTGGCTACTTTCTCATCTGCCGGACAAAAAGCGGCTATTGAAATTGTATGTTTGGAAAGTTTCTTAAAGCTACCGAGTGTTTACGGGTTTTTTTTTAAGAAAACAAATTTTGTATAAAATAGAAATGCAAAAAAATCTTAATCAATCAGAAGCTGGATTTTATATTACGGGCAAAAGTTAGTAAAACCTTTGTTTGAGTCAATTGAAAAATCGTTGGCGCAAGTGTATTTGGTTCAAGGGGGATTACTTTGAGGGGATTTATGTCGTTCCCCTCAAAGTAATCCCCCTTGAACCAAATACACTTGCGCCTTTTGAAGAATAAATAAGGAATTTTAAAATTATGAACAAAGTCCTACTATTTTTTATTCAAAGTAGTACATTAATTTTTGATTCTAAGAAATTGAAAGAGTACAACTCAATAAAATGAAAATCAAAGTTAGCTACATAGCGTAACATAAACATACAAATACTAGCACAGCACAGGTTTGAATACTTTTTAAACAACACGCAACTAGCACCTATCTAAATCGATCAGTCTAACCAACAATTTGTTTACATTTGGCCCCACTAAATACGTATGTATGTACATACTTATGTATACATATATGGAATTGATAAATTTCTCTCAGCTTAACGCTGTTGATACCAGCAATTTTGGGTTGCCAAAGTAATGATATTTAGCTATTTAACCAAATACAGAATCTTCAGCTCTACCGCCAATCTCTGAGCATATGAGCGCTCTATTCCAAGACTCACAATTCAAATACGAATATAGTTTGAGTTGTTTGGTCAATATTTTATCAGTATATCGACCTGACCCGATAATAAATATAACCATGCGAGACGCGTGGAGAAAGTAGAGCGCATTATTAGCTCTGCTCATATCACTACTAACAACATTTCTTTTCTGTTTATTCTCAGAGCGCACTTAGAATGGGAGGACTTTTGTGTTGAGGGTTGCAAGCCTCATAGGGAGGTGGTACTCATAGTATGTGGAGATGCACACATACATAATTTGTTTTGATGCTGCTTAATGCTCACCCTACAACACCTTTATTGTCAATTGGAGCATATTTTAATACTCAGCAATACGGTGAGTACAAATTAACTAAAGTGGCAGAGCGCTACGAAGTGTCTGCACGCAGGAAATCACTTGTTTTAACCGATAACACAGTCAGTTCTTATTGAACGTTTTGTTTCGACAAGCGACAGTCATTGCCGGTCTCTATATTTTATACCTGTCTGTCTCAGAACTCTTTTGATTTTTTATGCTCTACTGCAAAGTGGCTATAACGGAGAATAAATCTAAGTGAGAGTTGGAAATGGTTGCATATTCTTCAAAACTCTTGAAGTGTTTGCTCGTGTTTTTAAAACTATGAAAGTTGTATGTAAATACTATTTATAGAGCAGTGTTTTTATATTTTTGTCTGTGACAGAAACAGCTGATTGAATTTTAATATTTACTTACGGTTAGACAATTTGGATTTTAAGGCGGGATGATTTAAATTTTTTTTCGATTTTTCAAAGCCCGTCATAACTTCGTAGTACTGCACCGAACGTTTTGAACACTATTTCAGTACATAATTAACGAGGTAATGCTGGAGTTATTTTCAAACAAGTTAATACTTTTATTTAATAAATCAGCCAATTTTTTTCGCAAAAAATCGATTTTTTTCCTTCAAAGTGTTCAAAAAATAATGAAACGTTCCTAATATTCTTTGAGTATGTTGTTGTTATTGTCATAGTGTCAGAATACTCCCGAGTTGACAGTCCTTGACCGGATAATAATCCGGGTCCGTTCCGGTTACGTAAACCCGACTGTCGTGGGAACGGATTCATTGAGTATCATACTTTATGGTAATGTACCGTTGGTTGTAAAGAGATGAAACACAAATAATTCACAAAAAAGTAAGAGAAACAAAAAAAATTTAGTTCAACCGTCTTATCTAACACTTTTTAGCTTTGTGAAGCTTTTTTAAACAAGCCTAATAAGAATTTTGTAAAATTTAAAAGATTATCGATATTTTTAAGTAATGCACTTTAATAATGACTTTGGGCATTTTTAGCTACAAAAAGTAGAACAATATGGCTAGACTACATGTATATTATGAGATTAACAAAAGGAAAAAATAGAAAAAAAAAACAAGCGCAAATATTGTAAAATTATTTTGAAGTGGGAATGCCGCTCAACACAAGATATTCCTACAAATTTATACAAAGAGTTGCCTATAGGTATCTAAAAATCTGCTTTAGTGCCTTGCCGTGTAAGTAGACATGAGCAGATACATTGGAAGGGGAAATCAACACAAGCAAACATAAGCATTTGGACCATGCAATACCCAATATACCTAAAAGTTTTTGCAATGGAAATTTAACGAGTCACCCGAGCGCAACAAAGCACAATGACATGACGCGGCGCAGCACACAAAGCCGAAGCAAACATTAGCTGAACAATAAAGGAAGCATGCGCAGTGTAGAGGAGCATACCCCTGACGGCACTCCGCTCTTCCGCAAGAGTAATTAAATACAAGAGCTACTTATGTGAAGGTTTTGTGCTCTTGTGTATGTGTGTGATGCACTCTTTTGTGCTCTCACTCTGACGCTTAGATTTCAGTGCTAGCAAATTGCGGTCGCTCACCGCTCTCACTCACTCGCAAAACTACTCGATATTCTTGTATATGTATATACACACAGGTAGCGAATGAACAGTGTGTGAACATTTCGATTGCGTGATTTTTACGACTTTGGCCGCAACGTACCACAAAATGAAACAATGTTGAGATACTTTTATATACTTATAATATATATTGTACACAGATACGTTTTTAAATTTAGAAATTGAAAATATATATGTATGCAGACGGGGTATATATGTAATACATAATTATTTGGGTGAAATTTATTAGTAATTTATAATTAAATCTTTATTGCTCATTCTGATTCTGTTCTGTGTGGGCGGTTTGTGTCCGCTAATTTTATTTTGTCTCATAGTTGCCGGCATAGCTCGTTTATATGCCGCTCTGAGCCGAGTTCGTTGCCAACCGAAATTCGAGACAATCAAATTAATTGCAGGCGAGAATATAAAATGTAAATCTCGTTGAACTTATTCAAGAGGCAACGATGATAGTGTAATATTCATGTCACACACAGTGCATACGACACTTTCAGAGGGAGATATTTCCTCACTTGCCTCAATTACTAATAGAAATCTTTAAAGGAAATCTCTAAAAATCTGCGTGGTAGAAAATTAAAGTGGTGCTCCGCTACTCATCTCCAACACCGTAGACGCTGTTTGACACTCTATGCTGCCTGCCTCTTCCGCCTGCACACAACTCACGCGCACTCTTCAAAGCTATAACATCCAATTATAAATGTTGCCTACTTGCTTTTGTAGCTATAGAGATATGCACCATGTCGGTTACATTAACCACTTCAAGAAATACATTGACTGACAAACTCCTCTGCAGAACAAAATCCGTAAAACACACTCCTCACTTTTCTATAGCAACATTGCCATGTAAGCGCAGTCATTGTTGCCGGCTTAGCACAAGCAAGGGCAGAGGCCATGCCACCGGTCCTGATGGACAAGAAGTCTCTGGAGCGGTAAAAAAATCTAGCGTGAAGAGCGGAGCGCAAATTGCAAGTGATGTGTGCGGGTGAGTGTGCTGCACCATAACTATTTATGTATGAGTTTAGTTTGTGAGTTTAGTTGAGCATGCAGAGAGATTCTTTGAACGCATCATATTGAGACTGAGGCCTAAAATGTATGCCAATTGTCAGATTTAAAAGACATCCACCTAGAATTAACCCATTTGAAAAATTATCTCTGTTTACAAACAAACTGATGCCAATTCATTGCTCTTTCTGTTTACTTTTTCATTAGGTTCGTGGACTCTTGCGCGAGTGGCCACATAGATCGACAGGTGTAAACTTATTTATTTTTTAAATAAATATTATTTTCTTTATTATATAACATTTAATTTGGACAGGAAAGATAGTTTTAGCTAGCAATAATAAAAAAAAAACTCAGTTACTCATTCTTACAATACTGGACTGTGTATATATTTCCTGCATTTTATATATAAAATACCTTTGCATAATGTATGGTTAATCAAGTTATAATTTTACAAAGAACTCACCTTTAACAGCTCTAACAAAAACGGTGACGCTGCACACAATACGATTTTATGCGCTGGAAAACTGCGCCCACCAGCAGCTAAAGTGCAGTCCACCAAGTCGTTGTGACAACGTAAAAGTTGAATGGCCGTCACCAGTGACGAGCCATAGTCGCCCCACGTAAGGGAGTAAAGTGAGTTCATTGGCAATGCCATCATCGAGCCAACGTTACAACGGCGTTAAACGTCGTTGTCGCCGGTCACTTTGTCAATAAAAAAATAAATAAAAAGTAAGAAAAATTCTGATATTCCGTGGTCTACCTCCGCTGGTAGCACTCAAGTCCTCAACAATTTCAGAAATCCAATTAGTTATGAATCAAAAACTGTAATTAGAGTAAAAATAAACGTTTATAAATACTTAATAAATGTTTTAAAAAAAATTATGAATTGGACTATATAATGCTACCTAATTATCCATATATAAGTAGTAAACCTAACAATACCCCACTAATGATAAGCCGAAATCCCACGGTTGCGCCTAATATTTGACTAACCCGCATAAAATTTTCCAACATTTTTTCTCTATTGCCGCTGAGCTTATGTTATGTATTTATTTTAATTTTTCTCATAGTGTTGTTGTGTTGTATGTGTGGCGTAAACCTGAAAGCACCAAGTGAAATTTCAAAAGGCCTTAATTTTACCACCGCCGTCCTCACTTGCTTCTCCTTATACAAATAACGGCGGCAACAATGCGCTGTACATCCACATGTCTCACTCGCTCTCATGCGCTCTGCCACGCTCGCTATTGACATGTTGGTAGGGGAAATTTGGACTTGAATTACACACGTAGACGGCGAAATCGTTGCCAACGACTCTCTAACACCCTCCCTGTCGCTCTTATTTAAAAACAGACTGGTTTAAGCAGTGACTACGAGACGACGAACGATCTACCGACAGACTTCCCCTCTGTCGTCGCTGCCCTGAATGTTTTGCTACTGCGCAATGCTCACGTCAACGCGAAGCACCACCGTACCAAACGTGTGTGGTTAAAATTCATTCGCTCCGACTCGTAAAAAATCAACATTCGCGCTGAGCTGTACGACGCACACATACTCACATACGACGTTTGCCAACGTAATCAAGAGTCGAAATGTTAAACTTGTGCTCCCCTCATCTAAATTGTTGATTCAGCTTGTTATGTGAATGCGTAAGTGTCTAATATATGTGTGTGCTCCCAAATGGGTACGACTGATAGCGATATTTTGTGTGAAAATCAATTTTTGTAAATCCTCAAATTCGTTAATATTAACGTCGTTCTTAAAGATACATATTTTAATAAAAAAATAATTGTAATATCAATTTCTAAATTCGAAGCAAGGCTTCGCCTTTGCTGAAGATAGTATGTATATACATGTATGTGAGTTTGTACATATATCCTTTCCTTTGCTATTGACGCAAAGCTTTGGGAGGTTTGGAGCCAAAAGCACTCACACTTGGCAGCCACAGTAACCACACGAACAACACTGCACAAGCCATCGGTTAACAAATATTTTTCTCTGTATCACTTTTCTGAATACTCATACGGTCATAGCCACAAGCTGTACAGTTTGCACTACCGCCACGACACGAAATTCCAACTTTTCTCTAATAATGCGAAATTTTTGTTTAATTATTAATAAACCACCTGCCCCCTTTCTTAACATTTCAAAAACTTATCTTAAGTGGGAATACTTTATTTTAACTGGCGTTTTTAAATTCTATGAAAAGGCTACAAAACAATTTTTCTAAATTTTACAAGCACATATTCCATTTTTCTCCAATTTTTCATCACATTTTAATACACTCACTTGGTAAATAATAGCACCAAACAAAAAAAAAAAGAGGAAAACACTTGCGGATTATATCTCTGTTTTTAAAGTTTCCCGCTTTACAAAATCTATGAAAGAATCTTCTGAATTTATTTTTGTTCTCAGAGTGGGCACTAAAATGGATGAAAAATCTCACAGAGCAGTCAGCCAGTCAAAAAACTCTGCTTTTGCTGCTTCTGCTACTGCTTTCACTAATTTTGTTACTCACAACTTCTCGCCAACGTAGAAAATTTCTAACTAAAAATTTGAGTTCGATATTTTGTTGGCCACACTCGCACGCTCCACGATGCTCGGCGCTCGGCGCTCGCCTCATGTCGCTCGGCGTTCATGACAAAGCCGCAACGAAGACGACGAACTTCCCCACCGCTGTCGTTGCGCCGTCGCAGGCAGTCGGCTGTTGACGTTGACATCAACGAGTAGGATTACCAGCATATCGCTATAATAAAATAGCGTATTTTATGCACTACAAACGTTAAACATTTTGAGCTCAATTTTTTGTTCAGCAATAATAAAATATTAAAAATTATTAATTAACGCTACTTGTTTTCTTTGTTATAAATAAACAACAGTTATGCATTTATGATTTTAAATATATTTAATATATTTGCATGAATTCCATATATATTAAAAGGCTTCGTAGTTTATTTATGGCTTTGTGACATGGCAACCCTAAAGGCAATCGCTATCTTGGCCAGTTTAACAATACAAGTTTTTGTCTCTATACGGGGAAAATTACTCGTACTTTGCTGTGCCAGCGCAGCTTGTTGTTTTTGCATTAATTGTGAGTATGCGTTTTGTAAATAGAGCAAGATGGCCGCTCTTCTCAAAGTACAGTTTTCTACCACATACAGTGAGAGCGTTACCAGATAGATAGTTAGATACTTTAGAGAGGAGAAAAACAAATAATTCCAATTAGAATTTAATAGTTCATTGAAATTTTCAATGAATGAATAGAAAGGTGATATATGGGAACATCAATCTTCAAATAAAGATCACTCTGCTCGCAGGCTCTTGTATTTACATACATACATACATACTTATGTGCATATGAATATAGAAAGGTATTTTTATACTAAAGCGCAGGTTCTGCGAAAGTTCGTAATCGATTTGCACTTGAACCTTATTAAGTAGGATTTTCCTTCTTACAACGCTTATACATATGTGTGTGTATGTGTGTAAGTAAGTATAACTTCCATTAAGGTTCAAGCATATTATATAATATCAGCACACGGCAAGTTGTTTTTGATAAACTTTTCATAACTGAAGTACCAAGCTACCGGGAACACCATATCTTCAACAGCAGCAGAGAGAAAGACAGCACTGAATATTAATATTCGAAGACAAGCGAAAGGAACTGCGTCTCTCAAGAATATCTAGGAATATATTTCAGCTGCGTATCTTCCTCAAGAGCTCTCACGCAAAAGCCCTATATTTTCCTGGCATATTATAGCAACTTAGCTTCGTTGTAAGTCTAATGGGCATGCAACCGACCTCTCTAGGAATAAACTTAGACTACTAGTCGCATCAGAACACCTGTTAATTGACTGCACAGCAGCTTGCAGATGTAGGTTTAAGGCCCTTGGATCAATGATTCCATGTAGGGATCATATCGCTTTACTAACAACCAGCAGAATATTGGACTTTATCAATATGCTGGGACTAGGTGAGTCTTTGTGAATTAGGAGAGGGAACAATAGACCGAAGGTCGCGGTGCATTCCTCGTTTATGAATCAAACAAGTCTAATGGATTGTTCTCTTAAGACTCAAAGGGTTTTGGAAAAGTATAACATTTTATACATTATAACAAGTATCCATTGAAAATATATTGCTATGGAATGGCTGGCAGCACCAAGACTCCACTGCTAGTCGCCAACTTCCACCAATCGTACAAACAACAGCAAAACATATTCGAATACTACCAACATGCGGGTATGCCCACAAACATACATACATATGTATATACACACTTAAACATATCTTATGATTATGCATACACATTTTACATTGTGTGTAGATTTGTATGTAAAACCCGGTGATTGTCGTTTGCCGCTACTAAATACCAACACTGCTAAAGCTACATAGCTAATCCCGCCAGCAACAACGTGAAGAGGGTAACAAATATCAACCATAACAAGTTGGGGTCTGCTCCAACAAGCTCACCGATTTCTTTTCACAACCAGCTAAACACGTACGCTAAAAACCAATGTTCTGTCTCATTCTCATGTGCGCTCGTGTGCCTCATATTGATGGGCAGTGTGGTGGGGTTATGGGGGCAGGCACAACATACATTCATACATATGCAGACATGGATCGAATTCATTATACACAGCGGTAATTGCGAGTGGCGAGTTCAGTTGAAATGTGGCCTCGAGCGCTTATAAAACACACATACTTGTATACTTATGTATGTATGTTTATGTGCATTTATAAATGGCTGAGGGAATGTACCGCCGTTGGAGACGAAATTTATTTATACAAGTTGCTTTTGAACATGTGAAAAGCTAATGCGAGAGTGGACGAACGAGTATCCATTCGGTGGGTATAATGAATATGAACGAGAAATGTGTGTATGCATGTATATTTGTGCGTTCGTATATTTTTACACATGCCTATAGATAAGAAATGAACATATCAAAATAGTGTGTACTAAATGCTTCAAGTATAAACGTTAAACGCATAAATTACCAACAATGCGGATTCAAACACACACTCGTCACTAGAAAAGCGAAAAAGCTGCCTAATGCAAAAAATATAAGGTATTCAAAGGAAAATATAGTCATGAATAAATAAAGTACTTGTTTTTTTCCATTATTCATTATTATAAGTAAGCGCAAATGGTGCTATTGATACATCTGTATGTACAAACATATGTATACATATATATAAACATATGTAGTAAAATATAGTTATAATAAATAGTAAATAGGTGCAACCAGTAGTAGGCACTTAAATTTTTTAAAAATAATAAACGCTTTAAGACTTTCAAGGCATTGACGCAAGCAGCCATACAAGTATTAACGAGCCACTTCACTGGAGACGTTCTATTGCGCTTTTGCGTGGGTGTCGTGGCTGCGGCTGTATCGCAAAATAAAGCACAAAACCATTTTCGGCTAAAGCAAATGCTTGCAATTAAATTTTTGCAAGGAATTTCACAATTTTTGATTACAAGCTAAGCGTTGCGTCTATTTTATGCACAGTCATGCCACAAACACCTGTTTCCCGCCTTAATCGACCAGCTTAAGGCGTACGCGTTGCGTTGCGTATATTTAAGATTTATATTAGCCGTAGCGTCGTGCGCTTTGAACCACTACTACTTTGGCACTCAGAAGCCAGAAAATTTCATGGTCCTCAACTGAAAGTGTTTTGTGTGTTTATGGACGACAGCGACAATGCCGAACTCGCACTTGTTGTTATGGGAGCAATATTGCTGCGGAGCGGCCAACTAAGTGACAGAGAGTGGCGGGAATAAATACTACACCAAATGCACAATAATAGAGACAAACCATCTCCGATTTCGTTGTCTGTCTGCCCGACTGCTGCCTGCCGGCTGCCTGCGTGCGCGTCAATTTAAGTCAATCTATAAGACTGAAAATACAAAAGTCCTATTGAAAATGGCGCGTTCTCAAACTCATCTCTAGAGTGCTCCAGCCAGAGCAGGCTGAACAAATGTATGATTCTCCTGCGGCCTCTTGACATCTCAATCAAGAAAGTACTCACCGAAAAAAACAACTGTTTTTATTTAGATAAAATAAAGTAGTGAGCAGAGGTGCAAGCGATTTTTTTGTTGTTATTACTTTTACAGTTAAAATCAAAACAGAGAAAAATCTCAAATATGCTTATGAGTGTAATTATGTACAAGAGTGTAAGCGCCATGAATCGGTTACACACGAGTGTACATATTTAAGCAAATACATAAATAAGAATATAAAAAATAGTATTTATATGCAGATTACAGAGGAATGCATAAATGTAAGCAAGCATTTGAGCATACATATGTACATATTTACATATTGTATTTCTCGCTTCTAAGACAGCTCAAAAACTACACTTCTCCTACGTTACAGTCAATAATTTATTTAAAGTAATTTAAAAATTTGTTTTTCTGAAATAATTCATACTTGTTGAAATAGAATTAGGCCGCACACAAGGAATTTATATAAAGAGTCAGACGCGTGGGTGTTTTTTGTCTATTATACTGTGGAATCGGTATATTCATACCGAATAGCACTACTGAAACTGTTGAACTTCATTCTACTCTAAGGTTAAATCAAGAAAAAATGTATGAAGAAGATGAAACTAGAGAGATTACCATATGATAAAATTTGACCCGGACTGACATAAAAAAGGAGCAGTGCTTTAACAGAAACTGTATTTTTAACTGTTTTTAAACAAAAGATTTTTAAGATTTTAATACAAATTCCATTCGACTCAAAGGTCAAATCAAAAAAAAAAAATATATACATAAAGAAGTGGAAACTATGAGAGATGACCATCTGATCAAATTTTACGCGGATTGACCTAAAAATTTTAATATGGACCATTGCTTTAACAGAAACTTTTTTTAACTGTTTTTACAACGACAGATATTTGAGATTTTTAGTTAAATTCAATTCTGTTCCAAGGTCCAATCAAGAAAAAATTTATAAAGAAAATGAAACTAGTGAGATGAACTTCTGATCAAATTTGACCTGGACTGACATACAAAATTTTAAGTGCTTTTGCGAGAATTTGTAACTTGAAATTATTCCTTCAGTGAAAAGGCATAATCACATATTTATTATTATATTAATAGCAGTACTTTTTAGTTGGATATTTTTCAAATGGAATAGTGCGTATTTTAAACGGTATTTTGTATTATTTCTCATTAAAAAGACATAAAATTCTTCTCATTTTTATTTTTTCCAGAATTTTCGAAATTTGAGCATACAATTTCCATTCATATACCACTGTATGTCAAGCTATTCAGAGCCTAGCGAATGGTTCGCAGATTTTTCACTTCCACAACCAATCTCATTACTGAGTATCAAAGTATTTTAGCACCCGCCTACGTACGTAGCAGATAGCAGACCTATTTATGGCTCTGTCATACTCTTTGTGCTCTAGCCAGAGATAATAAATTCAAAGGTATACAAAAGCAACAACAAAATACTAAAAACAAACATACCATATATGAAGAGAATGGTCACGAGATTTTCTGCTGAAACTCTGCAAGAAACTTATCCAATAACTTAGAAAATGACATATGCAGTTAGGTCGTACATGTCTAAGCATATACTACGCTCTGCATTCATACATCTCCCTACGAGTAAAAGAAAAATTAATTGAAAGCAACAATGCAGAAGTCGAAGAGCGAAACACATCAGCCATTGAAGCAAATCATGACCGAAACTCACCCTATCAACTAGATAAATGCAATTACTACCTACAAATACAACAAAAACTGTGCAGGTAGAGTCACTCAGTCACGCTCTGTCCGCTCCTTGTTGCTCTGCAAGACGCTTACTCACGTGCATACCTACATCTCTGCATGCCATAGGTTATGGTCTGACGTTGGAAAGTGCAGCAAAGGCGGTTAAAAACCAATTTCGACAACATCAACTGATAAAAACGCGCGCATGTTCATCTCAGCACATGTACGCATGTATGTTTCTGAGCATGTGGTTTGGGAAATTCTTCAATTTGAGTAAATATCGAGCGGAGAAACAACAAGAATCTAGCCGTTTTTCTAATCTCATTCGAAACATTGCTGACGCCGCGACTGATCATGCAAGCAATTACCATTGAACATTAAACAAAAACCTACTTGGCAAACGGATGTGCTGATGTGATGTCAGTTGATAATGATGACGTAGTTCGCGGCACTTCGAGGAACGTAGAAAGTTGTGGTAAACGCTAAGTAAATGCATTGACAATGCAGAAATCAAGTGAACTGCTAAAGTGTTGTAATTGTATTCATACACTTTTTTATATGTTTATCTAGCTAACCAAACGTATAGTTCACATATACATATGTAGTTGTTATTATGAGGGGTTACCCAAGTCAAATACAGGCTAAGTCCTACGTTAAACACTGGAGAGCGCTACCAGAGATTTTTGTTGAAGTTTCCGGTCTGATATTTCGATACATTGGAGCTTCACAAGTCTTCAACTCTTGTGTATTATATTCAGGCCGACTCTAGTCTTTGAATTTTCCATATTTAAGTTACCCCTGTAAATTCTTTTGAATAGTGACTTTTAGGGTATTTAAGCCGCCGCTGTGGAGTCTTTGAATTTTCCGTGTATGAGAGCTTTTGAAGTGTGAACTCTGCAGGCGTAGGGCCTTTGGATTATTTCGACTATTCTTTTATTTTGGTTTGCACTTAATTTTAGGAGCTACTGATGCTGAGTGCTTTAAATTTATAGAACATTAGTTAACTCTAAGAATAATTTTTTTCCGAAAACGGTATTTGGAAAAACTTATTCGTAATATAGCTATGTTGTACTACACTCTTCTGGCCTAATACGGGATTTCGCTCGTTTGATCTTTGCTTTGAGTTCTCAGGCTAGAACCTATGCATATGTTGAGTTAGAGGTCTTTTGTAGGGGCAAAATTTTGCCGAGTTGACAGTATTTGACCGGATAAAAAATGCGGGTCCGTTCCGGTTACGTAGACCCGTCTGTCGTGGGGTTTGTTGTCGATATCGATTGTCCAAAAAGTGTTCTCCATCCTGAAATTTAACTACTCTCTAATATATCATGGAAAATTTAAAGTTAATTTCTGAATTAACTGTGGCTTTATGTTTGCTCACTGGTATTAATATAAACATAAATAGGTTAAAAGTAATGAAGTATTTCTCTTACACCTTTTTAGAACAAATTTTTGACACTTACTGTAAAATGCAACTCTGCATATTACGAAGGAGATACAAAACAAAACTGAAAAGGGCGCTGTCAGCACAAAACGTATAAAATCCAACGTTCTCTGCGCTGTCAGCAATTGTTGTCACTTTTTGACACCCCAAACCGAATGCAATGCAAAACAGAAAACAAAAAACATATAATTCTGATAGAGTGCGAGTGCAGAAAAGTTTAAACGCGATTAGTTTCAATTAAATACTAATTAATTTTAATTATTCGAGAGGCAGATATGAGTTAAGCGAGTGTGTGTTAAGAAAGTATTGAAAGCATTAAATTTGTGTATGAGTGAATTAAGTGATAAAGGAGCAGTAACAAAATTGAATTAGTTTAGATGCCAGTAAAAGTAAGTGTTATTTGTATTAAAGCACAAAAATTCATTTGTAAACAGTGATTAAATGTTATAAAAGATTTTCTGCTAAAAACACTTTTGGTTATATAAAATTTGATCGCGATTTCGGTGCACTCGAACAGGCTTATTGATTTTTCGTTTGCGAAAATTAATGCCAACGAATTAGGAGGAAAAATCTCAGTACACCATATACGCCATACCAACAGCGCGGCTATAACAGAATACCAACATCAACAACAACAAAAACCGCTTGATTGCACAACTTATTTTTAGCTGCAATTGCAAGTTGTTGTTGTTGCGCTAGAAAATCAATGTTAAACAAGTAGCAAAGTCAATTGGTGTTGGCACTTAAAATAGCCAAAGGACTCAAGCAAACACACACACACATGCATACAGCGGCATACAGTAAAAATATGTGCTGTTGCACACATATGAAGCACTGAGGTAAACAAACGCAAATGTGATATTCGCGAACACACACGACGAACACGCGAACGCGCCTTCCCGTTTTGACCAGCCATCGTTTTCAGCACACGAAATTGTATGTATGGCGTTCATAAGTGCTTATATGTGTGTGTGTGTGTGTGTAGATGTGCAAGCCGTGAACTTGTGCGTTCGCTGACTGAAGCAATGCCTTTTCCGTTTCCGTTCGGTGTCATTAACCGCCATATCGAATTTGTATACACACACACATATATTTATGCACTAAGGCAAGCAAAATTTGACGCTCACATTATTGCGACGTAGCTGCGAAATGAGGTCAAGCTTTTTAGGTTAAAATAACTTTTTTTTATGCGGTAAGAATGTAGGTGATTAACTTTCATGCAACAAAAAAAAATATTTCTAGCATTTCTATGAAGATTGATTGTTATAGGCTAAAATGGGTGCAAATCAAAATATTGCTTTATTATGACCTAATCATTTTAGCAACGCTAATCTTTTACGTTAATGCGTCTAATTTGGGTGCAATCAACGTGGCAACCGCCGCTCATTCATTCTCATTTGAGATTGAAAATATTTACGACAACTGTGTGCAACATTTTAGTTACCTAACAGATGTCTGTTGGTTTGTGGCTTTATTATTATGTTTTTTTTTGATGATTTTCTTTTATTGACTGGGCCCACCTATAACCGGAAATAAATATACAAGCAATTCAGCGTCGCGCCTACCTTAACATTCACAGCATAGTCATTTTATATTTTCCATTCTTTTGTCAACAAATCAAATCCAGGCGTGACTTTATCCATTTTATGGTCGATATCCGCGTCTTATTATAACCGTTAGACAAGAACGCGTGTCTACCCACAATTATTCACAAAAATCGCCATCACTCATTCCGTATATTAGTCACAGTTAAGTTCTTAATTTTTTATTTTTTTTATTTAATTTTTTTTTTAGCCCAAAGTTTATGTCTTCTTCGCTTTAATGGACACCATAACTTACTCTTGGGACGGGATCCGTAGATTGTAGCCTTGTTTTGGACAATAATCCATGCCAAATTTCTTAAAGGTATTTCGTCAAATGAAAGAGTTTTCCATATAAGCACTTGAATTCGATCGATCAGTTTGTATATATGCTATTGTTATCCGATCTAAAGAATTTCCTCGGAGATTGCATTGTTGCCTTAGATAACAACTCAAGCCAAATTTCGTGAAGATATGTATCTTGTTATATTAAAAAGTTTTCCATGCTAGGACTTTAATCGGTCAGTTAGTATGGCAGCTATATGCTATAGTGATCCGATATCGGCGATTCCGACAAATGAGCAGTTTCTTAGGGAGTAAAGAACATGTGCAAAATTTTAGCTCGATATCTCAAAAACAGACGGACATGTCTGCCTAAATCGACTCATTTCATGCCGCTGAGCATTTACATATATAATATATACTTTATAAGATTTCCAAAGATTCCTTCGTTGTGTTACAAATGTGGTGGTAAACTCCATATACTCTGTTGAGTGCATAAAAATATTTTCACAAAGCATAAACGACTACCCTAATGCTATACATACAAATGCATACAAACTTTACTCCATGATTTTTTTATGGCATGCATTATGTGCCTCTTTCACTGCGCGCCTTTCTTTTTTAATTAATTTAATGCTTTGCATGACATTATATGTTTGTTGTGTTGAAATTTCAGTTGTCTTTGACTTAGAATTCGAGCATGCTATTGGCTAAATGAGTGCTAATAATATATTTCTTTTAATTTGCTGACCTAATTATTTTGTTTTTGCTTTGAGTATTAAGTTGCTTCCAACTAAGGGCTTGTAAATATTAGCAGACAGTCGTAGAAACATACATAATGGAGGGGTATAAGTAATTTTAAATTTCTTTGAATGTGACAAGAACTTAGCACAAAAATACAGGGTGTTACTAAGCAGTTTTACCTCACAACCGAACGGCTGCGGATTTTTATCAGATTAATGACTGTAAACTGGTCAACATTACTCCAATAAATAAATGAATAGAAATGAGTCTTTAGAATTCTACATATACGTAATGGGTTCAAAAACTACATTTTGTTCATAAATGAAAGAATTAGTGGAGTATAGCAGTAAGAAAAGTCAGATTTTCAGTGCTCCGTAAAACGAAAAGCTGATGAGATTGTCAAGTCCGATTCGCATGGTACCGAACCAGTTCAGAAAACGCGCAAACGTTAAAAACGATACACAACGAAAGTTCCGAAAGGGCTGATTGACGGATCAGGCTGAAAAGGAGCGGAAGAAAAAACTTTTTACTCACGAGGTCTCGAAAAGACTCCAGGACGGTTGTTGGCTTGGTCACAGGTCCCAACTTACTGGTATCACATGCGAGCCGTATGCGCATATTTAACGATGACACATATAGAAAGTGCGAGGAAATAGGCATGAGAGAGACTCTGCTTATATTGGACCTTATCTAGAACTTGGCTTAGATATCTAGGAGCTTCGCAGTTTAATGGTCTGGATGAAGTATCAAAATCAGATATCAAAACGTGAGCCGGGTCACACGATGTTCTGGCTTCGACGGTCGGTGAGATTTTACTATATATAATATTTGATGGGATTGGCAGAGAATCCACTATGAGATGCTCTTCTAAGGTCGAACTATTAATTCCAACCTGTACTGTCAACAACTAAACCGCATGGATGAAACAATGGCCCAGAAGCGGCCAGGTTTGACCAATAAGAGAGGAATGTCTAAGCCAGAATTGAAGATGTGGAAGGTTTTGATAAATGTTTTTAGTGCGATTGACATGGAGTCATCTACTAACTGCTCTCTCATGTGCTCAAACTCTTCAGAAGGCAGCAATCGTCCAGAAGCGGCCAGCTTTGGTCAAAAAAGAGGCGAATTGTGTTCCATCCAAACAAAGCCAGGCCAGAGATATCGACAGTGACTGTTCCGAACCCCCAAAGGCTTCGTTCTTATGTGTCCACCGTATAGTTCGTACTTAGCAGCAAATGGTTACTACCTCTCCCTCTTCATCTCTGTATAATTGTTGTTCATATTTCAAACTCGTAATATATATATATATATATATATATAGAGAGAGGGAGAGAGAAGTGTCAGATATCAGTAAAGAAAAAAAATTACAACTTTTTCTGAAAGGTTTTGCGGCTTTTAGTTCAGGTCTTCATATTAGAAAGACTAATATAACGAAAAAGCAAAAACAATCCCAGAAATGATTGCTATAGAAAATGTATAATTATATTTGTATAAATTATCCACTATTTTTGATTTTTTTCACTCAAAAATGTTCATAAACCGACCCTGTTTATCACGCAATTAATAACTTTTCAATTACAAACAAACACATATGACAATTAGCAGACGGAAGACAAAAACGCCAGTAAATGTTAGACCCAACGTAAATAAGGTTGTGTAGCTAAACAAATTGCTGGTGTGTTATTTGCATGTAAAGGCACAAACACACACATCTGTAATACAAATACATGTATGCATGCTTAAATGGGCGGCTGAGTGGGCGGTTGGTGACCACTTGACCAGTCGGGTTAGAACTCTTATGTCTGCATGTGCGTGTGTATGCAGCGTCTGAGTGACCACTTCAGCTGATTTGATGTCATTCGCTCCATTTACCAGCGCCAGCTCCTGGATGGTGGTGTCAGCGCTTGTGCCGTAAGGTAAATACGCAAAGCAAAGCGCGTCAAGTGTCAGCGGCTCAGCATTTCATTTTGGCTTTTAACAGCGACGCGCACAGTCGTAACGACGGCTAGGTGGCGTGAACTAGCGCATTATGTACATATGAACGCGCGACGGCAGTTAGTATAAAATAAAAGTTTATTTTTTTGCAAGTTCGATGCAGTGAAGTGTCGGTTTACGCCAAAAAGTGTGTCCTAAAAATTTTAATGTGTGCAGGTTGGTGGCGTTTTTTACACTTTCCATGTATTAAGTTAAATTGCTAAGCAAGTGTGCACATAACGGCTTATGTGCATGTGTGACGCGCCCGTATGACAATATGCCGCTAAGTGCTGTCACCATGGCATGAAGTCACTCATGACTCGTTGGGCGTTGGATGCGTGCCGAAATCGTGCGGGAAATAAAAATTTTCAAAAATGTAGATTTAAGATAGAATTTTAGCAGCACATTTGATATGCTATATTATTTTATAATATATATAAAATTTGCTCTAATATTTTCAGCGCGTTGTAGTCTAATCTTCTTAAGCGCGACATCAACCAGCTGTGAACATGGTGAAAATTCTGCAGGCCTATAACTTTGCCAAGCAGCATACATACTCTCTGAATGGCGACATTCTTTCCGCCTCGTTGATAGATTCCAGTCGCATTGCTGTGAGCAGCGCCGAGCAATTTATCGAAATCTACGATATTGGTGGCAAGCAGCGACGCAACGAATTGAATGGCATCGATTTGAATGCAATTACCACGGCTAGTGAGTATGCCGCTGCTGAGGCCGAAGCGGCGGCGGCTGCAGCCCAAGCTGCTGCAGACGAGCGCCTGCCCACGAAGTATACGCTCGCAACGGTGGGCGAAGTGGTGCACTTGATTTACTGCGAAGCAGGTGAGTTTTATAAGTTCTACGAGTATGAGAGTACCTAATGTTAAATATTGACTTTATGGTATCGATTATAATCGAATTAACACAAAAAGTATCGATAGCAAATATATCGATTATAATCAATAGTAAAAACAATTTCAAGCTCAACCCGTAAGTTCCCAATGGAAGCTGTATTCAGTATAATGCCAAGTTCACAAAGGCTGAATTTCCACTTTCAATTTAGGTCGTAGGTCGTCAAATATAGAATCGTCGATATTTCCATGGGAATTCATTGCGAGAACAAGGTTCTGACTTTCTTGCATGCATCTGACACTAATTTAAATAATCGACAAAAACATCGTTTTAACTATCGAAATTGAAATCGATATTTATCGATAACAGTTTTAAGTTTCGTTTTCGTTTTCGTTCAAAATTTCCCTTCCTTCCTTTTAACGTTCTCACTCACCCGCATCTGACACTAATTTGAATAATCGACAAAAATATCGTTTTATATGTATGTCGAAATAGAAACCGATATTTATTTTATCAATTACAGTTTTAAGTTTAAATAAAATTTGTTTAAATAATACACAAAAATACAATTTTATATAACGGAATATAAATCGATATTTATCAATATAGCGATATTAATCGATAACAGTTTTAAGTTTAAATTAAATTCGTTTAAATTTTCCCTTCCTTCATTTTAACGCAGGCAAATATTTACTCACATTGGAGAAGGAAACACTTGGTACTCCAGTACAAACTGGCACCACCGGCATTAGCTGCACCAGCAGTAGTAATAACACCGTTATTTGTCCGGAAGACGATACCAAAATGTTTGTACGCATTTATGCCAATTTTTGGAAATTTTCCGAGGCAAAATTGATTGACCTACCCATTACAATACGCATAGCTTCTATGACCACACCCAAGGCACCGCTGGTCGAGAGCATCGATGTGATAGAGCTACCACTGCGTAGCCCACCCGACCTCATACAGTGCTGTCAGACATCTGGCAACATTATAGTGAGCAGCAAGGAGCGCATCTATCTATATGAGTATACACAGTGCACACACGAGACCACGCAGCCACGGTTCTCCTACATTGACTTTCTACCGTTTAAATTTTTTGTGAATCTAAACTTCGTGCCTCTGCGTTTGTGTCTTGCCGAGAATGTCATAGCCGCGATGAATAATCGCTACTGCGTCGCTTTCAAAGTGGTCGATGTGGTGGGTAGCAGCGCAACTGGTGGCGTACACTGCAGCCCATTGGATAATGACTACGGCGGTGGCGGCGGTGGTGTCTGTTTGGAGGATGCGGCTGATGTGGATGTCGACGAAGCTATCTCTAGCTCAGAATCGAGTCTAATGAGCAAAGCGAGCGCTGGTCCCTCGAGTCACAACAGCTTTGAAACAGATTCGTTGGAAACGACATCAAGTGGACGACCGATGGGTGTGGCCGGTTTTCCAGGACGCACACCAATCGATTTCAATGTGGCGCGCATAGTGAACTCGGCTTGTGGACGTGAATTCGAAGTAGATTTAAAATCTCAGTGGGAGCTGGGCGAAACCATAAGTGTTGGTGGCGGTGGCGGCGGTATTGGCGCGACCTCGATTGGTAGTGGTGGTGGTTGTGTAGGTGATACACAAGAGATAATAATTACGCCAGCGCGCGCTAACGACATTAAAATTAAGCTGGTTAATGAAGCGAAAGCTATGAATGTACAGGTAACTGCGGCAAAATGTTTTCGAACACATATAGTTACTATAACCGTAACTTTTTTCACAGCGTGTCTCGAGCCATGGCAACATGACCTACGCTTACAACGAGGACACCAGTGTACAATATGATGTGCGTAAACTGTTGCAGATCTGTATGAAGTCTTCGGAGCCGAATGGGCGAATTGTGGATATTTTGCGTTGCATGGATCTGAAAGCGATTTACCAACGTAATCCGCACGAGGATGATTTGGAGGACTCCGAATATGATATGGGCAATCAGCAGGTGCCTGGCGCAGTGACCACCACCAAACATGCCAATCGGCGTACACTCAAATCTGGGAAGCATCAGAGTTGCGTTGGATATGCGTTGCTGGTGGCAAGCAGCGTCGACGGTTATCTGTATCAGTTTTGTGCACAAGGTATGCAGTATATGTGATATTTAAGAGCCAATTTAATAATCGCGTATATTTTTTTAGGTAAATGGTACAGTGAGAACGAGAAGCCTATAGCCACATACTCTTTCACCGCGCCCGTTTTGCGAGTTCACATCAACGATTATGTCATCTATGCAATTACCACAGAGTCCGTGGAGACACACACGTCACGCATTGGCCATAAGCTCTACAACAACCGCTTTGAATATCCCACACTGGGTGGTCTCTTCCCCGAGGAATCCAGCCCCGATGTTAATTCGGCCATTGCCGTCATTGGCCTGTGCGCCTTCATGCATGTGCAATATGTCTGTGTGAATCGCAACAATTTAGTGCTAATTACTAACAGTGCACTGGCCAACAACAACAACAGTGAAGCCAATAAAAGACGTAGCGGTAGTGGCATGGGCAGCGGCAATGCAGGTGGCCGGAATATTGCTGCGCGCATACTAGCCGAGGCTAAAGTGAAGAATTTGCTACGTAGCAGCAGCAACAATGCGGCACAACAAGCACAGCTCAACGAGTGGACGCTGTATAATTTGGAGGTGCCACCGGTGGAGCATGTGATTGAGGATTTGGAGGCGATTGCGGAATCGTATCGTGCGGCAAGCAGCACAAACTTTTACGATTTAATGGAGGAGGCGCATGTGATGTTGCGTTTGAGTCTATCGCTGCAATGCGAGCAGTTGGCCGAGGAGCGTGAACAACAGTTGCGCAGCAAGTTTGTGGAGAATTGTCGCAAATTGGCAGACTTCTCAATACGGTAAGGATTTTTACAACCTAAAGAGGGTAAAAAAAAATGTCAGAGACCCTATAAAGTATATATGGCAAATAAATGATCAGCGTGACGAGCTGAGTTGATTTAGCCATATCCGCAGGTCTGCCGGACGTCCGCCTGTATATACGCGAACTAGTTTTTCCGTTTTTGAGATATCGACCTGAAATTTTACACACTTCCTTTTCTTATTAAGAAGCTGTTTACTTGTCGGAACCTCCGAAAGCGGACAATTACAGCTTTAGTTCCCATACAAACTGAACGGTCGGAAGAAACTTTTTCATCTGACAAGATATCTTTGAGATATTTGTCAGGAATTATTATTCGCGCAATTGCTACAAACTCCAAAGAAATTGTTCAGATCGGACCACTATAGCTTATAGCTGTCATACGCACTGAACAATCGGAAACAACTGCTTGTATGGAAAACTTTTTCATCTGTCGGCGTATCCTGAAGATACTAGGTAGAGATTATTGGTTAAGGCATCGTTATAATCCCTGAGAAAATTTTGTATATCGGACCACTGTAACATATAGCTGTCATACAACTGACCAATCAAACTCAGTTCCTTGTATGAGGAACTCTTTTATTTTTGAAGGTATCAACATGAAATTTGGCATAGATTACTATTCATAGCATTGGTACAATTTCCGAATATATTGTTCAGATCGGATCACTATATCACATACATAGCTGCTATACAAACTGATCGACCAAAATAAAGAAAGGGATCGTTTTATACCTTTTATTCTATAAAAACTGCACCTGTGAAGGGTATTATAGCTTCAGTGCAAGTAAATTTAACGTTTTCTCTAGTTCCGTAAGAAATTCTGTGCTATTTCTATAAATTTTTCATATGTACATAATTTATTTCACAGCTCACGGAAGAAAGAGGTGTACCTACAGGCCACTGGGTTTTACAAAATGTGTAATCTACAACTCGCCGACATCTACAGCAATTATATAAGCTCCTACGTGCAACCCGCTTACATTGAGCAACAACAGCTACCATTTGGCAACTGCAGCAATTCACCAGTAATCGATGAGACGCAATTGGTCGGTCTAATTTATACTGTGAAAATGTTCCTACTCGGTTTAGGCACTGATCGTCTATTGGCCGCCTTTCTAAATCAGTTGGTGAAACCATTTTTCACACCGAATCGTGTTATAGAACAAGGCTACCCACAAGTGCCTTTGTCTTTGGAATTTCTCAATATGTTTATCAAATATTCGCCCGCAGACATACCACAAATTATGCTGAATTCGCCAGTGGTGGCCGACGCAATCAGTGGAGAGTTAGTCAATTACCTTAAATATCTCGACAAGCTGTAAGTTAACAGTCTTAAATAATTAAATGTTTATTTTTTTTTTAATATATAATTTTTCAAGCAATCCCGACGAGAATCTACTGCTCGCTGTGACAGCCTGTCGCATGTCCAATTATCTGCTTGCACAAGAAGTAGTGGCACGTTTGAGTCGTCGTGAGCTGGCCGTAGCGCTGATTAAACACAAGAATGTGCTCTTTGACGATGGCACAGTGCTCTTCCAACGTCGCGGTTCCCAACATTATGATTCGTTTAAATATCGTAATGGTTCCACTGCTCCAGTAAACGCTGCGCAACAGCAGCACAAAGGTACAGCCGCAGCACAAGCGGCGCGTCGTCAACACAAGCGTAAACCATCGTTTGGACAAGCGCCTGCAGCAAGCGCACTGATCGGACCAACGCATACCGCACATGGCGTAATATCTTTCTCGGATTTTACTGAAACCATTTTGTTAGCCACAGAGAACACGGATTTGATTGAGGCTATCAGCGATGTATTCATACATGCGCTTTGCATTGAGCATAGTATTACGTTGGAAATCGTTTTGCAACTCTTCCTCAACTATATCGCCTCGCATATTGGACACAAGGGCTATCAGACCTCGCAGAAGGTGTTTGTGAATATTTTGCAGGTGAGAAAGTTTAAAGGAAATATGCTTAATACAAATCTTTGTGGTGTAAGTTGAGCTAAGGCACGTTATTATGTGCACTTTTTACGAACTGTCGCCTATTTTTATTGTTAAATAGTATATTAAAACATTTTGTTTTTTCAGGTCTATTATTATGACTATTTCGACGTGAATCCCATGCACAATCCACATGACATGCCCTCGCACTCGCCGCCGCACATGGTCGGCGCCGATGAATACGATGAAACTTCCTCGAAAGCGCCCTCATTGAATAGTGAACGCGACAACGAATCGATTGCTAACTCATTGCCCGAATCGAATTCGGGCGCTAGCTCATCCATAGACGAGCGCAGCTATTCGCATCCCACAAATCGTAATCGCATCGTCTACGATCAGCTGCATGAACACAACTCGCCATATAAGCGCAACATAACACTCTCGCCCATCCAATTGGACACAAATGACCAGCAGACGTCATCACAAGCTAGCAGCGACGCCGAAACGAATCTAAAAGGTCTCAAAATATTATTCCGCATGTATATGGGTCGCCTGAAGTCGCTGAGTGATCTCATAACTGATCTACAGCCAGCCGATGTTGAGCAACAGCCTGTTAATGAGGATTTCGTTAGCTTACGTATGGAGTGTATTAAGTTCATGATACGACATTTACAAGAACTACGTGCACAACAACAACAGCAGCAACAGCAAAGTAATTTATTGCGTCAAAACCCGGGTACACAGTATTATTACACGAAATCCGCAAGTTATAGCGCCGCACAGCCGACAAGCGTGCCAGAGGAGCGTAAGCTCATCTATGTGCCATTCATACCGGACTATAAATTGTGCGGCGAGGAGTTTGAACGTCATATAAAAACATATTTACGACCAATACCCTGTTTGTTGGATCGTCCACAATATCTGAATCGTTTGCCGCCATTTAGGCGTGATGACTTTAGTTTTCCCAATCGCGACGAGGGCGAGTGCGAGGTGCGTTTCTTAGGTTGGCATAATGAGCTGTTAACGTTAACGCTGAAGATACAGGTTGGCTCTACTGTGTACTAAATTATGTGCTTTTCGATAAAATGTTTGTATTTTTAGTCACTCTTGGCATCCACGAAAATCGATCGCGAGATTATTGAAGAGTTCATTGCATTCATACAAAAGACACCGGAGTTGATTGGAATCGACAGTTTTCTGGTTATTGTTTTGCCTAAGCACTTAGCCATCAACTACATGCTGAACTTCTGTCCCGAATATATGTGGCAGTATGGCAAGGTGAGGCAAAAGAATTTAATATTTTTATACACCGAACATTATTAAAAACGCGAATACCCTGAATCATCAACTATTGAAGAAAAAATTCGAAAAAATTGTTGCGGAGCAACGGGCCCTTATGAAAATTCCGGGCGAGGAAGCAGTTGTCCCAGATTTACCGACTTCATTCGGATTTTGCTGTTGTAATTGCAGAAATCCGTCGAGTTTACAGTCTGTGGCTGGATAAAAATCCGGGTCCGTTCCGATTACGTAGGCCCTGATTATTATTGTAACACTCGGTTTTAGCGATATCTGTTTATCCGTCTGTCTTGTGTATATACGAAAAAATCGTACTGAAATTTCGTACATGCCATATCCTCCCAAAGAAGCTCATTTGTCGGAACCGCCGATATCGGGTCACTATGGCATACAGCTGCCATACAAACCCGACTAAAATCAAGTCCATGTATGGACAACTTCTTTATTTGACGAGATATCTTCACAAAATTTCGCATAGAGTATTGTTCAAAGTAATGCTATAATCTCCGAAGATATTGTTCAGATCGGCCTACTATAGCATATAGCTGCCATACAAACTGATCGATCAAAATCAAGTCCTTTAATGATTTAATAGATATTTATACCCTTTTATAGATAAGGATACTTTAGCTACGGTGCAACGGAAATCATAGTTTTGTCTCGTTTTAATAAATTTTTTAATACAATTTTTTAGTCAAACGGTTTTACGCCCAAGCATTGGGAGTCGCTACTGAAGAAAATCCTAAGCAAACAACACTTGGTGCCTAATTGGAAGGCGCATATAACCGGTAAGTCACAAAACTAACTAAATGTTCCATTTCACCGCTAAATTATTGCAAACCCACACCCAGAGATTCTTAACAATCTGGTGGCCGAGTTGTCATTCGAAGAACTACTGCAATGCTTTCCCAGCGAAGCGATCAAACACCAGAAAACTGAAGCATTCCTAAAAGAATTCAACGATAATCGTATCAATTATGTCAATGACAAGCTGACATTCCAAGAGCTCCATAAGCCAACACAAGAATTGTGCGACAACGAAACCGTGCTGACACGCGATCATCTGCCAATGGACAACATCGATGAGAATAATGTGTTTGAACTCACTTTACGTAAGGCGGTTTCGAAACAACGCAGCATCGCATTGCGTTCCATGATCGAATCGACGGGCACACAGCTATTCGATGCCACCAGTAACCCCATGTATAACCTTTGAGATAATCGTTACACTTAGAATAGGCGGCAAAGAAGTCGCAAAGAAAACGAGCATATAATTGTTTAAATGCGTTCGTGACGGAGGAAAACTTAAACTACTCCAACTACATAGATGTATGCATTCAATTAACAACAACAAAATAATATGAAAACTATTAATGAACAAAGTAAATAGACAAAGAAAAGTATGACAAATGTTGTGAAATTAGGCGCATATACAATGAGCACTTTACGCTAGAAATGATATTATTATATACATACATGCATACACACACACTTCTAGTATACCTGCAACATTATGAAAATTATTTATTAAAGTAGCCAAGCCATAAATACAAACACACATACATTATTTTGAGGTTAAGTGTAGAAAAAAGTGCATTTGTTAATATTATTTTGCTTTATTTTATTTTTATTTATTTTTTATGGTTAGAAAGAGGACCATGCTTTATTTTAAGTTTGATAGCAGAAAATAAAGCATTGCATAATATTATCTTGCTTTATTTTATTTTTTTTTATTTATTTTTATTATTGTTTTTTTTTTTTTTTTTTTTTTTGAAGTTAGAAAAGAGACCATTCTTTATTTTAAGAGTAAAAATATTTAATTTCTTACTATTATTGTATTATTATTTTTTTTTTTTGTGAGGTTAGAAAGAGGCACATACATTATATTAAGACTAATAGTAGAAAATAGTTGATTTTAAATAATAAATTTTTTTTTTGAGAAAGGGGTAAATAAATAAATTTAAGATTAAGACTAGTAAGTAGCGAGTTTATTTTTATGTAATTTTTTGGAATTTAGAAAGAGGTACAAGCCACATCGGCTGCATACAACATTCTTAAGTCTCTAAAATTCGTTATAAGGATCTGAGCTAGAATGAAAATATTTTATTTTTTGGTTATGAATTCAGAAACATTTTATGCAATTTTTAATAGTTAGATTGCTAAATTTACAAATTTTTTAAGCAAAAATAAAATAACCTATATTTTTTTTTTTAATATTTTTCACTTCGCATTAAATTTCTATTAACTCAGAATGCATTTTTTTAATTAAAGTATTTAAGGTACTTGAAAAAAAGTTACAAATGTTTGTTGTTGTACTAAATACTCATGCGAAACAACACACAACTGTGATGCTATCACGTGGCTATTATAAAAGCGTTATAATAATTAAATTATATATTTAATTTGCATTTATAGATTAATATCAAATGATTTTGTATTAACAAACAGTATTTTATGATTTAACAAACTAACAATACAGTTTTTAAGCATTTTTACTAAGCATTCTTATTGTCTGCGTAAAATCTAATTATTCTAAAGCAGCGTATACGTTTTTTGTATTAGTATATACTTTTACAGTTATGCATATAAATGCAGCTTATATAATATATATATACAATTTAGTAATGTACATATTATATACTCCGCTTTTACATACACACACACTCTTTCTCCATAAGCGTCTAGTAATTTAAGTCACTTTATTAATTTTATTGCAAAATATTACATAACACTTTTATACATATGTAGCTGCATACACATTATACACATGTATACAAATACACTGACATTCTTCAATTGATATTAACTATGCGCAAATCAGAAATATTATGTAAACGTTTGTTAATAGTTTATATCAAAATACGCTACTTACGTACATACATACATACATATAAATGTTGTAAGTGCGCATGAACATTTCCACGTTTTTTCTCCAAATAAAGTGATATTTTAAATCAAATTAAAAAGTTAAAAAAATGTGGTTTTCTTATGTTAACATTTGGGAAATGCTACTTAAAGCGTCGTCAACGCGATGTAAAACCCACTCTTATATACAAAATTAGTTGATTATGAAAAGAAGAATTGAGGCATCAAAGCAAATTCTAAAATTTAGATTTTTCCCACCGCACGCGTGGGAAAGCATTAAATAACATCAAACTGCAATTTTACAGAAGCAAAAACAAGAAAAAAGTTAACTCTCGCTGCACCGAAGCCATAATACCCTACACAGGTAAAATATAAAATTACCACTATCTTGAATTTAAACGGCTACTTTGTATGGTAGCAATATGCTACAGTGCTTCGAACTGAACAATATATTTGGGGTTTATAGCTTTGCTTTTGACAATAATCTGTGCCAAGTCTCGTGAAAATATCTTGTCATATAAAAAAGTCTTCTCTACACGAACTTGATTTGGATCGATCAATTTGTATGGCAGCTGTAAGCCCGAATTAAACAGTACAACTGTCAGCCAGCTGACCTACATAAGTAAGGCAGGCCCCCTCGCGGCTCGGTGTGATGTGAATTAGAAGTCAGAAAGTGACTTCAGGTCAGCTGCCAACTGGCTCTATAAAAGAAACACAGGCACCGTGCCTGGCCACTGTTTAGGCGCCGCGATGTGATGTGATTTAACAGTCATGCGGCGACTTCAGAGCAACTGGCTCTATATAAGAAACGCAGGCACCGTGCCTGTCCACTGTTAAGGTGATGTGATTTAACAGTCGTGCGGTGACTTCAGAGCAGCTGGCTCTATAAAAGAAACGCAGGCACCGTGCCTGGCCACTGTTAGGTGATGTGATTTAACAGTCGTGCGGTACTTCAGAGCAGCTGCTGCTAGCTGGCTCTATAAAAGAAACGCAGGCACGTGCCTGGCCAGTGTTAAGATGACACTCGCGCCGGAATGTGATGTGATTTAACAGACGTGCGGGACTCAGAGCAGCTGGCTCTATAAAAGAAACGCAGGCACCGTGCCTGGCCACTGTTAGGCTCCGCGATGTGATGTATTTAACAGTCATGCGGTGACTTCAGAGCAGCTGCTTAGCTGGCTCTATATAAGAAACGCAGGCACCGTGCCTGGCCACTGTTAAGGTGATGTGATTTAACAGTCGTGCGGTGACTTCAGAGCAGCTTGGCTCTATAAAAGAAACGCAGGCACCGTGCCTGGCCACTGTTAGGTGATGTGATTTAACAGTCGTGCGGTGACTTCAGAGCAGCTGCTGCTAGCTGGCTCTATAAAAGAAACGCAGGCACCGTGCCTGGCCAGTGTTAAGATGCACTCGCGCGGAATGTGATGTGATTTAACAGTCGTGCGGTGACTTCAGAGCAGCTAGGCTCTATAAAAGAAACGCAGGCACCGTGCCTGGCCACTGTTAAGGTGATGTGATTTAACAGTCGTGCGGTGACTTCAGAGCAGCTAGCTGCTAGTGGCCTATAAAAGAAACGCAGGCACCGTGCCTGGCCACTGTTAAGGTGATGTGATTTAACAGTCGTGCGGTGACTTCAGAGCAGCTGGCTGCTAGCTGGCTCTATAAAAGAAACGCAGGCACCGGTGCCTAGTCCACTGTTAAGGTGATGTGATTTAACAGTCGTGCGGTGACTTCAGAGCAGCTGGCTCTATAAAAGAAACGCAGGCACCGTGCCTGGCCAGTGTTAAGATGACACTCGCGCCGGAATGTGATGTAATTTAACAGTCGTGCGGTGACTTCAGAGCAGCTGGCTCTATATAAGAAACGCAGGCACGGTGCCTGGCCACTGTTAAGGTGATGTGATTTAACAGTCGTGCCGTGACTTCAGAGCTGCTGGCTGCTAGCTGGCTCTATATAAGAAATGCAGGACAGGTGATGTGATTTAACAGTCGTTCGGTGACTTCAGAGCTGCTGGCTGCTATCGGACTCTATATAAGAAGCGCAGGCACGTGCCTAGCCAGTGCTTAGGTGACTCTCGCGCCCCCGATGTGATTTAATGTGGAAGTCACAAGCAAACGTTAAATGAACAAAACTATTAAACTCTGTAGCAACCTTTACAATTTTTATTACATTATGCAATCTCATATTCCTCAGATTTTAATCAATGCAATTACTTTTTATTGAGCAATAAAATATTTATAAAAAGCGAGCTACAGTACAATGCAATTTGTAAATGGCACGTGATTCTTAATAATAATTAATTAAGAGGTTTGCGCAATAGCTTGTTACAAAACAGTTTAAGGGAATCTAATTTATAAAGGACGTTTATTGAATGAGTTAAATCCTCAAACATACTAAGAAAGAGGCGAAGTTTGAGCGCTGTAATGTTTTGGTCTCTAAGGACACAACCCACTGTGAAATGATGTTTTTTGTTTTTATTTTGATTGCTTATATTTCTAAAAATATCTGAAATAATTTTTGAGTTACAATATTTGAATAATTTAATTGAACTTTAGGCTCACTGTAAGGAAACGGAATCTGTGCGTGCTTTTGCCAGAGTAAAAAAGAGCAGTGGCACTAAGTATTAACAACGTTTAATGTCTATGTCTTTAGGCAGCCGCGAAAGCTTTTGATTGACAGTTTTTACCGTTTAAATACGGACAACCTGTCATTAATTTACTTATCATTAATGTCATTTTATCCTTCACATTATTTGAATTAACATTATTGTGTTGAGATAACGGTTAGATAGTGACGTACATTTTTGTCACTTGTTTAGGGGAGTCTCTTTATTTGTTAATGTAATCGTAGATGATGACATTTAATATGACAGTTGTCAAATGAGATTTTTTCCGTGTTTGAGGTGTCAGAACTCACATAATTTCCAATTTTTTTTTTTTCAAATTATCTGCATAAAGTGTGTTGGTACCACTTCATTCATAAACTTATTTTCAATTTAAACTCAGAAGCACTAGCAACGCTATACATATTTCTAAGCAATAAAAAGTTAGCCTGTGTATTTAAATTATAAATAGCATTACTTGCTAAAGTGAGAGGCGGGAAAAATACTTATTTTTTATATGAATGGGTTTTCAGTACGTCATAGGGGCCTATTTGACATATAACATTCAGTATGTTCACAGTGTTTTCGAATTTACATAGTATGTGTATGTATGTACACGAGTACAAGATATATGATTAACTAATTGCCAGTTGTGTGATTTTACCTGAGTTGGCGAGATTAGCGCTGCGCACGTAGTACTACCTGTCGATAAATGAAGTCATATACTTGTAGAATTATATGTAGCTATATATATATATGTATATAACAATGTATGTATGTATATATAATAATAATGTATGTACATATGTAAGTAGAAATGCAGAACTTATGGCCAAAGTGTTGTGCTGATAAGCGGAGTAGATGACCAAGAAAAACTCGCATACAATGAGTATCTCTCTCGATGAAGCTTCCAAAATAAAGCAAGACCGTCTAAAAATAGTGATAACAAGAAGGCTATAAACAACTATAACCGTCAATTTGAGAGTACAGATTATACGCACATATAATAAGTATATGTAAATAAGAGGAATATGCGCTCTCTGTGGCATAAGCGAGGTGCTTGCTCTCAACACCCGCTAAACATTTAATAGGCAATTTGTGAAAGTTGGAAATTTTTTTGTATATAAAGGTTATATAGGTTTTTCCTCGAGCAAAAACGACATATTTTCAATTATTTAATTTTTATTTTATTTATTTTTTTTTTTTTTCTTTATTTTTTGTTTTTAAATCTTTTTTAAGATTGATATTAAGTATTCCAATGTTAGATATCTTAGAAAAATTTTGTGATATTTTCAAGGAAAATATTCAAACTCGGCTGGGAATTTTTGCACCCGGACGACCCATATTCGTCTGTTTATCGGTCTGTTCGTCCGTATACATGCGATCAAGAGCTTCTGGTTTTGAGATATCGAGCTAAAAATGTTGCTTTTCAATTCTAATGCTCGCTGGGTTATCCTCAAGCAATTAACGCGATGCCAGCGCAATCAACAAGGCTATGTGAGGCAGCGTGAGATTAAAAACGCCGTCTACCGACTCTTTATTCGTCTGGGGAACGTCGCGCTACTTGGTTGCTTCGGCGCGCGTTTGTCGTCTGAATTTGGAAAATTTCGTTAAAATCAAAATAACCAAATAACACGCCGATCCGTCGGAAAAATCGTCTTAGTTAAAAGGAAAGAAAGAATACTTTGATCACGGCGCTGTTAAGGAGCGATCATGACAACTGACAGTGGTGCAATAAACAATACGGCATCTGCGACGGTTGCCAATGAAAATGCAAAATCCAACAAAGTTGACGACGATTGCACGTTGGATGGCATTTTGGCGCGTATCGGGCAATTCGGCCGATTTCAGCTCTTCAACTATGTGCTACTGTGCATACCGATGATCTTCAATGCCTTCTTCTCCATCTCGTATGTGTTTACGGCGAGTACGGTGGTGCACAGGTGGGTGCAGACAATTTCGTTGTGTTACATAAAAAACATTATAAAAAAAAACATTAAATCGGTATGTGCAGATGTAACGTGACGCAGTGCGACAGCGCTTGGAGCGCCTACGATGAACCATGGCTCAACTACACGATACCCATGAAGGGATCCAGCTATGATCAGTGCACGCGCTATGTGTTTAACGGTAATGCGGAACGTACATCGACGAATTATTATGCACAGCCCTCCAGTGAGTTCTGCGCACCGGCATATTTCAGTCAAAGTGTTACGGAGAAATGTGGAAACGATTTCAAGTTTCGCGATACTGAATATACGATATCGAATGAGGTAATGTGCTGAGGCATAACAGTATTCAGGTTTACTTTCTACAAATTTAAGTAAATTTTAACAGTTTTCTATCTTCTGCTCGAGCATATGGATGCTGACCTTGGTTGGTACGGTGAATAATATCGGACAGTTTGTGGGCATACCAGTGGGTGGATTTTTTGCAGATCGGTAAGTAAAACTGCTAAAGGCATGCATTAAAAGAGTAGAGATTGTTGTTGTAGCCGCAGAAATCTGTCGAGTTGGCAGTCCTTGGACGGATAAAAATCTTTTTGACTCTACTTAACAAGTTCATCGCTACTATTAATCCGACTGGTTTCAGTAGCTAAGTAGTATGATGTATTCAAGGACATTTCTTTTTATATTTATGTATTTTCTTGTTTATAGTTGCTAATCAGCTATAAATACGTTATGGATATGTGATAAGTCTAGAGTGCAAACGATTATCTCTTTTTCAAAAAAGCGAAAGCATTCAAAAATAAACTAGACAGACACGAGTTAACATGAAAAATATTTTGATTACAATTTAATCTATATTTTTTGCTTTTTATCGCTTTTAGTTTTGGTCGTCGCACAATGCTCGCCGTCGGCGGTTTCCTCAGCGCCATTATGGGTATACTGCGCTCGATATCCACCAACTACTACATGTTTATAGCTTTCGAATTCATCGATATGGCTGTTGGTAGCACACTCTTTCCCACAGCATTTCTGCTAGCCATCGAATTAGTGGGACCCAAACGACGCGTGGCCGCCGCTACCATCATAACCATTTTCTACTCGCTGGGCGAGGCGCTGTTGGGTGTTTTAGCGCAACAATTCCAGAACTGGCGTGATTTATTGCGCGTGCTCTACACGCCAGCACTCTTACTGATAGTCTTCCTTTTCGTGCTGCCGGAAAGTGTACGTTGGCTGCTGAGCCAGGGTCGAGAGGAGGATGCTACACGTTTGTTGAAACGTGCCGCACGCATAAATAAACGTGAAATACCAGAGAATGATTTGAAAGCTTTGGTTGCGGAAAATCAGGCGAAGCTGGCGCAGGCGCACGAAAGCCATTATCCGATAGTGAAAGCGTTGAAGCTATTTCGTTGGCGTATTTTGAATTGTTGCTTCTGTTGGTTCACGCACACTTTGGTTGCGCTGGGCCTGAGTCTTACCTCGGTCACGCTGGGCGGTAACAAGTATACGAATTTCCAATTGAATGGCTTGGTACAAGTGCCCGGCTTAATTTTGCCTTTACTGATTATGGATCGCATTGGGCGGCGCTACTCGCTGTGTGGCTCGATGCTGGTGTGTGCGCTTTGTATGGGCATTACAGCGTTGGTGGGAGGAAGTATGTTTTTTATAAATGTGCTTTAAGAGCCTTTAAAGTTCACAGTATCTTTTTCTTTCTCGTTTTTTTTTTTTTTGTTTTTTGCTTTATAGATAATGAGGTTACCGAGTTAGTGTTGTTCTTAGTTGGCAAATTTGCTATTACATGCAGTTTCCAGATATTATACTTTTTCACTTCGGAAATATTCCCTACAAATGTACGCAACAGTTTGCTGTCGTTTTGCTCTATGATTGGACGCATCGGATCGATGCTGGCTCCACAAGCACCACTTTTGGTAAGAATTGAACTTATTTATTTAAAAATTTATTGAATTTTAACTGCTCTTAGGCCAATTACTATGAGTACGCGCCGCAAATACTCTTTGCTAGCTTTGCCTTAATTAGCGGTACATTAACGCTGCTCTTCCCTGAAACGACTGATAAAGTCTTACCAACAACGCTACAAGATGCCGAGCAATTGAATGATAAAAAGCGTCAAAATAAGGCAAATATTGTTGAATGAGTTAGATTGCGCGTTGGAGTGAAGTGTTTTGCGAATTGTAAAATATACAGACAAATATACTTAGAAAATTTTGTTAAAATATTTTATAATATTTAGCACATTTACTTGTGTACTTAATTTAAATGTGTATGTATGTATATTTTTATATGTGTAGAAATACGTTATAGGTCAGTAGTGTAATATAAAACTAGTAAATAAAATTGTTTCTGTAAATAAATACAATTGTTGTATAATGGTAACGTGAAACTATGAGTTGTTGTTGTTGTAGCGGCAGAAACTATGAGAACTTACCTAGTGGTCTTGAGACAAACTTATGCATCCATATTACGCTTGAAACAAATGAGGAATGATTTTTTTTAAATAAATTTTAATGATAATTTGGATGTATTATTGCAGTTTTTGCGTCTTGCTATTTCTGGCAGGCCGTTTAATTGAATATTAGTTTTGTTAGTTGATATTAGCATACACTTAATTTATTATAATTGCTTCTTTTACGTTCCTATATGCTTGTATATATGTATTTTTTTTTCATATTGATATTATTTGCATTGGGAATGCATAAAAATGGGTAGTTATTATATTGTAAATATTAGTTCAACTCAATTTATCACACTGTTGCGCTGTGCGTTTTAAGACGATTTGAAAATTTTCGGTAACTACGTAGTCATCCTTAAAAATTACCAGCAGATTTAATTCAAACTCTAAACATCAAAAAATCAATTTAAGTTAGAAACTTTAAGTCATTTGTGTACTCGGCAAATTTACCTATTTTAAAGTTCTTTGTAATTAATGTTGGACATGTGAACAAACGTGGTAGAATCATGTAGATAGGTATTTCGAGCTTCGGGCAAATGTTACCGTCTGCAATTTGTATGGTCTGAATTTCTGTGGCATCTTTCGAATATCCCTCCGTGCAGCCGCATGTCTCCACGCGCAGTAATTGCAATTCAATTGACTTTATAGCCACTTCAGTATGTTGTACCGTTAACTATAAAGAAAAATAACATGTATTAGCATTACTTTATAAATATTTGCATATAAGCACACACCTGTCCAGTCAACGGCCGTGTTACACAACATTCAGTCTGATCTAGTTTACCAGTGATTAGAAATCGTGGTAAATTGATACGTTCTTTTGCAGACTTTTGTAATGTTTCTGGGCTTATACTGAAATTCACCTCACTCGATGTGAGCGTTTTTGTGTCTACCGCAATTGGTTTATTTTGTATGCAAAACTGTTGAATTTTCTGTAGAGATTTTGCCAAAAAGCTACGTTTCATGTCACAACGTAGCAGGTAGTTAATGTTGATAAATACTCCATGATATGTTTCATAAAGCACACGCGGTTCTTTGTTACACACTAATGGCAGCTCGAAATGAAACTCCGAGTTTCCTGCAGACAATTTACCCGGCGCAGCCAATTCGAGTGTTGTATTGAATAGTGTTATGGGTTTCACAGAATTGTAGAATGCTTCAAAAACACCGACGTTTTTTGTACTTAGCTGTAAATTGACTATACCTTCCAGTGTAAGTTGGATGCCTTCGTGTTTAGCTTCCGTGTTGCAATTGAAATGCACGCAACCCTTAAGTAGTTCCTGAAAGGTTTAAAATTGAAACCTTTAATGTTTTTACGCAAAAATGTGTGCTTTTTATTTACTTACGCCTTCATAATATATTTTATTTTCCTTATTTAAACGTATTTCGAAATTAATTGCACTCATTGCTGCAGCTAATTTTAATTATGTATTAAGGAAACAAACTTCGCGCAAAATGCATTCAACAGCTGATTTTATGAAAGGGGGCATTGTTTACGTAGGCACTCAAACTGTTCAAATTTTGCAAAATCGCGGAATTCAGAAAAAATGTGTGCTTTATACTTTTCAGAAGAAGTAATTTAAGAAAATAAAACTTTTTTATCTTTTCTATTATTTTTTTTAATGAAACAAAAGTTACATTCAACCTGCATTTAACTATTTTAATATTATATTTAAAAAAAAAAAGCATTTCGATAGATAATTTCGATTTCTTGATTACTAGCTCACATACCACTTATCGCCAAATATCGATTTCCCAATCATCTTGGAATGGTTTTTGGTTTTTTGTTATTTTCCCAATAGTCAGATCAAAGTGCTTTTCTTTTGATCCAGTTGCAGATTACATTAACAGCTTAAAAATTGAATAAATTCGTTTCATACACATATATTATGGAGAATTTGAAGGCGATATTAAAATCATACGAAAAATGGGTGGCCGCGAACCCAGAAACTGTCTGCGACGTTGAGACTACCACAAAATGGATATCTTATTTCATTGCTGGTAAGCTTATTTTCAATTCCATATAATTTCCCCAATATAAATATCCATTTATAGGGCGTATTTCGGATTCAAACGTGGTTTCCGAGCTCGTGTATACTTTATCCAATATACTGGTACTGTACAATGACCGTATCATCGACAAATCGCAACAATGCAAATTGATATCCGATTTGCAACCTGTGAACCTCGAAGCAAGTACTAGTGCCTTTGCGCAACGCAACAACAAAAAGGCAAAGTATATTTACCGACTAAAGGTCATGCTGACCACATTGGAATATTGTGAAGTTTTCATCGAAATATCAGCTAAACGAATTTTCGGGAATAAAGGCAAATGGTTATTTATTACATTGGTGCAATTTGCTAAAGCGGCGGGCCGTTTCTACATACTAAAACATTCGACACAAAAAATTATCACAACACCTACACTCCCCGCACTTAATCGACGTGCAATTATAAAGAAACAAAAGAATGCGCTGAAAAATGGTTTAATAATTGAAGAGTCGATCGAAACAAATGGAAAATTGAACTCAAATGGATTTGGCGAAAGCAGTTCTATATTCCAATTAAAACGTTCCGGACGTGTGATACGTAAAGTAGAAGGTGCACCACCAATACAATATCGCGATTTCAAATTGGCAGAGGAGCAAAAATTAGAAAATGGTAGCAATTCGGTGAATTTCCGTTTGGTACAAGCAGAATATCTGTATATAGCCAAGCCGTTAATACACTTAGCCACAATGGGTTTGTTTGGTGAAAAACGTTGGAAACAATATATCGTTTCACTGGCTTTGGATTTGGCCAGCATACGTATGTATCACCAGTATCGACAACAAATGGGCAAAGAGCAGAAATTGGAGCTATCACGCCGTTGCATCAACTTAGTGTTATATTTGGTGCGTTCACCTTTTTATGAACGTATCACACAATCACGTCTAGATCGAATGCTAGGTTTTGTGGCCGACAATGTGCCGCTGATTAAAATGATTGCAGGACCATTACGTGAATATTTGCCCTACTGGCAGGGCACTTACTTTTACTTATGGTCAACGTAAAAATTATATATATTGGATATATTTTCGATTTATGTCTTACAAAGCTAGTATTGACTTAAAATGCATATATTTTATTTAAACGTGGAGAGTATTTAGTTAGGGAACGATCATAAATGCTATTATGTAGTAGTTAAGAAATAAAGCTAATCCTTTTGTAAAAGCAGCATATTTGTTTTACGTATTTCAATCATATTACTATAGACAATCTGTCGATTAATATCAAAAAGAATTATAGTTAGTCGTATAATTTCTGGTTGTTGCCGTTCTAGCGACTTAAATATTCCTTAAATGGCGCCACTCATGTAAATCCGACGGCCGTAAGAAAATCCTTACCCACACCCTGATATTGAAATAAAAACAATTTTTTTGTTTGGATTTTACTTTTCTTGCAAAATTATATGCTTGTATTTCTCTTATAGGTCTTTTTCCAATATAGGTTTCTTTCCATTCTTATAAACATTCATTTTTACATTCGGTTTTCTGCAGTTAAGTGTTTATTACATCTAGAACATTGTTATATTACTCAAAAAATGCTTATATCTATCCAACTATTGATCTATTTTTTATGATTATTATGTTTGCCTGATTCAATCCGCCTCGTGTAAACCTTTAGGTATATACCTGCCGCCAGCTTTAATGCATGTATGTAATTTGTACAATTTCAACGATAAATTTTTATCTAAAATTATTTAGATGTTATTATTAACAGTTTCTAAAATTACCAGTGTTTTGTATTAAGCTCTCAAGGATTCTCTTTGTTTTGTTGGTAAAATCGTTTGGTTGAACTGCTTTAGAGATAATTGTATATATCAAATGATTTAAGTGACGGTTTTAACAATTTTTCTGGACTGTAGCTTAGGAGCTATACATACATATATGTTTATTAATAAGAATTGTATTTAACGAAAAATGATAAATCTGGATCTTATGCTCGTAATTAACTAGAATGGTTAATTAATGACTAATATATGTATATTGTAAAAGCAATAGTACTGTTAAACACATTCACACTCAAATATCAGTAAACAAATAGTGCGTGGCAAAGTGTTTATTAAAATTTTAAATTGAATCCCGGACCCATGGCCAGTTGACGCTGATCAATGCCTGCATTTAGCACAAAACCAGTATTCGCAGCAGTTTTCTTATTACCTGTTATAATGCCAGATATTACTTTACTATTGCTATTGGCAACACCGGCTGCATTGCTACCACCACTACTGCCCACAACTATTTCGTCTCGACCCAATTGTTTAAACTGCGAACCGCCAGAGGGTGGTTTGGGTGAGGAGGCGAGCGCTTTGCGCGCACCCAATTCACTTTTCGCCGGCCATGTAGGAAACATAGATGGATCGATGGGCAGAGGCAGCTCATTGAAGTAGCTGTGTTTAAGCGCCGCTTCAGCGGTCAGTCTTTTCTTGGGATCATAGGTTAGAAGACCCTGTAGCAAGTCAATGCCTAAGTCGGTGGTTTTGTCGGCGAAACGCCTACGTAAATTTGAAACAGGATAGTCGGCGAATTGGGAATTCTGGCTTAACATATTCTTAACAATTGGCAAATCTTTATATCCGGGCCAAATTCGTTCGTTTGGTGTGCCGAGTTCCTGCAAAAAAAAAAAAATAAATAAATAATTAGCATCACATAAGGCGTTGAAGTAGCTTTTGATATAGTTTTACCTTGAAAATTTTGTTTAGCTCATCTGTCTCCGTTTTGCCGGGAAATAGTGGCCCCATTTGTAAGAATTCCCCAAAAATGCAACCCACCGACCAGACGTCGATGGGTGTTGAATATTCCAGTGTGCCAAGCAAGAGCTCCGGTGCTCGATACCATAGGGTAACAACCAGTGAGGTGTAATTTTTCAATGGTGAACCATATTCTCGAGCCAAACCGAAATCGCCTACTTTCAGCACACCCTTGTGCGATAGCAACAAATTAGAAGTCTTTAAATCGCGATGTAATATCCAGTTATCATGTAAATGGCCAACCGCTCGCAATAATTGCTGCGCCAGACACTTGACTTCACCGGGAAGGAAGAATTGCTTACGCGCCTTCATCGTCTCCATCAACGATTTCAGGTCGTGTTCCACATAATCCATGACAATGAAAATTTTATCCATATTGGAGCCAACAACTATTTCGCGAACCGTCACTATGTTTGGATGCTGACCTTTTAGTAAAGTATTGATTTCGCGTAAAGATGTTATGGGAAAGCCTTCCTTCTCCTTCTCCATTTTTAAGCGTTTTAAAGCAACTATCTCGTTGGTACGTTTGTCCTTGGCGCGGTATACCACACCGTATGTGCCCTCCTCAATGCGATTGAGACATTGGAATTCTTCGACAGAGCGACAACCCTGTATACCTGGAAAATAGTCTGGCAGTGGTGCACCTTTGTCATCGCGTGCTGGCGAGTCGTCTCGGCTACCACCTTCTACACGACGCTTGTTACCCGCAGTAGCTTCTGCCTCCGATTTATGCGCCGACTTCATATCACGCTCTTCTGAACGCGAGCGTGAACGTGTTCGTGACTTTGAACGCGAGCGCGAACCTGATGAATGGGAAGGTGAGCGCGAGCGTGAGGACACTGACCGTGAATCGAAATGCGAATCTGAACGAGAACGAGTACGAGAACGTGATCGTGAATGTGTTGTGCGATGTCGTGAAGACTCACGTGAACCTGAATGCGAACGCGAACGTGAATGTATGCTCTTTCTGCGAGGTGAGTGTGAACGAGAGCGTGAAACTGAACGTGAGTGGGAGATTGAATGGGCGGAATGAGAACGCGAACGTGATAAACGTTGATCGCCATCTTCATCATCGTTTTCTATGTGCTTTTTGGATTTTTTCTTCTTGTGCTTTTTTGTGCGATGTTGACGACGTGGAGATTTCGAAAGCTCACCTATAGAAAGTGGACTTTCGGGTAGATCTAGGTCATCTTCATTTTCCTCATCATCCTCATCGTCATCGTCGTCAGTGTTATCCTCATTATCAACACCATTGTTACGCATCCGATGGTTATGATGCCTTTTACTCCTTTTCCTCTTCTCTGTTTTGCTATGTTTACGATGCCGTTTTTCGTGTCGCTCTTCCGCAGCTTCCACCTCAGAATGGCTTTCGCTGTCACTTTCACTATCACTGTCCGTTTCCATATCCTCGCTATCATCCTCGTCCGCCTCATCGTCTTCGTCATCACTGTCCAATGCCTCGCCCTCTTCCTCTTCGTCACTACGCTGCTTTGAAGCTGTAGTTTTCTTTGATCGTTTAACTTTTACAACCACCTCGGCCAACTCATCCTGTTTCTTACGTTTCATAACGTTGAGCCCAGCAGTAACGGACGCTGCCACAGCGCTTGGACTAAGCGCATTTCTAGCACGACGGCGTGCTTCCAATTCCTCACGTGCTTTTTCTTTGCGTTTTTCCTTCTCACGTTCCACAGCTAGTATTTTTTCCCGTCGGGACAATACCTCCGGATCATCAGGAGTTTTGCGCTTTTCTGTGCGCTCGACGCGTTCCGTCGACACAACCGTCTCCATTTGCACGATTTCACGCTCTTTGTTGCGCCGTTTATGTTTGCGGCGTTGGCGGTGCGCTTCACCTTCTTCCACAGCTGCACCCACCACTTCAGCCACCTCCGGACTGTCCAGCACCTCAATTACGGATTCTCTAATCTTTTCGCGTTTCTGCCGATAACGTTCACCATCACTGTACCGTTGTCGCTGCACTGTTGTCGTGGTCTCATAACTTTCCGTTAGCTCGATCATATCGCCGCCACTGCCTTTTACATATTTATGCCTTTTACTAAGCAGCCGTGAACGCAAATCCTGTTCAATGCTTTCCGACTCGTTCTGCGCTTCGTAGTTATATTTGCGTCGCTCACGTTGCACCTCATAGTTGACATCATTGTACTCAACATGTGTATGCTTGCCACCACCACCGTATGGTTGTTGCTGTTGGTGGCGATTGTTATAATAATCCAGACCGCCATGATGGTACCCGCCGCCACCTGAACCGCGTTCATAGTAATCCGGTCTCTGTCGCTGCATATGTGAGTGCTGATATTGTTGATGATAAACAGCGCCACCGCCGCCTCCACCACTATTTCGTCGCACCTCATTGCTGTGTGGTTCATATTGCTTTGCATAACGGCGCTCGCTATTCGACATCATATCTCTGTTAATAACGTCATCGCGCTCATAACCGCTGCTGCCGCGTTGATGATAACGCAACATCTCGTCGCGCTCCTCGCCGCCACGTCGGTGGTCGCGACTTCGCTCCATATCGCCTGGACGTGGACCCCCGCCGCGGTCGTTGCGCATGTCACGCTCTCGGCCATGTGGTTCCCGTGTGTCGTAATCGCGTGGATCGCGTTCCCTTTCACCCCGTTCACGGCCACTTCCTCGTTCGCGCTCGCCGCGATGTTTCTTCTCTTTGGAATGTTTTTTCTCTTTCGACGATTTGTCTTTCCGTCGCGAGCCTGTGGAGTCGCGAGAGTGCAGCGCGTTCGCTTGTGGTGGTTTAATGTCCAAGGAATCCGCATCTTCGTCACCGCTAATTGATTTTAATTATGATGAAAATATGAAATAATATCGGTAAAACTTGGGAAGAGAATATATATCTGTGTTTGATTGTGATAATTCAGTTTTTTTATCATAATTGGTAATATAAAATTAGGGCATTAAATTTTGCAAAGTAATAAAAACAAATGACGTATGCATGTGAGTGATGAAAATTTTAGTGATATTTGTTAGCTAAAGATATTGATGTTTGCCAGCGCTGAAGCACGCTTCCAGCCATCGCCTTGCCATTAGACAATATGTACTCAATTCATGTTCACTGCTTTGTGGCCTGGTTGGTGTACATACCACTCCAGTTTTGTGCGGAGTCCAGTGTGCAGGTTCAAAAATAATATCTTTGGCGCTTTGCAATGGCCAGTCGAAACACATTAACTCAATATTTTTTTTTTTTTTTTTTTTTTTGTTTTTCTTTTTGTTTGAAGATAATAGTTTGTAAATCTAGTATTTTTTAACTTACATCCGTAAAAAATCAAAGAAAACTTTTTATCGCCTCGATGTCAATTTACTTTTTTGGCTTGGTCTGCTTGAGATTGTTTTAGGGAGCTTGCTATATTTTCGGGGAGCAGAGCAAAGTAAAAATATTCAAGATCAAAGTGTAGTAATGATTTCTTTAGAAAAGTTGAAGTTTGTGCTTAATGCTATGTTATTACTACATAAATGCTTAAAGCGAAATATTTCATAAAAAATAATAAAAAAAAAAGACATGTTCGACTACTAATTAAGGTGTGTTTCATAGATGTTAACGTATGTGAAGTATAGGAGGATTGTAAAAGATAAAATCGTTATAATTTATTTTAACATTTGAATGCTCATTTTCGTTGTATTTGATATGATTATTCTAGGAAGATATAACCAAATTTGGAGTATTCACATATTAAACAATACAGCATCAAAATTTCTACGTAGTGATGGTGAATACCCTATTGTTGTACTTATGCAAAGGACACAAGGTTATGTCCATATGGGTGTGTTTTTGGTGTTGTAATATAAGTTACCCGTTAGGCAGTTACTACGAGAGTTAAGATACATTTCAGATCAAAGTTCCAAAGGCAGTGGAAGGAGGGAAGCCTGGATGCCTAATATATTTTTCCTCAGCTTAGAGGTTTGTTCTTTAGCTTAGGACTTTTGAATGGTCAAATAAATTGTGCGAAAACCGCAAATTTTACTAGTATAAAGCGGGC
This sequence comes from Bactrocera correcta, assembly GCA_027475135.1. Classification (NCBI taxonomy): domain Eukaryota; kingdom Metazoa; phylum Arthropoda; class Insecta; order Diptera; family Tephritidae; genus Bactrocera; species Bactrocera correcta. The sequence goes on from CM050323.1 coordinate 103,526,676, forward strand.
AATGCCATCCGCTATCAAAGTTACAATGTATTAAGAAATAGTTCCGAAAATATGAAAAAAAAAAAAACAATTTTTAGATTAAATAAAAATTTAATAACAAGTTTAGGGAAAATATGCATTGGATCGTTAGTGGCCTAAATTGTTATTTTAAGTAAAATAGTTTTCTAGGTTAGATTATGTTACGCTGGCTGGGCAACCAACCATACATAGACAAATGGAGGTCGTCAAAGCAAATTGCGAAGTTTAAACAGTTTTCTAACAAATATTAAACTACATTAGATAAAATTGAGCAATTTCAGATTAAAGTAAACGGAATTTTATGTTACCTTTTATATGAACGGAAATTAATTTCTATTTATTTAGAATTTGTAAACTACTCGGTAATTTTTAACACATATACATATGTATTTGCTGAAATAATTCCATTGTATTCATAAAATGCTAGGAATAACACAATAATAAATATGAAACGCACCTCAAGTAGTATCCCATCACGTTAGATTTCATAGGCAAGTATAGTCTGTATACATATACAGCATTTCTCAACATTTCGGTATCTATGGCATCCACTTAATTTAAGTAAAATGACTAATTAAAGATCATACAGATACATATGCTCATGCACAGCTTTTTACGCGACCTATGCTTTGCATACTTGTTGTTTTCTTCATACGTATTTACAATAAGTAGCTGTTGTATACTTACACAAGCACGTCATCTATCCTTAAAAATAGAGTAACATACATAAGTACGTTGATCGTATTAAATATCTCTACTTAATATGAAGTACTCACTCACACTCACCTTGAATTCTTTTTTTTTACCTTGCGAAGCCCATTAAACAATTCAGTCAAGCAATGTGTCCAAGGCATACCAAAAGTAAATCGACATCAGCAGCTTATACCTAGGAACTCAATTTATATTTGGAAGAAAAATTGAAAGTAGAAATATTTCTTTTGTTGTATAGAGAAAAGAAATAAATACTGAAAAATGTTGCGTTAAATGTAAATACACTTTTTAACAAAAAATAAATTTACCAAACCAACAAGTCTGTTGTCCAGCTCAAATTTGTCGTACTCTACATATTTTTGGTGTGCAGTGCGGGAGCGCAAAGTGAGAAGAGTTGTACGACTCGTAGCCAGCGTAACAATAGTAATATCTGCCTATTCGTCTGTCACACCCACCTGCATAGACGTCAACAATATAGCTAGTAGAATGCACTCCACTCAACTAGTGGGCTTTTCAGCATTTGCGTATTACAAGCAGACGGTCAGCTGGCTAAACACAGTATGATACATTGTTGATAATTATACATATGTGTATATATATTTATTTATTCTCGCCAAACTCCCGATTTAACAGGCAATAGGTATGTGATAAAGTGGACTTTCTTCCTGTTACAGTCGTTTCAACATCATCTTTTGAGCCTTATTGCATTACCGACGATCATGCGCGCGCACCATCGCTGTCTGGAGGAAATACGACGTAACGCGTAGGGTATATGTATATCAAGCTGCTATGCAAACATTTCACATTTCGTTTCGACTAATGTGCATCAAACTTTTTCAATTATTTTTGCACCAATATACGCGAAATTCAGAGTTCATGTTAACTTTTTTATGATTTTTTTTTTTGAGGTTTTTTGGGTGTAATTTATTTTTACATTTTTGTATTATATATTTTATATTATTGTTTTTTGATTTAATGTGAATAGATGGTGGCCATCGCGCGCATCGTTCTTTGGACATGTACACACTTTTTGGCCTATTTGCAATGAAAAAACTTGAGTAAATTAAAAAGTACTTAATAAAGTGGTATTATGTTTAGACCTAATGGGCTGGAGAGTGGATATATGGTAATTACTCGAGGTTAATGATTTTGATTAGGAAAGGCATAAGGTAAACTGAAAATGTTGGTAAGTTTGTGAATGGGAGTTAGGGTAGGGTTGAGAATGTATTTTTCGTATATAAAATCATTACAAAATTAAGCAATTATATGATAAATTTTATTCATATGACTTTGAATAAAAAATTTCAAATGTACATTTATGATTAATGGTGGTACTATATTTGCTTAATTTTGTAATAAAAGCTGCGCCATGCTATACACATTTATTTTAATTACAAATGCAAAATTTTTATACGTGCTTTTACACTTTCAATAATTTCCTAAAATTCACAATTCAACAATCTTCGAAAAAGTAATGCGTAAATATTATTCCATGGAAATTTGTTTTCAGTGCCCTTCAACCCATAGATTCTACATGTATGACTGTGACTAAAGACACGAGTTATACACACAATGTGATTTCCCTTCTACTCTCCCCACAATAAATACATTGATTGGGCAAACAATTTTCCATGGTTTTTCAAGACATAAAATACACACCTTAATCCAAAATTATCATTGCCAGGACTTTGTAATTGTCCGTCTTCACTGCCAGACATAATGCAAAATCTGCTAAATTATCAGATGAATGTAATCAGCAAAATTATATTTGCTGAAGTCTGCCAATTACTGTCGTCTTTTGTCTCCGATTTGGTTCGTCCTTCACACGACAGACAAGCCAAGTACTAACTTATTTGCTCGATGTTTTATTTCACAAAATTCAGCCGATTTACAACTTTTTACAACCATATATATATAAAAATCGATGAAATACACACATTGAAGAAGATTGCAGATATTTTCGTGCAATTAGATTTTATATATTAAGTAATATTTCAGTTTTTACAGCATTACTAAAATTACACTCCGCACCAATTTAGAAAATATTCTGGAGAAAAACTATAGAAACGTTTGTCAACGTCGTGTGAAGAGAAGAAAGAAAAAATGGCGTATTTCCAATGAGACCAAGTTTGTTTGATGTGAATTTCAGTGCTACCATTTTAACATAAAGAATCAGCATGTAAAACATCTGTTGTCAAAATGTTGATTATAGAAAACTTAATAAAACAGCATTATAAGTTTGTGAAGTTCACAAATATAATGCAATTTAGTTATATTTGAATAAAATAAAATGTTTCGACATATTATAACTACTACGAATCGACAAACCGGCATAGCCAATGCTGCATTGCGGTTAAAGCATTTTTCTTCACAACCTAATACATCTCAAGAAAGTAAGAAAAGTTCTACCTTGGACCGTATAAGGGAAGAAATAAGTGCCGATAAGGAAAGACTGCAATGGCGGAAGCCAATTGGGGAAAGACCCGGTGATTGGAATAGTAAACTAAAAGCTTTTGAAGATTCAGAACAAACATCCGATTATATCATAATGATGCAGAAACCGATTAACCTAAGCCCAAGCGCCTTAAAGGAATGGTGGCGAAAACGCAATGAACGCGTTGAAAAACATATGCAAAAGTATGTTCAGGAGCGACATGAAATACTAGGTCCCGAACTAGCTGCTGCACATTTCATTTTATATCGCGGTGGTGCAGTTAAATTCTTACATGAACGTGGCTGGATGCGAGCAAACGAAGATGGAGAATTCAATTTGCCAAATAAATACCACCCGGCCTTCAAAGTCGAGGGGCTTCGATGTGATAACATGACTCTATATTATGAAGGAATAGAGAATTTACGTAATTTACAAGAAATGAAATTTCTGTCATTTCATAATGTGCACACATTTGATGATTGGTGTTTAGATCGTGTATCTAGTTCTGGGTTTCCAAAATTGGAAGTTTTAGATATTTCAAATACGAGTTGCACTGTAAATGGCCTTTCATGTTTATACCGCATACCAACTTTGAAACTATTAATTGTCAATGACCCAAAAGAAACGTTGGAGTTTGAATTAGCGTGTTCCATGTTGCAAGAAGTTATACCAAATTTAAAAATTGTCGATGCAGCCTCAATACATGATTTATAGGCAACAAAACTGTTATTGTTTTAAAATTGTATATTAAAAATTATATATAAAAGTAACAACATCTTCCAACTCTTTATTTTATTGTTTTGATATTCTCTAGTCTTTTGGTGGTTTGGACTTCATATATTCTGACTTGATATCTTCACGCTCCTCTACAGGGGGTAAGTAGGGCACAATTCCTTTTGCTCGACGGTCAGAGCGGACTTTATTCTGAAAATATTTATAATTAATTTAAATGTTTTGGGCCTTTAATTCATAAATACCCAAAAATCCTTGCAGTTGTTATAATTGGCGAAATATACTTCACATTTATCTCTGTCATAGTTGTACTTACTGAGGCACTTATAAGATAGTTCCTGTTCACGTAAACAGGGGTTGTCACGTTCGGCATTCGGATTTCGCGGCATTTTAAGCTATTATAGTTATTAAAATGCCAGGTATTATATAAATTTAAGCATATTTTTTCGTAAGCGAATGATGCTCAATGTTTAGAATGAGTTAAGAAGGGAACACAAAAATTACGAATGTCAGAATAATAAACAGAATTTAAAGCAACGAATTTGAACAATGTTGTAATATCATTTATTAAACTATATATAAGAAGATGGCCTTAGTCACTAAAGCTGATCCTTTTTGTATTGTAAGGTTTAATTTTATTATCCCTTTCATTAATAATAATAAGAATAAACACATTTTAATAGAAATTTCCATTGGTATGCTATAAACAAATCATGTACTTTCAGCTAATTTAACTAATCAAAATAACGTTATTTTGTACTCACGCTTTTAGTTCGCGTAGTAAAGTACACTTTTTACAACACTGCTGCAATAAATTTATTGTCCTCTTTTTCTTGTGTTTCAAGCGAATTCGTTTTTTTATAATTATAGGATTTCGCCTCGATACTGTCAAAATTTTAGAATCAGCAAGTGATAATTCTTGTGATAGTATTAATTAGAGATAACTTCTTCATCTTTTTGTTCAATGTGCGATTGAGACACATGCTCATTTCCTCAAAAACTATCGTAGTCTACAGTTGATGCTTGTTGGTGTGTTAAAAAGTGGTGATAAGATATCAGTTGTTTTCATTTAAAATTTTCAATGAAAACTATATTCATTTATATGTGCCTATTCTGAAAATAGTTCACTAATTTTTTGTACAATTTTTCAGAAACTAAAGTTCTATCATATGATATACACACGTTGGTATCATTACTAAAAGTTTCGTGTGACAAGGGGCGCGCATTGCGCAACTCCAAGCAAAATTCAACACTGAACTGGGTGGTGTGATAATCGGTGGTAATTGTATGGAGATTGTGAAAACACGTAAATTTTAAAAGTTGAAAGGAAATTATCAAACAGTAATATCGTAATATAAAAAAATATGAAGAAACGAATGGGTGGTTCGGACGGCAACAGTTCGGCCGATGAAAGTGGCGCTGAATCTCAAAGTGCAACCAATAGCAATGCTGCCTCCGCAAAATCATCAAAACCACGTAGTTCTTCGTCCATTTCAAAAGATAAAGGGCTGGACGAATACGCTGAGACGTTCGTCATTGTAAATGAACGCCCAGTGGACGACATTTCGCTTGATTTCTTTTATAAACCGCATACAATAACACTATTTGCAATATCGGTACTATGTATGATGTTCTTTGCCTATGTCAGGTGAGTGCGAAAACAATTATAAATATATATTAGAAATGTGAGCAAAGTTTGCTAGTGGCTGAAACAAAAATAAAATCAAAACAAATTGTATGAAAGATATGTGCGCAACTGCTATATCCTTTTCTTACAACAGCACATAACTTACTACTATATATACTTATACTAGATTACTAATTCCATCAATTATTGGTATTGTACTCTGATGACATTCTGTTTTGTTGCAATCCTTGTAGGCATTTTGACGATGCCTTTATATTTATTTATTTTTACATCTCCCTGCTTATTACACATTAGCTGATTTTCCGAAGTAAGTTATATATTGTACCAAAAATGCATGCTTTCATAGATACCTTGACTTATTGCCTTTCACTGCCTGTCAGCAAGGTGAATGTATTTCTACATACTCATACATACACTCCTCCTTTAACATCATAGAACAGTGTTTAACTATTCTAGGCGGAACAAAACGTGCTTCCGAAAAAGTAATCAAAATTAAAAGAGAAAAAGCTCAAGTAATTTTTTTGAAATGTCTATAAAATTATTAGCCGGTAAATTTTGACTTACATTAATTCTAAAACGCAGCTATTGATGGTGCAATTAAAGTTTTGTTACAACTTGAAGAACGCAAAAGTGGATATAAAGTGATCCAAAAAATGCATTTGTAATGTCAAAAAATTCACTATTGCGAAGTGTGGCGAAATCAATACAGGATATGCAACAACAATTTAAAGGACAATTCTACAATCTATTAAAAAAGCTCCCTCCCTATCAGTCCAAATGGATGCGTAAGTTTCGTAAAATTCATTACACATTAGTTTATTCCATAAGAAATATGATAAAGTAACTTCGATAGCATAACACTTAAATATGTACAAATATATTGCATTTTTTGTGGTATTTCTGTAAACACGGATGGCAATTTAATAATCTTGTAAAAATTTATAGTTGTATTGATTAAACAAAAACGAATGCGTAAGCATTTTTATGTGCTGATTATGAATCGTTTTTTTTTCTTTGTTGAATGGATGGTGAATTGACAATTTTATTATAGCATGCGCAAAAATAAGTTTATTTTTCTTCTTCTCAAATGAAATCTTCGCGAACTATACCTCACGTGTTTGTTTTTTCTATTTTTGTGATTATTTTTTATTTATACTTTAATGGGTCACACGTGCCATCATGTCAGTTCAGCAATCGAAGTACGTTAGAGTTTTTTTTCAATGAAAGGTGGGAATATTTGCATTCAAAATTAATAATTATGTGTAAAATTAATATACATTTAGTATTTGGTATATTTTATCCTGTAAGATTCTTTTTTATAAATTAGTTAATAATTGTAATGTTTTTGTATAGTTTAATTATATTTATTATAAACTATCTTAATTTTAAAAATCATATATATTAATCGTCAGCTTATCTGTTACTATACAGGGAAATTTAAAAATTCAAGCCTAAAAAAAATTCAATCAAGAACATTGTACGTAATAAAAATTTGACCATTTTTGTGGAGGTTGTTGACCTCTAAAACAAACACATTTACTAGTTTCAAAAATGTTGATTAGAGCAGAGCAAACAAATAGATTAGGATCTTCTCGCAATTATTGAGTCTCAGTAATTCACATCTACACACTTTTTAACCTTTTTCCATTTGCGGCCAAGTTAGTCATGTAATATAAATAGTAATTTTTTATGTACGCTAAATTATCTGGCTCGATGCCAATATTTAATTACCGTAGATATTATAATACTTATATATACATATGTATACATATGTACATTGTTAACATTGATTTACTTATAAATATATATTTTTGTATATATAATCACACGTGAGCGAAATTCTTGAAAATATGTTTGGGCATTACTTATGTTTGTAGATATGTACCTAAAATAATTTCCTGATTGGATGAGGTTTCCGCCCAGCAACTAGATATATAATACAATTAAAGTTATTAAGAAAAAATATTAAATTAAAATTAAAAAAAAAAAAATAAAATAAATAAAAATTATAGTTAAATACCTACTCTATGAAAAAGAAAGGTTTTACTTTCGTTAACATCAGTTTTAAATTAATATTTAATTCCCTATAAATAAATTCTAACACCGGATCTATGCTACTGACAGTAAAAAGATCAAACAATCAAAAATGACACGGTTATCAGTGTTATGATTATATTGTGAGCAATAATTCACTTATATTCTATGAAATGACTAACTCCACACACATTTGTTTAAATTATGTTTGTAACATAAAATAAATTGTAAAATAGAGTTTGAAATTTTTTTTCTTTTTTATTATTTACTTTCACATATTTTACCCCTTTGTTCGAAAAACAACAAATATTGAATGTTTTGTTGACTTTATGTGGTAACTGTAGGTCAAAGTCATATTAACTGATAACAAACTATTGTAAACAATAATAGCAGAAATGGAAGCTCTCGATTCAGTCAAATTGGTTGTTTGACATACTTCCTACAGAGATTCGACTAAATTTCTAGGGTAGATGTAACTATGTGTATAATTATAATATTGGTTTAAGTTTGTCACCCCAGGCGCATTGCTTACAAATGAACAACAAACCCAAAACTGCCTAAATTTTCCTAGTCTCACATTAAAAATTGTCTTTTATTTCATCTTCCCTCTAACATTTTACATATTTTTATATATATTCAAAATTTACAGAAATGAAACAAATATTGAAGATAACATTTGGGCTGGTATCCTGTGTGCGGTGTTCTTCTTCTTAATCATCTCGTTATTGGCGTTCCCGAACGGTCCATTCACCCGTCCACATCCGGCAGTATGGCGTATTATATTCGGCTGTTCGGTGTTATACCTGCTAATGCTACAGTTTTTCATGTTTCAAAATTACAAAACGATCATGAATATATTCTACTGGCTAGATCCGAAATTGGAACACTTCCACATCAACATGGAAAAGGTTTGTGCACCATATAAAAGCAAGCTGCAAATACTATAATTAATTAAAATTTATATTTTTTTTTAGGAATATGGTGCCAACTGCTCAGATCTGAGCTTTGATCGCATATACAGCACAATCGACGTATTCGCATGGGGCCATTTTCTCGGCTGGGCCTTTAAGGCTGTGCTCATACGCCATGCTGGCATTTTGTGGGCCATCTCAGTTATGTGGGAGATAACAGAAATCACTTTCGCGCATTTGCTGCCTAATTTCATTGAGTGTTGGTGGGATGCGCTCATCTTGGACGTGCTCATTTGCAATGGCCTTGGCATTTGGGTGGGTTTGAGAATTTGCAAAGCGCTTGAAATGCGTGAATATAAATGGGCGAGCATTAAGGATATTTCAACGACTACCGGTAAACTTAAGCGTGTGGTCTTACAATTCACACCGGAAAGTTTCACATCCATACGATGGCTAGATCCAAAATCGACGGCGATGCGTTTCGCAGCTGTATGCCAGCTAGTTATATTTTGGCAGGTATTTTCGTTTGCACATTTGTTTCGCCAAACAAATTTATAGTAAAAGTTTCCATAATAATTTATAGGTGACTGAACTGAATACATTCTTCCTCAAGCACATATTTGAAATGCCACCAGATCATTACCTTGTCGTTGGACGTCTGGTATTCATTGGTCTCGTCGTGGCGCCCTCAGTGAGGTAAGCATTCATTGCTGGTTTATACAAATTTCTTTGCATTGTTTAATATTTCGTGTTTACTTCATTTATTTTTCTAGGCAATACTATACCTACGTGACGGACACGCGTTGCAAGCGTGTTGGCACCCAATGTTGGGTGTATGGCGCTATTATGGTCTCAGAAGCAATACTTTGCCTGAAGAATGGCAAAGAACTGTTCGAGCGTACACAAGGCATTAATATTGTCTTGTGGCTAATTACACAAGTTATCTTATCCGTGGCCTTTGTTTACGGTTGCATGTTGTGGCATGTAAGTTTAACCTGTTGCTTTTTCTAACGTGCGCATATATATTCATTGTTTTTATTTTTTATTATTTTAGCGTGCGCAAGACAAGTATAATAAGTCAACAGAATCCCCGAGCAAAAAGGGCAAAGCACAAAATGCTAATAATTCGCCAAAGCACGAACAAAAAGGTGAGCTACTAGAGTGACTATTTATTTGCTTTTTTGATTAAGTAGTATTAAGCGCTTGATTGTTTTGCAATGTAAAAAAAATCACTTTTCTTCGTTGACTTTTGTTAATTTTATGTATTTGAGGTTTTAAAACGCTATACCAGGGTAACCCATTAAAAATTAAGCGATTTTCGTGAATTTGTTTTTTAAGAAGGTACTCGATCGAATGTTTCGAAGTTCTTTAGACATAATAAGAAATATTTTCGGCTATATTTTAATTTTTTTTTTGCAAAACTATTGAAAAATAACGATTTTTTGAAAGTGTCACACTGGTATAGCCCCTTAATATACAATGTTATTGCCTATAATTCCCATGTTTCCTTTGAATTTGTGTTTTTTCTTATTTTTTTAATTTATATGTGTACCTTTGTAGCTACATTTAATAATTTCGTTATTGTTCCATTGCTCTACACTCCTTCCCATACGAATACCATATGTATTTTAGTATATGTTAACATTTAAACTTTTCTCTTACTCACCAATTCGCTGCTTTTTGTGTCTACATACAGATCACAACCAATTTTTGCACCTATTAAAGTTCACCTTATATCTACTACGTGAGCCAAGTCTCGATGAAGACTTAGACGACATTAAAATAAAAATTGTATAATCATAATTAATTAAATTAGAAATTTATGGAGTTATCTTATATCTTAGCTTCTTTTTACGTCCGAATTTTGTTTTGCTAAAAAAATTCGACTATTCAGTGTTTATGCAAAGTATTTGATACTTATATAGGTACGAAGAACTACAGATTAGTGTCTAAGCATAAAATATTTGCATTATCTTTCTTAAATTCATATTTTATATTTTGCTATAATTTCGCTTTGTCCAACCTTTGTTTGATTTATGTTAATTTTATCTTATTTTCTTCTATTTTATAGGCAAGAAATCACCAAAAAAATCTCCAAAACGCAACGTACAGAAAATTGAATAAAATTTAAAACTCAAACCTAAACAGAGACAAAAACTCAAATATAAAAAGAAACACCAAAAACAAATTTGTTTATAAAATACAACTTCGCTTCCCTGTACAGCAAAATGTATGCGTTCATACATTAGTAAAGAAAGCAAACATGAAATCCGAATTGTTCACGCAAATATTAGTATTTTTTTAAAAAATGCGATCTGTATCCAAAACTCACAACTTTTTGCGTTTTTTTATTTTTGAATTAACAAAATAAGAAGCAATAATATACATACATACAATGCACGCAAATGGATGTCTGTACTCATAAAAGTAATTGTAAGTCACCTAAGAAAAATCTATATCAAAGTCAAGTATTGACATAATGAATGCAAAAAAAAAAAAAAATCGCAAAAATGTAAACTAAAAATAATTTAAATGTAAGACAACACATTATATAGGTATATTTACATATATCTATATATAAAATAAAAAAAATTAAAAAAATCATTATTTTGTAAATTAAAGTTTGAACTGGGCGCTAAATAATTATAAAAAAAAGCTGAAGGAACTCTAAAAAGCATATATACATATATACATATATATATATTATTTTATATATATATATATATAATTAAAAACAAATTTAAAAATATTGAAGTTTAAAGGGACGCTTAATAATTAGCGTAAAGCTTAAGACATACTTAAAAAATGTAAAAGCAAGTTATGTAAATATTTATTTTCATATAAATAGCCTAACTTATTTTTCATATGCACATTGCATAAATTTGTTGTGATGTAAAGTGCGTATAATTTTTTTTTTAAGAACAAACCAACGTTAAAAGCAAATACGCTTTAAAAACGCAAACAACTATACTCAAACGCAAATGCGCTTAAAAAAGACAAATTAATTTAATTCAAAGTTTCAATAATACAAAAACATGTGCATATAACTTACATAATGCAATATGTAAACGTACATATATAGCAATTAGCTGCTGGCTTTGTCAACAGTTGAGCGAAGCATGTGAATTGTAGTTAAGATTTCTTAGTTATTTTGAAGTAAATTTGAAGTAAACGCAAACGATACTTTTAAATAAATTAATTAAAAATTGCCATTGAGCTTATAAATAATAAATTTAAATGCTCAATTCCTTATTAAATACATATTTATTTTTAATTTTGTTGCTATAATTGATGAGCAAATACATTTCAAATACTGTACTTATTTATGGTAGTGTAATTGTTTCATTACTATATCGAAATAGCAAAACGTTAATTAATAATTTGCAAATTTAAAAATAAGTAAATAAAATAAAAACAAAAGCTGAAGTACACACTTTTATTTTTATATTGAAGTACGTGCTTTTGTTTTTATGCGCTATGTGGCATCCTTGCATTGACAAGCCAACTGTTAAGTGTTATAATAAATAATATCTACAAATTGAACTTAAGGCGACTGTCATTGTTATTGAATAAATAGATACAAAAAAAAAAAAAAAAAAAACAAAGGCAATTAAGCGCATAATAATAAAAGAAATAGATTTGTTATACACCATAGCGTTAAGAAAAAATATAAATGTAAAAACTATACATGCAGCAAGGAATTCGTAAACCGTAAATTTAATAAAACTGACACTCACAAATGTGACATTCCTGTAGGAGTGTACTCGCGGCATGATATTTCGAAATTTTTAAAATTTAGCTAATAAATGTAAAATAGTTATAACTGCTAATTTGTAACGCTCACTATAACTGATACAAACGAAATTCCATATGCCATACAGTCGCATATTTCAATTTGTTATTGAAGTTTCGTTAATAGCATAATAATAAAAATTTCAGGTGTTAGAATAAAATCTATAATTGATTTCATATATTATGAAATGCAAACATGTTTGTACTGTAACCAAAGTTTGTCCTTAATTTAGTTTAAGTTTGGTACAAAATGTTCGTACTTTCGAAAAATAGTTATAGCTAAAATAATTATTTCTCGTTTAGAAACCAAAATAAAGATAATTTTAATTAAAATATATGAAACATAAATTTGTTTTATAAAAGTCATTAATTTTCACTTGGAAACAAATAAATAAAAGCTATTTTTCTTAGATGTGAGAGACCACACTTTAATTACAGCAACAAAAAATAATATACATGATTTATTTTCCTGAATGATATGGTGGGATATTGTTTAAAAACATTTACTTTTTCAGCTTTCAGTTTAAAGTTTTTATTATAATTAATACAATTAGATTTATCAAAAATATACATAAATACGTATGAATAAAGCATTTTGTAAATATCAGTGTAGGTTTCATAAAGTTTAGTTTAGCTTAAAATTAGGCCAATTGTCATATAATGAATCGTATGTATATATTTTGTTCAGTTGATATGATTATATCAAATAAGCTTCAAGCCATTTATAGCATTGTTTTAGATTGCAGCCGTTGTCACATACATTCATACATGATAGTCAAAGATGATACATTTATACAATATTAATAATTAATGAATTTGAATTTAAACTTTATTTTTGAGTTTTATAGACAATTTTAAACTGCACTGAAAACTGCAGTAACAGGTGATAACAAGCAAAGACAATATAGCAAGTAAATACTGCTTTCATTATAATTTCGCAAAATTTATTACCGCTATAAATGTGTATAAATGTACTTTTAAAGTTTTACGAGATAATGAAAAATTTAAATCATATAATATACATATGTGTAAATGCTGAGTGGCTATGGGTATAAATTTATAACAATTAAACTGAACTTTCCTTTTATAGTAAATTAATTATTAAATAATGCAGAGCTTACTGTGTACTAGCAAATGATATTAATGTAGATAGGCTTATACTTGCTGTCTTTGCACCAAAATACAATTTAATAATTTACTGCTTACACATCAAGGCAAGCAGAGACGGTTTTTTTTACGGCATCACGAGCGTATGGTATGTAGGAGAGGGAATACCAGGTCATAGCTAATGATTGTATGATGATAAAAATTAAAGTCAGACCGGCTTTATGAAGCTGCGTTGTTAAAGAAAAGAACAAAAATAATTCTAATAAAATCATTTAAAATAATAAAAAGAAAAATAGAAATATACCACAACAGCAGCTATAAAGGTCATGACAATGGCTACAAGTACTATGCAAGTGGCTATTAAACGTGTGGATGAAAACATTTTTTTTATTTGATTAACAGGACCCATAAGAAAGCATGTACTGAAATTGAAATTATAGATATGAAATTTTATATATGTACACAACAAATTTCATTTAGAGCGTAAATAACTTGTCGTTTACATACCTAGCCATTGATATTATATTACCAAGCGTATAAAAGACCGCAAACACAACAATGCCTCTGTGTAAAAATAGGGCCAGCGAGCCGAGAAACGATAGTAAGATGCCAAGTACGAAACAAATGCAAAAGCCTTTGATGCGTGTCGACCAGCTAAGCGTTGACATCTCATTAATCTACCATGAATATGATTCATTGTAAATACAATTATAATTCATTGATTAGCATGAGGTTTTAAATAATAAAAAGAAGCTTTAAACAAGTTTGGTATTCGCAATAGCTTAGTTACATATAAGCATATTGACCCTATTTCTATAAATACGTCAACAAAAGACGCCCACTATATTCCCTATGGACCTACATTAGTCATGTATTTTAAAAATGTAGATACTTCCTCTAAATTTCTGAATTATTTACCAGCAAACTAAATTACGAACACTTGTTGCGTCAACAGCTGCTATTGCAACAGGCAGACTTTTATAACATATCAGGGTAAATATTACCATAAAAGCAATTGCGTTTAACTATTTCTAATTGCAATTGAATATGCTAGAATTAAATACATAAACTTTATATTTATAAGCAACATGATACATTACCTGTGTGATGATGCTACTCTCCTCCTCCGGTGTGGAATCATTTCCGTTAAGCACTCGACGCAATTTATCCATTTTAATGATAAATAATTGATAGTTTATACGTATTTACTTTCAAATAGGATCTCAGTGAAACGCAAATACCAACTTGTAAAATTAAAAAACAAAACCGATTATAAAATTACAACAAAACAAAAAGAAATTATGGAGGAGAAACAATCGCTTCTGATGGAAACGTCAGTTTACACACGCAAATGCACACTTACATACTTCTATTTGAAATGTCACGTTAGTGTTGCTGTTGTGATTATTGTTTTACAATATTCATATTTTTTATACATGTTTATTTGGTTTTTAATTAAATTATTTATATATCTAATTCACTGTTTTCTACTTTTTTTTTTTAATAATTTATTGAAAAAGAAGTCAATATATTAAACCCCAAAAGTACTATTACTTACAACACTGCAATAGTCATAATGCAATTACACCGAGGGCAAAGCCAATCATATGCGCACATGTCCTTCAAACGTCAAAAACAGCTGTTTATTGTTTTGATAAAGTGGAAAAATGTTAATTTTAAGAAATTTACGTTTTATAACAAAAGTTACAAAACCTGATGCCAATTTATTAAATAATGCTCCACGAATTGTAAGGGAACTGCGTAGTCAATTAAGGCAACGACCTGATATAAATGTTTTTGAAGTGGAACCTAATACAAAGCCTACCGCACAAGAAAACCATGACGAACAACATGCACAAACCGGCATTACGGAAGCAGTAAACAAATATTTAAAAGATGAACTAAGACAGATTGAAAATGCTCAGTCAGCTGATGCTACCGCCACATACAATAAACCTAACAATAAGGGGCTTAAAAATGTCAGTGACGAAGAGGCCGATGAAAATGCATTGTCCATTGGCGAGGCTAAGAAAGATTATGTGCCGACATTCAATTTAGCAGCATATGTTAACAAGTCGCCAACCTTACAGCAATTTATACAACTTGGTGTTAATTTACATAGCATCGAAAGACGTAAAGGTTTGGCCAAATTTGTATTGGGCTTAGAATTTGAGAAGGATGTGAAACCTTATCTGTACTTTCTGCAAGATCAAGGTGTTTCACCAGATGTATTTGGTGAATTTATTACAAAAAATCCACTGTTTTTCAAAATAGATTTAGATGACCTGCAGACACGCGTCAACTACTTGGAATCCAAAAATTTTACACCAGATCAAAGACAACGTATATTTACGCGCAACCCTTTCTGGCTGATGTTCTCAACGCGACGCATCGATCAACGACTGGGTTATTTTCAAAAAGAGTTTCGTTTAAATGGCGATGACGTACGCTTTTTATCATCGAAACAACCGCGACTGATAACATATAATATGGAGCATATACGCAAATCATCATTTTGTATACGGGAAGAGATGGGCTTTGATCAAGACGAACTTAAATGCTTGCTGTTGAACAAGCCACGTTTATGGATGATGGGTGAGTACATTGTTGCTTTTTGCCTTCTAAAAATTTTTTCACAAATTTTTGTACTTTTTTTTAGACTCAGATATGCTCATTGAACGTTTTGCTTATGCACACCAAACTATGAAGCTTTCGCATGATATGCTAATACAATTCCCGGAAGTACTTTCGTCGCGGGAATTTCGTTTGCGACAGCGACACGAGTTTCTCGTAACACTGGGTCGCGCACAGTATGATCCTGAGAAGGATTTATACATATCCCCAAGAGATTTAGTCAGTGGAAATGACTACCATTTTGTGCGTAATGTCGCTAAGAGTGATCTGGAAACTTACGAACTTTTCCTTAAGACGCGATAGTAATTTTTCTGTACATAAAATTAAAAAAGATGTTATAAGTTAGTATTAAAAGTTTAGTTTAGAAAATAATAAAGTTCGAAAACATTAAAACAATTTGTCTGCAGTATTGAGTGTCGTTTGAAATCAGTTTGAATTCAAGTTAAACCATATGTGTTTGTATATACATATATATACCTTTGTTGTTGTCGAAATAGAACTCGCATACTTTTGAAGAATGCTGCCGATAGTCTTTAGCCGGTTAAAAATCTGGGAAGGCTTCGAGTGAACGGCTTCTATATATATTTAATAGTATCTCAGCATACTATCTTCAAATATTTTTATAAAGTTGCGGTTCACCATTTAAAACGCAAAAATCTTCCCTTATTATAAATTGTATTTAGTAGTTTTTATTGCATTTTTCATATATTTCCATTTATCGTTTCTTTATTATATCAAAAATGTCTATAATATATTTAATAATATAATTATGCATGTACATAGGTATGTAAATATATAAATATATGTATATATTAGTTATATGTACGAATTGTATGTATGTATATAGGGAAAGGGGGTTTTGTATTCGTAACGGTTTTTTATGTAATTTCGTATGGTTTATTAAATTCAATTGTATTTTTTTTTTTAATTTTCAAAAGTAAAATTATAAACATTTTTTCTTTAAGTTTGGATATATATGTATATATAGTATAGTTATATGTATTAAAAATATTGAGGTTATTACCCCACGCCATACTTCGACTAAAAGCTAGAAAAAACAAACGCGTTCTGGTGGTACTGGTAAGCCCGTATTATGCGGGTACCAATCATACTACAATTGTAGTTACAAATATATATATAGAAATATGAAACATAGATAATTTTAATGAACCGTTAACTGTAGAATGATTAAAAAATTAAGTCTAAAAATAAGATGGCGAAAACGTTAAGGTAAAGGAGCAACAAGCATAACAAAAAAAAAATGTCTATGGTTCCAGACGTTTTTTTAATCTTAGCAACAATTGGTTAAAAATGATGAAAACGTTTTGTAAGACAAACAATTTTTCCAAATATGAATGAAATATTTATGTTTTACAATTATTTTTATCTTTACTACTATGAAAGTATACTACATACTAATTTCTAAATCATTGTTTTATTTTCATCATAATCGCATTAAAATAGTTTAGATGTATTTATTTAATAATAAATGTTGTAAAAAAGTTCAAATACAAAGCACTTTCGTAAGAATAATAAATCGCATTTTAAGTTTGAAAAATTCGGTATAATATATGTAATAATAAAAGACCTGAGCCCACTCTTGTGTCGCACGTTTCGATCAGTTAGTACATTTTAAATAGGTTTGTATATATTATTTTCATATACAAAGATTTGTTCCGCATGTGTGATTTGTCAAATACTTTTATAAGCTTATTTTTAAATCCAACCTGTCAAATGACAAGCAATTAAATCAAATCACACAGCGTTAATTTTTCTAGTATTTTCCATCGTGCAACATATGCATGTATTTACATACATACATATGTGCAATTACAATTAAATTACTTTTCAATAACATTGCAATATAAAATGTAATTCGCTTTCATCATCTGCAATGATTATCATAGCTGTCGCACAACTTACAAATACTGCCCTATGTGCAGTGCACGTTAGTATGTGTATATGAAAATTGTTTTTATGGAATACACAAATAAAAATTGAAGAAATTAAAAATGATTTGCTTATCTTCTTAACGCCAAGTCAGATGTGCATTACTCCTATACTTTGCTATAAATATTTCCACTGTTTTTTAAATTCCTCTTTTTTCGTTTTGTTGGTATGAAAATATGTTTAATTCTTCTTCGTATGTTAGCTCCTTAACATTTTTGCATTACATCTCGTATTTATTTTAATTCTTCAATTTTGTATTTATTACAAATATTTATATGTTGCTTATGTATTTTTTGTTTTCGCTCCTTTTTTGCTTTTGCGTTTCGCTCCGTTTAAAATTATAAAATTAGAATAATATGTATGTATAAAAATCACTTTTCTTTAACATTCAGTTCAGTCAATGACGACTCGGGTCAAGAGGATGCCACGTTTGCTCAGCCACAAGCTGGAAAAAATATTTAATTTAATATATTTGTCCAATGCATTGTAAAAATAATATATGTAAATATAGATTACCCTAGTCCAGCGCCCAATAGCAAGGATAGTACATTTGAAAGAATGAGCGAGTATAGTATTTCTCTGGAAAAGAGCGAGTTTTTGCCTACGCGAGTCAAACGTATGGAATAACCTGAGCTCTTTTTCTTTTGTGGATGTTCGAATTTCCAATCTCTGAAAAATTAAATGAAAATTGTTAAAGTTTAAAAAATTATTACTAGAAATATTTTTAAATTTTAAACATTTAGAAGTTATTATTAAAATGACAACTGTTAAAATTTAAAAATTACTATTAAATTTAAAAATTATTTTTAGTAACATTTTTAAATTTTAAGTAAAACTTTAAATGCTATTCACTTGCATATGCTCTAAGCTATTTATAGTAAAGTTATCTACATAATATATTTTGCTCACACATACTTTGGTGGTTGTTGGTCCGGTCGGCTATTCCATTCATCCAGCCAATCGGTGTCTTTGTGACTATCGCCTTCCTAAAATGAGTGCAGACACACATATTAAAGTTAGAAAGCTTTAAAATCCTTAGTGCTACGAACCTTGCTCCAATAATTTATGTAAACATTTTTGAGATCTTCGTCAGGTGTGAGTTCGGTATTCGGGCTGTTGGGTGGTGATTTCGGGCTATAAAAAGCATAAATATATATTTATTAAAGAAAAGTATGGTTAAAAAATATTCTGCTAGGCACATACCTATCCCTGGGTGTATCACGCCGAGAACTGGCTAGGGAGACGACACGACTGGATTGATTTGATTCGCGTTGCGCCTCGCGCAGCAAACGTAAATATTCCTCGCCACTTGCGAAAGGCAATGGTGTGATTCTGTCGGGGCTCTTCACGCCAGCCATTGTAGCGGCACTGCTCAGCTCAATCCAAGATTCTAAAAATATTAATGAAAAATTTTAAAATAGGTAAATTTTATTTAAAAAAAATTACAATAAAAATATTTTACTTATTTAAATATCAGATATGCTGGTTAATGCGCACAATTGCAACAATATCAATGCGAATTTATCAACAAAAACACAAAGTAGTGTAAATTGCTGGCAAAACTGCAGCAAACAAAGAAACTGCAGACAACAACAAGTAAATAGAAAAACCAGCTCGTAAAAACAAAACCTGTGAGTCCAAAAGCTCTTTGTGCGAATTTCAACGAAAACGGATACACGATATACGGATATAGCCAGCTGTACTGCAATAAATTCACCGACTGACTGAAATATCTTTTGTCTACTGAGTGGCGCTCTAATGGGCACACTCTTCAACACTAGGAAGGCTTATCGTATATAAGGCTGGTCTCATATACAATCGCACACAATTTTTTTTGCATCATTGTCTTTCATAAATAACAAAGAGAATTAACAGCAGCTGACTGACGACCCACAACAGAATGTGTGACTTACGTACATATGTATGTATATTTGCGCAGGTAAACAAGTTGGCGTGGAGTTAATGAATCGTCAGCAGCAACAAAGGTGGTAAACATTATTGAAAATAAATACAAAATAGTACTTGCATATAGAGGAAAACAAATATCGAATTATATTAAAAATATATGTACAAAGTTTATACAAAGTATTGAGCAAATTACTCATTTACTCGAATAAATGAGTAGAAACGTTTACAATCACTCATATTGAAACATAAAAGACGCAATTGCATATGAATTAATGGTATACATATGTACCTGTATATGTACATATGTGTATGTATATGCATAGTATACATATATAGCGAATGTAAACAAACACGCGCTCGTATCTACTTGTAATACTCGTATATATACGAATACGAACCTATAAAAGAACAATGCCAGCAATTTAATTCATCAAAAGAGGAACAGAAGAAAAGTCAAGTTTTCAAATGTTCCATGCGTGTTTCCCCCAGCGGGCAGGGGGTAGAATTTGCCCGCGGTAAGGTATGCCTGTCGTAAGAGGCGACTAAAATCCATATGCACTATGTCTGTATTTTTGGTTTGCCTAGGAATTTCAGCATAATCTTTGTCAGTAGCTACTCTGCTTAAACTGATATCATAGACTTTGAACGAGCTTCCTTCTTCCAAGTGACAACTGTCACCAGTCATTGAGTTGTCGGGAACTCAACTGGTAGTTGCAAAAGCTACAAGGTCTGACCGGAGACTTAAATCTGGTACCACGCTCAGTCCGGGTAAAATTTGATCAGTTCGATTCATAATTTCAATGTAATATTTGGAAATAAGAAAGGGTTCTACGACAGTCATAGAAAAATCTATGAGAGTTTTTCTACCAAGAAAGCATTACTCATGAAATCTATAAGTGGTTTCAAAATTAATAGAATCTTCTAAAGCGCATACGAACTCGGTAATAAACCATTATACATACATACATACATATGTAAATAAAGATCAGCTGATATTCTGTACTAAGTACTACCAGTTTATGAGTATATTTAAATATATTTACATAAAATTGCTTTGGAGCTGTGAATAGTGAGGTAACAGCAGACAGACAGTAAGCAAATAATAATATTGAACGAAAATATATGTATGTACATATGTAATAAAAAGTACAACGTCCTATTATTATTGAGAAGCGAATCAGAATTGTAAATACACAAAATAAACTAACAATAGAGAAAAGCAAATAAAATGTGAAATAAAGTTTAGGAAAATACATAGTTATATATTAATAAGTACAATAGCGTAAAATAAAATCGCACGTGGCGGTCAAAAACCCCATAAGGGTATAAACATACAAACAAGTAACTGCGTATGAAATATTTTCCACCATACATATATTTTCATAGACGAAAGTACCAGTCATATTTTTTTTAAGGAGAGACAGACAGCAATGGCTTCTGTCGCCGGTCGTCATTAAAAGAATTTTCAATGTCGATTGTCTGTTGAACAAAGTAAAGGAGTATTGTACATAGATAACCAGACAGGAAGGTGTATAGACAGTAAAATAGACGGCGATGGCGATGGCCATTAGTGTCGCTGCCTTAATCAGACTATACAGCCTTCTTACACTTACTTTCTGTAACAATCAGGACGTACAAGCTAATCATATTATTGGCTGTATAAAACCAAAGACATTGAAGTTAACGACGATGAAAGTTGTTGACATTTCTTTCATATAGAAAACTATAAAAAATTAATTTAAGTTGTAAAATATAATGCATCCCACTATAATTGAGAAATTTTTATTTTATTACTGTGCAATAAAAATCGAAATAAGTACAATGAACACTCGTTTATTTTTACCATCATAATAATACGCCCATAATAATACGCTACATTATTGTAAGCAAATATCCCAGCCGAGGCTAACAACAAGTTTACGGAAACTTTAAGCGTTGGCAAGTTTGTTATGCCTCAGCAGCCTTTTTCGAAGGCTATAATAAAGATTTGTACCAAAATAAAATAATTTTTATTTTTTGCGAATCCAGGTCAAATTTGATCAGCTGGTATATGGCCATAACTTTTGCAATTTGACTTCCTTAAAAAATATTTTACTATAAGTAGTCATACGCTACATAAAAACCATGTGACAAATTGTTAATAATTTTTTTTCAGTAACAAAATTGCTTCGTAGGCCGATAAAAATTTATAGTCCAAATAATTTTTAAAACAACTTTTTATTGCCCGCCTTTCTTTTTATCACTTTAATTTCGCAAATACTACAGTTCACACCCTAATTAGGTTGGACCTCGCTATAAAAATGGTAAATCGTTCCCTCATTGTTATCAAACGAAACTGCGTAGGTGGCTATGTTTTGAATTTCACCGTTTCAGTTTTATTATGTGCAAATATACTTTTGTAGATAAATCGTGCACATGCTATGCCTACAGACCGATTTATTATATACATATGTATACACATACTTTGTAAATAAATAACAATTATACTTTCCGCACCTGACCAGTCGCGAATTGTTGGTGCATTTTCATATCAGCTGATGGCGATCGTGCTAATTTGTTTTTATTTTTCTTAAATGGTTTTTTGCACAGTTATGACGCTTGTCGATCATGATAAACAAGTTTAGTGACCACAAAATAAGTGCGAATCAAGTGATGATTAATTTTCTTGCAAAACGTTATCAAAAGTGAAATAAAAGGCGATTAAAGGGATAGCGTAGAATCTTCAAATACAACAACCTTAACTGTCTCGAACAATATTGTAGTTAGATCAATAGAAAATATTTTTATTAATTTTAAGGTATGGTGTCGAGTTGACAGTCCTTGGCCGTGTAAAAAAAATCCGATCATAATTGACCCGGACTGTTGCAGAAGTGTTTCCGGGAAGTCTGCTACAACAAAAGAGCCGAAACCGATTTGCAAACAAAAATTCGGACTGAAGACACTGAAGGCAATCCCTTAGTATCATTGGCACAGCCTTAGTAACATTGGACTAATAGCGTTGACATGCTTGTATTGGCTCAAAGGAGCCTATTTTGAAGACGATGTTAAAGATTTGTAATAAAATACGTGAAAAATTGGTTTTTGTATTGCCAGTCCGAATAAAATTTGAACAGTTGGTGTTTTGTCGTAGCGTAAACGAGCCTTTATTGTTTTTTTTGCCAGTCCCGGTAAAATTTGATCAGATCAATAAAATACTGCAAAAAGTGGTTTTTATATTGTCAGTCCGAGTCAAATTTGATCAGTTGGTATTTTGTCACACAATGTCTCTTAGTGTGTCTCTTAGTGTAAACGAGTCGGGTTAAATTTGATCAGGTCAATAAAATAGATTTTGTATTATTAATCCGGGTTAAATTTGATCAGATGGCTTTTTTTGTCATACTATGTATCACAGTGTAAACGAGCCATTATTGTTTTTACCTTAAACAATATTAATTTAGTTGAAAGCTTTTAATTACCATTATTTATCATAGTCATTAAAACCAGAATATGTCGCCATTACCAATTACAATTAAAGTTTTACTCGCTTGACATTAGGTAATGGTTAGGTCACACTACACTCGTTATTGACAAATGTTCTAAGTTTTTATTATAATTATATGCGCTGTAAAGTAGTAATGCAGCAAATTCGCAAAATATTTTTTAAAAAGCAAGTAAGACAAGAAAAACTGGGTAGGCGAATAAAACTAAGTATGGATTAATATATTTATAATTGTATACGAATGTAATTTTTTTTACATATGACTGATTTTTAAAAGGTTTTACTACAAAACAGTCATTGAACGGCTGTGTAAGCGATCGTAGCGTCAAGGACAACAACTGCACTTAAGAGCGAAAAAACAACAATAGGAAAAATATGTATATATTTGCATACAAGAACACAACCTTTAGTTTTA
This sequence comes from Bactrocera correcta, assembly GCA_027475135.1. Lineage (NCBI taxonomy): Eukaryota > Metazoa > Arthropoda > Insecta > Diptera > Tephritidae > Bactrocera > Bactrocera correcta. Next base: position 103,550,448 of record CM050323.1, read on the forward strand.
CAGAATGCCACGCTAATTGCGCATGCACAAAAGCCACGTTGACAAGCCACAGCACACTGCCGTGGTCCCGTCCAGTTGGCAATAAAACAGCATTCTTTATCTACGATTCGCGTGGTTGCAAAAAAAAAAAACAAAACAAACAAAACAAGAACACAATAGTTAAAGCAATTTTTGTTTCCGAAGGGTGTGCGAATATATATATACACCGTATGCCCACAGACTGTATAAAACAAAATCACTTCCATTAATTTAAACAGTTAATATTAAAGCATATGATTTAAGAGGAGTTGTTACGCATATATACTATAAGCATACTATATATTAAATACAAGTATAAATATCATGTGTGTGCTGTTATCTCAAGTGTTGTTTTGTACGGCGTGAGCCAGTGAGCCAGAGTGCAGTAACTTTTGCACAGTGCTCAATGCCATACAAAAGCACGGCGATCAACCCGGGCCGGCACGCAAGGCGAGCGACACAACAAATCATTTGGCAGACAACGATGCACCGAGGTACATAAGAATCTCCATACTATATGCATTTATGTACATATGTGTATGTACGCGTGGCCCCCGACATACAGTCAATTAAATGTAGTCTAAAAACTCTCTTTGTTGGCGTTGGTGCTTTGTGCGTGTTCCACTATTTTTAGTTGTGTGTGCTTCTTTTATGAATTTATTTTAAGCATTTAGCATTTTTGCAAATTTAGCATTTAAATGATTGCGGCTTTAAATTGAATTTTATTTGTGGTTGGCACAAAGCGGCGAGCGTTGTGGGTCAGCGGATGCCACAATTTAAGCATGGAAATGGGGTTGTCGTACGTTGTAGCGCACATTGATAAGAGTGTGCGTTTTTGTGGCAATTGCACTCGCAACATAATCTTTTCATACATGCAACATAATCTTTTCATAGGTCGAACATAATTTTCTTATACTTGCAACAAAATTTATATTGCTTACATAAGCACGGGGAATGAATTTTTTCCAGAGAAAGTGCTCAGTTGCTCTCAGTTTTTCATGTGGCAACTACCTACATAACCTTAAATCGGCGTTCCAAGCTGGCCAATTAAGTTTCCGCTTAGTCTGATCATTGTGTTGGAGGATCTTTTGCGATCCTCTGTCTTCTCTCTGATGGCAACATCACGAGTTTAAAATTGAAAATTTTCCAAAATCGTTGTAAAATTTGTAGTTTTGGAGTAATAAAAAGTTTGATTAAAATGTTTTTTTTTTTTTATACGAAAAAAATTATTCCGAATACACCGTTTTTTTGCCCGACGAAACCTATATAATCCTTTAAAATGGCCAGGCCGGGTCAAATCCGATCAGATGGTGTATCAGTTCAGTATACAAACCTTAGCTATACATACAGATGCTCTACGATAGTGTTATCTTATTCGCATCTTGCATCAGCTACAACATTCTATAAATACCTTAGCTATCAGCATCAGTAATTATGGTAACTAATTATTTCACAGTACAGTGTATGTAACGGATACAAACGTTGAAGGGAATGCAAATAATTACCTCATAAATTTAATTATAGCAAAAAATAGCAAAGAGAAATACAAAAACATAGGATTTAAGTATGCACGATCTAACGAAAAAAACGCCACACAAGTGAGTGTGTGAATGAGACTTGTATTTGTGGGCAGTCTCATGCCACTACATACACAGAAATGACAAAAATGACTATGACCGAAGTACTTCTCACATATTTTAATACAGTGTAGATCAAAAACATTCACACTATTAACTGATTGAAGGGTTCAAGCGGATGTACTACATCATGGCAGTCAAGCGAAACCAAAAATACATATGCCGCCGACTATGTACGAGTGCTAATAATATGAAACGCGCAAAAAATACAACTTGATTGCAAACAAAAGTGGAATTAAAGGCCTGGGAGCGCTAGCGGATTGACGAGTCGCTTGATAGACATGCTGTCACGCCACTGCAATCCATATGTGGCGCAGCCCAGCGCGCTAACACATCTACAGTGTGTGCGTAAGTATGTAGTGGCAGCTCTTAGCGGCTTACTGACATATGCCAGTGCCTTTGTATACATGTTTGTTTAAGCGCACAGCGTCTTCTATTACATTAGCTCCATCATTATGGCTTTCGCAAGGCAACTACTTACGCGGCGAGTGAGAAAAATGTCTACAGCCCTATTTGGTAGGCTGCAATACGTTAGGTTGTCAGACAGATGTTGGTAAAATAAGCACATTAGGCGAAGTAGAAACTGGGCAGATATACACTCGAGACAGCATTCAAATTAATTAGAAGAAACGGGTATGTTATTAAAGATAATGCACTGAATTTTTGTCTAGATGCAGCTTAAGGGGGTGGCTAGTCTATATATATTTATATATGTATAAATATCATTCAGTTGATAGAATAGAGAAAATCTGTTTCCGTAGATTAGAATACCGAAGTAGCATCTTTTGGCAAGAGTGGGATTTTTAGTTTAACGTTGTTGTTGGTGTTAATGCTAGTTCCAAGATTGACGAAATTATCTATGACTTCGAAGTTATGACTGTCAACAGTGATTTCCCCCAGCGGGCAGGGGGTAGAATTTGCCCGCGGTAAGGTATGCCTGTCGTAAAAGGCGACTAAAATCCATACGCCTTCCGTCAATATCATCGGCGTACGCTAGCAGCTGTACACTCTTATAGAATATTGTACCTTCTCTATTCAGCTCTGAACTCGAATTATTTTCGATAGATTGCAGATGTCGCACGATGGAAAGTCGCCTTGTCCGAAAACTCGTTTGGTATCGAAAGACTTGGAGTGGTCCTTCCCGATCCTGAAAGAACTTTTGGTATTTCTCTTCAGTTTATGGTTTTTATTAGATTTATGGTCCTTTACGCATTCCTCAAAAACTGAGGGACTAGTCGCGTATATACAAAAAGACGAACATGGCTTAATTGACTCAGCTCGTGATGCTGATTCTAGGCGCTTTACGGGTATTATAAATTTCGTGAAAAACTTAACATGCTCTGTTTAGGGTATAAAACTAATATTGGGTTCATACAACGATTCAATTCTGAGAATATATTTGTATTTAGATTTTAAAATATAAGCAAATAATAATTTTAAGCTTAAGGTAAGCTTGACACAGAAATATTTGACAGCATGTCAAAAAAATCAGCATTGTACTTCGATAAGCTTAAAATGATTTGGCGGTGGTTGCGGTTAGTAGAAAAAATACCCTTAAATACATTACATGCATATTTGTTTGATCAAATCAACATGCAGGCTGCGTGATCATTCGAGCGTGCGATATATGTATGGTGCACATGCATGTAAGCACGTATGTGGTATATTATATTTGTTTATATTTTCCAATCAACTGATCACAATCACGTATGCAGCGCAATGTGACTTTTACAACTAAATGCACATGCAACTAGATGACAAAAACAAAATGTACATACAAAACTACATATAAACTTCATATGTACTTAAGCTTGTTATACTTTTATCGCATTATTATTTTGTAGTATAAAATTTTTATAGTCGCACTTCAGTGGATTTGCACTTAAGTAGCAGATACATAAGATGCACGTTGCAAATACACATACAGACATACAAGTATACAGTTTCATATCGCAATTGCAGAGATACCGTTGGCAAAATCAAATGACACAATTCAATGACAAACAGTTAAACATGATCAATGTGGTGTTTGCATTGCTGAGATCAGTCATAACGCATGCTTACGAAGATACATAACTGTCATAATACACAGTTATTAGAATGCTATTGCTTATTCTTATTAAGAATTTATACATTGAGCACCTTAGAGGCTTAAAATGAAGTATATACATACATATGTATACATAAATAAACATTCACTACTTGCAGCCTTTTCATTCGCGCGCAGTTTCTCAAACACGATTTTTGATACCCACAGGCTATAACGCCTAGTTATCGTGTAATTGATACACGAAGTGCAATTTTCACTTAGTAATGTCTGATAAATTAGAATTTTTTAATTTCCGTTTTCTTCTCCGAAACTCAAACGTGATAATAAGCTGAGAACCTGAGAAACTGCGCGCAATTACTTGTTCATCTATTGCTATTAAGGAAACTTGCACCTAGCAGGCAATTTCACGTGCCAGCTGTCACTGAGGATGTATATTTCCGGTTAGAAATATAATTTCTGAAATAATTTCTGCTTACTTCAAGTATAATTTTTTCAAATATGTACAGACAATCGTTTACGTATAAGTCGAAAAGCATATGGGGAGTTAAACTGAGCTTTTGGGAAAATATAATATAGCCTATGTTCACCGGAGTGAGTGTAGCTGAAAGAATTTTTCACATCCGTCAAGTAGTTTCGGAGCTCGCATACAAACTCAACCATCGAATCTTTCATCTTAAACCTGGATGGACATCGTTATTTTGCTGCTGTTTGCAAAACACGATGGTTGTCAGTCGAATCGACGTCCAGGTTTATTTTAAAAATTCGATATTCTGTAATTCCTTTGCAGTATATGAGACTTCAGTAATTTGCTACTCCGTAATTTGACACCTCGAGAAGCGATTTTTGATTTTTCCAAATAAATATTAAACTGAATTGACAACCTCAACATCAATTACTTGCATACCAGTTACGATCTAGTTACAAACAGAACTAGTTACTTTTTCCACAGTTATCATTTTTAATGTTAACACATATTTATACATATGTATTATATGTACATGAGTATTTAGTTTTTTCAATTATTTAGATGGCACGCATACCACAAGAGCATGTAATGTAGACTGTTATCTGTTCGACAACAATGAGTTCCGATTCATTCAATTCAGTAACACGAACGCAATTAGTGTTGGAATGTTTGGTGTGTTATTATGGATATTATGATGCAACTGCACCACGTTTGGAATATTTTTTAAATTATAATGAGCATGCAATGCAGTATCTGTGACAAAACGTTAGCAAACTGAACGGTAGAAGATATTTTTATACCTTGCACAGGGTAGTAACAAGCTTGCTTGAAATTTGTAGCACATAAAATAAAATACATAAAATATATTTGCATAAACATAAATAATTAGCGTAATGAGCTGCATCTATTTAGCCACGTTCGTCTGTCATACATATGTATAATACACGAGCAAGTCCCTCAATTGTTGAGTTATCGAACTGAAATTTTGTATGCATTCTTTTCTATTCGAGTAGCTGTTAATTTGCCGAAAAAGCTGAAATCGACCCAATATGGCATATAACTGCCATACAAACTGAATTAGCCAAATCTAGTTCTTGTATAGCAAACTTTTTTATTTGACGAGATATCTTCTACAAATTTGGCATGGGTTACTGCCTTAGGAAATAGTAATATCTCTGAAAAAATTGTTCAGATCGAATCACTACAGCATACAGCTGTCATACAAACTAAACGATCAAAATAAAATTTTTGTATGGAAAAATTTTTTTATTTGTTAAAAAATTATATAACTTCGATGCAACTATAGTTAACGGTAAAGTTTTTTTAAAGTACACACAGAAGAAATTTGGTGGGAAGAAATTTTTAAATTATTTTATATTGTCAGTCATGAAATTTATCTACTAATAAACATTGAAAAATTAACATTCAAAAAAAAAAAAAGAAAAAATTATAATCTGACTTCAGGTATTTATGTACCTACTTAGGAGAAACGCAATATAAATAATGCTTCTGACATTGAAAAAAGGGTTTTCATATAATGCGAAGACAGCTGCCAGCAAAATGACCTCTAAAAAGTTGTTGGTCTTTCAAAAATATATTTTTTTGTCACTGCAGCAGCTGCAACATGAAGACAGTACCGGCAAAATTCGTTACTACCCCTGACAGATAATAAATTGTAGCTGCAAATGAAGTACAAAGAGCAAAAAGTAAATTATGTTTAAGAAACAAGAAAAATGGGCGACGCTGCACAGGAATTGCGAAGCACACAAACGAAGTGGATGCATGTTTCTAGCGCTATACATTTATATGTGAGCGTACAATTCCATTTCAATACAATAGGTAAACAAATAAAAATGCTGCGGGAATAAATAGCACAAAAATGCCGGCTGTAGTTGATTTGCAACACGCGCAGTTCGACACAGAAACAGCAAAGCATGTGTGCATTATATATGATATATACATATGTATATAAGCAGGCAACTGTGGTCAAATCTATCGCTCACGTCGGCAATCTTCTGAATGATGCGCATAAAATGCATGTTAAAAATAAAAATGCTCATCAACAACAATAATAACTACAACAAAGTGTCGACGACATTGACCGACCCACGCTAATAGCCGCTATTTACAGAGACTTTTCTCATCTTCGTCATTTTCGCAAATTGCGCGCGTAACAGATTTAAATTAAATGTTGCTCATACGCCATGGCGGCTGCAAAAATAAGACCAAACGACATATACAAAACGAAACAAGGTCTAAGCAAATAAATTAAACAATTGCGATTGCGTCGTTTTAGCATTTCAAATTCCGCAACGCAAATTTTACTTAATTTATCTTCAGCTTTGCTTTATAACTGTGTGTGTGCGTGTTTATATTTTTTTTTTCTTTTTGCAAGAAAACATTTGCGCAACGCTGCTGTGTAGAAATTTCGAAAAGGATGAGTTGTGAAATTTTTCTTTTATCGGATGTTTTGGATTAGTTAATCTAAACTGACATAAAATAAATATTTATAATTTTTTATTTTTATATTTAAAATATTATTTATTCACTTTCGCTTTCACAGGAGCGCTTTCATCAAATATTTAAAGTGGCAGCATTTATTATTCAAATCTATAAATATATTATTAAATATGTATAAACTAAGTATAGGAAAAATAAATTGATTCTTTGTATTTTGAAAATAAAGGAAACAATAAATTAGTCGCAAACCGGAAAAACATAGTTCTATAAATATTTATGTATATCGCTAATATTTTTATATTCCATTGTATGGTTTTAGGAAGTTATGAATATGTTTGCATATAAATTCGCAAAATTTAAACAATTTATTGAGGACGCAGGTGTTAGGACGCTGAAATTCATGATTTATGTAAATATTTCATTACATTTAGGGTAAGTGGAGCATCACTGTTTCTGGTATATCTATATGAACATTTTTATTTAGCAGAAAGTTGATTTTGATTGGTTAATTTGTATGGCAGCTATATGCTATAATGGTCCGAACTGAACATTTTGTTCGGAAATTGTAGCGTAACTTCGGAAAATAATCCCTGCTAAATATCGTGAAAATATTTCGACAATTAAAAAAGTTTGCCATACAAGAGCATGATTTTGTTCAGTCAGTTTGTATGGCAGCTATAGATTATAGTCATCCGATATCGGTTAACTCTACAAATGAGTAACTTCTTGGTAAGAAAATGAAGGTTGCAAAATTTTAGATCGATAACTCAAAAACTGAGAAGCTGGTTCGCTCTTATAAAGACGCCGAGAAATAATTTTCTACAAAATTTTGTGTATGTATATTTTAAATTTAGTTGTGATTATTGAGTCATAGATAATGCATTATCAATGAAAAAAGAGTGCAAATTATTTAATTCAAATGAAATTATGTTTTATATTTCGTCATATCAGTCATTCTCAACAAGGTTTGTATAGTGTGCACAGCGTTCCAATCACTAAAACGCTTTCGTTTACTACTAAATTTCATTAATTGTGAAGTGAAACTTTTCGTACACATGTACGTATTTAAAAAAAAAAAACAATTAGCAAAAATTATTAATAATACACTTGATAAGCATATGAAATATGTATAGTACAAAATGCGCAGACAGATGAAAGGTAATATGAGCGCGTGAAAACCCAGACAGGTTAAAGGTGAAATTTAAATATAAACATGGACTAAATATTAAATTGCAGAGAAAAAATGCAAACGTTAAATTTAATTTCAAATGCAAAGTAAAGCAAACAAAAAAGCGTGTCTTATAAATGTATGTAGAAAATAATGCTGCTTAAAGTGCAAAATAACGTAACATAACTTTTATTAATTTTCATAAATTTACTAGATAATGAAAAAACGATACAAAATAGAATTTCGGTTATAATTTGGTTACAACGGGTGACCCAAGTAGAGGTAAAGTTTATGCGGAGAGTCCCGCTGCGTTTCAGGCCTTGGAGCAAAACATCACACGTGTCATTTGCCAGTTACCAGCCGAATTGCTCGAACAAACCATCAAAAATTGGACTCAAAGGATGGATCACATGAGGCATATCCGCGACCAACATTTGAAAGTAATAATCTTCAAAAAATAAATGTCGAAAAATATGAAGTTTCTTTGTTTTTTCTTTAGAAAAGTAGGGAATCTCGAAAAGGATCAACTTTTATTTACTACAAATGTCTAGTAAATTAATAGCACAATTAAATTTAGGCAACGAATAAATTGTTTGAGATTGCACAAGTTGTACGTGAGGAATGTGGGCATTCGTAATTTAATAGCATTTCATTTAAAATAATTTTCAAAATTTGCTGGCACACAAATAAGTACAGTGCGGATACTTACTAAACGGTGACAAATTCAGCAATAATGTGCACATATACATACATATGTATGTGTATGAATATGAATGAAACAGTTTGTGATAAGTATGAAAGTGCGCACCTAACATTTTGGGTAGCTGTGGCGTTGGTACTCCCCACCAAACGAAAGATTTCCCCTTTTGCGGATTTTTAATGATTATTTGGAATGTTTGACAGTTGACACAAATAGATAACGCTTATAAATATAGATAGAAAGTAACTATATGTATGTACATATGTCTACCACGAAAACACCGAAAAATTAACATTTTGAGGTTAGTGCGCTAAGTTTTTAACCTTAAGCAGTTTATTACAGTGTAATTATCAGTAAAAGTATATACTTGTATGCATATATTGTAATTATGCTTAGTAATACGTAATTGACAAGTATAACAATAATATGTAATTCTGTCTATAATTTTAAAACTATCGTAGGCAAATAAAAATAGCACAAAAGTGTATCTCTAAATACATACATTCACAATATGTATGTACATGTTCTTACACAAAAGTTTGTTCAGTGATAAGAAGAATCTTTCTCGCAGAAAGACTGTAAAAATAAATATAGATAATTTTAAAGGCCTTAGCATTTCATTTGCAAAGTAATTAATTCGGTTCAGCAAATAATAACAACTGAAAAGTTAACTTTATCACCCGATCGTTTTAAATATTAATTAAGTATATGCAAATATGCTTATAGAGTATATTCATTTGTTAGAATATGTGTCAGTAACGGAAAATATTACGAGTTAGGAAATTTAACAGCTGACAAGGCGGAACTCCTGTCTGTAATCCAACTAGTTAGAAAGAAATAAGATTTCTACAAAATAATTTACCGAATTATTTTAGCTATAGCCTCAGTGTGAAGCCGGGATTTGTTAAGGGGTTAGCCATTTAACCTACTTATAGTAGTTATCTTCCATTGGTGAAACAATAGAGAATAGTACAACAAACTATACTATATATTCAAACAAACAGGCACATGTAATTTTTCTGATATGCAAGCAGCGCGTAAGTATAAGATATATTTTTCGACCTATGTGTGCTCTTTTGTTGACCGTTATTTGTTATTACGCTGAAAGACGCGTAGAAACTACCAATTCTATGAAAAGAGACAGTCGGCTGACCAGCTAAGCTAATGTTGCATACTAGTTGAAAAGTAGTCTACATGTAACCAGTTAATTTGACATCCGGGATACTACCATTTAACACCACACTATATAGAAAACATTAATGTACATATAGGAGAGGGAAATTGATACTGTTTTGTTGTCGTACCACTCACTATCACTTTTTGTTGGTTTTATTTTCAACAGTCGCCATTAAATGCGTACATTGAAAAAGCTTCGTTTCGTATATATACGAAACTCTCGATATTTGTTTTTAATGTAAATAAAACGACGGGAGTGGAAATCAAATCGCTACTGAAATCTAAAATATATATATATGCGAGTATATAACTTACACGTGTATAGTGTATAGTATATTCGAACTATTACAGTATGTAAATGTACTATGTAAATGACGCGCGCAGTTTAAATTCAAATGTTTTTGGACACAGTAGTATGAGTAAAACGTTCTCAGTACATGCATAAGTAATGTGTAACGTTTCAGAATGCCGCAAAAAGCGTTTATCGAGAGGGCGGACGTCGGAAATGTATTTATCTGGGGATATACTAAAGTTTCAAATCTAAACGCTAGCCGCACACGCGATGTAAAAGTTAAGTATTGTTGATTTATTTTATAATGACATTTGCCAGACACTAGCAGATAGGGTTGCTTTGCTTTCATTCAGTGAGCAATACTATAAATAATAAAAAAAAGACCATAAAAGCATTTAATATATACAAATAAATAAAAACAATGTGACCAAATATGACCCGGATTGATGCATTTGAACTACAAAGTACACGAAAAATTAATAATTTTTGCAAACAAATGCATGCAATCTGATCAAATTTAACTTGGACTAGCGATAAAATCGTTTTTCCTAGATTGGAACAATATGTTTTATGTTCGTTTGAAATTTGAGCTCTATGTGTCAATTAGTGTGTGTCTTCCAGCAGTTTGTGGCAGACTACTAATATACTCGTAAACGTCTTCAGTCAAGCATAAGAATACTCCTACTTCATTTAGAAAGTATTAAATATGTGTGACACTAAACATTTTTTAGAATCTTATCAAAAAATGTTCAGTACTAGTTATCAGAGTTAAGGACCCTATTTCGAATTCAATGATGAAGGCTTGTGAAAATGTATTTTTCTATGTCAGTCCGAGTCAAATTTGATCGATGGTAAACATATTTAAATCACATAGCAAACGGCGCAAACATTCACTAAGAAAGACTTAGTAGAAATAAAGTCTCTTTAGCAGACGTCAGTAAGATTTAATTGTAACTATAATTGGCTTTCTACTAACAAATATTTGCTGAATTTACAGAAAAAAAACAAACATAAACACTTATTGTGTAAATTAGTAGCAATTGGAAAACGGGCAGTTAACGCAAGCGAACGGCAATATGAGAACTGCTCAGCAATAATGGCAATAAAAATGGTTGTAAATGAGTTAAAAAGTGCCGCTAAATTCCATATATTTACATACATACATAAAAATGTATGTATGTACGCAATGCAAACATGAAATAAATTGACTGCAAATAGTTAGAAAGCACGTGCTGTAAGTTCGAATAAAGACGTAAGAACTATGGAACACTGAAAGAAAATGATATAAGCGTTTGTGTGCATGTAATTGCACGTTTCCTTAAGCACCAAGCCCCAGCTACTAAGTATTTAAAGCACAATGCAGCTAATGTACCAATAGACTAATTAGAATGTCCGGCTCAAGCATATGTACATATTTATATTTATTATACATTGCATAGCGATCACGTGTCACGATCAATCAATTTTCGCATTTATAGCGGCTTTATGTGGGCAGCTTATTGTGTATGTGTGTCAGAAAATAAAGCAGATTGTACAAGGACGCAAGCAATTGCATATGCAATAGTAAATATGTTTATTTAATAATATACGTATGTAAATAAGTAAATCGCATGTTATTATGTGGGTTCATGTCTGGCCACCTCATAATATTACATATCTTTAATAAAAGTAGCTTTAATTACATTTTATCGAAAGCCACACTCTGATGCCAAATGCATATATGGATTTTTTGTTGCATTTTATATTTAGATTGCATGCATTAAAGCATAGTAATGCGTAAATGCAAACAGCAATACTCAATATCCAACTGCGGGGTATCAATTACCATAGAATTATATCGCGCTGTGGTTTGGCTGGTACTCAAATATCGAGGTAAACAACAGGTGTTGTAATATCCACAATTTATGCAGTTGTTTGTGGCAAAACATGTTACCTAAATATTTGCATTTGTTTACTTTTGTTATAGATATTGCCAGATTTACTCGTTATGTGGAAAATTAAGTTGAAATTTAGCACAACAAAATTTAGAACATACATAAATAAGTATCTGCGGTGTGCATATATGTACATGAGCTGCTAAATTAATGAAAGAGACAACAGCAAATGGAATGAAGGTATGAAGTCATTATCTAGGGTCTATACACACATTTCTTAACAAAATACATGTAATTTCTAGTGATCGTAAGAAAGCGGAGAAATATTTGTATTAAGATGCGATTCTTAGAACTTTCTTCAATACCAAAAAAATTTTTCATTTTCGTCTCATGCTGCGTCAAATAATTTTGCAGTAGACAGTTTAATTTGCGCTAATGCTTCAGACAGCCTAAAAGGTTATAGTTAACAAGGAATATTTTTCTTTTATTCTCTTTTAGCAGGTGGGAATGTCTTTGTTTGCTATTGCAAAGTAATCCTTCGGAACGGATTATAAAATACCAGTAAAAGCAGCTGTGCGAATTTCTTATTGTTTGTCTTTCTTATTTCGCAGACATTTTAGCTATAATCTTAGGTAGAGAGATCATTAAAAAATTTTATGTTGGCTGAAGGACGAAATAAAAATGCTGAGGATCGCAAAGAATGTTAATTTATCATCTTTAACATTCTCTGCTTCAACCATACTGAGATCTAACAGCACTAAATTAAACGCTGTTAATATAACATCTGCTGTAATGCAAAGTCATACGAATATTCGAAAATGTTAGCGGATGTAGAACATGTAATATTATTTTCACTGTTATTAGCCGTTGAAGCAATGCATGTTGCATTATAGCATTAATTTACACTCAATAATGCATTTATTAATTTTATATTAATAAACTTATTTATCATAGATATATACTATTATCACTATAACATAATGTCATTTTCTGTTAAGCTTATGTAAGGTATGAAATTTGGCTGCTATTAATTTTATTATATAAAGGTCTGTTAAGAATAAGTTTTAAACAGCTTAAAAATTCTAAAAAAAAAATATTTTATCTGTTGTGTTTTTTACAACTGACTGCTTTTCAATACAAGTTCGTCTTTTTAATCTCATGAATATACCAATTTTTCACACTACCGTTAAGGTCTTCACTTAACATTGACGTAGGTGAAGGAAGTATACTTCAAACAATAGCTATACATATGTAGTAAACATATTTTTTCCTATTACAAATTTCAAAAATGCCAGGTACACATTTAAAAGGAATTGCAGACATGCGTTTGGCTTACGAGAAGCCGCAAAATTACATGCAACACGTACAGTCAGGTCCACAGCCACATAATAGTGGCATGGTGACAACAACTGCAATATATGAAAAGCGTACGTGATGTCAAACTGGCATTCGAAATGATAACGTAAACACTATTTACACCTGCACATGGCGAATAATAGACAGGCAATGAGTCGCATCTATAGAAAACGTAGCTCGTAACGTCCACAGGTACTCGTAAAGAGAATTAGCAAAACAAACGAAAATGTATTTAAATATACATACATACAGGTATAAGTAGTCGCCGATTTGCGATGCCTAGAAATAGCAAAGAATTAATCATACATTGATTTGTTCTTATACAAAGCCACATACAGTCAGTCTTTCGCGCAGCGCGTGGAAGCGTGATGAAATATTTACAAACACTTTAAGTCACTATCAATGGGCTTTGCTATAAACGTGGTGGCGGTTTACTACGCATTAAGCAAAAACTGATACGCGTTTGTGATAAAGTTGTACACATCAAAGGAAAAATATTACAAAAATAACATACATACATAAGTATCAGAGAACCAAAAATAATGTGTATGGCTATAAAAGATATTTTTATTTGTCAGTCCGGGTTAATTTTGATCAGTTGGTACAAAATTGTTGATTTTTATGCTACGAATTTCATTTCAAAGTGAGCGAAAATCCAAATAACGTATAGTAAGTATATAGTTATGTATGTGTATTATTAAGTATGTAGCTGCATAACCGGTTGAAGCACGCCCATAAATATGTGCCAAATATGCCGCTTGCGCTGAAAATATCGCTAAAAACCGGCTATTCTATGTTTTATATATAATGTAGATACATACATATGTAGATACACAAATCCAAACACACATAAATCAATTATTTATAAGAGAATCAAAAAATTTTCACTCGAGTGGCAGTAGAAAAACATTATGAATGAATTATAATGAAAAATGCGTCTGTACCAGTTATTAGTCGTACTGAGCGCTAAGCTGATAATTACAAATTATATGTGTATATGTATATTATATATGTATGTACATATAAATAGTTTATATTATATGCTTGTAGCGTTCAATAAACTTTGCTGTTAACAAGAAAAATTGAGGTAAACGTAAAAATGACTGCAAGTGCTAAAGAATCAACGAGAAGTAAACAAAAGTCAAGTTGAAAAGAGCAAAATGAGGCGTGTTGTTAAAACGAAAATTTTGTACACAAAGTGTTAGGTAAAAACCGAAATGCCATAAAAAATTGTTTACACTACGAGTGGCGACGTCTCAAGCAGTTGCTGCCACACTGAGACACTGCCGAAGGGACGGGGTCTAAAAAAAAAACGCAACGTCAGAACTGTTTCCACAAGAGAATAGACCAAAAGCGCTGCAACTAATGTTAATAGTTGAGCCTTAAAAAAGGGACATCGAAAAACACATGCTTTCAAGTGTAAAATCAATAAAGAAAAAGAAGGTAATAACAAATACAGCAAAAGCGAAAATTGCCTCGTAATGTCAATAAATAATGCAATTGAGCATAGTGTGGGAAACACATTAGATATGCTGACGTATTGACAATAAAAAACGTACGTATACGTACCCTACGTGATTTTTTTTTAAGTTTTAAAATAATAAAAAAAAATTTATACAAGAATTACATTTAGATTGTTATACATACATACATATGTCCGATCTGACCCATATACTCGGAGATTATAGCGTTGCTATAGAAAATAATCATTTTCAAATTTATTGAAGATATCTATTCAAACAAAAAAGTTTTCTATACAAGTTATCTATCTTCGATTTTGCTATAAATGTAAATATCGGTAATGAATCACACTTTTCATCTGAGGAAAAATTTCATTTAGCTGTTGTGGTGAAATTCGTAATCCACCTTTAAGTACCTACTTAGCGCTTTTCACTTAACATGTCTTAACCGCTTTTTTGTGTTCTTATTTTTTACGTGAATTACAAACAAAATGACGAAGCTAATTTATTAAATTCACAAGTTTATTAGCACATCAAAATAAAAATGAACAAAGCATATCAATAGTCAAGTGGCAAAAATAAAGCAAGAAGACAGCACTTTTAAACAAATAAACAAAGGAAGTCAACATCGACAGCTGGTATCCGGATTGGAGGCAATAAAACCATTCGCCAATACAGATGCATGTTCATTACCCCACATGAATGAAAATATATAATCGACTTAACAGATACACAGACGCTAAATGGTAGGAAGTAAGCAATACGACGCATATGACAAAAATAAAATAAACAGAACAATATTGTAGCACTTTAGGAGAAAGGTTATGTACCTACATATACTACAAAAATATAAATTTTATTAAAGCGACAGGAGCGAGGAAAAAACAATTCATAGTACTTGTGAATTTTTTTGATAATTAAATACATTGTACACTGTTTAATTTATAAATTAATTAGCAGCTAATAGGCGTAAAAAAATAATTTATGTAATAAATGTCTTAACATATAAGTATTACGAACATTTAAGGATATAAAATAATAAGAATAATCAAATGTAAAAATAAAATAAACAAAAATTGCAATTTACTCATGTAACAAAATTTCTTACGACCCTGAGGCATATGGGAACAATATAAAAACGTGAGTTTGCTAGTACATGTGTATATACATACATATGTATTTAATAGTTTCACAAATGTTAACAATTGTATTCATATAATAAATATATTAACATGTACATAGGTGAATAAACTTTTAATTTTTATTGCGAATATCCAATTTAATATAGCTTTATAGGCGAACACAGCCAACTCAGGAGACATTGACCCATAATAATTGCTTAAAAATTTACAAAATTCGTATATTGTTTTTAAAGCTAAATTATGCGCCCTAAAGGAGGTTTAATGCAGAGTGTTTAATTTTAAATGGAATCAAAAACAATAAAATGCAAAATTGACATTTCATTGAGATAATTTTTTTATTACAGGTATAGACATTGACAAGGAGTAGCTTTGCTCTACATTGAATCTGCATTTGGAATATCCACGAAAGAAAATTGTACATATACATTTGTATGGAGGTTTGTTTGGTAAATAGTAAATACCAACAACGTACTTATAAAGCTATGCCAGAAATTATAGTATAAAGCTATGACGTCAATGGAGGTACATAGTATCCATATACATACATATATGTGTGAATGTACATATGTATTTGTAGGTGTTATTTGTGCATTCGTAGACGGAGAATTAAAACATGAAGAAGTAAAGGATGTGCACAGCAATAACAGAATTATTACGCATAACATTTCAAAATAACAATTGAATAACTTTCAAAATTATTACACATTTTCTAAAAATCTGTTTATTCACTATTTAATAAAATAAATAAAAAATCTATAAAAAAAAAATAAAATTTTTTGCTAAGAAATGAAGTCAGCATTCGAATTAGGTGAAAAGATAAAAAAAAAGTACCCAATATGGTTATTATATTAAGCTCCTATCTGTTTTGAAAACTTTTGTTTTGCTTTTTAACTTCGTTACAAGAGTCAAGAGTGACTACGTGCCGTTGTAAGAGCACTGAGTGGTAAGTCTGACGTGTGTGTCGACAACAGGAAAATGGCGTCAATACAAAGACGCAAAAAACCGGAACCAAAAGCAGATGCAGAGGTGGTGGTGTCCGACAGTTAACAGATGTGATGCATATATGTATGTACACACATACATACATATTTACACGATTCCAAGCGGAAAAGTCTGGCATAACAAATGCTTATATGAGGCTTATATGAGCAACAGCTAAGAAATAACCCCCGAGCGAATAATTCAATATCTACCTACCTTAGAAATTCGCTTGTTTACCAAAACAGGCATCCAATTTTATCTGCTCACTTTTCTATTTTCCATTCGTAATGTCGAAAATTGCGCCTGCGCCAACACGGGCACTCTTCCAAGCTTGCTTTTATTTTAGAAAAACCAAATTGATTCTTATACATATATGTATTCTATCACAACTTTTTTTTTTGTTTGAGGTTTGTATTATGTAAACTTTCAATTTTCAACCTTTAAACCTCTTTAACCTCAAAGAAACCGCTATGTACAAATAAGATTCTCTTAACCATTTAATTAATAATTTTCGTATCATTGTATTTATGTAAATAATTTTAGGCAAATAAAAGGCATAATTTCAAAACCAATAGGGAGAATAAAACGCACCACACAATGGCAATGTAAATAAGCAAAACAACACCAAATTTTACCATTTGCCTAGCATTTAAAAGTCAACAAATACAGAAGTAAATAAGAAAATGAAAATGCAAAAATAAATGAAACTAGATAAGTAATGGAAAGAAAACTGGTATGTACCTACGTAAATGAAACACAACCACAAATGAACATACACTAAAACAAAGTTAGCCACGAAGAGATACTCGCTGGTTTAACGCCGATAAAAGGTAAACAACACTTCAAAATAAAAACTAACAACACCTAAAAAAATGTAGTAGCTTTAAAAAATGCCAGACAAAATGACGAGAAAGCTCTCAAAAATGGCGCTGAATTGAGTGGCTTCTAAAATAGGAACGATTTTTTAACGTGGCAAAACAACATCGAGTTGATTTGCGCATTTTACATAGATACTTATTACGTAGACTGTTGTAGATAATATAAAATACAAACTTATATATGCACAATTGTAAAACTACTTACCGCCAAGCAAATCTTCGCCCGTTTTTGGTGGAGTTGAGGTCATCTTGTTGGATTTTAGTATATGTGTGTGTGCTTTTGGGCGATTGATATACAGTCTGCTTTTAATTCCACACTTCTTGTTTATTTATAAAGGTATCACTAATCGACGGACGGCTGGATATGTGCGTTGAAAATTTACGTGATTTGTAGTGAGCGTACTTTTTTAAGTTCGAAATGTAATTAAAACAAGTTAATACTAATAAAACGCTTAACCTCACAACCGCAAACTCAAACTAAGAAATTATGAGTAAGAGATGTCCTATCAACCAATAATTTGCTTTTAAATTAATTGAGGCTCCCACTCATTCAAACAATCCGTTTAAAATTGAAAAACACGAATATTTTTTTAATTAAGAACTTTGCAGGCTTGTGCGAACACTACTTTTCACAAAATAGTTTTTACTTCAAAAATTTTAGTATATCGCTAGAACTGATACTGCAATTTTACTTTTGTTTAGCAAAACGCCTATGATATCCCTAATGCGTTTTAAATAAAAGCGTTCGAAGCGAATGGTATATATGTATATATATATACATATATATATCGCAAATGTTTAAGATTTCTACAAATATTACCGTTCGCGGCGAACGAAAGTCAACGAATGGCACGAAGCGGCGACTTCTGCAAAGAACGAGCAAATTTTATTGAATTTATAAAATGTGGCCACATAGAAAAAAGTACATTACCTAAAGCCATATTTACATGCAGTATAATTACATTGAAGAATTAACGTAACTATTACTTAATAATAATTTAGTTTCTAATAACAGTTTGGTGCATTTTTATTTAGGTCCTTTACTAATTGAGGTTGATTTTTATACAAAAAGTAAAGCAAGTTTACATAATTAACTTATTCAATCTTTTAACTTTTTACTATAGAAATTTATATTTAATTATTTTTGTTAATACTACGTAGTTAACATATAATTTGGTTTAATAATTGTATGTACTTATGATTTTATAAACAAATCTGTTCATATTTTTGTTTATAAACTTGAGTTGAAAATCAAATCAACTTGTTATCGTTCTATGCTTTATTTGACATTCGTAAATATGCATACACACATACACATCAGTGAATTAGCAGAAGAAACAACTACCAAAATAACAAACGTGCCCTTTTTCTTTAACAGCGTAGCAATTTTGTTCCACCTTCTATTTCAATTCCTTAAAATGTTTAATAATATTTATCTTTAAAAAGACGACAGTTGAGTATTGCTGATATCGAGAACTTAGGTTTGTAGCCATTTTTAATTGTATATAATTACAATAATTGTGGAACTACGGTGAAACATGAGAATCGCGGATGTGCTCCGCCGGTTGGATGCTTATCCACGTACGCTTGAAGATTTCAGTGTGCGCACTGTAAGCGGCGCTGCAGGTATATTCTTTATTAAATTATTAAAAAAATCCAACAATTAATTCCACTATTTGTTTTCAGTTACCCTAATCAGCACCAGCATCATTGTTATACTGATATTTCTAGAATGCCTTGCCTATATGCGTCCGCACCTCACAGAGGAGCTGTTTGTAGATACTACACGCAATCACAAGCTACGGATCAACTTGGATTTAACAATACACAATTTGGCTTGCAGCTGTATGTAATTATAATTTTCACATTATTTGCCTGTGATTTACAAATATTTTTGTTTTTTTAGATGTCTCACTGGATGCAATGGATTCTTCAGGTGATCAACATTTACAAGTTGATCATAATATTTTCAAACATCGTCTAGATTTACAGGGTAATCCAATGAAAGAAACTGAGCCCATAAAAGAAATTGTTGCTGTGTCGCCATCAAATAAAAATACCACCTGTGGTAGTTGTTACGGCGCCGAGCGTAATAGTACACAGTACGTTTCATGGATATATAAAACCTCTTTAAGTAGAATTTTTAAAAATTTTCTGCTCATTTAGATGCTGCAATACTTGTGAAGAAGTGTTGGAGGCTTATCGCCACATGAAGTGGAATGTACAATTAGATAAAATTGAACAGTGTAAGGACCAGTTTAAACGCAATGATATTGATGCATTTAAGGAAGGTTGTCGGGTGCAAGGCCACTTAGAAGTTAATAGAGTAAGTATAAGTGCCGGTAAATACAAAATGTATAGTAAATCTTGTTTACAAACAAAATTTCAGATGGCTGGTAGTTTCCATATAGCACCTGGTAACAGCTTCTCAATTAGGCAATTTCATATACATGACTTTCAATTCTCTGATGTGAAATTGGACCACACAATTAATCACTTGTCTTTTGGTGATAAAATTGAATTTGCCAAGACGCACCCACTTGATGGGTTACATGTGGAATCAGACAAAGGTAAGTAAGAAAATATAGATTTATACGAAATGAAACATAGAATGATGAATCACACATATTTCAAACCTACCTGAAACTTATTAAATTGACAGCAGTAATTATGACCCACCAATACCCCGTTCCCATGCTAGTCTAGTCTACGTATTTCTATCCGGCCTTGGACTGTCAGCTAGGCAGAATTCTGCAACTACAAAGACAACAACCCACTAATACTCCATTCCTCCAGTTATTCCAAACAATAATTTTCAAAAACAAAAAATTTTTATATGTTTAATATACATATAATATATAACTTATAAATGAATTCCATTAAATGATTACTCAAAACTTAGTATTACGTAAAAATCCCGAAAATATGTTGGACATGTCGCTGTCATGCATGTCTTACAAAATAATTTATTTTAGCAACGAATACCGGTACCAATAGCCATAAAAGTACCAAATGTTCCTCCACCCTGCAACATCACTTTTCCCACATTGTTTATTAACTCACGTCCGCGTAAACCATACCTGCAAATCAGTGAAATTATTAAAAATTTTAATCATCTTCATTCGTTCGAACAGCAATCTTTGAGCCGCATTTTTCTGGCCCATTATGTAATTAAATGAAGTTGCATCAGCCGCTTCGTTATTAAGCGCAATACTCACCGCAAAGCAGAGAAGCCGCCAAAGAGTGCACCACTTGCCATGCCCACACAAAAGCCAATTGTGAATCCAGTCTTCATTTTATCAAAACATGATGGGCCTTGTGCTTGGCCAAAAGCTCCACTAGGCAAAGCTGGCATTCTAATTTGTTAGCTTACTTCTATTAGTAAGTTTGTTGCACGTGGAATAATGTTTTTGTTCCGCGGTAGACAAAAGTTAATTTTGGTTTGTCCCACAACCGAAGCTCAAAGTTATATATTCGCAAACCGATCTAATGGATTATAGAATTTCTTTCCATGCGAATTACACGCGATTTCGTACTATGTCGTATATATTTTTTTTTTTTGTGAGAAATGTCATAAAGACAAAGGGAAAAATGACAGCGAAAGTGCGATAATAAACAAAGAACGCCTAAATAAATTCAACATTCTGTTCTCAGGTTTTCAGTGGAAATTTAAAATTTGTGAATTATTAAAACATCTGTAAATCCTTTTATGGTGTTGATTTCACTTATTTTACGACTCTGTAACAAATACATTGAAAACTTTTAAATTTTATAAATTAACATGTGGCAAAATGAGTTAAAAGTGAATTAATAATAAAGAGCGCCCTCTAGTTGTGACTTTCTGTAATCGTAAGAGGAAACAATATAATTGTATTTTACAATTTCTTTCCATTAGTGCCATTTTAGCATTAAAAATATGTTTTTGCTAATATGCAACACTTTTTAAAATATAATTATTTCTTTTTATAGACGTAAAAAGCGAAATGTATAATTACTATTTGAAAATTGTGCCTACAATGTATGCAAAAGTGAAGAGCCCGCCCATACATACCAACCAGTTCTCAGTGACGCGCTACAAGAAGGACCTTTCAAATAGGGAGCGTGGAATGCCGGGTATTTTCTTCAGTTATGAATTATCGCCGCTGATGGTGAAATATGAAGAAAAGCAAAGGTAGCACTAAATATTTAAACAAATTTATAAACCAGTATATTCAAGTTTTGTTCGTAGATCATTTGGCCACTTTGCCACGAATTGCTGTTCTATAATCGGTGGGGTTTTTACTGTTGCTGGAATTATTGCAGTCTTCCTGAACAGTTCGCTAGAAGCATTGCAGCGTAAATTGGAAATAGGAAAGCTGAGTTAACAACAAACGCGAAGCCCAATATTCTTTACGAAAGTTTTCAAATTGTTTACATGAATTTACCAGACTGCAGGTTATATTTATAGACCACTTACGACTAATTGTCGCTTCCTACTAACTACATTTGCATATATGTATGTATGTATTATGGGAAGCGTTTGCGTGCACATTCCGGTGCTGTGTTTTTTTAAGAATCTCTTCTATATATCATATGCATTTAACTTTATGCTTGTATCGTTAAAATTTTTGTTTCTATTAATTTGTGTTTTGCCTCTTACTTTTTACATGTCCAACATTTTTCTCTGTGTATAATGAATTTTATATATTGACTATTCCAAAAGTGTAAATTTTGTTTTATATTTTAGCTCAAATTCGCATAATATAATATTTATATAATATTCAATATCTTGTTTTTTATTTTAGAATTTATGTGGTACGTTTGCCTACAGATAAGAAACCAGACGTATTGGAAAAGTACTTAGCGTTATTCTCAGTTTGCGATTTCTCAGCAGCCTGTGGGTTTACGATTTCCAAGCCTTGCAATGGTGTAAAAGCGACACTTGAAGCTGTACCGGAAATTTGTCGTTTCACAGTAGTGCTACCACCGTACACCTGTTGTTTCTGTAAGTTCTTTTGTAGCGTTTTGCTAATGCGTACCTTGGTCTTTTCATCAACTTGTGGTAAACGTATACGACCTGTGCCAGTTTTGCCAATTGTACCACGCGAATAACCCAGATCACCTTGGTAGGCATCCTCTTCGATCTAAAAAGTGTTTTGATTAAAACTCAATTCGCAGTTAATTTAAAAATCTTCACACTTACATCACCAAAGTTCATGCGATTCGCTTGTTTACGGAATTCCGTAAGAGCATAGCGCTCCTTCATCTTACGTACACGTTTGCCACCACGTTTTTTCTTGCTACCCTCTATCGGCTTACTTAATGGTTTGATAAATTTGACTGGCGGTGGCTCTTGCAACTTGTCCAACTTTTTTTCGATATCCTCCTTGAACTTTAAGCCTACTTCACCATGCACACTCTCATGGCAAGCATCAACACGTGCCGCGAGTACAGCCTTAGCTGCAACTAAACGAGCTGCTTTTCGTCTGAGATCCTGTAAATATATGAGATGTTTTGGAAACGTTAATGTATATTTAAAAATGTACATTTTAAAACATTAACGAACCGGTGGCGTATCTTGCACAATCTGTGAGAAGTAAACATAACCAGTGTGGGGTAGCATTTGTGTTTTGGAGAAACTATAAATATTTAAAATAAGCCAATGTTGAAAAAAAAGTACTACAAATCATTTACCCTGCTAAGGTTTTCTTTTGTGAGCCCAATACTTGCACATTACAAGCAGGCATTTTCGATAATTTTGTTAAACCACCCGCAATACCTAGTAATTTTGCTGCGGTCGAAGCACCAACAATCATTGATAGATTTGGTGCAATAAAAGTCATACGACTTTCCACGTACTCGTAGATATGAGATTTGTAGTTATTTAAATCAATGGCCATTTCACAAGCTTCATCAATCTGTGCCTTTTCTGTGGCTGTCAACTCAGTGCTACAAATACAAAATATTACTTTAAGCAATTTGTAATTTATGTATGTAAATATTACCCTTGCGTGGTCGAAGCTGTTACTGAAACGATCATTATGGTTGCTTGCGTTAATATGGCTTGTAATTTCTCATTATTCTTTACCTGCTCTAGATCATTGCCCAATTCCTTCACCGCATACAAATATTCAATTTCACCGACAATCAATGAGTCTAGTTCAGGAAAACGTTTTTGGTATTTCTCTTTGGCAAATTTGTGTATAATGGCTAAAAAGTTCCAAAATTATGTTAACTTTAAAATATTGAAGTAATTTATGTGATAATATTACAAATTTCATTATCAATATCAACGGCAATCGCATTTGCTTCAACAATTAGCTGATACTCTGGATCGGACTCCACATTTCCCAGCATTTCCGCAGCGGTACGTTGTCTGCTTCCGTATTGTTCGATTTGTTTTAGCACATACTGCAGTCGTTCGGAATCACGCAATTTACATAGATCTCTTACGGATTGTACCTGCACATCCACTTCCATAAGGTTGAGTTGTGGCTTAAGTAACTTTTCTGATAACTCTTGTGTTTTTTCCGGCTCATCTTCTTCGTCCATCTGCAAAGGACAATGCTTTTATTGTTGCGATATAATTTTTTGAACTTTTTACTTACATTTTGCAACTCGTCCAAATCGTTATCATTGTCTTCCTCTAGATCAGCTAGCAGTTCATCGGCTAAAGACATTTTCAAAAACTTTGTTTATATTTTAAAAGAAAGTTTAAAAATAATACACTATTTGCAATTATTGGTAAAAAACGTTTACAAAGCGTTGTTTGACAACTATTAATGAAACAGCTGTAAAGTATTTTGACATATGCCTGCGTATGTAAACAAAAACCATGAATTGTGTTGCCAAATTCGTATTTAAAGGCATAATATTCTAAATTGTACAGAGATAATTATTCTTACATTTTTATTAATATTAGGCTGTAAGTTCTTGTTGAAGGAAAACGTAAATATCGTTTTTACAAAATTTTAATATTGATGTGTATATCACTGTTTAATAACAATGATTTAGCACCATTAAAGTCATTTCAGCGAGGTATCACTGTTGTGCATAAATTCAAATGTCATCAAATTGCGCGGGCCTTTATCGCATTATGCGAAAATAAAACAAAAGCTTTGTCTTCTATTTGCGCAGGACATTATCTTGAGTGATATAATTAATTTGAAGAAAAATGTCGAAGAAATTGAATAAAAGTGGTAGTGCCGGTACTCCTAATAATAATCTCTTCAAGTACTTTTCACGTTCACCACGAACGCCAAACAGTATACCCAAAACTCCCAGTGAAGAAGAAACCAAAAAATCTGCAGCAAAAGCGGAAAAGGAGAACTTACAAGCTGGGCATAGCAATGAAGATAATGGGCCTTTAGCTAAACGAAAGTTAGATGTTGAAGCTAATCATAGTAAAAGTGATACCATGGATGTTGATGAGGATGATGAAAGTATTACAATTAAACGCCCGTCCTATAAAAGGCATCGCATAATATTGTCCGATGATGAAGAAGAAATCAAATTTAATAAAAATGGAAGTGAGAAGAATAATAGTGGCGATGACTATAAGCCAAATGACGAGGATAACGCATATAGTAGTGAAGACGTTGATTCGCCACCAAAAGCTCGCACCAAGGTACATATATACATATATTACATCTTGTTTAATGTTTTGTTTTAATATATTTTTTAACTTCTTAAGAAAACTGATGAACCGACGCAAAAGAAACCTAAACTGGAAAAGAGTAGTTTCATGGAAAAGCTTGCTTCTTTGCAAGCTTCAGCAACTATCTCAGATGCTAAAGCGACCGCTAAAAATGATGCAAAATATGAAAAAATTGTATGCACAACCTCCACATTGGACGAACCGGTAGTGTGGCCACATCAAAAGCTTGACTTTTTGCAACCGGATAAGATAAAAGATAAGAATGGCAGACGCCCTGACCATCCGGACTATGATCCAACGACATTACATGTACCAGAAAAATATTTGAACTCCTTATCACCTGTGAGTAGCACAAATTATGTTTATTTTCATGTTTCCTTACTAATTAGTTAACTTTTCAGGGTGTACGCCAATGGTGGGTCTTGAAGGCAGATAACTATGATTGTGTGCTCTTTTTTAAAGTGGGTAAATTCTATGAACTATATCATATGGATGCGGAAGTTGGTGTCCAAGAGCTCGGTTTTGTTTATATGCGTGGGGAATTCGCACATTCCGGTTCGCCGGAAGTAAGCTTCGACAAAATGTCTAGTATACTGATTGACCGCGGCTATAAAGTGGCACGTGTGGAACAAACTGAAACAACCGAAATGATGAGCGAGCGTTGCAAAAAGACCAAACCGACGAAATTCGATAAAGTGGTGCGTCGCGAAATCTGTCAGATATCCAATCGAGGTACACAAGTTTTTGGAACGCAATGCCAGATAACACCACATTACCAGCCAAATTACATGTTGGCTGTGGTCGAAAAGGTAGTGGCATTTGGAACTTTATATCGCAACAAATCTTAACATATTTTTATTTTTTACAAGAATGAGGTCAGCTCCAGTAAATACGGCATTTGTTATGTAGACACCTCAATAGGCGACTTTTATGTTGGCGAATTTGAAGATGACAAAAACGGTTCACGGCTATTAACTTTGCTCTCCCATCATATGCCGGTTTTGGTACGCTAATGAAAATAAGTATACTTCTAGAAAAAAAATTAATATAAGCATTATTACATTTCTAGTTAATTTTTGAGCGTGGCTCTGTTTCTGAGCGTACACAGGAAATATTCCGTACTATGCTCTCCGGCATACTCAAAGATCCATTACCTGCCAATGGCTCCAAAGTATGCAGCGCTGAAAAGACATTAAAGTATCTTGCTGAGAATTATTTTGCCAAATTCTCAGAGGACTCAACTGGGGGAGACCTTTGGCCTTTAGCGTTGCGTGCAATGCAATCCGAAACTGATCACTTGGGTTTAACGCCGCGTGAAGGCTGCAAACTAGCTCTAAAAGCGCTTGGTCAATGCATATTATATTTGCAGCGTTGTCAACTTGAAGAAAAGGTGCTGCCAATGGCACGCTATCACCTCTACACTCCGCCAGATATGCTAAATGAGTCGGTATTAGATGCAAAGGCAAAAACAGTGCAGCAAAATGCCGCTCGGCGCCGCCATATGGTCATCGATGCTACGACACTTGCTAATCTACGCATTACTGGCGAAGAGTATTCGCTGCAATCCACGCTAGATAATTGCTGCACAAAATTTGGCAAACGTTTGCTGCATCATTGGATATGCTCGCCGAGCTGTGAGTTGGACGTGATTGTTGAACGGCAGCAGGCGATTACCGAATTAATAGAGCACAACATGCAGTTGCAAGATTTACGCGCTTTGCTCGCGCCAATGCCTGATTTCGAAAGACATCTAGCGCAAATACATTTATTCGGGAATAAGCGTATATCGCAAGATCATCCGGACGGACGTGCTATACTCTTTGAAGAGAAATTATATAATAAGAAGAAAATACAAAACTTCATTGGCATATTGAAGGGATTTACAGCGCTCATGGAACTCCCCACGCTTTTCAACGATTTTGAAACGCCACTTATGAAACGATTGACGCAGTTGCAGCCAACTGGCGGCTTTCCTGACATGGCTAAAGAATTGGAGTTCTTCAAGGTATGTGCATGCAACACCTTTTCAGTTGAGTTTTATGCAACTTAAGTATAACATTTGTCAAACAGAACGCTTTCGATCACGAAGCCGGTGCGCAGACCGGCGTTATTGCACCTGAACAAGGCGTGGACGCAGATTACGATGAGGCATTGGCAAAGATTAAAAGCATAAACGACAACTTCAAGGAATATCTTATTGAGCAAGAGAAGTTCTTTGCCTGTCGTTTGACACCTGGTGGCGAAAAGAATCGCTTCCAGCTTGAGGTGCCGGAAAATGCGGCTAGGAAGGCGGGCAAAGCCTACCAATTGGAGGGTCAGCGGAAAGGTAACAAGCCCGTGAGACGCTTCTCAACGAATGAAACACGTGTAGGTTTCTATATTCAAAATTAAATACGCCAGTGTATACTCACCACCCCTAATTTGCATTGCAGTCACTACTAAAAGAATTGCAACATGCCGAAACCGAACGTGATGCCATACTCAAAGATTTATCGCGCCGTATTTTTGAAAAATTCTCCAAACACTATGAGCTCTGGAAGCAATGCGTTGATTGTGTAGCCAATCTTGATGTTTTAGCCTCATTGGCAGAGTATGCACGCGCACAGCAAGTCATCTGTGTGCCTGAGCTGCACGAGCAAAGTGACGAAAAGCAGCCATTCATAGACATTGCAGAGGGCTATCATCCCTGCGCCGCAGC
Source organism: Bactrocera correcta (assembly GCA_027475135.1). NCBI lineage: Eukaryota > Metazoa > Arthropoda > Insecta > Diptera > Tephritidae > Bactrocera > Bactrocera correcta. The sequence goes on from CM050323.1 coordinate 103,578,440, forward strand.
GGACACTTTCATACCGAACGGGCTCATGCTAGGCACCGGTGCGACCCCAGCACCGCTCTCCATACTAACAGGCCCCAATATGGGTGGTAAAAGTACGCTTATGCGGCAGGTGGGCTTGTTGGTAGTGATGGCGCAAATCGTAAGTTTGACATGCACTGTATGTTTTTTTGTTTTGCTAATTTCTGTACATTTTCCAACTACTAGGGCGCTCATGTGCCAGCCGAGCATTGCCGCATTTCGCTGGTCGATCGTATTTTTACGCGCTTGGGTGCGCAGGATGACATCATGGCTGGGCAGAGCACATTTTTGGTGGAACTAAATGAGACATCGCTGATTTTGAAGCATGCAACTGTTAACAGCCTGGTGCTGCTTGATGAATTAGGTAAACTCAATAGCAAATATTTATGTACATATACACCAAAAATAATAAAAAATGTTTATATATATTTGCTTGAAAAAGGACGTGGCACGGCTACCTACGATGGCACTGCTATCGCTGCTTCGGTAGTCAACTATCTCGCAGATTTAAAATGCCGCACGCTTTTCTCTACACACTACCACAACCTTATTGAATATTTCCACAAAGACGAACGCATAACATTGGGTCACATGGTGAGCTATAACTCTTTACCCACAGCAATTTATTTATTTTCTACATGACCTTTTCACTTGTAGGCTTGCATGGTGGAAAACGAGGATACCGAAGATCCCACACAGGAGACCGTGACATTCCTTTACAAATACAGCGCTGGCGCATGCCCGAAGTCGTATGGCTTCAATGCTGCCAAATTGGCTGGCATGCCACAACCGATTATAAAGCGTGCTTACGAGGTGAGCTTCCATTTTGTTTGAACATTTTTGTTTGCTTTGACTAATATTTGAAATTTCAGCTTTCTAAACGCGTGGAGGCTATCGCTTTGAAACGAAAGGTCCTGTCCAAAGTTGTTGCTGGCGCTGGTGGCAGCAGATGCAGCGATCTTAAAGAAATTAAAAACTTACTTTTGCAGCTAAAAGCTTGTCATGTTTAAGCTATTTGTTTTTGTTTTGTGCTGGAATGATTTTTGTTTGTTTACCTCACCATATGCACTTCTAAGTATACGAATTTTTCAAAAATATAAACACTTACCAAATATTTGATTTGATTTATTTTATTCAGCATTATCTCTCGCTAATTTTTACATTCATCGCTAATTTACGAAATATTTATCACAGTAAAATAATATTACAATTAAATAAATGCTTAAAAATATTGCTTTTATGTAAACGAAAGGAAAAATGTACACAAAAATTAGCTATTCGAAACTAAAAAATAGTTGAATAATTTGCGCATTGTGTTTACATTCGATAAATCCCAAATATAAACACAGATTTGTGCCAATGCGCACATACTTATAAATTCTCGCAACATGATTAGTTGAATATGTGTGTGTGTGCGTGTGTATAATATTGTCAGTTATAATAGATTGTAAGTTCTGTAAACATTAACTTAACAAAGCGACAAAGAAAATAGGAATTTGAGTTTACTGATTGTTTTGTGTTGCTTCTGTATGCATTTCGGTGTTTGTGTGTATGCGTGTTTTAACAATGAAAAGCACATATAAAGGTTTATGCAATAATATTGTTACAATAAATGTGCTGCTTATATATTTTTGTTCCTTTTTATACTCTTGCAACCAGTTGCTATAAAGTTTACTGCTTAATTTCTTTAAAAATCGGCCATTTGAGACACATTTTTATTTTTCTAAATTTCTGGGTGAATCCAAATGTATTTTTTCTTTAATGACCATATGCCCCATGCGATTCTGCAAATTTCTGCATTTTTATTTTTTTTCTACGACCAGTAGTTAAGAAGTTATAAGCATTTTTGTATTCGCTTGTATTCGGCGGCTGCTTGCTGCATGCTCCTGGTCGCCTAGTAGAAATCTGAGTTTTTGGCACCAAATTGATGCAGTTTTTCTGCAGCGGCGGCGGCACTCGAATTTGCGTGCATATGCAAAGGGGCAAAATGGGGAACACGGATGCGGCCAAATACATTGCATATGCAAAGGAGCGGAATTGCGCATACGGATGCGGCCATATGCAATGCCCAGAAACAGGAAAATGCCTTCCACCGGAAATGAAGTAACGGTACCACACTTCCGGTCCGGGACCCAAACAGGAAGTGCCAAACCGGATCTGGAAGTATTGCACCGGAAACAGGGAAAACGGAAACCTCTAGAACACTTCCGCCTGGAAACAACCGTTTCCGGCTTATTCCCCCGGATACATTTAAACCGGAATTTGCGCATCAGCATCCTTTTCCGGTGTCTCGCTTCCGTTTTCGATATTTCACTTCCGGTTTAGGGCCAAACCGGAAGTACTCCACCGTTATTCCGTTTCCGGTAGAGGTCCTTTTGCTGTTTCCGGGCATTGCATATGGCCGCATCCGTATGCGCAATTTCGCTCCTTTGCGTATGCAATGTTTTTGCCCGCATTCGTGTTCCCCATTTTGCCCCTTTGCGTATGCACGCAAATTGGAGTGTGCATCCCGCCGCTGCTGCAGAAAACTGCATTCAATTTGGTGCCAAAAACTCAGATTTCTACCAGGCGACCAGGAGCATGCAGCAAGCAGCCGCCGAATACAAGCCAATACAAAAATGCTTATAACTTCTAAACTACTGGTCGTAGAAAAAAAATAAAAATGCAGAAATTTGCAGAATCACATGGGGCACATGTTTATTAAAGAAAAAATACATTTGGATTCACCCAGAAATTTAGAAAAATAAAAATGTGTCCCAAATGGCTGATTTTTAGGAGAAAATCGTAAAAATGATTCCTTTCCCTAAGTGAGGGTGTTGAAGTGGAGTGTGGGAGGATTTCCGAGTATCTCTTTATTTATTCCGAGTCCAACACTTTCAAATTCGAACATTTTTTTCATAAAAGATAAGTTTTTTTTTACTCCCGGATTGCTCGTTTCTCGTTCAGTGGTCATAATGTCTGATAAAGCAGTTTTTGAGCGCACTTAAAAGCAGATGAAATAGTTGGACCTATTGAATTCACTTTGCTATTAATGTTTTAATTAGAACTGAAAAAAAAATGCGACTATTACCGTTATTGCTGCTTTGTAATTGTTGTACATGGAACTGGGTATTATTTATCGTTGGAAGATTCATATGCACACATACATATCCACGCAGGCGCAAACTACTACGCATGCAAAATAACGTTCACACACTTTTTCCGCACTCACGTCTTGCCTACAAACTAATACAACTTATTTATGTATGTGTGTGTGTGTTTTGTATGTATGTGTTTAAGTTAAAATTTGGTGGCGGTATTTGTAATTTTGTAAGTATAAATGTAAAAATTATCTTATGCTCACTTAAAAATTAACGCAGTTTTCAGAAATTTTGAATTTTTGTTCCTGATTTTCTCTGTTTTTCGTTTTGTTTTTGTTTTTGTTTTTGAATTTCACGACCTTCGTATTATGATACGTTTGCAATGCTCGCTAACACAAAAACATATGCACAAATGTGTATGTGTATTTGTTGCAATATATGTGCATAGCTATGTACATATGTATCTATGTGCATTTACACTTATCCTAAATGTATGTATGTATGTATATTTCTATATATTTTACAAATACATATTGCTATTGTGTAATTCAGATATTTGATTTCCTTACTTACGCACATCTATAAAAAAATTGCCTAGCTTAGCGTACAATTTGCTTACAAGCTAAATACACCAAACTTATATATATGTATATGTGTGTTATAATGTATGTATATGTATGTTAATGCATGTATGTATGTATATGTGCGCGATTTCGTTTAGTAAAATTTCGAATTTCAGCAAAATCGCCACAAATGTCGTTGTTATGGGTAAAAAAAAGCGCCAACAGACATTCGTGTGTGCATACATAGCTGCATACATATGTATATATGCCTGTGTGTGTGCCATCAAATGCATCTATGCATGTAATTCGGTTTAATTGGTTATGTAAATCATTTATAAAATTTCTTATTTCAAAAAAAAATTAAAATTAATTAACCGAAAATTGCAAATTACGCGTTTGCTACTACTCAATAATTTTTACCGTTATTTTTTCCATAAGCGCATAACTAAGTACACATACACATACTACATGTATATATACAAAAATGTTGCCTACAAATTTTAATTTTAATCGCTATAGCTACTGTCTACAATCTTGATGCTCTCTTTATCGAATGCAAGTAAGCAAGTTGTTGTTTTTATACCCTGCACAGAGTATATTAAGTACGCCACGAAGTTTGTAACATACAGCAGGAGACCCTATTCAGCATGAGTTTATTTAATCAAGTCCGCCTGTCTTACTGCTGTATATACAGGGTTTCTCCGGAAAGTAATAGGACTGATTTTCTTCCGTCGCGACTGTACTTCGGAGCGTGCGCGCACCGACTGCATTCGGTAGAGGGCGTTCCTAGCTAACAAACGAGCGGCTAGTGGTCTTCGAGCACCTGGAGAGTCCGGACAAACATTTTTGCGCGACGTGTTTCTGTGGGTGGTGCAAGCCAAAAATGCAGCGTTCGTTAGAGCAGAGGTACGCGATTAAATTTTCGGTAGATCTGCGTTAGAGACGTTTGATATGATCACGCAGGCTTACCCAGATGTTCCTTAAGCAAAAAGTGGTGTGTTTCGATGGCACCAGGCCTTTTTGGAGGGCCGGGAAGAGGTCGCTGATGAATGAGCAAATTCAAAGTGAAAACGATGTTCATTTTTTTTTATATCAAAGGCAACGTCCACCATGAATTTGTTCCTCCTGGACAAATCGTCAATTTCAAGTTTTAACTGGAAATCCTCAAAAGGCCAAACGAAGGGTAATCGGCTCCGACAAAACATCGCAGCCGATTGGAAGTAGCACCATAATAACGCCTCGCCTTACACCGCCTTTCTTGTGAACAGCTACCAAGGCCGGCATCACAACGCTTCTGGAGCCACCATACAGCCCAGATTGGTCGCCTCGGACTTTTTTTTGTTTCCTTGCCTGAAGAGGGCGATGAAAGGCAAGCATTTTGAGACGACAGAGGGATCCCTAGCAGCATGCACCTCGGCTCGCAAGGTTATTCCGGAGAATGCCTTCCGTGACGTCTTCAATGCTTGGAAATCGTGCTGGCAGCGCTGCATCGACGCAGAAGGAGCCTATTTTGAAAGTTCTTAAAGAATTGTAACGATTGGTTCAATCAATTTTTTCAAATCGACTTAGTCCTTTTACTTTCCGGACAAACCCTGTATAGCTTTCATACAAACTGACTGCTCATAATGATATAGATATTATTTTATACCCTTTAAGCTATAAGGCATATATCTGTACAGGGTATTCTAGCTTCGGTGCGGACTCAGCTAACTTTTCTTTTTTTCCTATTTTAAATTTTGTTTTTATAAATTTTGTATGTTTATGTATATTTATGTATGTTCATGTGTTTCATGTGGCTTTGTTTTTTGTTTTGGCGGTTAACTTCCTGTCAACAGCCGATTATCGCCAGAAACCACTAGCCGCTGCTGCTGAGTCTAACCTCATCGAATTGTGCGTCACACTAATAAACAGTTATTCTCTCACGCACACACACAAACGCATATGTGTATAACCATTCACGCATTTCCAATTCCGCATTCCACATTCAATCCACTAAGCAAATCGCTATTATTTACTTTGTTCTTTTTTTTGTGTTGTTGTTATGTTTGTTTTTGTATTGTATTATGTTGTTATAAAGATGGCTTAAACTATTACTTAACATATTCAATAACAATGCTTGCAATTGCCAGCCAATAACCCAACGGCAGTCGCCACTAATCGTCGCGTATGACATCCTTGCGCGCCTTAAAATTACGCCACGAACCGTTGGTGCAGACGCCGGCGCCGCGCCACCAATCATTTACGTCCGTGTACCAGCGCGGCTTACGTAATGACTCCTCGTCATGCAGTGCGGCACAAACGCGACACCAATAGTACGTGTTGATAAACTCACCGGTGCCCTTCCATTTGAAATACGAATTGTATAGTTCGTCGTCTTTGTCGAGTATGTGCAAGTATTCGGCTAATTCTTTGGGCGAGGCGAATTCATCGACATGGATGTAGGAACGATGTGGTGAGCTCACCTCATAATCCTCCGGACGTGCACCCATTACAATTGGTAAAATATTGCGTTGCAGTGCGTTGACGAAGAACTTTTCGGTGATGTAGTCTTTGCAATTGGAATTCTCGAAGGCGAGGTAAAATTTGTATTCGTGATCGAGTAGCTCGAAGCATTTGTCGGCGGTGTTGCGTGAACATTTGTAGTTGCCGCAAACGCCGTAGATGTCAACCTACAGACGTGTGCGATGAAGGATGCACACGAGACGAGTTGAAGTCAGGTGAGGGATGAAAAAAATGAACAACAAGAATAGAATAATTAAGAGTAGACAATAAAAAAAGCAATAAAATAGTTCAGGCCGCAGAATATATATGCAACCGTGACAAGCGCGAATCCACGGAGGGGACTACAAAGAAAAAAACTTTGAGTTGCAAGTACAAAATTATACTCTGGATCCACCCTTGAATCGTGAATAATTAGTAATATTTGTGAAACTTAAGAAGGTCCATTTTCTATAGTCTAGAGATCCAAAAAGTTTCTTAACGCTTTCTGGCTGGAAGTTCGACAAACTCTTCGATTTGCAATACACTTGGATGCTTCTTGAGACGAATTTTTTATAGTAGGAGGAAACATCGAAAGCTGGAATGCGAAAATTTAATCCACTAAACCTAACCTGCTCCCAACTCAGGATTCTCCCACGGAACCATGGGCTAAGTATTACTTCGTGGCGACTGAGAAACTATAGTTTTGCAGCGCTGGTATTTTGGGCTGCGACCCATGAATGTTAAATGAAACTTTATGGCAGATCCCCATTCAGTATCACACGGGAACGGTTAATCCAGTAATCCACAAAAGGTTCTATAAATAACTCATTTACCGATAAAGCGCCTTGAAGCCATCATCAATACACCTAGATGATAGATCACCTAGATGCCTTCCTGCTAGATCTCCTGGATATCTCAAGCTGTGAGATATGCAATTTTTAGTCTAGTTTTTGCAGTCGGAACAGTCAAGAAGAAACTGTTGAAATGTTTTTACGTCGCCTTCTTCGAAGTAGCTTCTAAAACTGGCATCCAAAAAAATCTTTAACCTTACCCCGTGGACACTGTTTGGGCCAATTTCCAGCGTTAAGTAAAGGATATAATTGGGAACTTTTAAGAGAAGGCTTCAATGCTTCGAAAACATTGTTAGAGTACGTAAAAAATATTTGGCTTAGTCGCCTTGTCTACTTGTCACTTCTGCTTTTAGGGTCGGCAGCAAAATTAACAATTTTCTATAGTATTGAATATAAGCAATATCGAATACTTACATCTATATATTTTTGCAATTCATGCGCGAATTGCAAGCGTCCATTGCGTGCGCCACAATTTGACACGAACCAAGCGACTTTTTTCGTTTTATTCATGGCGTAATTGTGATCCTGCTCCACTTGGTTGATTTTCGAGTCATAGTAGACCCATTTCTCATATGGCGCCACAATATCGCTGTCACGCCTGCAATTAAAGTCAAGGCCGTTGCATTAACTAACAGTCAGTGGTGAGATGGAGTAAGAATTCAAAAGGAGTTTACCTGTAGGTGGCCGTCCAATTAATGGCGTCTGGTACTTTCACATTTTGCGTATGATATGGACATTCCAAATAATACAACATGCTAACCTGCTGTGGATTCGCTGGTCGCCCCAGACCAGTCGGTATGAAATGATCCTTATATAGTATCATATCGGCTTTGTCGGCTAGACCGCGATTCGATGTCAGTTCGCAGGTATCCACCGGACACTTCGAGCGTAGGAAGACATCACGACCTTTATTGAAATTAAATGATTAAGCAAGGTTTGCAAACTAATGATAATAGCATTTCGTTTACCTTGCTTTACATTCCATGGACCGAGTCCATTGTAGAGCAGTATGATTTTCAGTCGGCCGCTGGCACGCACCTTTTCATAGTTCGGCGGCACATACATCAATTGATTGACAATGCGATCACTGTGCGGGTTTTGATAGGGGAAGAGTCCAGCACCGCGAGGATCATGCTTTTTGCCACGCACCAAACTACCGCCTGCGCCGCCAACACCACCACCACCGCCATAACTGCCACGTTTACCCTGCCCTGTACGCGTAGGCGTGGCGTGCGCTGGCTTAGGATAGTACTCCCCTTGGCGGAAGAACCAAGGACGTGTAGCGGTGTTTTCCAATGGCACCTGTCCTGGATGCAAGTGTTGCTGCTGTTGTTGTTCGCTCAATTCATTATTTACAGCGTCTATGGGTGGCGCGTTGTTGGTGCTAAGCGCAGGCGCTTCACCCGAGTCGTCGACGTGTGCCCTCAGCGCCGCTGCCTCATCGTTCGACGCAACAGTGATGGAGCTGTCCGTATAAGGTTGCGCTGCTTGTTCGTCTGGCGAACGTGCTTGTGCTTGTGGTGCTGCGCTTTTCGATTTCCAAATTTCATGTTCACTAAAAGGCGTACGAAGTTTAACGGTTTAATTAAGCAGTCGCCTGTGGGTGTGCATGTGTTTCGACTTACCGCAAATTGAATCCGAATATCAGCAGTAGCGCGCAAAAGAGTGTGAAATAAAAATATTTCTTTAACGAAAATTTCGGGCGACGCATTTTTTGTCTGTTATCCGCTGAGCGTGTGGTTCTTTAGCTCGTTGTCGAACCGCTTTGGAAGGCACTTCTCAACCGCCGCCTCGTCTCGTCAACGACATTTACAGAATGCTTTTCATTTCCCTATAAATACAATACAGCTGAGAGAATGTCGACATTTCGGAGCGATTACATTATAGAACATGTGTGCTTGTGTTGGCTCAGTTGTTGCTGCTCTTTGAGCATAAATACACCTTGACTCTGGCGTGCCACACATATTCATGACTATTTTCTTAACATTTACAGACTTTTGCTTTTGGGTTTGCTGGTTGGTGAGCGGTATAAACATATTTTTCAATTATATGCCTTTAGTACATACTATTTATTTTTTATTGATATTGTTTGCTGCTCTAAACGGTTTTACAGCTGTTTCAGACTGCTGCCCTGGTCCATAGCTAGCTTACAAAGCAATAAGCTTGATTGTTTGGAATTAATTATATGGATAAAAATCTTGTTGCTCTTAGGTTAAGTCTAATATACGTACGATAAATAGATGAGGATTGCACCGTAGATAGACCTTAAATCTATTGTGCCCTTGTTTAGTATACATATTTAGGGTTAGTTTAGGATAGCTTGGGTAAAGAGGCTGATATGCGTGAGACCACGAATAATCCCACTTCAACTGCTAGAGAAGCTTGCCTGCTACTCCTAAGTATGGATCAAAAAGGCCGTAGTATATTTGTAAAGTGCCTAGAGCAAGTAAAAAATTTATTGAGTTACTACCTACTCCAGCCGATTCGCCGGGTTCGTTTGAAACTGTTAGTAGGAGCCGGTACAAGAACACGTGATTATGTCTGTTTAATATATGATCCACCTATATTCGTAGCTCATACTTGGAGAAATTGTCTCAAAGGTATTAAAGAACATTTCTCAGAGTACCGAGCGAAACAAAAAATTTTAGTTTTTTTTACACACCCTACTATATATGCATACTTTCAACTTATATTCGATATAATCTTCGGCCTTCAAAGTTTTTGGTGAAAGAAGATATAACTGTGGAATTTGGAAATGAAAAGTCGGGTTATTCTTGAAAAAAGATTCTAAAACTTGACAAAAAGGAAATGGTTGGAAAAGTGTGAAGTAAGTCTGAGCATTCATCAACTCTTCAATTTTAATAACATATTTCAGTTTTATATGTTCGAAAACTTAAATCAAAAAAAGAATATAATAACATTTAACAAATATTTAATAAAATTAATAAAAAAAAACTCTAAAGTAATAGTTAGTAACGCATTTTTTTATATATTATTTAAAATATATTTCAAAATTATAAAAAATAAAAATAACCTCAAAATATGTAAAATACCAAACGAATTGAGCTGTTCTTTACCTGCGTCGCACGAGACAATAGCAAATAAATATTCGGCTTTTAATATGCACTAAATTGCCGAATTGTTTAAACAGCTGTCCCTAATTTTCTATGTATTCAGTTCTTTGTAGTATAGCTCGCAGCTCTACCGAAATTGAACCAAAACTGAGAGCGTAATAAAAACATACATATATATAACATATGTATTTGTGTTTTGTATAGAATACTGTCTGCTCAAAATAAAATTCGTACCTAAAGTTTTTAACAGAGAAAGTAATGCGTGATCCAAGTGGAGGTACTTTTTTCTATAGCTTACAAAATACATACAGCTTGTGCAAGAACTGAAGCCGCTCAGGAAGCCTTAGGCTCATAACTACTGTATGGAAAACTGGCTCAGGAGTTCATTTTTAAGGCGGTAATAAAGTTTTGTATTAAAATATGCGAAAACGCAGATTATTCATCAGTTCGAGTCAGTTTGGGACAGTCCGGGTCAAATTTGATCAAGCGTAAAACTGATTTCATGAGCATTTGACTTGATACAGAAATTGAATATGTGCAAATGGCCTCATTCTAATTGTATGTATGTATATATATCTGTCACTACTGAATTTGATTGTTTTCATTTGGAAATTTTATTCGAATAATCCTTCTAATATTCACTGCACTTGCCACTGCGTGTATTAATATCTACCAAAATGTATATATATGTACATATATGTGAACGTATGTATGTAAATAAGAGACTTTTTCCGCTCCATTTAACTTTAACTTTTTGGTGAAAAAATCATTGAAATAAATTTTTTATTAAGAACATATGTACTATATTTACCACTTCATAAAACCTGTATATATTTCTTCGTATTTCAATTAGTTTATTGTAATCACTAGCGTATTGTTAAAACGTTTACAGTGAAAACATGCTTTTAGCTCCGTTCAAAAAACGCAACTGATTGGTAATAAATGAATGAGCAAGCAAGAATGCGCTGACTTATGCTTTACCTCGCAATTTCATACCCTTTACGCAATAAATTACATATGTGTGAATGTATTTATTATTTAATCTTATATATAAAAATGAATCGCAAAATGTGTTGGTAAGCGCAACTCAAAAACGCCTGGACCAATTTTGCTAATTCTTTTTTTAAAATATTCGTTGAGGCTCAAGGATGATTTTTACAGCAAGAAAAACTCGAATAATAGAAGGAAAACTCCTAAAAACAGTCCATTTCCTTTTCCCATACAAACGAATGAATATTTGTTTATTAGTAACGCTAAGGGAACGACTGAACCAATCTTGATGAAATTTTCAGAGAATGTTCCCTGTGGATCGAGGAAGGTTTGGAAATAAAAAAACCTCTACGCTTCTCATGAGGAAAAGTCGGAAAATTGGACAATTCCAAAAAGTTAATTTTTTCCATACAATTTTTTTTTTTAATTTTTTTGTTTTGTTTTTCAATTATTCAAATCGTTCAAATTTGTCGTTTGCTTCAAAAATTTTTAAAAACTATTCAGTGAAAATGTTATGTTGTTGCACACAAAGTGATCAAGTGCAGATTGAAATTTGTTACAATGCCACGAAGAGGTCGCGCTAATATGTATTAACATACATTAGCAGCCCAAGGCACATGACCGAGTACTCCCAGGATACGATGACATACGTGCGGTATTATTAATCGCGGTCTATCAGAAAGCGATCGTCACGATGTCACAACAAGACTTTTCAAGCAACAGCTTCGATGGACTGATGGATGGTCTGACTATAAATGCACTCAACAGTATCCACGTGCTTTTCTTTCGGAAACACAAACTAGAAATAATGGATATCCACTCTATCGGCGTCGCTCACCAGACGACAAATGCAGAGCACTCAGCATTCAATTTAGAATAGTGAATATCGAAGTTGACAACACATAGATCGTACTATGTATATTCAGCATTACAGTCTAATTCACCAACCAGTAGATTGACATCCAGGTGTGTTCTCAACTGAATTAGGATGAATTTACACAATCCACCCTAAAAACAACGATTGTTTCTATCTTCTGTTTCTATTTATTAAAGTAAGGTACGGTGTGTACAAGTTTTGGAGAAGTAAGGCAGCAATTACAATTGCTGGAACATGTTAATCACTGGAATGAAAATGAAGTTCGCACACTTTTCGCGAATCATAATCATTTCGACATATCAGCCTTCAAATCCGCGTCAATTATGGGATACGAACAAAAATGACATTGCCGAAGACATTTTACATCGTCTTCACAAAAAATTGGAAATGGGCCAGTCCCGGTTGATACTTCCGGTGTTTCGATATCAATTCCATCCGCCGTTTATCAATGCACGTAAGATGAACTCATCACGAATGTTCGCCAAATTATCGTGGCCAAATTATCGTAACTACGATTCCTTAAGTGCACGCGCAATGTTAGCTACCAAAAACGCCAATGTTGTTGACTTAAACTGGAAGATTCAAAGTTAAATTCCAGGAGACTTGCACTCATACAAATCGATCGATCATCTTAACAATAAAGACGATGCCATGAATTATGCAGAGGAATTTCTAAATTCTTTGGAGAGGCTTGGTTTGCCACCACATCATTTGCGTCACAAAGTTAGATTTTTCGTTATTATATTTCGCAATCTTCATACGCTGAACCCTGTGTAATGGAATGGTAATGCTTGATTCTACGAACTCCTTTGAGTTCTAACGATTTGCCAATTCAGTTCAAACGTATTCCGTTTCCAGTGAAAATTGCATTTCAGATAACAATCAACAGGACACAAGAATAGTCGCAAAGTGTGTAGCATAAATTTGGAAATGCTAGATGTACGTGGCAAGCTCACGAGTTGGAAAACCATATTTTCTGTACATCGAAAAAAAATGAAATGATAAATTTAACTTTCTTTTCATTTCAAAACACATAATTTCACGCAGGACAACGGCTGCGGGGTCAGCTAGTAGTTTAATAAAATGTGCAACATTGGCTTGAAGAAAAAAGTTGTTTTTAATTTAGAAATACAGCAGAAATAATTGTAGCATATATTCAGGGGCTAATGTATATAAAAGTCAATCACAGGCCATTAGAGTCTGCTTGGGTTCAATAATAAAATAAAAAAGAGATAAAAAATAATAAATCTATATTTCGTCATAATCTATATATATTCAGTAATATTCCTGAAAACTATTTTGGTATGGTAAAATGGCAATATAGTTAATACTTTTATATATATTAATTATATATTCAAAACACTTAATACTTTTCGAAAAATGCCTACAAAAAAGTCAAATGTTTCGAAATGGTTATACAAATGAAACTAAAATCGTTTTACAGTTACTAAAAAACATACGGAGAATGTTCAAAATTGAAAACAACATATGATCTAGATATTTATATAGCATTATAGCTTTAGGCATGCAAAGAAGTCGTAATATAAATTATATTCACATATATCTACATATATATACATACTTATATATAGTTCTTATATAGTATATACGAGCGTTGTTTTATTTACACATGGCTCAGCGCGTCATTAACGGTATAAATACACAACTCGCGCTAAGCTGTATGATAAAATACTTCGCGGCGTGAAATTATGGGCGTTTATTATATTTCTGCAATTGCTCAATGCTTTCATACTATTGTTTCACTTTTTGTTTTTAAGACAGATAAGATTAAAAAAGCATATGGGATATTTTAGAGACTTAAATTGTTTTTTGGTACTGTCTATATTCATGTTAAAAGCAAACGAGCTCGTGTTATATGATAACTGCATATATACAAACGCACGGTCATAGTTATTTCACATGTCAATACTGAAAGCTCATTAAGCTTTATGTCAAACGTTCTAATCAGTGCATGTTTAAAATGTAGTCGCGCGTACCGAATGACTTCAACACGTTTTTTAATTTTTTTTATACATGAAGACAATTCTTATCATGAGCCCCTGCCTTAGTTACTATAAACTCGAATGCAATGCGCACTGGCGCCATTGTTACTACAGAGCTGCCGAGTTCGGTTCATGTTTTCAATTTAAGGAATTTGCCGGGAAATTTATAAAACCCAGAAGAAAACGTCGGAGACCCTATAAAGTATACAATATGTATAAATACCACGTTACAAGCTGAGTGAATTTAGCTATATGCGTGTGTATGTCTATGTATACACGAACTAATGTCAGTTTATAAAATACCATTCCAAAAATTTGAGTTTTTTCCCAAGATCGGCTCATTTCCCGGTACTGCCGTTATCTAACCACTGTATGTAAAAAAATATATTTAAAACTGTCGCTGAAGAAAGTACGTTCATATACAAAAATTTTTTGGTTAAGAGGGTATTCTAGTCTAGAAAATTTAAAAAATCAAATTTTTTTTCTATAATTCAACAGTGTAAATATTCAAAAATATCCCCCTAGAAAGTTTATTCGAAATTCAAATTATTTCCGAAGTTATAACTGTTTTACAGATGATAAACAAATAGCGCATCTCAAGCGCGAGCCAGAACGGTTGGTTTCGAGTATCACAAGTGAGTGAAAACGATGGAAAGAATCCATGAATCGGGCTTCGATATTTTAAAGGAAATGTCAAATAGTACCACAGACATGGTATCGAAAAGTAGGGCCACTATAATCAGTGTATCACCCTTCAAGGAAACTATGTTGAATAAAAAAAAAAATTAATTTTGTCCAAAAAACATATTTTAGTATATAAATAGGGAAAATAGATCACGAGATATCGCATATCACACGTGATGAATTTCCTCGATTAAGAACTTTCCCCAATCAGACATACATAATTATAGCTAGACTATGTGGGCAGTCTCTTTAACAATATGGCCTAGTTTTCCAATACCAAATTAAATCCAAATCCCACCATTTCTATCTTTTGAGCAAGCGAATCCGAAGTTTAGTCACCTTTTCACTAAAAAATCCGTCTATATTGAAATTTTGTTGAAATTATTCTCATTATTTATTCACACCCAAAGATTTTCGCCTTTTTTGCAAAAATATGTCAACAGTTTCCGTATTTGCAAGCACCTGTATTTGACCAATGGGAATTCGCAAGCAGCGCGCAGCATAAAGAAACTACTTTATCTAACTTATAAAGTGAACAAAGTACACTCCACCCAATTTTGTGTTTGTTTAATGGAAATGCAACCAAAAAAAGCGGCCACAAGTGCCACTTTGTCACAAAAAGTTCCATTTACAAGTGATTTTGTGTTGAATGTACACAAACTCCAGTTGAGCCTGCGGACTATTTCCGAAGATGAGGTTTACTTGCGATCCGCATGTGCACCTATTTTTCGCAATTGCAGCGGAAGTGTTTAGATAACCGTCTACTTACAAATCTACGCAAAAGTATGTATAAGTAAAAAAATATACGTGCCAAATTGCCACATGTTGTTTATGTAGCGCAGTGGTTGTCATATAAATATCACGTATAAACATGCTTAGAAACATACAGGCACAAGTATATATGTATATGCACATGTACGACTACATATTTACATGGTAGTCCTAAGTAGTGCCACTTCATATTGGGGTTTTGCGCTTAAGTGTTTTCTTTCGCGTCACATTTTCCTGTGCAAACTTTAATTTGTTTGCATCAAAAGGGGATCTACACGGCGTATACGTCACTTCACGTCTATATGAAGAGAGCACACGTTGTGCCCACCAGTGTATTGGTGTTAGTATGCGCGCAGTTAGTTAGTTGGTGCTGGAAAACTGCGTTCACATTTTCCAGGTAATCAGGTTGATTGTTCGCTCCAACCACTTGTGTGGGTGTGCATGCGTGCACATATCTACATATTTCTATAGTTATGCATCCGCAGCCTTTTTCCACTTTAGCGTACTCAAGTGTTTTTATAAGTGCACTGGGATGACTTAGTTGTCGCTAAAGTTGTTTTGTTTATATTCTTTTTAATTTGTCCCCTTATTCACATTTGCGGAATGCACATACTCGATTTGTGGTTTCATTGATGCGTTGCTGTGATGCGAGCACACACAGACACACGCACCTATACATAAGCGTATTCATTCATCAGTTTTCTCCTGAGCCGTTTGTTGATTGCTTGTTATTGTTTATGTGTATGTGTGTGTGTAAATAGCAAGAGATTAAAATGCAAAAGAGAGCTATCCTACAATTATTGATTTTAGTAATGAATAGATTGTGCTGCATTTAGCTATAAATAAACTGAATTTAGTTAAATATGTGCTGAATTCCTTGGCACACATTATGGGTTTACAAGCGTTTTCTCGAGCAAAGGAGGACATATTTTAAATATTCAATAAATTTCAAAACTCAGCCGAACCGGATCCAGAGTTTTGTTTTGACCGCCTGTTGCAGCGGAAGTATCAGTGGATTCTAGAAAAATGGAATAAAGGGCGATCGTCTCTGATCTACAATCGGTAGGGTATTCGATTAATGTCTTTAGATGGAAAATTACGCAGTACTTTCTTGGAGGGTTTAGATGCTGTCTGACTTTTCATCTTCAATTACCATCGTCAAAAATAGGGTTAACAAGTTTCAATATCTACTTTTAATGAGCCACACTCAGCTTTCCCGAAAACAGCTACTACAAAGAATAGCGTGACCGCGTTCTCGTAACGACAGACCGCAGATTAAAAATACGTGAGATACGTGAGACCAAGGAATAGTCGAAATCAGTGGATTCAACCGGAGCTTCTGTGTTAAGGTCAGAAAGATATTCAGATTCACAAGCAATGATCTAGGTTAACTGCTTGGAGAAGAGCAAAACAATCACAAGATTGATGGCAGAGAGACTAAGGAATAGTCGAAACATTAGATTAAACTGGAGCTTCTAATCAGTAAAAGCCGAAGACTATCCTGTTGGTCAGAAAGATGTTGGAACTCACAAGCGGTGATCTAAAGTTTACTTTCTTGGAGAAAAGCAAAACGACCGTATGCTGACATCTGCGAAGTTTAATTTTCGGGTTGATGACAGAGAGACCAAGGAATAGTCGAAATAGTGGACTTCAACCGCAGCTTCTTATCGCAAAAAAAACCTAAGACTGTGCTATCTGCCAAAAAGATGTTGGGATTCGCAAGCTGTGATCTAAATTGAAAAGAAAAACAAAACGATCTTAGGGTTGATGACAGAGAGACCAAGGAATAGTCGAAATAGTAGACTGAAACCGGATCTCCTGATCGGAAAAAGCCGAAGACTGTGCTATTGGTCAGAAAGATGTTGGGACTCACAAGCGGCTTTTCTAAATTGACTGCCTGGACTTTACTATTGTGAATTATTGGACCGATTCCACCATCACAACGCACTGGCTCTGAACTCAGCCGGTTGCCTTTACCAAATTGGTCTAATTAAGCTACCAAATGTCGTCCGATCGAAGATATGGTAACAGTTTTATAGGAATAGTGGGACACAAAAAACACTGCGCCATCGGTCGAAAATCTAAGGTAACGTATTTTGCATATTTTGTGAGTTTTTTTTTTTGACAATTTACATAATACCATAAGCCATTTAAAAGTTAGCACATACAGTTTGAGGTTCACAAATGCTTATCAATACCACTACAATTATAACTGCATTAACGGGCAACTCATTAATCAATTTTTAATTCTTGTATCGGTGTATTTTTGACTTTAATTACAGCACACAATTGGTATTTCACCTCATTCGCGTGCTCTTTATGGTGCGTCATTAGCTTAATGAAGTTTTAACCATTCGAAGCGTCGATAACACAACGAGCCATATGGGTATTGAGTCTAAAAGATAGTAATCAAAAGTGTTTAGAATATATGTGTAATGTGATTAACGCGCACCAAATACCATCAATACAAAGTAGAGGGTGCTTTTGATTAATTATTTTATCAATAAAACTTGTCGCAGAGCACAATGCAAAAGATGACATGACCAAAGTGTAAATAATTGGCATACAGGGTGATCAATGTAAGCAGTTCTATTTGAAAATTTAAAAAACAAGAAAAATCGTTAACTACGGTGCACAGGAGCTTAAATCTTCACAAATAAAAAGTTTTATACAAAAATTGATTTTGAACGGTCATTTGTATGGCAGCTATATGCTATAGTAGTCCGATCTAAAAATATTTTTTTGGATATTGCATGAATGCTTTGGACAAGAGTCCATGCAAAATTTTGTGAAGATTTTTCGTCGAATAAAAAAGTTGACTATACAAAAACTTCATGCCAATCCTTCAGTTTATGGCAGCTATATGCTATAGTGGTCCAATATCGGTAGTTCCGACAAATGAATAGTTTCTTTGGGAGAAAAGAACATGCGCAAATTTTCAGTTCGATATCTTTAAAACTGAAGCACTAGTTCCTATTAAAACTTGTTTAGGGTACAAAAAAATTGGCATATATGGACAGAAACTGGCAGCAAGTAAGTTTTTCTGGAAACTGATGGTACCAGTAACGATATCTTACCGAAATTAAATAGCTAGAACCGCATTTTCGACCACAATTTTTATACTCGCCCATACAATGTACACCCAAGGCTCTAAACGCGTTTTCATCGGAATTTTCAGTGATCCTAACTTTCTAGTGAAAAATAGGTACTTCTTAGGAGCACCCTTTGCACAAAGATTCAACTAATCAGATAAAGTGGAAATATAGGTATACACGTACATACTATAAAAATGCCGAAGCAAAACCAAAACTTTAAGTATTCGGTTGCAAGTTAATAGCGTTCACTTCCCAACCCCGCGTATGCCATATAAACACCCTCAGACTTATAATAACTTGGGTAATGACTCGCACATGAGTTCGTCAACTTTTGAGTGGGTGTGTTGCAAATATTTTTATATAATATCGCAATAGCTTCTGCTACACTGCACCCATTGTGTTGGCAACAAAAGCAACAAGCGCAATACAAGGCTGCACAGCTTGTTGTGCACGATGGTGAAGGATGTCTTATGCGAAATTGGTGCAGTGGGGCTCCTTGGTGGTATAAATATTGTTAAAACTTTACTGCACACCGCCCAACAACGGTCGGCCTCACCATCTTCTGCTCATCACCAGTTAAAGCACTTGACTCTTGTATAGATATGCGCGCTGCACGAAGAAAAACAATAACATTGGTGGCAAAAACAAAAGCGTTGGAGGCAAATAAAAGAAACAAAAACAAGAGGAAGCTTACAAACGCATGAGCATGCATAAACAAGTGGATGCATATGTGTGAAATGTATGTATGCGCTTATATATATATTATGTGTTTGAATATATATACAACCTGTGTAAAATAGAGATGTGTGCCGATATATTATAGGCAATCGATAGCAATCCTAAGCGTATATAACTTCCGTTTCAACCATCAAATAGATATTTTTGGATATTTTAACTTACTGACGTTCATTATACAATTATTATCGAATATTGATTAGTATAAATATAAATCGATAAGTATCGAACGGTTTTAAATTATTAATTTGAAATATCACAATCTAATACCCGATCATTATTAACTACAAATTGAGTCATCTATATTCGATGAATTTTATTTGATATTTTTACCAAATATCGATTATTATAAATATAAATCGATAAATATCGAAAGCCTCTGAATTATTGATTTGAAATATGCAAAAAATATGGAATTTTAAGAACACATCAGCTCCGATCAAAATAAAAATGATATCAACGGTAATCGTTAAATACCAAACGTCACTGAGTTATTATATAATTTGAAATATGCAAAAAATACGATATTTTAAACACAAATGAACTTCGATAATCATAAATAAAATCGATATAATTGAAATTGATAAACATCGAATTCCTAAATATTAAAAAAAAATGTAAAAAGGACAATATTTTCAATCCGTTAATCATAAATAAAATCGATATGTTTGAAGTCAATAAATATCAAACGTCTCTATATTCTTATATATTATGAAAAATGTAAAAAGTGGGACATTTTAAGTACACATTAACTCCGATAATCATAGAATAATGGGCATCTATATTTATAAACGGTAAAACTTTAAAGAATAGACAGCCACTGATCGCACATATGTATATGTAATTACAACCATCTTTTATATAACATAACACTAATAATAATCCTTTAGGTATGGACCGAGCGCATATAAGCTTGAAGAGCGCGTCGAGAGTGAATGCGCAGTGAGTTGGACCCTCGAGTGAGATATAGCTGCCAAGTGCACTTTAATTAAATTTCAATTACTTCTTGCATGCATTGTACACACCGAACAAAGAATGCATGGACGTGGGTTTGTTGATGTTAGCCAATAACGCCCACTAAAGTAATCCGAGCACATAGCCTTGGACAAAAACTTTAACCTGCGTAGAGTTGCCATTGTGCGTGCAGCTACGTTGACCATATGCGCCATAGATACATACGTACGTACAGTTGCAATCAAATTTTTAGTAGTGCTAGGTATCCTTTTAATATATGTGATCATCCTTTTTTATTATATCCTGTTTTTGTGATTCACTTTAAAAACCTGAGTGCTCACAGACCAAGAAAAGTGTCGTTATTATTGAAAACGCATGTTGAAAAAGGATTTCGATTCGCTAAAGGACATTTAAATTGGTCTTCCACAAAATTGAGGAACATTTTATGGACGGACGAATCGATGCTTGTTGAGTATGGCGGAAAGGGATTGCGTCAATATGTACGACGTCCACCCAGTACCGAGTACGGGCCGAATATACAAAAAAACCGGTACTTGGGACATGCTTTTCTCCGCAAGGTATAGAACCGATTTATTGGATTAAGGAAAACACGACTAGTGATTCGTATGTCGAAATACTCCATAAAACCATGCTACCGAAGAAATGCGGTTTATAAAGTTTCTAAAAGGTGGTTTGAGGAATGGAATATCAAGCTAAGAGAATGGCCGCCACAGTGCCCAGACAACAACTCCATCAAAAATTTGTGGACTGATGTCAAGGAGGCAGTAGCCCGATATAAGCCGACATCAGCCAGGCAAATATAGGAGGCTGTGAAGAACGCATGGGGATCTATTTCCAATGAAAGCTGCCAAAAACTTGTTGACTTAAGGCCACGACGATGCACTGCATATTTAAAAATAAAGGTTACGCAACTAAATACGAATTTCATAAAAAACAATATCCAATTTGAAAGAATAAAATAAGAAACCGCAGAAATTCCTCATTCATTTTTTTGATACAGTACTTTCTTATCAGTTACGATACAGTCTTTTACGACTGCACACTATGTACTAAGAATTTGACCGCAACTCCACATCTACATACATATGTATACACAAATCTTTAAAAGGGGTTTGAGCATAAGTGGCATGACTAAGAGTAGATATGTTTTTGGTGGACGTACTCGCATTTAATTTATGTTTTATGTTCTACATTTTTCGTGATAAATGGTTGGTTACACATACGAATTTTGAGGGAAATTTTTAGGACTGAAGTAGAGTAATTTGATGTATGAAAAAATAAATGTATAAGTAAAGATGATAGAATTCGGGTTTTACCGAAGTTTGTCGGTGTTACGGCACATCTTTAGAAACTGAGCCAGTCAGCTAAGACAAAGAGACAAAATACAGATGGAAAAGAGACAGATCTGCAAGAGTACCTTACTCCAATTTATAACAGGATGCCTCTTGTTGTCACCCATCAAGCATCTACATAGTGCGGCCCGCATGCTGCTTGTAAAGGTATATAACACTTCGATGAACTGTTATCATATGCCGAACAAATTTCGGACGCGACCAATTTCCGACGCCACTGAACAGCATTCACAGTGAAACTATTAATACAAAATCCCGTTCCTACCAAAGTCAGATTTTCGTGACCGGAATGGACCCGAATTTTTTTATCCGATCAAGGATTATCAACTTGGATTAATTCTGCTGCTACAACAATAAACTATTAACACGCTCACAGACAAGAGCTGAAGTTTTGGTTATTGCAGCAGCTCAAACTCCAACTTATCCTGCATAAACGCTGACATATAAAATCTATGTCTCGAAGCAATGAGTCTCCGCATAACTTTAACCACAATCTTTGCATGCCCAACGATTTCCACTCATCTAATACCCCTCTTCATATGGTCCGACCCGGACGAAACAGCATACTTCTTGGTGCTGGAGTTAGATGACTTCGATGACAACTAACCCGAACCTTGCCATCTCAAGCGGGGACTAGATAACCCCAAAGACAACAACATCAGTTCGTTTGCTAAATACTATTTATCCTTTCCAATAACTAGCTAAAGGTATTACCTAATTTTCCTAAATTTTCTAGCTGGCGAAAGTTGTGCATTAAATTAAGTAAGAGTAAATTGACGGTTTTACTGACTACAGTTAATAGCGTCATATTTTAAAAGCATTATTGCCATTGTTAAGTTATTTTTGTTCAGACTTTTAGTCTGTAGCAAATATTTTACTTTGTTCGACTACTATTATTACGTTTTAATTGAGCTGTCAAGAGTAAGCTGCATTTAGGTGTAGATAAAAAACGACAGATGACACACCACATAACTGTTTATCTACCTACGCCAAAAAAATTAGCACTTATATGACATATTAACACTGGGATAACGGTATAAGATCAAGTTATTATTTTGAGTACCTAGCGGAATATCGAAATCCTAAAGCTAACCCTCATCGTGCGAAGCTATCGACGTAGACCCTATGTAGGGCTCCTAGGAAGAAAACGAGCGATTTTGAAGAATCTTTTGTATACTCTGAACTAAGCATATTAAGATTATCAAGATGTTAGTTACACCCAAAGGGAAGCATCGGAAACCATATAAATTATATAAATGATCAGTGTGAGAAGCTGAGTCGATCTAGTATCCGTCCATCGGTACATATGCGAACTAGGCCCTCAGTTTTTGAGACATCATTCTGAAAATTTTTTTCTTTCCAAAAAGCTGATCATTTGTCGGAACCGCCGATATCGTAAAACTATAGCATATAGTTGTCACACAAACCGAACGCACTAACTCAAGTTCTTATATGGAAAACTTTTTTTATTTAAGAAGATATACCCACAAAATTTGGCATAGGTTATTATCTCAGACTTTAATATAATTTCCAAAAATTTTGTTCATATCGGACCGTTATAGCATATAGCTGTCATACAAACTGGCGGATCAAAATCAGGAAAAAGAACTTTTTATACCCATTAATGCATAAAAATGCACTTGTGAAGGGTATAGCTGCGATGCAACCAAAGTTAACGTTTCCTCATAGTCTAGATTCCTTTAATATTAAAAATTGTCTCTACACACTAAAAATAAACATATGTACCTTTAGTTGTGTGTTAAGTTCTCGTCTGTGAAACAAGATTTCGAGGTTGAGTTTTTAACGTTGTATAACATAAGCTCTGCAACTTAAATCTCTCACCAATGGCGAATTATAATATCGAAATACTTATAAAATTATGCCATGGAGGACATTTGTTTTCACTTTCGATGCGAAATACCACTTTAGAGGAATTTTGAGCGCGGCGTGCTACAAGTTTAGCTTAACTTAGTGTTATGATGCGTGTCAAGTAAGTAAAGCCTACCAACTTATCGGCTTACCAATTAGTCAAAATTACGTCACAACTAATTGCGATACAGGCCTACATACAACAATGTTTAAAAAGCAATTATCGATACTGCAGCGGCATTAAACTTTACAATTATTTTTGTTATTGAAACATTTTAGCTAAAATTGCTTTCGGCTCATTACGTTGATAACAAATATGGCTGCGAGCACGCTGTGTTTTATGACCCTAAAGGGTAGGGGAAAAATGTGGCATTTCTACGGTGAAACAAAAACAACATGGCAATAAAATATAATTAAGTAATAAACAAAATAAATAATTATTATTGAAGTCGTGGCGAAAGTGAAGAGCACTAAAATACGAAAATTTAATATGTGGACCTATAAATATATAAAATATGTATTTTTCTAAATTTGTATGTTTTCAAATAAGAAATGTTTCGAAAAATGTGTGCATTCAGGGAAATATCTGCATATTTATTCTATTTATTATTTATATAAATATTTATTTACTATCCTGTGAATTTCGAAATTTCGATTTTTTTGCATATACATATATCGAATCTGCATATGTATTTGCAAATATTTTTTAGAAATTTGAAGTTGAACCGACAAATAATTTCGGAGATATGAGCATATTGGTAAGGCTTAGCGTCACGAGCTAAGTCAATTTACTCATATCCGTTTGTCTGTATACTGAAGGACTGACCACCAGTTTTTAAGATATCGATCTGAAATATTGCATATGTTCTTTTCTCCCTAAGAAGTTGCTCATTTGTCGTATCTGGCGGTATCAGAGCACTATAGCATATAGCAGTCATATAAACTGACGGATCTAACTCAAGTCCTTGTATGGAAAACTTTTTTATTTGATAAGGTACCGTCACAAAAATTGGCATGGATTGTTGTCTAAGGTAATGGTGAAATCTGCGAAGAAATGGTTTAAATCGGATCACTGTAGCGTATGTCTGCCATATAAAAGGAATCATCAAAATCATGCGCTTGTATAGGAAACTTTTTTATTTGGGGGGGACGAGGTATCGTCCCGAAATTTGGCATGGATTATTTTCAAAAGCAACAGTGTAAACTCCACAAAAATGGTTTAGATCAAGTAACTATAGCATATAGCTGCCATACAAACTGTTCTATCTAACTCATGTACTTGTAAGGAAAACTTTTTTTTTGACTAGATATCGTCACGATTTATTTAGCATGGATTACTGTTTAAGACAATAGTGCAATCTACAAAGAAATTGTTCAGATCGAGTCACTATAGCATATAGCTGCCATACAAACTGACCGAATGAAGTTCCAGTAAGAAATCGTTGATATTTGTGAGGATGCTAAGTTGACGTTTTCTTGTTTATTATATTTATTAAAAATATAAAAATCACAAAAAAGCGTTTTTTTCTGACTTGCAATTGGAAATAACCCACGAACTTACATTCAGCATACATATTGTTACATAAAAAGAATAAAATCGACAAAAATTGCTCAAAATATGGCAGCTTTTGAAGAAAATAATGTTGAACTTAGTAAATTTCGGTTAACACGCATCGTTTTGTATGCATGTATTTACATAGATAAACCAATGTGTAGCGACAACGCGTCTAGTAAACACCAAAAACACAAACAAACGTCTACAACTATGTATATATATAACAAATACACACATCTAAATATGTAAATGTGCCGTTTGACCAACAAAAAATTATTTACTAGGAAGTTGCAAACACATTTGACGCACTAAACGTGAGTTTATAAGAAATTACGAGCACCGCTGGCCACCACCCACTCGGTACATACTTATGTCCTTAAAGGAATATATGTACATAGTTACACAACTACATATATATTTAATTTATTTAAGAAAGCTCATACTCATATGTGTGTGAGTTATTGTTTAACATAGCACATGTGTGAGCATATGCAGTCGTACAAACATACATACACACATAAAACAACATACTAGAATGTACATATACAGGTATGTGTGTATGTATGTATGTGTGCCTGCAGTCACTGTTTGCCTTTTCGACTTCTTGGCACATGTCGCGCTTGCTATAAGGTGGCAAATAACCAACTAATGCAGCGCAAAGCAGTGTTTTGTTGCTGTTGTTGCTGTTTTCGTTTTTACTCCATTTTTGGGTAATCAATACTGTAAAGGTTAAAAACTTGAAATTGGCTGCTGGCGTGTGGCGTGTGGCGAACGCGGCTGCCTTTGATCCTGTGCCCACTGTTCGCCGTCCGCCGCTTGACTGCCACATTTACCTTATTGGCATTTGTACATGCATACAGCGATATACATATGTATGTATATAGGTATGTATGTGTATCTGTGCTTGCATATTTGGTGATTATCCAACCCTCAGGTTTGGTTATGAAACTTAAATTATTAATATCACTGCTGTGTTTACATAGTCCTAAATATTTAACCTCAATTTCTGTTTTTTTTTCTTTTTCTCTGTTTTTTTGGTTATGGAATATGTTTTCTGGTAGCATATTTTACTTACAAGTAGTTTTTGTTTTCTATTTCAAAGTATACACAGCGATATGTGCGTGCTCGTTGTTGCGTTGTTTGCGTGCATGTGCATGTACATACATACGTTTAGGTGTATGTGTGTAATTTTCTTGTCGTACATACATACATACTCGTACACTTTTATCACTCACTTAAGGATGTGCTTTAGAATTTTCAAGGTAGACTCTTACGACTTTCGCCTCTATATGTTTTCAACTTTTCATTTTCCGTCCGTTTTACTATGCACACGGTGTGTTAAGATTTTGCAAAATTTAGCTTTTCACACTGCAATTTTCAATTTTTTTTATTGTTACCACAGCGCACAGGATATTTTTTGCAGTAAATCCGCGCAACGCGTACTTAATGCTTGACGATGTGGCGACTTTTCACGTAACTTTCTAACTGAATTTTCCTTCAGCTGCAGAGACTTTTATTTGCCGTTCAATGCTCGGCTTGGCCATTCGTTGATATTCGCTCGCTGCTTACATGCCAACTCTCGCCGCCTTTGTAGCTTTGGCACAGCTGTCATTCTGTCTCTGCTGAGCGCACCGCTGCCGGCACAGCGCTCTGTGTACACACACACACATGCATATACTATCTAACGGTTATTGCTTGTTTGCTTGCTGCCTTTCAACACTGCGCCACCCTGCCAACCCACTGTAGCGGCAAAAACAACCATTCAGTGATATCAGCTGCTGCAGCGCGCTTTTGGGCGCACATACAACCCCTTCTTGTTTACAGGCATAAGTGGTTGTGTGTTGTTTGTGCTGATGTCCTTTTTCGTTTGTGTTTTGTTTTGTGAGAGACAGAGCGGCGTCGTCGCTGTTGTCTTCGAAGTCTCTTAGTCGCCACTGTTGTTTTCTGTTGCGAGTTGTTGATATTCATTCTTTTAGGCAGTTAGGCGTGTTTTGGTAGAACAACACAAGGGTTTGACTGTGCATAAAACTAAAAAAAATAAATTTAAAAATTTATATTTATTGATAATTTTTATCAATATTTTATTAAATAGAATTTGAATTATTTAATATTTTTAAATATATTTAGATTTCGATAACAGTTAGGTCCATAGACAAGACAACAAGACAGTCGGGTCTAAGTAACCGAAACGAACCTGGATTTTTTACCGACTAAGGACTGTTAACGCGGAACTTCAGAAATATTTTCTACCGTTACACCAACAACAAAATTAATATTTATTTGAGGTTTTTTGTTGACAAAAATGAGAACTTATTCTACTTCCTACACATTAATAGCACAGTTTTCGGCGCAAATAAAAGGCCTTGGTGGTTTGAAACTCTTTCATTCAGCTATTTTCGCATGAAAATGTGCGCAACCAAGCTTGAGAGCTGTTATATCACACAACGATGGCACTAAGTGATACCGAATCGATAGTTTTTAACATTAAGTCTACAACATTTATTACGTTAAAATCCTGCGCTCATAGACACATATTTGATTTTGTTTTTAATGGTTTTCTGTCCGATTGGTATGCACGTGATAAGTAACAAAGAAATTGGTTATTGTCAACAAGGCATTATTATTAAGTAGTTTTTTTTAAATTTATCCATAATTATACAATAAATTTATGGATCTAATTGAAAATCGACTGAGTTGGTTTGCTTAAAGCTGGTATAAAAATTGATAGGACAATACAAACTTTGTGCTAAAAGTAAGTATTGTTTCCAATAAATAGATCGAGCCGATATTACAAGTTTAAAATATTCCGTCAATATGGTTTATATGTATTGTTACTTATAACTATCACTTTCATGTAAAAATTTGTATTTTTTTAGCGTAACATCAATAATATACTGCGATAAAGAAAATTAGTTGAGATAAACATAAGAGCACACAAATAAACTTATGCAAAAGGGATTTAACAAATTCGATGTGTTTTGGCAAAGAGTTTTTTAAAAACAAGGAGAGTATTGTTTTAATTGCAACCATGCGTTGTTTAATGTCATACAATTAACAGTCTATGTGTGCAAATTTTCACGACCAACACTTATGATCCTTGAATCGCATGCATCTACGTTTAAAGTCAGCAAATTTAGAGAAGAAATTTTCAACAATTCCTAGAAGCATTTATTCATACTCTGTAATTCCTATGAAAAAATATTGGCTAATACCATTTACAATTCTTGTTACTTTTCCCATTAATATGTTTGCGTCCACTGTCTTACAACTTCAAATTTAATAGTACATTTTGGTATTAACCAAAACTGATCCATAAAAAACTTAATCTTCACAGTTACAAAATAGGTTCGAGTTAAGTACCTCCATTTCTGTATTACGCATTTACAATATTATATTTTTATAAATGTTAATACAATATTCCTAAAATAACTTTATAACAATAAATGTATCAGCATGGTCGAAATGCGTGGACTATTTTCAACGAATGGCTGGTAGTTAAGAACTCAATCGAAATCGCTATAACATATACTGTTATGTAAATTTTGTAGTGACCGAATCGTTGGGTTTGAGCTTCGCTTCAGTATTTTGGGAATGTCGACGAACTCAACATCACACTCAGGGAATAACCATACAAGCTGTTAAACATATGCTATACTATTAATTTATTAATTTGATATACTGAATGCGGATTTGCAGGCAAAAGTACGTTTGTGTAGCTAATGGAGACGTAATGACTTTGCCACCAATCAAAAACGCTTAGTGAAGCTAAACGCTTCACAACATGCAATATTTCAAACAACTGAATTTGCACGATACGATTAAATTACAATATGTAGTAACAAGATGTGCTAAACTTTGTTTCATGCTTTTCGCGAAATTTATTTTGATTGTCGCAAGCGCACGTCTTTGTATTAAATCAGAGCAATGCAAAGTTCATCTTAACGATTCAAGGCAATGAGCAAGTGACGTAAATAATGCGTACAGTCGCTAAGCACTTTCCAGGGTTCCCAGCAATGTTGGAATTAGGTGGACTCTGCGAATGATGCCAGCAATGGTATGTATTGAATCAGTATTATGACTAGCAATACTCTAGTTCTTTTAAGATTACCCTCATAAGTCTTTACGCCGTTTAATGTGCAGACGAAATTTTCTTTTTAAAGGAATTCTCGGTTGAGCTCTTGAATTCAAATTTCAGGTGCAATCCGTATGCACAGTTGTGCCTGCCATACACAAGAAGTACTATATCACGTGACATTGGCAACATGTGTGAGCTGAAACATATATATTTGAATTGATTGTTTCAACTACAATCCAGGAGTTCGCAAAACTTAGTTTGTCAAACTACCTATAGGTTGCCGCAATGGAAATAGATTATTAAATTAAAGTACGAAGAGCGTACCCAAACAATGGTTTACATTTTAGCATTAAACCATTTTGAGTACCCATGTTAAATTAATATTATTATGAATTCACTGCACCAATCAAATACAAATGAATTACATTAATTTATAAAGCCTTAGTATGTTTACGATTGTGCTTCCTCACATTTTGTCAACTGCCCCACATTTACATCTCATAAGTCCACAGCCAACAAATCACATATAATCTCAAACGCTTATTTTTCAGTGATTTGTCAAAGCTTGGAGGATGTTGAACATCAAACATAACAGCATTTAGACAGCGCATTAATATCATTATATTACCAAATGTTTATTTTAAAATCGTTGGATGAAGTGAAGAATAGTCGAATCCATTTTACTATTATGTAGAAGAGAAATGCAATAAATGTAAAATAAGTTATGTCAACAATGGGTTAATATAACAAAAATAAATACTTTCATCTGACATTGTTCAGGAAGCATACAAAGGATACGACAGCTTTAGCAATATTATCAAAGAAGTATTTTTGCGTACCAGCGTCTTCCTGCGCTTCTGAACGAGCGTTCAGCAAAGCTGGACAAATTGTATCGGACAGGAGATGCGCTTTAAAATCGAATATAGTAGATAAGCTACTTTTTCTCAACAAAAATCAAAAACAATGATCTCTTAATAAATTTGTTAAGTTTTAATTTTTTGTTTTAACTGAAAACATCGATGAAACATCGATGTTTTCTTTCAAAAACATCGAAAACATCGATGGCCCCAGACATCGATTGTTTTCCAGTTCTACAACCAAGCATTGAGATTGTCTTTTTGTTCGTTCCCACGACAGTCGCGACTAAGTGACCGGAACGGACTAGGATTTTTAACCAACCAAGCTCTCTCAACTCAGCACCACTTCTCGAAATTACTTAAGGAATGCTTTCTGCCGCTACAACAACAACAATATTGTCATTTTGTATTTTATATGGCTCTATGGGTCTGTTCCGATTACCTATCAGCGTTGGAACACTTTCATTGAGGTTGAACAATAAGCCCACAACAGTCGGGTCTATGTAACCAGAACAAACACGGGTTTTAGCCTGTTAAAGAACAGTCGGAGGTGTTTTCTGCCGCTATAATAGCAACAACACCAGTTGTTAATATTGCTCAATAATAATTAGGTGCAGCTAGTGCGCATACATATTTATATACCGAAAAACCAAATACTACATAATTACATGGTTTTGCATTAAATGTACATATAATTAATTAAGTATGTTATACTTTCGAAGGAAACTACCAAACCATTTCCGTTCTTAAAAGTCGCCCTTGTTACCAATAAAAGACGTGGCAGCAACTGATTTTATAAATTACAAGTTTAAATATATTTCCCAGTCACAAAAATACGCCGTTACATACATACATGTATTGATTTATATAATACACATTTTATTAAAAATTTGATAGCGCCAAATAATAAGTTCTGTACATAATATGTAATACACATCCGTTAATAAAATTAGAGCAATAAATAAATTATCATGGAAAGTTCCTTCTGCGATTCTATACATACATATGTATATTTTTGGAATGAATGATTTTTTATTAAAAAAATGGGCAGCTATTTTTTACAATTCACTGCAGCGTTGTTTACTTCAACAATTATAATGTTATAGTGTAGCACTTATTTTACACAAATTTGTCTGAATGACAGCTTATTTCGTTTAATGTCACTGAAAATTTGAGTACATATAATTTTACAAACTATTTTTACCCTAATACCATTTTCATTGCAACTGCGCTGGTGAATTTATAAAATTCTATTGCGGTCTAACTAATCTTCACAAAATTTTCTTGTTATCTTGCTTACTGCTCTTTTGTTTTGGCGTCTTTAAAAGCTAGTTTTAAAGTTACAAACTTTAATAGGTACATTTTTGCTATTGTAAACAAAATATTAAAAAACTTAAATTTTCTTCAAACAGTCAAAAATAGGTTTGCGCTTCAAAGTCCTCCTATTTGTTGTATTACATTTCACAATAAATATATTTATGTGGAGCTAAACGTTTCATATACATTCGCACCAAATACTTTGCTTTTCTCATCAACCATATAAAATGTGATCAGCGAGGTCGCTAAATTCTGTGGACGTGATTTTTCATCGAATCCTTGCGACGTTAAGACACTTACAATCGGTATAAGTTTCGCTAAAGCCATTTCTACGCTGTTTATGCTGAGAATACTATTCGCAGTTGCCACGTCGCCACCATCGCCATTTTGTATGGTTTTATTTTCTTCGCTTGCCGTAGCCTTTTGCGCTTGCGTTAATGTCTCGCCGATACTTTCTGCCATGGCGTCCACCGTCAGGGAAAAGCCTCGACAGATGCTGTTCGAGCAAACACTTGCGGCATCGTCGCTCTCCAGCAAGTCTAAGGTTTCATTGTACATTTTTTGCAGTAGTGGTCCCACTGTATTATATTCTGGTACTTGTGGCGGCAATAAGTAGGACGCCATTTTTGCAATGGGATCGCCTACATCGCTATTGATGGCCATCTGCAACGTCCAAAAGAGCTGTTCTATATCTGAAAGACTAAAACGCTTCGACAGCGGCAATGTCTTCATAACAACAAGAACTTTGGCACGTATTATACGTATTAGCTCACTTAAGCCACCATCATGAATAAAGTAACCAATGAGTGATAGATACTGTTGTTTCAGTTCTTCTGCGATTTGTTTTTTGTCCAACGTCACGTCTTGGTATAAATAACCGCCAAGCAAATTCATTTGTACACGCA
The DNA here is from genome assembly GCA_027475135.1 of Bactrocera correcta. NCBI lineage: Eukaryota > Metazoa > Arthropoda > Insecta > Diptera > Tephritidae > Bactrocera > Bactrocera correcta. Next base: position 103,610,567 of record CM050323.1, read on the forward strand.
AGGCAATGACTAACATCGATGAAGCGTAAATGAATGTTGTCAGACGCGTGAACGCGACAATCTTCATTTCTTCCCACAATTCTAATTTATTCGGTGGATTCTGACGAAGTTGATCCAGCAATGCGTTGGTATTGCATTCACGTATTATGGCTGCGTATAATTCTGTTCCCATTCCAATGATTACTTTATTACAGGTATGTTCTGTCGTTTCAAAATGTTGCATACGCTTTGTCTTTTCGAAAAATTCGCGTGCTTGACGCGTTTGATATTCAATAAGTTTTCGCTGTGCATATTTGATAGCTACATATGTGCCTCCAACTAACACGCCTGTTACTATAAATTTTCGTCGGTGACGTGTGGCGAAATCACGTAGTCTGCTGAACATTTTTTGTTGTTGTTTAACGCTAAATCGGAGTTCCGAAAACCCTTCGAGTATTCTCTTAAAATCCCTTTTGCTGCAATGGAAATTAGTTATTTTATTAAATCTGAAATTTTGAATTAGTGTACAAAGTGCAATGGATATTACGATTTGCTTAGTAGTTAAACCTGTTAAGAGTACCCTGTTTTAAATTTAAATACACTTATTAGTTATCCACCCATTTTGCACACACCAATCAATACAAATGATACTTACTTTGATTTTATTTAGTTAGTATAGTTTACGATTGTTTTGTTGCCTCCTTCTTTCACTGCCCACACATTTATCGTCTCATAAGTAGAAATATTCAATTATTCATGTAGTTTATTGATTTACAGTGATTTATCAACTGCTTGAAGGAACGATGTGTGAACATACATACACACAACACTATTTAACGACAGTCGCTTAATAAAAAAAAAATTATTACTATTACTAAAAGTGTTATACTTTATTAAATATTTTCTTATAAAATTAAATGAATTACCAAAGTACGAAGTCCGATTTTTATTTATTCAAAAGATGAAAACCTGCACGATGAAATATAGAAATAAGTAATACTGTCAAACAAATAGACAGGAGTTAAAAAAATGACAACAAAAATCAAATGACATTTCATCTGACATGTCTGCCAAAACGTCAAAAAACAGAGTTGCAAGAAGAGCTTAACCTTTCGTATGCAGTTAAAATAGTTTTGTAGATTTTAATGCCCTTATGATACACAGCGGTTAAGTATTTTGACAATTGTAACAACAAGTGGGGGGTGGATAAGTAAATAGAGCTTCATATCTAAAGTAGTAAATTAATATAAATTAAGTAAATAAGGCAATTAAGATTCAACAACAGAATTTGATAAATTTCTAAACAGAGCTGAAGTTACAACTGAAGGCGTCACACAATATGGCTCAACCACAAGTACAGTCGGTGGTTGCTCTGGAGGAAGCTAACAAAAACTTAATTATAGTAACTGGATTTGGACCATTTGTTGGACATGAGGACGTGAATGCCAGTTGGGAGGCTGTACGTCTTTTGCCAGATGAGCTAACTTGGCATGGTCACCATTATAAGATAGAGAAACGGGAGGTACCTGTTGAGTATGATGCCGTGGACAAAGCTGTCGAAGAAATATGGTCACATAAGCCAAAAGTAAGCAAAACTGACGTGCTATTTCTTGCGAGTAAGCTTATTTCTTTTTTATTTTAAAAGCTGGTTATACATTGTGGCGTTCATGGTAGTGCAAGTTGCATTCACGTAGAGAAATTGGCTTATAATCATAAATTCACACGACCGGACTATGCGCGCCAGCGTTTACCAAAGTCTTCAGCATGTTTAGTGAATTGTAACATTAATATGAATGATAATCATACCTTACATTGTGGCTTAGATGTGGATAAAATTGTGGAAGTCGTTGCTGCATCATGTGAGTGTACGCCAAATGCTACAGACGATGCCGTACAAAGTAACGTCAATGTAGAACAAGAAGCATTTACGGTTCTTAAAAGTTCAGATGACGTCGGCAATTATTTGTGTGGATACATATATCTAAAATCTCTTGATAGAAATAGCAATCGCACTTTATTCATACATGTACCACCTATAAATTGTCCATTCACGTCAGAAGAGACGAAGGAGGTGGTGTTGCGAATAATTGAAGAATGTATTCGACAAGTTATGGAGAACGAAAAAGTAGATTGTTGAATTATAGGAATATTCTTCTTATGCATTTGTGTCTTACGATTTTATCAAGAAGATGAAATTGATAATGTTTTTTCTTTATATAATGTATTAAAGTCTTAGAACTACCGAACTAATATAATACGTTTTAACAACTTTATAAAATATAAAAAAAACAGTAAATAATAATATAACAGTTGGTAATTTATTTTTCGTTGTGCTCGGTCATTTATATATAAGATAAACAGTCTAGGTCTTCTGTTATAAATTAGAAGTGGTATAATGTTTTATGAACTTTCTTAAAGTAAATTTATAAACAAATAAATAAGTACTTATTTATATGCATATGTTATTCGGAAACATTGGCACCACTTTCATCCTCAATCCACACAAAATTTGGCAGCACTACACATTGTTTTGTTATTTTCTCATATTTCTTAAAATATTAATATTAAGAAATTGACAACGAGTTTTGTGCTAATAAAAAACTGTGAAATACTTAACTTTGCTTAAAACATGACACGACACGCTCGTAATTGCACAGCCGGTGCTGTATATACTTATAATGAAAAGCGCCGTGATGCAGCCGAATCAGGCTATGGCACCAAAGCACAACGTCTTGGAAAAGATTCGGTTAAGTCCTTCGATTGTTGTTCTCTAACTTTACAACCTTGTCGTAATCCAGTAATAACTAAAGAAGGATACCTTTTTGACAAGGAAGCCATTTTGCAATATATAATCACAAAGAAAAATGAATACAGTCGTAAATTGAAAGAATTCGAACGTTTACGACGGCTTGAAGAGACGGAAAGCGCGCAGGAGTTAAATCTAAAACAACAAAAATGCATTGAAAAGTTTGTAAACGCTGGTAAACCAGTCAATGAAAGTGCCAGTGATAAAAAATCTGCTGACGTAATTGCTATAACGCCAAGCACCTCTGCGGCTGCAGTAGCTGCAGCGGGTGGCTCCATCTCTAACATGACCAATGGCAATGAAAAGAAGTTACCTAGTTTTTGGGTGCCCTCAGAGTGTCCAAACGCTGGTGCAGCAAAGGCTAAGAAACCTGATTCAACCATTTATTGTCCAGTTTCCGAGAAGCCTTTAAAAGTAAAAGATTTAATAAATGTAAAATTTACACTAATCAAAGATGGTGATAGTAGCCGTTCGCTAATAGCAAAAGAAGCGCGTTACATGTGCCCCGTAACACATGATGTACTCAGCAATGCTGTACCCTGTGCTGTATTGCGTCCAACGTGAGTTTAAATATTGATATATGGAATAAATATCTTACAAATCTTATTTCTGCAGTGGCGATGTGGTTACTATGGAATGCGTGGAGAAATTAATTAAGAAAGATATGATACATCCTTTGACGAATCAGAAACTATCTGAAAAAGATATTATACCCCTACAAAGAGTGCGTTAGAGAATAATTACTCAAATAATCAGATTTCTCATGTATATTTTTTATTTCCTATTTATAGGGTGGTACCGGCTATGCAATGACTAATGATAATTTAAATGCCAAGGAAAAGCGACCAATGCTGCAAGTTTAGAGTATTCCTCCTTAAGTTTAGCAATTTAGGTATTTGTCAGTTTCGATTTAAGATTTTAAGTTTATTATGTTCAATAAAAAAAATAACAATCAATAATAATTAATATTTTAAAAAATTTACTTAAACAAATTTTGGAATTACTACTTTATATGTATAAACATAAATAACTTCAATTGTGAATCTTAACTAACAGAACATATTAAAAATAAATATACATACATACATTTTTTAGGTGCAGATAAAATGTCGTTTTCTCTTATCTTTGTATCTGGCTTTGACCCAAAATTATTCTGCACAATTGAATCATTTTATAGGTTCATTGACTGTAATAGGAAACATAGCAATCGGTCAAATCATTTTCAAGATAACAGCATCCATCAATGACAGTTAAAGAGTCAACAAACGATATTGAATACACTATCTTTTGCAATGACGACCTTCTACTCATCAAATATAAACGCTTGGCAATGCTAGAAAGGCATTAGAAAGCAATCAACTGCTAGTGCGAAAGAAAGTGATTTAATTTTATTTAAAAAAAAAACTATATACAAAAAATTTAAAATGCGCGCAATTTTTGTAAAAATCATATCACTTTTGACTCTAATCATTAATACTCACGCAGAGTCATTTAAGGAGTGCAAAAATGCCGCTGAAGGCACTTTTGTAGCGGTTGAGAGCAATTGCCTCGCATACATTTACTGTCTGGACGAAGAGTCATTCACCGATACATGTCCAGTTGGCACCTATTTCGATGCAGAGCAACAACAATGTTTGCTAGACGAAGATGGTACCAAGTGCACAACTTTTATGGTGCAGCCTGCGCCAGCAATGGAGCAACAACAGTTGTTAACACAGCAAGGGCTAACTGAGACTACACCCACTGCGACGACTAGTACAACTACTAGTGGTTTGTTGTCACCACGCCCACAATGCAAACGAACTATGGATGAGTATTTTCCATATCAGCAGCGCTGTGAGTACTACTATCGCTGCACGCGCGGTTATTTGAGCATATTGCGCTGTAGCCTGGGTTACGGCTGGGATTTTCTGCAAGAGAAGTGCATTCTTCTGAAAGAGGCGCAGTGCTTTAAGGCTCTGCGGGCGCATGTTTCTAGTTTTTAAATATTTTTTTTTTATGTTTTAATTGTAAGTGTTTTGTTTTTGTGAGTAAACGTTATGGCACCGTATAAAAATGTGCATGTGTGTGTATTTCATTCGTTTTCGCTTAAAAGTATGCAAATATTATTGAATAATATGAAGTTCCGCTATTCTAAATAAAGCCAATATCCAGAGAACGTTTATCATCCTCCAAACACTTTCCATAAGCACTTTTTGGGATGACCTACAGCTGCTTCAGCGAATATCTCTTCGATCGACTGAAAACGAGGCCGATATTTCAGTTTGGGAAACCATAAATAATCAAACGAAGCCTAATCTGGTGAATCGATGGTATTCATTGCTGTTTGGGCTTTAAATTCGGTCACAATCGTGGCCCTCCGTTCCATTGATTGTTGACTTGTTTACATATCCAACTTATAAATCCATGCCTCCGTTTCCTATTAGAGCCAGCAGGCAGCCAACTGCCCTGAGGTCACCGCACGACTGCTAAACAACATCACATCGCGGCGCGAGTGTCACCTAACAGTGGCCAGGCACGGTGCATGCGTTTCTTATATTGACCAGCTGGAGCCAACTGCCCTGAGGTCACCGCACGACTGCTAAACAACATCACATCGCGGCGCGAGTGTCACCTAACAGTGGCCAGGCACGGTGCATGCGTTTCTTATATTGACCCAGCTGGCAGCCAACTGCCCTGAAGGGCACCGCACGACTGCTAAACAACATCACATCGCGGCGCGAGTGTCACCTTAACAGTGGCCAGGCACGGTGCATGCGTTTCTTATATTGACACAGCTGGTAGCCAACTGCCCTGAGGTCACCGCACGACTGCTAAACAACATCACATCGCGGCGCGAGTGTCACCTTAACAGTGGCCAGGCACGGTGCATGCGTTTCTTATATTGACCCAGCTGGCAGCCAACTGCCCTGAGGTCACCGCACGACTGCTAAACAACATCACATCGCGGCGCGAGTGTCACCTTAACAGTGGCCAGGCACGGTGCATGCGTTTCTTATATTGACCAGCTGGTAGCCAACTGCCCTGAGGTCACCGCACGACTGCTAAACAACATCACATCGCGGCGCGAGTGTCACCGTAACAGTGGCCAGGCACGGTGCATGCGTTTCTTATATTGACCCAGCTGGCAGCCAACTGCCCTGAGGTCACCGCACGACTGTTAAACGACATCACATCGCGGCGCGAGTGTCACCTTAACAGTGGCCAGGCACGGTGCATGCGTTTCTTATATTGACCAGCTGGCAGCCAACTGCCCTGAGGTCACCGCACGACTGCTAAACAACATCACATCGCGGCGCGAGTGTCACCTTAACAGTGGCCAGGCACGGTGCATGCGTTTCTTATATTGACCCAGCTGGCAGCCAACTGCCCTGAGGTCACCGCACGACTGCTAAACAACATCACATCGCGGCGCGAGTGTCACCTTAACAGTGGCCAGGCACGGTGCATGCGTTTCTTATATTGACCCAGCTGGCAGCCAACTGCCCTGAGGTCACCGCACGACTGCTAAACAACATCACATCGCGGCGCGAGTGTCACCTTAACAGTGGCCAGGCACGTGCATGCGTTTCTTATATTGACCCAGCTGGCGGCCAACTGCCCTGAGGTCACCGCACGACTGCTAAACAACATCACATCGCGGCGCGAGTGTCACCTTAACAGTGGCCAGGCACGGTGCATGCGTTTCTTATATTGACCAGCTGGAGCCAACTGCCCTGAGGTCACCGCACGACTGCTAAACAACATCACATCGCGGCGCGAGTGTCACCTTAACAGTGGCCAGGCACGGTGCATGCGTTTCTTATATAGAGCCAGCTGGCGGCCAACTGCCCTGAAGTCACCGCACGACTGTTAAACGACATCACATCGCGGCGCGAGTGTCACCTTAACAGTGGCCAGGCACGGTGCATGCGTTTCTTATATTGACCCAGCTGGCGGCCAACTGCCTGAGTCACGCCGACTGTAAACACATCACATCGCGGCGCGAGTGTCACCTAACAGTGGCCAGGCACGGTGCATGCGTTTCTTATATTGACCCACTGGCAGCCAACTGCCCTGAGGTCACCGCACGACTGCTAAACAACATCACATCGCGGCGCGAGTGTCACCTAACAGTGGCCAGGACGGTGCATGCGTTTCTTATATTGACCAGCTGGTGCCAACTGCCCTGAGTACACCGCAAGACTGCTAAACAACATCACATCGCGGCGCGAGTGTCATCTTAGCAGTGGCCAGGCACGCTGCATGCGTTTCTTATATTGACCTAGCTGGCAGCCAACTGCCCTGAGGTCACCCACGACTGCTAAACAACATCACATCGCGGCGCGAGTGTCACCTTAACAGTGGCCAGGCACGGTGCATGCGTTTCTTATATTGACACAGCTGGTAGCCAACTGCCCTGTGGTCACCGCAAGACTGCTAAACAACATCACATCGCGGCGCGAGTGTCACCTTAACAGTGGCCAGGCACGGTGCATGCGTTTCTTATATTGACACAGCTGGTAGCCAACTGCCCTGTGGTCACCGCAAGACTGCTAAACAACATCACATCGCGGCGCGAGTGTCACCTTAGCAGTGGCCAGGAACGGTGCATGCGTTTCTTATATTGACACAGCTGGCGGCTAGTTGCCCTGAGGTCACCGCACGACTGTTAAACGACATCACATCGCGTAGCTGATGTCACCGTAACAGTGGCCAGGCCCGGTGCATGCGTTTCTTATATAGAGCCAGCTGGCGGCCAGCTGCCCCGAAATCACCGCATCGCGGCGCTGGTGTTAACTAAACAGTTGGCAGGCACGGTGCATGCGAGAGATGTCGAGCCAATACTTGTCTGAATTTCAAGCACCATATCCCTCATTTTTTGCTATTGTCATCAGTTGAGGAGATCCAAGCTCGTCCAGAACGAGGCAAATCTTCAACGATCTTTCGACCGTGCAGTTGGCTTTTCTGTTAAGTCTGTGTCAACAGCAAACTATTTTCTAGGAAAACACTTTTATTAGCAATACATAAACATTTACAAAACAAATTTTTAGCGAGAAAACACCAAAACACAGTAAAATAATTATAGCGATTTCGAGAAATTTATTGCGTCGATTGGAGAAAATATTTTCGAACATTTTTAATAACGGTTATCTAGAGCATCAATGTTAACAGCAAATAAGTAAACATAAATTATGAACTAAATTGGGTGCTTTCCCACCAAAAATAGTGTATAGATCTAGTTTGCAATAAATAAATATACTTAAAAGCGAAATTAGCTCTGATCGCCTATCAATCGAAATTTAGAAGCACAATCAAACCAACGTCGATTCAAGCAACTAACTCAGCAAGGGAATGCACCGCGGCGAGTGAGTGATACTAAAAGATAAGATGCCGCATAAACGAAGCCCTTATCAACCGGTTGCGCAGATTTTCAATTATCATCTGCGAGCGAAATGTCACGCAGTTCTTAAGTGCGAGATGCTATTTAAAGCACGCAAATACCACCGAAACGACAGATCAACCGCGGCAGGCAGGAAGTTCAAGTGTAGAACAGCAGCTAATTTTCCTAAAGCAAATCAAAACATTTGAGTTTTTCTCTTATTTTGTCGGGTACTCGAGTTTTCTCACAAGATGTGCTCTCAAAATATACTTTTTTGCTCAGACCAACTAAGCGTTATCACTAGTATGCTATTAGCAACAATGTTGCTGCAACATGTTGCTGCCGCACCCGAATTTGTTTCACACAAAGCTTGTAACGATGCGACGCCGGGCACTATTGTCGCCAATCCAGGCAATTGCAGTCAATATATCATTTGTAACGGTTTGCGATCGACGTTGGGCGAATGTGCGGCCAATACATACTTCAATCCGAATGTATTATCATGCGACAAAACGTCTATGGCTTGCAGCGGCAACAACAGCAGCACAGGAGTGACAGCAACAACAGTGGGCGCCACCGCATACACGTCTACAACAGTTAACGCGTCGGGGGCGTCGACTGCGTCCACTTTCCTGTTTACTACACATCGCCCACTCAATACTTATACGCGTCCGCTCGGCAATAACCGCCCCGGCAGCACATCTTATATACAGAGTCCATCCTTGGCGTCGGCGTCAGCGCCAACTTACGGTCGTCCTGTCTGCACCAGCTGGTACGATCAGCAATTCCCGCATCCTAACAACTGTGAGTACTATTTCCATTGTGTTGGCGGCTTTCTCAGTGTGCGCCGTTGCTATTTCGGTTTTGGCTGGGACTTGGATCGCCAGCAGTGTGTGCCCATGCGGCAGGCAAAATGCTTCCGTCTAAGGCTTGTACGCTAGTTGGCCGTTGCGCTGTGTTTGTTTTGTATTCTTTTGTTGTTGACATTTTGTTTAATGCACAAATTTGTTATTTGCTTGTTTTTATTATTATTGCGCAATGTTTTGGTGCATTACATACTTATACATACTAAGAATATTTATTTAGTTGTATGAAAATAGTTTAAGTGTAGCATTAAGTGTTTAAAAATAACAATACAATTATTTAAATAAACTAAATTGTTTGTTAAAATGAATTTTATATTTTTCAAATTTTTTTTTTATATTTTATTTTCTAAAACTTATTTTAATAAAAAATAGTTATTTTCCATTAGTCTACTTTGCAGAACCACATAGTGTGCAATACCATTGATGAATGAATGAGATTATGCTAGGTTAGGTTAAAAAGCCGACACTGTTATAATTACCAACACGGATCTCTCTTGGACTTCTCTGTACGCGGTCCATTTTGGGGCCTAAACCTCCCATAAAATGATCATGAAGACCCTCATAGTTCGAAAAAAAAAAAACGCTTTGAGCCTACCACAAATTTCCTCAGTCGACTAAAACTCGTATCAGTTTCTGGTAATGCGAAACTATGACCGCCGAGACGTTTAGCCAGAATATTGCAAAACTGGACAATGTAAAAGAATGTGCTTGGATATTTCCATATTTTCTTCATCTACACAACTTCGATAATTTGCGTAAGTAAAAATTGCATAATTCGCATAATTCAGTAAAACTCCTACGATTGCGGTTAAATAAACCCTGCGGATCTCCTGCGTACCAGTCTTGCAATCGCATACAAGCTAGTCATCGACCAACGGCTGTTGAGCATAAGTTCAGTGCCACAACGCAGAAGTACAACGGAGATCCAGCTTGTTCACATATAATGTAAGTGGTACCGCCTCTTGCGAGCTCATCAGTTTGATGAATGAAGCACTACGATTTAAATATTTCTCAGTTTTTGAGATATCGACTTGAAATTTTGCATACGTCCTTAAGCATCCCAAGAAACTGCGCATTTGTTGTAATCGGCAATATCGGATCATTATAGCAGATAGCTGCATATACAAACTGAACGGTCGGAATAAAATACTTATATGTAAGACTCTTCCATTTGACGAGGTATCTTCGGGAAATTTGGCATAACATATTATTTTGGGCAATTGTATAATCGCCGAAGAAATTGTTTAGATCGGATGACTTTAGCATGCAGCAGCCATACAAAATGCATGATCGGAATCACTTCTTTGCATGGAAAACTTTTTAATCTGACAAAATAGTTTCACGAAATTTAGCACGAGTTATTATCTCTAGCAACCCTACTGTCTCTAAAAGAAGTTATTTTAAACTTATCAAATCCGACGAAAAAATATTTTTGTATAACCTTTTATGCTATACCAGAAAGGGCCTCAATGGTATAGCTCGCGATATTTTCTAATAATTTTGTGAAGTAATGACGAAATTTAGCCCACTTCACCTAAAAAGATCCAGGAAACGAGCCATATTATCTGGTTTGGAGAGTTTGTTAAAGTAATGGAAGTGAAAGGTCAGTTGGATGATGCCCTGGGCGCGGTTAATGGCGAGTGCTTGGGTTAAATAAAGTATCAGGAATATTTATTTAAAAAATAATAATAATTATGTTACTTTTTCATAAAGCATAAAATATATGTACATATGGTGAAATATACTTTGAACTGTTCTGTGAGGTTTGCAGAATGTTAAGTAGTGTTTAAAGATTGCTCATACGCAGTGGCGATTCATGAATATTTTTTTATGTTATGCTGTATATGAAATACATATGTATGTATATATGTATGTGGCTTAAAGTGGTTAGAAAATATATTTTGATGCAAGAAAATAAAATTCTTATTAAATTTCTAATATATTAGAGGCTAAATATTAATAATCCTTTATCTTAAATATATACATAGTTAGACAGCATAGTTTTGAAAAACAGCAAATTTTTCGCACCAAACGCGCCCCTTTGACACAATTTCCAATGAATTTATAATTTCTGTGCATTTTCATATTTATTATTCCATTGCTGAACATTCCTGCTGCATAATGCGACATCATTTGCATGAAAACTTCTCATAGACGACGGCGATTAGAGGAGTGAAATGCAATTTATAATTTTCGCCGCCATGACTAATGGGCAGCGAATACCTTCGAATACACAGCACTGGGCAACAGCAACAACTGACCAGACTAATGGCCAAGAAAAAAACAGAAAAAACCACACAACTAATACGGTACACATGAATTGTTCGTGGATAAAGTGCCTGGCAAAGGCTGTGAAATCAAAATAAATCACAACAATAAATTCGTGGCTGGCCAAAAAGTTCAATTCTTCAAAACAAACGTACAGGCATGCAAAGCAACATATGTACATATGTACATATATATGAATGTGTGTGTGAGCGTGTGTAGAGCGAAGTGCCTTGCATTGCGGCTGAATGACGGCGGCGACACTTTTGCTGGCTGCTGCTGGTGTTGCCGCTGCCGCCGTCGCAAACTAGTCAGCGAGCCCTGACGGCCCAGTTGGCCACTTAGCTAGCCGACCGGCCAGTCAGCCAGCAACAAATACTCGAACATACATAGACATAGAAGTGTGCGACCAGCCTAGATCGACCGATCAACGCCCTGTCAGCCACCTCCATCTATTCATTTCCATTTGTATGTGTCACACGGCTGCTGTGGTCAGCCTAGCAGCAAACACACAAGCACATACATACATATGTGCAGATGTGCGGTGCCTGCTTGCATACACAATCGATCAGGCGAACGAGCAGACAACTAGCCAATCTTTTGGGCCAAATGGCGTGCAGATACTTCAACGAGGCTGTCGCGTCGACTCTAAGCTTACTTATGCATATGTATGTAGGCACATATTTTATTTTGGCCACTATTCAAGCATCCTCAACGACAAAACGAAAACAAGTCAGAACAACAACAATGCTGAGTCGGAGAAATCCGCATTTTATCTGCTCATTCGTGATTGGAATAATGCAGTGCTTGTCTTCAGTACACGGTACTAGTTCAACATAGTCATGCTTGTGTGCGTGTGTGTGTGTTCGCATTTACTCGTACATTCCCGCCGCAAAATTGTATTGTAAATTAATTTCACTTGTCCACCGCGTTGTTGTTGGTGTATAAAATTCATTTTTGTATAATTATTTCGCAATCAAAATGTACTGACAACAACTTTGAACAACTGCAACAACAACTACCTGCAGCTGGTTATGAAATTTACGAAAAAAAAAATATTTTGTAGAAAAAAAAGAAATTAAATCAAGTGTCAGAAAATATGTTGAAATTTGTTGGATTGCTAATTATGCGAAAATACAATATGTACACACATACATACCTATATACATATATATGTACAAATATATGTAAATATGTTGATTTCGAATCGCACGGCTAATTTGCAAGGATTTGACTCATTTGGTGAAACGTTCCGTGACAAAATTGTAATTGCAGTATTGTATATATTATATATAGTATAAGGTTTATATATGTATGTATACAATACATAAACTATATATAGTCTGGATTTACTATGCTAAATACTTTATGCAGGATATGGTAGGCGTGGCATTTTGAGAAGACTTCTGCCTCAGTCATCTTGAGCACTTTTATTAAGCGGCCTGCCAATACGAGATCGTGGATTTTTGACTCATCCTTCGGGGTAGCCGTTTCGCGACACCTTGTGGTGACTCATCAAAAACCGACAATTTACCATGTAGAAACTGGTTAATTTTTTCACACAGTCCAAAAAATAGTATCGTTTTATCTGAAAACTTGACAGTAGCTGTGTTCGAGAATAAACTACACCGCAGTAAATGTCGATAGTGGCGCCCCTGTATCTTGACAAAAGTGTATAACTCTCTGATCGGTAAGTAACTAATAAAATATACTCTCCGTCCTCTGGCAGAATGTCATGCCAATTATAAATATACAATACATTTTAACACGTTCGCGTATGTCCAGTATTCAAAAATACTTTTGCCTTACACTTTTCCTCCAACGAAAGCGCTACGTAGGCTAGTCTACGCCTTTCTGACGTCCTCAAACGGTTGGACGGTTAGTCATTTGCGGAGACGAAACATTTAAAAATATTTTCGAAAACAAAACGATTTATTGCCTCTCAAACAGCAGAAGTAATGGCACCATAATCATCATAAGCTCATTCATCTGCGGCATTGATCTTTGCCGGTGCGGTGTGCTCACTTTCGCAATTCTCACGATAAAAGCACACTTATAGCGAAAATTGCTAGGGGAAAAAGTGTCAACAGCACACTAGCCAGAGTGTTTAGAGCGTGAGAGACGACAGTTTTAGCTTTGAGCACTGCGAGTGTGTGCTGTGTGTGCAACGTTTGATAGAGGACGTTTTCGAAAATGTTGGCGAAAATTCAAAAATGCCGCAAGAAAAAAGTAGAAAATCTCAGCCAAAGCAATTCTAATGATTCTGAGCGTATTTGATTTGGAAATTGGAAATGCTGTTTGTGCGTTTTAATGCAAATGAACAATAGACGAATTTTTAAGTAGCGAGCTGGTCAGTTGCGAATCGAACGGTGAACGGTAATACAGAAATCGCAAATGCGCTGTTTAGTGAATGACACTAATGAAATTTTAATACCTACAAATATCACCGTAATTGCAATTATACTTAGATATCGTGTGTTATAACAACTGCAAAAAAGTGTGTGAAAAGTATTGAGGTTTTGAAAAATAAGCTATGAAAATAAATAAATATAAGATTGAGCTTATGAATTATATTTTTGAAAATATTCAAAACTGAGGTTTTTAAATGATTGAATAATAAATAAAATATAATATGTGGAAGATTTAAATAAATATGGAAATTTCTCAAAAACAAAAAAAAAAAAAAAATAAATGACAAAACGGTAATTTTCAAAAACTATGTAAATTTTCAAAAAGAAAACGGTGATTTTTAAAATCTCTGTAAGTTTAATAACAATGAATGTTTATATAAGCTATAAAATATTGAAAACTTATCCAACTCGAAAAACAATAGTTTAATTTTTTAAATAATTTATGCAGTGGGTATTATTAAAAATAAATTATATAATCAATATAATAAAAACTAGAGAGTATAAGTATTAAAAAATCCAAAAAAAAAAAATAACAGGAACTGAAGTAACATTTTGATTTGTGTTTGAAAAAAATATTTGTATTATTGACCATGCTTAGTGAAAACTATGAAATTCTAACGGGAGATCACTATAAAGTATTGAAAATAGAATTTACAAATAAATTGAAAAAATTGAGCTAATAAAATCTATTGAAAAAAGGAGTTTTTAAACAATATTTAGGAAAAAATATAAAAAAACTTTAAAAATTTTGAAAAAAAAATTAAAAAATGTTTTGAAATAAAAATTTAAAAATGTTGGAAAAAAATTCTAGTCCAAAAATAAAATTATTAGATTTTTTTTTTATTTTTTTTTTTGAAAAAAAATTTAATTTTTAACTATTACAATCTATGGAAGAATATTGAAAATGTAATTTTTAATAAATTTTTTATAAAAAACGAGGAGACAAAAATAAAAAACTTAAAAAATCAAAAAAAAACTAAAAAAATGTTTTGTAAAAATTAAATAAATTTGGAAAAAAATTCTAACTTAAAAAAAAGCTCTAGTTAAAAAACAAAATTATTAGAATTTTTATTATTTTTTTTTCAATTTTAATTTTAAACGATAACAATCTATGGAAGAACATTGAAAATATAATTTTTAAACATTTTGTTTTTATAAAAAGGAGAAGATTTTAATGGAATAGTAAAAATGGAATTTTTCAAGAAACTAAAACATAAAAAAATTAACTGTTAAATCTAACGAATTACAACAAAAAAAAATTAACGAAACAATCGCTTTTGAATATTGAAAAAAAAAATTTTAAAAAATTAAATAATAAATTAAAAAAAAAAATTTAGAAAAAATAATTGAAATTAAATGTTGATTAAAATATAACGAAGAGATTATGTAGAATATTGGCGATAGAATTTTTAATAATGTTTTGGAAAAAATAATTTTTAAAATCTAAAGAAGATATTAGTATGAATATCGAAAATATAATTTAAATCTAAAGAAGAATTTACTAAAAAGTATTAAAATATATATTTTTAAATTAAAAAACAAAAATATGTTAAACATTTTTTTTTTTTTTTTATTTGAAAAATTTTGTTAACCAGTAATATTTAAAGAAGAGCTCATCATAGAATATCAAAAATATAGTATAATTTTTTAATAATATTTCTAAAAATAGTTTTCACTATTAAAATCTAAGAAAGAGATCACTATAGCATAATATAGAATTTTTATTAATTTTAAAGAACAAAATTTTGCTTACAAATTTAATTTTTTGACTCATGATTATAAAATCCATCATTCCAGCTTTTGTCTTGTAAATAAGTAATATCAGTGTCTTAACCCTTCCTAGCTTCTCAAAGCTTATTGGAATTTGAGCTCAATTTTTTTTTTTTTTGGAAATTCAGAAAAGGCAGGATGGTATAGCCTTCGTATTAACCACAGTATTTTGAGAAATTTTTGCTCAATTTTAATTTATATGGAAATTCTGCTTTTACTCTTTACAATCTTTGGATTAACCACCGGATTTTTTCTAATGTAAGATCAATTTTATTTTTCTTTGAAAACTCTGCCTAAGATTTCTGTAATAGCTTTGACTGCTGACGAAATTTTTCTTGTTGTGAACTTTTTTAACTGCTGCTGTCGATCGATGAGGTTTTTGTAGCTTCATTTAGGGTAGCATAAACCCCAAATATATAAAGCATATGAAGATCACGGCTGATTTTGCCAATCATATACAAGTATTCATATAAAAACCCTAGAGCTGGATCACTCACACACGTAGACTTTCTCAAACTATATTTGCAATGTATTTGCTCTGATATCTTGGAAAGCGTATAATAGATATAACACAAGTATGTATATCAAATACACATACTAAAAGTAGAAATAAATTACATTTCCCCGATTATACAATGTGTATAAATTTTGAAAATTCTGCAACTAATCTCTGTCCAAGGATATTGTGCGCGCATACAAATTCCAGCTCGTTACAAAATTATTTGCGGTGGTTGAGGCTTCCAACTATTAATAGCCAGCACACTTGGCTGGGCTGGATTGCTTAAATTTATAATTTTCGGACCACAAAGACGACGACAGCTGCGTCGTCAAAGTGGCAGCAGCATCAGCATGTATAAGGAACCATTAACGAGTAGAAAATAATCACTAATATACAAAAACACATACCTTTGCTTACATACACACACAACTAAATGTATGTGTGCATATACAGGCCTGCACATATTGTGGAAGAAAAAAGAAATTGTTGAAAATATATTTCAGCGAAACGGAATTTTAAATTTGGAAATCCAAACGGAGAAACGGAGAAAGTTGTTTGTGTCGTCGCTGCGTTGATTTTAGTGAAAAGTGGAAAAAATTTCGCGGAGAACCAGAAATGAAAAGCACGAAAAAAGCAAAAAAAAAATACTTGTTTGTGAAATAAACACAGCAAATAATTTTTGTCACATAAAATGAGTAAAGCGCAGAAAAATTATGTGATTTTCACAAAGTGAAAATGTGAAAATATTTGAATAAAGCGGCTATTTTTAGTGTGTGAGTGTGTGCGAAGAAACGCAACAAACGCGACGTCCGAGCTGGAGAAAAGTGCTTTCTACTGCGGTGTGACAAACAGCCAAAAAGTGCTACAAAGATGGCAAATAAATTGCTAAAATATTTAAAAGTGTAGAATTTATAACAAAATATAAAATAAATAAGTGTGTTGTTAAAAAAAAAAATAAAAAAAATTTCCTACACACTGTTTTAAAAATAAATATCTAAATCAAACGCAATGCGATTTTACATCATTTAAACACCCACAACACACCGCAGTGCACTCCATCAGCATAAATCTTAAGTAAAAAGCGAAAAAGTAGACACGACAACGAAACTAAAAAAAGTAAAAAAAAGCAGTCGCTCGCTTGCAGTGGCCTGCCGAAACCTCAAAGTTAAATTTAAGTGACAATAATGCAATACATTTCAAATGCAACAAAAATTACGGCAACAACCACATGCAGCGGCTTCAACAACAATAATTTGTATTGGTTGCAGCGACGCAGCTAAGACGCTTGCCAACACAATCAGCACCAGCAACCGCACTAGTCACAGCAACAAAGATCGCCGCCAAATCAACACTGACAACTACTACAACGCGGGCTATCCACTCGTAATCCGAAATACCCTAAATTCAAATATTGGAATGAAGAAAATTCCTTAAATTAGTTTTTCGCGAAATGCGCGCGTAAATAGACAACAACAAAAACAATACACGTTTTTTACCCACACATACAGACATACACAGCTGTACATTCATGTATGGGCAAGTAAATGTAGCAATACTTAGGTGAAAGCATGTAAATTCACACCCAGCAGGCAAATGGACAGGTGGATTTAGATATATAAAAATTTATACATCGACCGATATTAGAAAAATACAAGAATTGACGTTAAATTCGACTGCACCGAAGCTTTAATACTTTTTACAGTTGCATTTTTTATAGCATGAAAAGGTATACAAAATTCTTATCCTTATTTTTAGCGTTCAGTTTGTATGGAGTTATATGCCATTTTCTTGTCTAAGACAATAATGTATGCCAAATTTCCTTAAGATATTCCGTCTAATAAAAAGGTTTTTCATAGAAAAACTTGATGTTGACCGGTCAGATTGTTTGACGGCTATATGCTATAGTGGACCGATTTGAACAATTTATTCGTGAAATATAGCGTTGACTTGAAGAATTATCTGTGTCCAATTTCGTAGATGTATTTTCAAGTAAAAAAGTTTTGAGAAAAAATTTAGAAAATTACTATTAGAAGACGCTCTACTAAAAACATCCACAGAAATACTCCAACTTTTGTTTGGCTAAGAAAATTTTTTGCGGAAATATGGTTCCATTTCGATCTTCCTAGAAGAGAACCCAGTTCAGACTGCAAGAGTCATCCAGCCAGGTATAAATCTATTTGTATATCTTTAGAATAGAACCAAGTTCAGATGTAGTCCGACTATAGTGAATAATATAGGGACGGCCCAGACCTAAAGAAACCTTTTTCGAATCAGCCTTGCTGAAGCCTAAATCTACCGCGATCTATTTTGAAGAGAACTCAGTTCGGATTTACTCAACACGACAAAGAGGAATTGATGAACTCGAGAATAATCCAGTTCTGAAGTATCATTTATTCGACTCAGTCATGTACCAGAGAAGCATGATTCTGTTGCGATCTCTCTCAAAGGGAACTGATTTAAGAGATGTGAACTCTCTCGAAGAGAACTGAGGATAAATGGGAATTGATGAACTCGGATGAAACCCAGTACTATGGATCATTGCTTCGTCTCAGAGAGAAAACGGTATTCAAGTCTTCACTATGCTACGTTCAGTTAGTAAACCTTATCTGTTGTAAATATCTTAGTTTCGTTCTAATTAGAACTGACGCTTCCCCGACAACTTTCCATTTATAACAGGGCTGACACATTTGGGCTGTCAAAGTTTGCTGTAATAGTATCATTCCACTTCATTGCCCGGCTGGGTATAATCCAAGTGCCATTTGTTGATCTTGCGCGCCATACTTCTATACCTTTTTCCTTGATTTGTTGCCTTTGTGTGAGACACGCTGTAACGTTAGTTGGTCATTTTTTGTGTGATGGCTGTTGATATTGCTTCCAAGTGGCTAAATTTTGGCGAAATATCAGTGGGGACTTTGGCAGCGCTCCGGCAGCGCAATGCCACCTCCACCACCCCGGCCACACGTCTTGCACTGAGGTGACGGACTGATTTCGCAATGCCCACAATCGCTTGTTTGTACTTATTTTGATTATACAAATGTGATTTTTCAACTTGTCACCTACTTGTACAGCCATTTACATACATATTCGTATGTGTATGTAGATAAGTATAGGTGAAGGCGCACAAGTGAAGTAGCCGGAGGGTACATAACTATTCCAACAACAATAAAAATCAAATACAATACAATTTAACGTTTTGTAATGATGAGACATTGGACAATGATTAGAGGGGTGGTTGGCAGTGTGTCGCATGAAGGTTGAAAAAATTCAATTTTACCGGTAAAAATAGCCCTCGGACAAAAACAAATCGACTGATGAGCAGCTGAAAGTGGCGAAATTTGAAAACCTGCAATTCGTCTAATGGCTGCTGCCAGGCAATTTAACAAAACAATCTAAGCGGTCCACTAAATTTTATTTCTACTTGCTACCCCCTTGTTTTTGCTTTTATTATTGTTATTGCGATTTGTACTAAGTGCAGTTAGTTAGTGTGGACAAAGGCACTGATTTTCGGTTTCTCATTACGTTGAGTTCAAAGCTGCCAAAAAAGGTGGAGAACAAGGCGAGGCTATAAACCGCTATAAACGCATCGCCTGGCTGCCCAAGCAGTCAGGTAGTCAGGTGGCCGCTTGATTCACGAATGCCACACAGCGCGACACAATAACGAAATTGGAATACGATTATTTTGCTTGCTGATTGTCGTCGTGTTCTTCTTCTTCTTGAATTAAATGACTTTTTCTACAAATGATCTGTCATTCCTTATAGTGACAACAAAAACAACTACCAATACTAAAATACATATTTACATACTTATATGTTGCTAGAAGTGCACAAGTTTATTGCAAATAAATATGCAAATCTCAAATAAATTTCATTTAATTGCCAGCGTTGAAAAGCTGGCCAGGCGCAGGTATGTGTGTTGCTGGCTAGTTCGCTGCCTGGCTGGCGGGCGTGCAGATGCCTGCTAAATTGGGCAGCGCAAAGGGTTTTATTTGCCAGGGATCCCAGCGCAGTAGCTGATCAACAAGCTGGCTGGGTAACCTCTTATTTATTTCGGTCCATTTTGTACTTGTGATTGCACAATGAAATGCGACGTACGAGAATTTCAAATAAATTGTTATAAATTAATGTTTTTTCCTCAACTATATGCTATGCCACTATTTGTGATGTACACCCTGATATTCTGTAAGGAATTCTGAGGAGACTTCTATTGGGAGTTTTCAATAATATCTTGTTTCAGACTGCCAGATCAATGTACTGCCTTACTAGCAGAAGTGGCAGCCAAAAATAAGGTGGCAGTAGATGTACTTAAAGCGAAGTGCAGTTCGTTGACAGTGAGCTTAAAGCTAAAAGAGTTCATGACCTTACTAGCCATAGCAACAAGCTACTTCCATATGAAGCTTGTCTGGGCGCCAGGCCATAGAGGAGTCGTCGGAAACTGTAAAGCCGATGAGCTCGTAAGAAGTGGCACTCGTACCCAAATTCCATTAGAATGGGCACGAGCTGGTCTTCGTGCATATGGGTGATAGATCTGTGGGTTTCGCGCGAGATCAGTCAGGGGTTGCGACAGCCTTTTGGCACAGAGTGGATAGGTCCATGGAACTACTAGCTCTTAGTAAGGTTCACATGACCGCATTGATAAGTATCCTAACTGGATACTGTGCCATTGGTACTCCTGCGGTGAGGCTAAAGATTTTGGATGACATAACTTGTCAAAGTTGCGGGAAGGACGATGAGGTGGAAGCATCTAGACGCTTTCTCTCCCCTGAATCGGCTGGAGATATTAGTCGGTTCAGTAAATTTTTGGCTGGCTTCAGTCGCTTTGTAGATATGCAACGGTCTCTTTCATTCGTACATATGACTTCTGCGGATCACAACGGGAAGAGGTTTCTAGCTGTTCAAGTGGGACTTAAACTAATTTCAGCAAAGGATTAAATAGAAAAATTTAACTCCGTTAAGTAAGGCAAAACCTTCTCTGGGGCAATGTTTCAGCGGTCATTAGCGCCACTTAGAGTCATTATCGTTGTGACCTTGGCTGCAACCGCGTAAGAGATGTCTACGCTAATAAATAAGAAGAAGAGTCATTGCATATATCATAAGGCGAGCGAAACTTGTACATCAACTTTTAACGAATATTCGTATACAATTTGCAGCTGTTGATTCCTCTAGTTCTCTGATTTTTTAGGTTTATATAAAGTTAATCAGGTCATAAACTAAAAAAAAATGTTATATCCTGAGTTATTTGGACTAAACTATGTATTGTTTGGAAGATATGTACTATATTATATCAGACATTTAATCAAAGAATTAGGAGTCAAAGAATTTAAGAATAATTTGAAGTTTAAGAAAATCATTTTTAGAAAAATTATTATCACTTCATATAAGTAATATAGCAGTTGTGCGCTTTTTTGGCTTAAAAATCATAAATTCAAACAAATATTTATATTATATTCATAATTGAGCTCATGCGTTGCCATTAAGTCACCATTTGTCTAATATGAAAAACCAATCTGCGAAGCTGTTTGATTATATCCAATAAATTCACGTCAACCGTAGCGTATGAGTAACATTTATGAGCGAACATCTCAACCACCTGCGCCCTGAGGAAATAAGTTTACGCTTTTTCTCCACATACACTCAGCTTTCCTCAACCGCGCTCTTTCACTCTCACTTAATTTCACAGTACTTTGGCAAAGCTCTCTGCTGGCAAAGCTCTCCACTCCTCTCACTAACCGCTCACTTAGGCAAATCATTCATCAAGCGACGCTGCGATCGGTTTATTTTTGTTTACAATTTCGTTTGTTTTCGAAACAAGTGTCCCAAAATTAAAACAATAAAAACGCCACAATCAAAATAAACACGAATAATGGGCGAACGACCAAAGCAACTATCAAAACAAATACAACAATTAAAATGCAATACACAAATTTAGTAGGAAAATGAGTGCGCGAGTGTGCGCTTTGTTGTTATGTGTGTACTTTTTGAAGTCTAATTCTTATTTTTTTGTTCGGCACACATACATACATACACTAGCGCTAAGTTAAGCCGCGAGACAAATTTACGCTGACAGCGATGAGCCATCGGTGGCGTATTGAAACGACACGCTCACGCAGACAACGCTTCAGCTGGTCAACGCCAGTGGCGGACGGACATGCAGGCCTTGCTGACGAAGACGAAACGCTGACAACGTCGACAGGCGGAAAGGCGACGACGACAGTGACGATATTTCCGCTGCGAGTGTGTTTTGCTGCCGCTCAATGAAGTGTATTTGGACGGCGATAATTACGTTGAGCTGCAGCAAACACATACAATTACCGTTATGTTGGTGCGTGCGAGTGCTGAGTGTGCCGAGCGTGTGCGCTATGTACTGCATGTGTGTTGCTGTCTGTTTTGGCTTATAAAAATGGAAAAATAGAATATTTGGGCAAATGAAATGGGAGAGAAAAAAAAATATTACAAACACACATATACTCGTACACATAAATACAAATAGCAAAAGGTGTGAAATGCTTACTTTTACAAATGACTTTTGTTTACAATTACAGCAATAAAATATTTTTATTTCTCTGCCCAACGTCATTTAAGAAAAAAGAGTGTGGAATTAAGGAAAAACGAGTGTAAAACTAAAAAAAGTGTGAAATTAAATAAAGCACTATTTTTGCATGAATTCTTAATGATTTATTGCCAATTTTACAATTAAAGTAGTAATTGAAAGCAGTAATCTACCAAAAAAAATCGTGCTTGTGTGTGCAGAAAAAACAAAATTTATGTTTGCTTGAACTAAGTGTTCTTGTGCACCTCTTTTGGATTATGGAAAATGTTACTGCGACCGCAACAGCAGCCACTATTCGACAGCAACAACAACAATTACAACAACATCAACAGTTGCAGCAACACCATCAAGAGCAACAGCAGCAACATGAACATCAACAGCAATTTTGCTTGCGTTGGCACAATCATCAGGTAAATAAGTTAATACAAATATAAAAAAGGGAAAACGTAGCTCTAATGCTCTTTACAATTAAAAAAGTATGCCTAAAAAAGTTTGATATTGATCGGTCAGTTTATATGGTAGCAATATGCTATTAGTCTGATCTGGAAACTTTGTTCAAATATTTTGGCGGTCCTTTAGAAAATTATCGACACTAAGTTTCATGAAAATATCTCGTTAAATAAACACGTTTTTCATACAGGAACTTGATTTTGATCGATAACTTTGGATGGTAGCTATGTGTTATTGTAGTCTGATCTGAAAAATTTGTTAGAAGTTTGTAGCATTGCTCTTGATAATGACCCACGTCAAATTTCGTTAAGCTTTATTGTCAAATAAAAAAGTTTCCCATACAAGGATTCCATTTTGAGCGATTACTTTGTATGTCAGCTATACCCTATAGTCGTCCGATATTTACAATTCTGACAAATGTGCTGGTTCTTAGGGAGAAAAAATTGTGTGCAAAATTTTAGATTCATATCTCGAAAAATGAGGTAATAGACATTGTGACAACCCTTCACGGTTATTAAATATTTTTTTTTTAATGCTCATAAGACGCTCACTTGCGCCTGTTCAGAAAAATCAGACGAAGAAAAGTCTTTCTGCTATCTTTCCAATACGCAAAAAAGCCGAATATAAAGCAATAGCAAAAATGTTACTATTCCCAGAAAGAGTACAGATCCGAAAATAAATATTCTAAAATTGTCTCAAATTCGTCTTCGTAGCAGAAAAGGTACAGCAAATGTGACTCGCACGCGCCCTGCTGTCAATAAAACATTCCTTGCACTTTTCCGCTTCACAAAGCAGCACACATTTCAGGCGAACACATTGGGGTCCGGAAGAGATATGGACAACGGCAACTGACAGGCCGGCAAGCAGACAACCAAGTGAATGCAAAATAAAACAAATTGCACACATTAATTACAACAACAACATGAATGCAACTCAATGCAAATGATAACAAAACAAACGAAATGTCAAAAGTGGAACTAACGGCTCATTGAAATAAGCCGCGCCATTGCTAATGCAAACAGAAATTTATAAATATACGCGTGTGTGCGTATGTATATGTCGTTATGTTTACTTTGGTTGTAGGTAAGGAAGAAATTCTTTGGATTTTGGCAACTGCACGAAACGTTCAATTATTTGGAAAAATGTCTTCCCTATTAATGCTTGTGTATTTATACATTAGAGCGGGTCGATTTTCGGAGAGCCGAGAATATGGAAAAATTGTATATGTTGAAAATGTTTTACGGATCATTCTGAACATCTTTGCTCAAGAGTGTATGGATTTAAAGCCCATACATTAGAGCGGGTCGATTTTTAAGGAACGAAAAAACGAAAAGACTGCATATGCGGGAAATGTTTTACGGACCATTCTGAACAATTACGGTTAAGAAGTACATTTTGATATTGATCATTTGTCTGAATCGGTAATATCAGACAAAAAAATATCATTCATTCGTTTTAAAAATAGCTGCCACGAAACTGGTACCCTTAATCATTTAGGTAATGTAGAATATTTCACGCAAATGCGATTTTATAGAAAAAAATCGAACCGCCCTATTATACATATTTGTATAGCCTGGTGTCACTTCAAACGTTTTATTTAAAAATATAAATGTCACCAATGACTAAATTTTTTCGCTATAGACCCACGCGGCTGAAAAATAAACCAATAAAAAAGAAACTCCGAATGCACTGAAGCTATAATACCCTTCACCCTTGGACGGACGGACGGACAGAAGGACATGCGATACACAGATAAATATGGCTATATTGACTCAGCTCGACCCGTTGATCATTTATGTATGTATACTTTATAGGGTCCCCGAAGTTTCCTTTGGGTTTTAAAAATATCGTGACAAACTTAAAATACCCTATTCAGGGTATAAAGAATTAATATTTTCAAAATGAGTACATATATATATTAGAAATATATAGAACGTCTTTAAAAAATCTTTCATAAAAACTCATAACTAAGAAAACTCGCGAAAACGTTGATAAATCTTCTTTAGAATGCTCAGTGTTTTGAATTTCAGGAGGATTGTATTACCTTATTTTTAGATTTAATCTCAACAGGAATTGGACGCTATGACTCGCCGAGTGTTGGTCTCGCATTGTCCTAATATTTATATATCTTTATTTCTTTACAGACTAGTCTTCTGAGCACACTGCCAGTGTTGTTGGATCAATCCCATCTCACCGATGTCACCATCTCGGCAGAGGGGCGTACTTTGCGTGCGCACAGAGTTGTGCTCAGCGCTTGCAGGTAAAAAACATCAAGTGCAAAACTATCTTACATTAACACATTATTTCCACAGCACTTTCTTTCTGGAGCTCTTTCGTACACTGGACACCACCAGCCACCCAATTATTATCATACCCGGAGCTTCGTTTGCAGCCATTGTGGCGCTGCTCACCTTCATGTACTCCGGTGAGGTGAATGTGTATGAAGAGCAGATACCGATGTTGCTTAATCTGGCAGAGACTTTAGGTATTAAAGGGCTCGCAGATGTGCAAAATAATGTGAGTGCACGCTAGTTTACTTTAACCAAAAAATTTGATTAACTTCAAATGTTTTATGAAGTTACAGAAAGCGAATAGACGCGCTGCAACAGCACCGCCGGCGCCACCACCGCCCGCGCATGACTTCTTAGATGCCTTGCGTAAAGAAGAGTCGGACACACCGCCTACGCCACCCTCCCCACCAGCAGCTCCATCGACTTCCATGGCACCGCCCACGCTGCCACCACCTTTAGCTTCCACCGTACCACCGCCAAGCGCGCAATTACCTTTACTCTCCGCCGCCACAGTGCCAAACGCATTCAATTCAACGCTTCTCGGCAGCAAGCTTCCTACACCGCTAGAGAGCTTGTTTCTCAAGTCCTTGCAGTTTTATCCGAACTTGCTGCCGCAGCCACTTAATTTCTCACAAACAGCGCTGAATAAGACAAATGAACTGTTGGCTAAATACCAACAGCAATGCAACAGTTTGTATCAGGATGCGCTGAGCTTGTCCGCCAAGGAGATTTCGCCAGCATACGCTGCTGATGACTATGCACCAACTGGCCAGGTGTTTACTGGCGCGTTGGATGAGGCTGCCGTTGGTTATGGCGCTGCTAAGCGTTTTTGTTTAGGTGAAAAACAGCGCTCATTGTCCTTATCAACGGCGCAGCCCCAAATGACACATCTACATTATCCGCATCAACAGCCACATGCACCGTCGTCACAAGCGCACATGCAGCACTCATTAACACATACACAAACGAGTTCCCCACAACAAAAAGACATCAAACGTATTGATAAGATTGTAGAAAATTTGCGGAAAACGCCAACAGTATGTGACAGTGGCTTACTAGGCACAACGTGTGGGCCGCAGTCACTTCAGCAGCAGCGTCAATCACCGCTACAACAGCACCAAAGCCTACATGCTCAACTCCAGACACCGTCATTAAGCGTGAAGACGTCATTGGGCGGTAACTACACGCCTACCTTGCAATCACCACATTTGAGTGGCCACAAGTCACCGTGGTCTTTGTCTGCGACAGCATCTTGCGGTACGACGCAGAGTCAATTACAGCAGCAGCACCAACAACACGCACACGCTATGCCTTATTTAAGCGCAGAAGAGCAGGTGGCCAAGCTGCAGCAGCAAATCGATCAGTTTGCTAGCTGTAGTCGCAGCGTTGCACCGACTGCAACCACAGTAACGGGCGCCGGCGGTAGTGAGCTTAAAGCTAACGCCCAGTCCGATACGAATTTATTGACTACACAGTCAGAGAAGCCACCCACTGGCTCAGCACATGCGGCGCACACGTCCAATGCGCCGAATATAAGTCCACAGCAGAAACCACCGTCCAATTCGAAGCTGTATGCGACCTGCTTCATATGCCATAAACAACTCAGCAATCAATACAACTTGCGTGTGCACCTAGAAACCCATCAGAATGTACGGTGAGTTAGACATTTCGTGCTGTTACTTGATATTTTTGTTTATACTGCAACTTTCTGCTTCAACAGTTATGCTTGCAATGTCTGTTCGCATGTGTCGCGCAGTAAGGACGCTTTGCGTAAGGTAAGTATTACCCCTTATTTTTCAGTTGAATTTCAGAAATCTCAATTTTATATTGTTTCTTCATTAGCATGTCTCTTACCGCCATCCCGGCGCGCCCTCACCCTGCGAATCGGAAGCGCGTCGCAAACGTGCCTCTAAAGCGGCTAATGCATCACCGCCCGTCATTACCGTCACCACGCCAACAAGCGCTGGCAATTCAAGCAGCGGCAGCGCGACACCCACCTCACCTGCCGCTGCTGTTAGTGCACCATTTCAATTGAATCCCCTTAATACGATTGCCACGTCAGCTGCAGGCACAACGTCCACCTCAAGCGGCAGCACGTCTGGTTTGGACGCGGATGTGCAAATGGTGGCGGCAGCACAATTGAGTTCCGCGTATATGTTTCTACCTAATCAATTTCACTTAGCGGCTGCAGCAGCTGCTGCTGCACAACAACAACAGCAGCAGCAACAACAACAACTACATAATACCATAGATGCTACGAATTCAGCAGCAGCGGTTGCAGCTTTGAGTTTTGCCGCAACTTCGGCAACATCTGCGTCAACTACCACGACTGCAGCAAATGGTGAAGACAGTGCTGCCGGCTTATTGGCAGGTAGTATGCATATAAAACGTGAACCCAGTCCAACTATAAGCAGCCCAGGGGTGAGGCAACAAATTAACAGCAATAATAATAGCCTGGGCGGCGGAGCCGATATGAGTCAAACCAATATGCCTTAATGAAAATGTTTGCAGCACCTACTTTAGACACACTAAACACTTTTTAGCGCACTTTTTTTACCACTTACTAACTTATTCCTATCTATGTTAATTATGTCACAATTTTATTAGCATTATTATTGCTTATTTAGTAGTTAAAAAACGGCTATTAGACATAAGTCCTTTAAAGACCTTTGATTTCACGTCAATCCCATCGTTAGCCCCGGCTGTGATAATTAGTGAAACCCATTTAATTTAATTATTTTATTGAAGTTCATGTAATAAATTTTAGTTGTCTTTATAAATAATAGCAATCACATAGCACCTACATAAGTAACGCCACTGACATTTGAACAGCTGTCACTAGTTGTTGAACTGTTCGCAGGTTTCAAAGTCAAATATCAGTAAATTATAGGCTAGATTACTTAATGTTTGCAGTTTCATAGTCAAATATCAGTAAATTATAGACTATATTACTTAGTGCCAGACTTTCCACAAGAATTTAAGTTATATAGACTTGAGAGTAATAATAAAGCAGAACTTACCGGTATTTCGCCCAATTTGCTTTGCAGCCTGCGGAAGACATTACAAAACTATTGTGGATTTGGTTATTAACACACTACCTTTCCCATTATTTCTGTAAACACTTTATATACACCACTTCTAATTACCAAAAAGCACCGTAAATGTGCTAAATTTCCACTTTTGCACATTTCTATTAGAGAAATTTGCACTTGGGCCAATCTGCTTTGCCGCTTCTTAATGACAGCATGATTATTATTGAAATAACAGGCACACTTACGTACACACTTCATCTAATTATGATTTCACACAATAAATTTGTTAAAAGCACACTTTATACACTCTTAACAAAGAAATCAACAATTTGTACAAATCTGCAGTGCCGCCTTCTAAAGGCTTATGTTGGCAGTAGGCACACATGCGTATTTGCGTTATTTCTTCACTACTTTTCATAATATATCTACTTATTTGCAATTAATACACTGCACTTTGTTTGTTAATACACACCACACATTAAACTAAAGATATTTTCTCACTTTTAACAACAAATTAACACTTTTCTAAGTACATTGCACAAGTAACGCCTTTTGACAGCTAAAGGAAGCGGAAAACTGTAAATTTAAAACAGTGCTGCCATACGAGCAAGTGGTGACATTTAATTAGTTAGGGTTGCATTTCCATTATAAAAATTTGTATAAATGTGCTGAATTTGTTTGTTATTTCAAATAATTAATTTTAATTATTTTTATTGTTTTTTCTTTTTGTTTTTTTAATAAGAAAAATCCCTTGCATATTATATGTACATTATAGGAGGCTTTTTGGTTAGAAATCCTAATCACTTCTCTGACAATAAACCAAATGTGGTATAATGAAATAGTTAAATTATTTTTATTTTGCTATATAAAAAACACATATATATAAAAATTTATTTATTTAAATACTTTTCAATACTAACAATTATTTTTTAAAAATTGTAATTCAATTGTTATTGCAAGCAATTATATTGAAAGACAACAAAGTTAATCAATTTTACAACTACGCAGCCATAGAACACATCTACAGATGTATATATGTATGTATGTATTTTAGTAATACATACACATTAAATAGGCTTCGCAAAATTAATATAAATTAGACTGTAAGTTAAAAAGGCACATTTTATACAAAGAAAATGACTTTTATACACAAACAACACACACAAAAAGACAAAGTAAATATATTAAATATTTTAAATTTTATATAAAATTAGACATGTTTAATAAAAATATGAATTTTGAAAAAAAAAATGTTTTTTGTTTTATTTTAAAAATTGAATTTTTGTAATTGTAAATGTAAGTATGTGGGACAAAATAAATACTATTGTAATTTTAATTTAATAAATTAAAAAAATTATATTCACCTCAACATAGTTGAGAGACGCTGCTATGGATATTTTCGTATTCATATGTATCACCTTATGTTATGATCCTAAATGTATGCAACGAGTATATATGAATTTACTGTTACAGATAAGAATGAGACCAGGCTAGGTTGTAACCAAAATTAGTGAACCAAACATGTGAAAAAATTTGGCAGTCACAAGGCGATTTCAGTGGAAGCAGGTTTCCAAATCAAAACATAATCAAGTAATTTTTTTCACCATTGAAAAAGAAACCTTTAATTTTTTGCAAAATGTTTTCTTTATTTTGGTTTGCGTACGCCTGCGCGACAATATTTTTACAAAATTTCACGCAATATCATTTTTTTTTATATTATAATGCAAAATAAATAGTTGTATATGTATTACAAAGATGTTATTTAAATGAAATTTTACACATTTATTCCTACACGACGATAATGTAAATTGTAAGATAATTGAATGATAAATGATTGGCTGCCTAAGGGTTAAGACCAAAGGGTTCTACAATCATGCAAAGTACGGGGTAAGTAAATTGCTGTTTCCGAAAATAAAGTACATAATATGTTGTACAAATTAATACAAATACAACAAGCTTGTTAAACATACTGAGTTTAGCAAAAAAAAAAAAACAAAAAAAAAAAGACAGACTCTCACTATAGAACTTAATTAGGGGTGGCAGAAATAATAATACATGTTGTAGGCTCATTTTTTTGGCAGCTGATAAGTAAGTTGTTACAAATGGGCGCATTTGTTTACATGTTGGCGTTGCCGGCAGGATATTAAGCACCGACGACGGTGGTACTATTCAGCAAAGCTGCGTTTGTGTAGAAAAATGCATAGAAAAATCTTTGGAGCCGCTGAACGACATGCTACTGCTAAAGTATATACTTTTTAGAAACATTATAAAAGTAGACAAAGCAAACGGCGGCTAAAGTGTAGTGGTTAGTCATAATCTATTAAAGTAGTCGTTGCGTTTTCCGCTCCTCCTTAATTTTAAGTTTTCAACTTAAATAGTTTCAACTTCCCATACTTTGGTATTGCAATCTTGACCAGTAGAGATCACAGTGTTGTTGTCCAACCAGACTAAGCGTGTAATTTGCGATTGAGGATGAGCATCTGACAAAAAAATACAAATAAAAACCATTTTAGCTTGGCTTAAAAAATTTAAAGAATAAATACATACTTTTAATGATGGTGTGCTTGGCCGGATTGGCTACAGACCAAATAATAATGGTAGTATCCAGCGAACCACTAGCAACCAAAAGCGAATTTGGTGACCAAGCCACTGTATTGACACGCGCATTGTGGAAGCCCCATTCCTTGTTGTGCGCAAGCTAAAACAAGAATATGAAATGAGCAGCTGTTACATAATTTCCTATCCACTCATTTACTCACATTATACTCTTCGACGGCATATAGTATGACTTTGCGATTCGCATCGCATGCTACCAAATATTTATTGTCCGGCGAGTACGAGCAATCGGTTACCGGTCCCAAGTGTTGCAGCTCGATTTTCTCTTCCAACGTGGTGCCCTTCAGCGTGTACACATGCACCTTGTGATCGTCACCGGTCACTGCCACATCCAATGTTTCGGGGTTGGCCGAAATCGAGCTTGCCTCATACTTGATTGGTAGTGACAAGACCTTTTTATTGTCCTGTACAAGTGTCAGTTCTTTGACGCAAGCGAGTGCGATTAGGTTTTCGTTGCGGAAAATTGCTAAACCGCGTGGTTGGCAATTGAGTTTGACCACGTAGTCGGTATAGCTGTTGCTTTCAACGCTTATTTGACGCAGGCTGTCATCGATGCCGCAGGTGTAGACGAAATCGCCCCAGGCGACAATGCCGTTGATCTGCAAACAAGTAACAAAGATAATAATAAATTAAATGAAATGCAACAAATATTTGTTATGTATGAATTTACCTGATTGCCATGCCCGGTGCCACCAATGCGGTCATTCACACCACTACCGGAATTCCAGTTCGTTACGATGCCATCGTGGCTGCCCGTATAGATGGTGCTGCGATCATCGCTCAAACCGAGCACAGTGATTGGCTTATTATGACCCTTAATCACACGCAGTGGCTTCGATGGGTCCTCGACATTCAAATAGCTAATGTTACCCGACAAAGAAACGGTGAGCAAATGTTCGCCTTGCCACAGGCAAGAAACTTGTTGATCATCAACGGTGGTACCCATAACGAATTCGGTGACCAATTCGCGTGTTTCCACATTCCACAAGCGGCAAGTCTTATCACCGGAGCAGGTAAGCAATTGTGTGCTATCGGGCTTCCATGCCACAGCATAAACGCCACCCTTATGTGCAGGACTACCGAATTCGCCAACCAAATCGGAGGTGGCGCCGTCATAAAGGAAGACTTTGCCATCGAAACCAGCTGAAGCGAAATATTTACCGTTAGGTGAATAACGTACAGCCTGTACAAAACGCGAATGCTCCTGTTTGGTCATTTTGAATTTGAAAGGTGGCCCCTCGAAGATGCCTATGGTGTTATCTTCACTGCCTGTGTATAAAATATATTATTAAAAATATATAATTGATAAAAAAATTAGTTTATTTTTTACCGGTCACAATACGGAAGGGGCGTGCTGGCCGAAAGTCGCACGAATTAATTGGTTTCGATTGACCGCTAATTTCACCGACCGAAGTGCCGGTTTCAGTCATGAAAACATGTCCGAAACGTTCACGACCCTCACCGACAATAACAATACGCTGATTGTCTTGCGACCAGGCGATGTCCTTAATGGGACCGCCAATTGGTTGATATTCACACTTCAATATGTGTTCCTTGTTCACGGTATCCCAAATGCGTATTTTGCCGGAGGCATCTGTAACAAAAAAAAAGTTGAAAAACTTTCTTCATTAGAAAATGTTTGGAGGTTAGGTTTTTAGGTTTATAAGAAAACTAATAAAATGCTACTTTTAACATTACTTGTGTGTTTTTAATTTGTCAAATATTTGTTTGTTTGCTATTAGCTATGCGCTTGTTATCTACCTATTATTAAATAGCGTCACAGATAACCATGTTATCGCGTATATAAAATAATCGAAAATGCAAAAATATTTTTTATCGCTCATTTAGGGCTCCTAATCTTGCATTACGCTTCAAAGCGGCAAACAAAACCAAATATGGCTCTAACTGCAGTTCTAGGAAAATAAATAACTTGAATTTTAACGAACAGTTTATATGACAGCTATACGTTATCGTGATCCGATCTCAACAATTTCTTCGAAAATGCTGCTTTTATTTTAGACAATAATCTGTGCGGCATTTCGTGAAAGTGGCACGTCAATTAAAAAAATTTTCCATACAAAGACTGGATTTTGATC
The DNA here is from genome assembly GCA_027475135.1 of Bactrocera correcta. Classification (NCBI taxonomy): domain Eukaryota; kingdom Metazoa; phylum Arthropoda; class Insecta; order Diptera; family Tephritidae; genus Bactrocera; species Bactrocera correcta. The sequence goes on from CM050323.1 coordinate 103,643,557, forward strand.
GTTCAGTTTGTATGGCACCTATATGCTATATGACAGTGGTCCGATCTAAACAATTTCTACGGAGATTGTATTGTTGCCTCAAAATAAAATTCGAGCCAAATTTCGTAAAGATATATTGTCCAATAAATAAGTTTTACCATCCATCTATACAAGGATGTGATTTTGAACAGTCAGTTTGTATGGCAGCTATGTGCTATAGTAGTTCAACACCGGTGATTTCGACAAATGAGCACCTTCTTTGGGAGAAAGGGATCTGTCCAAAATTTCAGATCGATATCTTATAAACTGAGTCCTATATTTTATAGCATCACCGAGTTTTCCAACGTATAATTAATCAGTAATCAAATATTTCGAGAACACTATGTATATACATATATGCATGTAAGCTTGTGCAATCGCTTTCAAGTATGTATATGTATATGCATGGGCAAGTGTTTCATCTACACTGTCTGTTTATCTTTGCTTTTAATGTTTGTTCTCATACTCAGCTATGTTTAACAAAAACGTTAACTAAATACTTAACTGTAAAATTGCAATAAAAAGAAAATTATGAATGAATATAGGTAATAAAATCTTTGTATGCTTGAGCGCATATTAAACCTTTGGGGGGAAAAAATATAGAAAGTAGCTAAATAAATAAAACACGAACGGTACAACAACCGCTGAGCTGCGCGTCAATGACTCACTCATCAACAAAAAGCCGTGTTTGAAGCACAACAAAGATAAAGCAGCCAATCGAAAGCATAATCAGCAAAAGAATGGTGGCTGTTGTTTCTGTGCTACGATTCAAAACAGCGACGTCTAAGTGCCGCTGCGACGTTGTTACTTACAGACATCAACAACTGTTATGTGTAAGCATGGATAGCAAGCGTTTTATGCTGGTTAAGCGCAGTAATGTAAGTTCTAGCTATGGAAATATAAAGGCAATGCAATTAAAAGGCCAGTAGTTGCGGTAATACCAGCAGCTGCATAGATTTTAAAGCGAAGCACATAAATCCGGCACAAATAAATGCACAATATGCGCATTTTATTTTATTTAAAGTTATAGTAGCGACATAGCATTCACTAAATCGGTGAATAAGCATTTGTAGAGCTGTAGTAACAAAATACTAAATACTTTCAACAAAATTCAAGAAGAGAAAGGCTGACTTGGTAATGATTAGGCGTTGAAAAATTTAAACAAAAGTGGCAAATGTGCTTATGAGAGCGTAACGACTGCTACAACAACGAAAATTAAGATAAAAAGTCACACAAAACAACGAGTTTACATACAAACAATTCAAAAGTAACTGTGAATTTCAACAATATACATACTATGCATTCATTGTATTAAAACACTGAAATTTTAGTATAGATAAAGAAGAAATGATAAAAATATGTGGTTTAAAGCTACAATTGAAACTGATTTTGACTTTTTATCATTATCGCAATAGCATTTATTATTTATTAACTTCTATGCACGTTTTCACTATATGAAGGCATAATAAAATTGCCAAAAAAAAAAAATAATAATAATAATTCCTCAATCTAACTTTTATCAGCATTCAGGTATATGCTTACATTTGCAGATACAAGCGTGAGTCACACACCTATTTTGGTGTTAAAATTATAATTATGAAATCAAATGCCCGGCAGTATAACCCAAATAAGGTGTTAACCAAGCGAAGTTGCACATTAATTATGTATAAGCAGACTATGTAACAGATATCAAAGCAAATTGTGAAAAAATTGCTTGTGAAACAAAAATAAAGTAAATGACAAACGAAATGTATAATCATAAAACTGGATATTTGCTAGCAACATTTAGAAACCCATTTTTATTATTTCTGTTTAATGATTAATGCGGCTGTGATGCTTTCAAACCAAATGGTATTTGATGGATATTTATAGCACATACATCTCGTATGTACATAAACTGCACTAAGCTAACAAATACACATTACATTAGCATCCATTACACTAACAATGAATATTATACTGTGTATATAGAAATGTGTGTCTATAATTTTATCTGTATGTACTTACCGCCAGATGCAATGTAGAAGCCACTTGGCGAATATTTGGCCACATTGACGGCGCACGAATGCTCCGTGTAGACATCAGCGATGGCTGGATTCTGTCGGCGACAATCAGTGCATATAACCGTAGCAGTTTCGAGGAAAAGCACACAAAAATAAAATTTAACAACAACAACATCAAATGTTGTCAGTGGAAAATTTGTTGGTTGATAGAATTGGACAAATGGACCGGCAATTTTTGGTGTATATACAGGCATTAGTTGGTTGTATGATTGCGTGTGCATTCAAAAGCAGTCCACACATTTCATTTTAATTTTAGGCCAAAATAAATGTGTGTGCATGTGTTGTAGAGCAGCAAATCGGAGCAAATAAAATTAACGTTGAAAAATTAGCGATGACAATGTGTTTGTTGTTGTATACAATTTTTGTTTGCAAGACGTTAACAGCCGATGTGCAGGAATCGAAGAAAAGCATGAAAGTAGAATAAAAGAATTTTGTATATTATCATAGAATATTTTGATATATGTATTTAACATTTAAAACATAAATATAGGAACAAATTATGTATTAAGAAATCTTACTAGAAAATTTCATGCAAACAAGTTCTTATATGAAAAACTTTTTATTTGAACAGATATCTTTAAAAATTTGGATTATATTCCAAAGTTACGCCATAGTTTTGGAAGAAATTTTTCCAATTCGGATCACTATATCACAACTGCCATACAAGCTGAATGATAAAAATCAAGTTCTTGTATGGTTTGTAAATTGTTTGTATTTTTGAAGGGTAATTTAACGTGCGTTTCTGTTTTAATATAATTTTTTCATAAATACATTATAAACATATATTTTCTCGTTTTCTTTATATGACTTATTTAAACGAAAAATATTTTTCGTTAAGCAAAATTTGAAGCTTCTAGCGATGAGCATTTGTCCACGATGTGCGTGGGATTTACTGAAATACATTTATTTATATACATGTAAATAAATTGTGTATGTATATGTATGTATTCACTATGTGCATATACTCTTTTCCCAAAAATGTTTTGTTTTTCTTTGTGCTGCTTGTATTCTTACTTATAGCCTTACTGCAGATGAAGATAATTTGTTAAAAATAGAAGAAACAAACAAATGAAACCGGGAACACCATTGGAATCAGTGTTGGAACGCTTTTCTGCTTGGCAGCGAAGCGTTTAATAAATTTTCATTCGAATGCAGCTGCCAGAAGACAAAAATAAACATTAAACACATAGGCGCAATGGGGAACACTAAATTTGAGATGGGTGTCGGAATAGCAAAGAGTTTGAGCATACATAAGCGTATGTATATAATGAAAATTATAGAAGGTATAAATGTATTTGTTGATAGAAGGCTGACATATACCAAGAAATAAAATCTAAACGTTAAGGTAATACATCATATGTATATATACTAGTAATTATGCCAATATAGTATCTGAATTGGAGTGGTCAACTCACCTCAATATTTCTAATAATCACCGAATTTCCATTAGTGTAGAGGAAATTCTTACCTTTAGGATCGCCACCCAATACAATAGGTTGTCCACGTTGGGTGCGTGGCAAGGTGGCATATATGAATTCTGTATGTGAAAAGCGCAATGATAAATAATTAAACACAGTTTATTTAAGTATTTCATTGTTTATGTGTAAATATGTGCTATAATTAAATTGTATGAATAGCGGGCACTCAACAGGAAGTGGCATATTCATAAATGTACAAAACACAGGCACAGTGATACACACACGTATATATATATATTTGCTTATTTGTTGTCGAAGGATAGTGAGGGGAGACAAATTATAGTAGCAAAAGCCGGCTATATGTCTATTTATCACTCGCATACAAATAAAATTGTTGTAAGTAATTCACTGCTTCCGCTTTATGTTCGTAAACGTATTTGCATTAATTTTTGCCCATATAAGCACATATAGTGCTTCATCGGAACATGTTGTTGTTGTCGCCGCTATAGCCCCCCATTCACCGATTGCGCCCACTGACTCATACTTTTTTCGCTTTATATGCTTTTTTCAGCAAAATATAACCGGCCAACTCACTATTTTGATACGCTGGCTTTTGAGGTTGTGCCATTGTTGCTCTTTTAAAAGACTAAACTTCGGTTTATTTACTGCACTTTTAAAAACTAAAACTCCTCTTTGTTAGAAAAATTATATTTTTAAGCTACTATTTTGCTGTAAAAGAATTGATACCACCAAAATTAGACCGAACAAAAGTGAATTAAATTATTCGCCTTGCCACAGTGCAGTGTTGCCGAAGACTGATTGAATTCTATGTGAAGCAGCGTTGCCTGACGAGAACTCTCAAAAGAAAACGATAAAATAAGGCCATTAAAACGACCTCTATTTGATGTAACTACTTGCCGGCAGGTGTCGTAGCGCTGATATTGAACGACACGAAATTTTGACTTACATTCTAAACAGCTGTTTTATTGTTTAATATCAAAAACAAACAAATTTTTGTTGATAATATAATGAGCTAATAAAAACATAAATCCCTATCGATGTCCTCCAATCTTTCTACAACAATATCTACAACTATATCCAGGAAACAGTGCATCATATATATTCGTTTTCGACTTCATCGCAGAAGACTAACTCACGAATAACTGTCAGTTATTAGAATACGTCAGCCTAAAACTAAATAATTCTACCTTGAGTTAATTATAAACAAATGTAGCACATTCAAACATTCAAGACTTTTTAAATTTACATGTAAATTATATTATGTATAAACACCTTTTTTGAAGTGTGATAATGTAATACAATTAGTTTAGTACATGAATTTAATAAGTTATGAAGCTGATTCTGAAAATTTTTCTATTGTTAATGTTAATTGTATTATCCTTTTCATTAATAATAATAGTGATAATAATAATAACAATTAATATAAATCCATAAATCGTACTTCCAATAGTCTCCTCCATCTAATTTACTTTCGGAACGCTTCCTATTAGAAACTGACTGTCAGCTGTTTTTGACACATTGATTTGTTTACAAAATTGTAAACAAATTATTTCCAATCTTATTTGCTGCGTTAATTTTTTATCCCTACTAATATTTTGTTAGAAAATGTTGCAAACACCTGCGGTGAAATTCGTGAATCCACGTTATGGACAACTGATCATTGGTCCACCTGGTTCTGGTAAAACTACGTATTGTCATCACGCTTACAACTTCTACAAAGAGCTGGGACGTGAAGTCGGCGTGGTCAATCTTGATCCAGCGAACGAGAACATGGAATATAAGCCAATAATCGATGTAATGCAACTTATCACAGTGGAAGATGTTATGGAACAATATCACCTAGGTCCAAACGGTTCACTAATGTACTGTGCCGAGTTTTTGGAAGCACATCTCGAAGATTGGTTTCTACCAGAGTTGCGCAAGGCAGCGGCAACATGCAACTACTTTCTATTTGACTGCCCGGGACAAGTAGAATTATACACACATCACACTGCTATGGCGGCTATATTCGCACGTCTGCAAAAGGAAGGTTACCATTTGGTTACAGTAAATCTCATCGACTCACATTACTGTTCTGAGCCAACGAAATTTGTTTCAACATTGCTGCTCGCTTTGAATATGATGCTGCGTATGGGCTTGCCGCATGTGAATGTGCTCTCAAAAGCTGACCTCCTGCGCAAACATGAATCAAAATTGCAATTTAATTTAGATTACTATACAGACGTATTGGATTTGAAGTATTTATTAGAGTCACTAGACGATACACCAACAATGAAGAAATACCGCAAATTAAACGAAGCAATCTGCTCGATGGTGGAGGATTATGCATTGGTGTCATTTCAACTGCTCAATGCGCGCAGCACAGCGAGTTTGCTGCGCTTACGGAATCACATCGATAAGGCTAACGGTTATATATATAAGGCTGGCGAAGAGACGGCGGTTAATGCGTTAATGGCCTGTGCAGTAGGTGCGGAAGCAGAGTCGATGCGGCAAGCACATGATATTGATCCGTATGTTACATGAGTTGAATGTAGTCGATAATATTAGTATAAAAATAAAAAATAATTATTTTTCAACAAAAGTAGTATGATAATACCCAAGCGGTTTCAAGAGACACCAAACTAAATTTGAGTATAGGTATCAAAGTGCATATTTGGTGTATTTGTAAATTGTGTGATCCACTGAAAGTTCGTGTTTTACATAATTTAGTTTTAAACTGGAAAATTTGTTTTTAAATTTGTCAGCGCCTTCCAATCAAAAATCGTTTAACATTCGTTGCAATGTGGTACACAGGAAAACACAACCATTAAATGTAATCAAGCCCAAGCACGTCAAAATCACAAGCTAGTGACTGCAAGACGTACAATGTAAATATGTGCTTTTGGACATATAAACACAGTCGCGTTTCAGTTAGCAGCAATCAACCCAACAATATTTCTCACAAAAAAGCACAAAAACATTAGTAAGGTGTGGAAGTAAGTACGGCTATTCGAGCAGCTACGTCTTGAGTTGTAGAAAAGCCAGTTGTAGTTACATATTTACAAATGTAAAGGCTTACACACATACACATATGACAGAAAATGCATGTTTAAACCTTGTATATGTTGCATTACAACAGGACACACCTTTCAACGAGTTCACTTGCATGCATCCAACCGTCAAGCGGCGTCAAGTCTTTGAAGCCACACGCCATCGCTTACACTTTGTTTTGCCGGGCACATTATCATTTGTAAAATCAAGCACCACCAGCGTCATAATAACAATAAAATGGGCAATATGACTCGTTGCCGACTTTAACAAAGGAAGTGGCCAATGACGTGCATAAAAACATACACACATACCAACATGCGACACACACAACGCTAAAAAAACATGGCAGGTTAAACCCTTTCATTGACTTGGCTTGTCGTCGTTGAATCTCTGCACCTGACAGTGACTTAAGCTGTCTTTCAAAATGCATATTTATGAACACTGTCTGCGCCTTCATGCGCCATACTCAGTTGCATGTATGTGTGTGCATATAAATAGCTTCCATCACGCAATTTGGTTATTAAATCCTTGTTGCACATTCAACTCAGCCCTCCAGCTATGCATCAAGTTTATCCACCTGTCGCCTGTTTGATTCACATTCATTGCATTAATGCCGATATTTAAATGTAATACAACAAATACACCAACAATAATAGTACTATATGTATAGGTAGCAAGGGGCGTTGCACATTCAAGTCGGGGGTAAAGTGCATAAATATTATTTAAGTGGCAAATAAAAGTTGAACAACTCAACGTATAAAATTGCAACATTTCTTAATTGCGTAACATTACAAGCGGCCGAAGGCATGCCACACACTTGCTTATATGCGCTTTTTACAACATTTACACATAAGTTTATGTACTTACATATATGTGTATGTATGTTTGTGTAATTGTAGGCTTATGTGCATGTATTTGCTTATGCAAATGCAGTTTGCTGCACTTAATGAAATAAACACTGACACGTTCAGGTATTTTGCTGGCGCAAAGTGTGCGCCTGACAATATGCAATGTTTTTGATAACTGTAAAAAGCGCCAAATATTAAAGCTGCATGTGCAGAATTGAAAGCAAAATAAGAAAAAAGAAAACGCACCGAACCTATTATACCCTTCACAGTTGATTTCTTATAACATAAAAGGGTATTAAAAGATTTTTAACTTAATTTTGATTGATTAGTTTGTATAGCAGCTATATGCTATAGTGATCCGATCTGCACAATTTCTTCGGATATTGTAGTTTTGCCTTGGATAATAATCTATGCCAAATTTTGTGAAGATATCTCGTCAAATGAGGAAGTTTTCCATCGAAGTGCTTGATTCCGGTTGTTCAGTTTGTATGGCAGCTATAAGCTATAGTGATCCGATCTGCATAATTTGCTTGAATATTGTAGTTTAGCTTTGGTCAATAGTCTGTGCCAAATTTCTTGAAGATATCTCGTCAAATGAGAAAGTTTTCCATCTGAAGTGCTTGATTCCGACCGTTCACTTTGTATGGCAGCTATATGCTGTAGTATTCCGATAACAGTAATTCCGACAAATGAGTAGCTGCTTGAGGAGAAAAAGACGTCTGCAAAATTTCAGATCGATATCTTAAAAACTGAGGGACATATTCGGATATGACTAAACCGAGTTGGCTCATTATACTTATGATAAAGTTAAATCCAGTCAACGAAGTAAATTTGGACCTCCCTGATGTATTATTAAGATTAAACCAACTGTAGTCAGGTATAATACAAGTACAGCAAGTGAGGTTAGTCCATACGGCGGTTTAAAATGTTAGACGGGACTTTGGTTAGAATATAAATACACGATATATAGAGCAGTAGTTGCTTACTCGACAAAGACCCGACAGTCCTTGCTCGGAAAACTAATCCGGGCCCGTTCCGGTTATGTAACCCCACTGTTCTGTCTTTGATTTGTAACAAATGCTTGTGGTGAGTCACAAAATCTCATTTAGACAATTGGGAAGTAAAGTCCTCTCTCGACGAACGAAAGCCAAACTCTAAAAGTCACTAATCATCCCCGTTGTTGTTGTAGCGCCGGAATCACGACGAGTTGGTAGTCCTTGGCCGAATAAAAATTCACCCGTTCCGGTTATGTAGACCCGGCTGCCGTGGGAACGGACCGTCCTGCTATAAGGTGCTGAGGCATGGAGGATGAGAACATCTGATGAGTCGGCGTTCCGAGTTTTCGAGAGAAAGTTTGTGCGGAAGATTTATGGTTCATTGCGCATTGACAATGGCGAATACAGCAGTCATAAACGGTTCCTAAGTCAATAAAGAAGAAGATTTGTTGTTTGGCAGTCAAAAAAAATCGGTTTAACGGAGCTCTTGAGCTGGATGTATACACATTAATACAAGTCGCGAGAACCCATCTAAGTCTTTTCCTTAGCCGTTTCCGTTTATCACTTCACAACTCCACTGGATTAAGGGGCTAATAAACTCATAAACCTGCGCCACACTCCAAATTTACATGTCAGAGCAATTATAAAGGAATTTGAAAACAAAACCTCGCTTAAAGAAGCGTTGGCAATTCAGAAACGAGCCGAACCGCTGACGTCTTATGAACCCATACAAGCTGAAATAAACTGCCGCTCGCCGCATTGGCTTTGCTTGCCTCCTTGCACTCACAACCGAGTTGTGGAAAGACTTCCGGCTCAGCCAACTCATGACATAATTAATGAAAATTAATTAAAAGCATAAATTTCGCACTTAGCCGCTGGCGGTTTTGCAAATAACTTGGTAAACAACAGGATATGCAACAACAAAAAGCAAGCAAAAAAACACTAAAACAAAACAACAATACTCATAAGCAATAACAATAGCAAATTGTTGCAACGCATGACTAACGACGACAACATTTCCTTCGAAGCGACGGCGAAGAAGCAGACGAAGAAGAAGACGGTAATGAAGAAACGTGCGCATAAAAGAGTGTGAGAGTCTAGAAGTAGGAGTGAGGAGTGTGTTGGAGCGCAGTTATACGTTAATATGGTAGTCTTAATGCACTAATCTAATAAACGCATACAAGCGCACATAGCCACCATACATATGTATATACACACATACATAGACGGTAGACACATAAAAAGCTCAGGCGCCTAAAAGTCAACTATGAAAAAATCTTATTTATGCCGCAAATACGCCGGTGCGCACACATAGTTGCATACGAACACACACATGCAAAGACATTGCCTTGTTGGTTTGTTTGTATGTACATAGGTACGTGGTTCCGGCTGGCTTTTCCTGCACCTGCATAGTTGAGTTGACATAACGACTTGGCCTGTTTGCCATTTGCAATTACGCATTAATTTTAAAACATCACCCAAAGCACCAGCGTCAGCGCCAGCGCCGCCCCCAAAGCATAATCGACTGTGCATGACTTTTGTATGGGTTTCTTGCTGTTGTTGTTGCTGCTGCTGTTGCACGGCATATTGCATTGCAGTTGTGTTTAGATGGGAGGTGAAACAAAAATTGCATGTGGAAATTGTTCGCATTCAAATGCTAACGCACACAGCGGCGCAAAAAACACAGGCAAATTACAAAACTAACAACAAGCGTTGTCGCCGCCAACGCCAACGACGCCGATGACGACAACATTAATTTATTTAGTGCACTTTATGACTAAACACGAACCTCACCAAACCACAAACGTACATATGTTGAGTAACCCACCGCAGGTTGGCAAATGTTGTTGTTTTTTGTAATTTTTGTTGTTGTTGTTGAAAATTTTGTTGTTTTTGTAATTTTTGTTGACGTAATTTTTATTGTTGTTGTTGAAAATATTGCTGTTTTTGTAATTTGTTGTTGCTGTTGCTGAAGCTGTTGTTGTTTTTGTAATCTTTGTTTTTTGCAGTTATGTCGTCTGTTGGTGATGTTTTTGTTGTAAATTTACTGCTGCTCCAATTTCTTTTTGTTGTTGCAATTGTTGTAATATTTGTTGTTTTCGTATTTTTTGTTGTTGCCTTGCTGCACTGGTGGCTTGGGCGACGCAAATTGCAATACTGCATACCTGGTTGTCGCCTGTGTGCTGTCCAACTAACCGAACAACAATCCACAGCGCGACATATTGCTGGGTCAGTTGCGGCAATGATGCACAGTGGTGTGTTTCGCACGAAATTTGTAGAGTAAATAAAGTGCAATGCTTAAATAAAGAACAGTGAGTTATAAAGATCTCGTTTTATTGGAACTATGTTAGATCTTTTTAAGCGCTTTCTGGTGACATGTCTGTCCCTAAAGCCATAGGAACTCATTTTTGCTTAAATCGCGCCGCTTCTTGATTACTGATCTCGGCTTATGGACTTCATTCGCAACTTCATATTCGAGATGCTACAGTCTTCCAACGCTTCGTGGTACTATTTCATATAATGATCCGTTAAGATAGGTCTGCTTTCGGTCGAGCTCGTCATCTGCATAAGCAGTAGGCTCGTCTTCCATATATAAATATAGTTTATCTTTGTGATATAGTCATTGAGTGATATGGCAAGCAAGCTTAAGCGCTGTTTAAAGAGGTCTGTTAATCTGTCTAGGTATAAGTTCTTCAGTTTTTGAGATATCGATTTGAAATTTTCCACACGTCTTCTCTTTAAGAAGCTGCTCATCTTTTCAAACCGCGGATATCGGAACACTATAGCATGTAGCTGTCATACAAACCGAACGAGAGGAATCAAGTGGTTGTATAGAAAACTTTCTTATTTGGCGAGATATCTTCACGAAATTCGGTAAGGATTATTGCTTAAAGTAATGAAGCAATATTCGAAGGAATGGTTTAGATCGGATCACTATAGCATATAGCTGTCATACAAACTGAACGATAGGAGTTAAGTGTTTGTATAGAAAACTTCTTCATTTTACGAAATATCTTCACAAAATTTGGTATGAATTATTATCGACGATAACAGTGGAAAGTGGGAAGAAATTGTTGAGATCGGACCACTGCCTTACAAACAAATATCACAGATATGAAACACAGTGCCACACGGATAAAGTCGCACTTAAATTGTGCCTACTAACCGTGCTGCTTGTTGTTGGCATCATTACCTTCGTTGTCGCCGCAGAAGTTGTTGTTGTTACCATTAAAACAATGGAAACCTGTTGGCATTCGGTACTAACTGCAACAAAGGGTAAAAATGCAGTTGTAAAACATGAAGCAAGGCAAGTGCGCAGAGCAGCAGGTAGGCACCGACAGTCTAGTCTGAAGCCAAAGCAAATAAATCCTTTTACTCCACCAGTTGCACGTTGCAAGCTAGCCACCTAATGCCACACCACACCAACTCGCTTGGCGCACTCATGCATTGTTGCCTTGGCATTTCCATTTGGTTTGCTTGTTTTCGCAATTTTCTGCACGTAGTCGCCCACTTAGGCGTACTCAGTGGGGTACTGCCAAGCTTACACACTTACGTAGTTGTGTGATTACGCGCTTATATATTCATACTTACAAACTTACATACTTAACCGATTGCTTACGTAGTTGTACTTCTACCTTATTGCGTGTGTGTTTCCTTCTGAATTTTTTTTTTTAAATTTTTCGCTGCCTACTGCTTCGTTAATATACACGAGTGGGCGACAAGCAGCTTTGTGGCTTTTTATTGCAATTACTACGCTCACTTATTGTTGTTGTTTTTCTTGCAGCAACTTTACAAATAAGTATACTTATTGTTACAACTAAGCGCCATTGTTCATTTCCCTCACGGGAAATGTGCTGTTGTATGCATGTGTGTTCGCATTTATATGCTCGTGCCTGTATTTATGACTTTTATCATTTGCCATGACTTCGCCTTGGCTATAAAATGCAGTGTTGCTTCATTTGCCGCATGCATGTCACTTGTTGTACCACTTGCACTCCTTTCAACCCACCACCACCGCCGAGTTCGCTTTGCATTTCTTAATTTCTGCCTTTCCAAGCGCCTACTCGCTACCCTCGCATTTGCACTGTTGCTTCCTTGTTCGCCTGCATTTGTCAGCTGCACTGTTTTTTCGCCAGATAAAACACATTATCATAAATTATAATTAAAATTTATATGTCGACATAATAGGTGGTCGGGTTTGTGGGTATGTGGAGTATATTATCACACACACGTACACACGGTTTGCACTGTTGTTATTTTTTGTGATTTTTTGCTTTAGCTAAAGTGCGATGGGTTTCATTGCGGGGTCAGCCATTTTGCTCTTGGCTCCCAGATGTGTATTTGAAATATGTTTATTGTGATATTTTTAATTGTCGGCTAAATAGCAGAAATTACCCATTAGCTACCAGATAGCGTGTGGAGCGAGGGGGCAACATGTGTATATTTATCGAAAAGAAATTTTTGCAATTTTTGCATTCGAGAGAACAAAATACTCTTAGTATGTCCTTGATTTGGTGCTCCTGGTCATTTACGTAAGAAACCAGAGGCCAAGCTGGCCCAATTGGTATCTTCTGATATGGGCTTTAAGTCTCCTAATAATGTTAGAGCGTAGCGTAGGGCCTGTAATACGCTTCATTATGAAATATAATGCCACCTTAGATTTTCTCTTTCTCTGTCATCACCCTCCACGATCTAAATGAAAAACTTCAGACCAGAAAGCTTTAAAGTTAATTCCTAATATTACCGCAGTCGATGGAACACTCCAGTTCTGAGAGTTTCGACGAAGTATCCGCCGTGGGAAGCAGAGGAAGAGGCAGACCTCCAATGCTGCGGAATGACTGGATTTTCGATAATGATGTAGATAGGGAGGGATATCTTGGGAGCAAACAGCTTCTAGATGATAGCGTCAGGAGTGGGTGGCAAGACCGTTGGGACAATAGCTGTAGCGGTAGGGTGACTTACGAGTATATCCGAGCCATATGTCAGAGTATGGGTTTTCTGCTTACGAGATATGTGTATCTGAAGGGAAGTTAATGCGGAGGGCTCGATGTGCTCGAACATTAGAAATCTCCGAGGGTGAGGAGTTTAGCTAGGCTGAAGGATGATTGCTGTTGTTTTTGTATCGGTTGAAAACATACCTGAAGTAGTTTGGAGGAATGCTGCCAGTTTGATACTCCGTGGTCAGATAAAATCTGGGTCTGTTTCGGTTATGCAAATCTGAATATCGCGGGAATGTTCTGACGGACGATTAGATGTCAGCGGTGTGCTCTCCACTAGTCGGAATATCGATCAGTTAGGATCATTTGGTATGTGCGCGCATAGTTGTTTAGGTGGTGAAGGACTAAGCTATAGGGTGTTTGCGTGAAATGTGCGTCTGGGCTTCAACTCCGGGACACCAGTCCAGAGCAATATGGGTGCTCAACTGGTGCAGTATTGGCTATGAGATCTGACTGTAAACTTAGGTCTGCTATCACGGGGAATCGAAACCCTTGAAGGTCGCTTCAACCAAATCACGTGGCACGGGCATTTAGAGTTCGATTTCGATAAGCGAAATCATATTAAAGTTTTAGTTTAAATTTACAACACTAACTATCGAGAAAACTTTAGCAGACTTGACTAAATGGTTAAGAGTACGGCAAAGGAAATAAGCAAGCCATATAAAAGAGCATATACGCTGCTGATAAAGGTAAACGAATACAGTGTCTATGTGTGTGTGTCTGCAACAACTACATATAACGAGCAAATCATTCGGCACTTAAAATGCTATTTAAATATGAATAAACACATAACGGCAAGGTAGATATGAAATTGGCTATGGAAAACTCGAGTGGTAAGACATGGCGGATACGTAACATGAAGAGGCTTTTGTACAGGCAAACGCGGTATGTTTATATTTGGATGGATATATGCATGTATGTTGCAGTAATAACAGATTGGTAGTTGAATGTGACTGAAATGCGCACACACACATCATACATACATATAAAACTTACTTTCGTATATTGTATATGTGTTCAAGACTGCTTGCATGCGCCTAAGTATTTGTTGAAGTGCATGATTTTGGAAAAATCAGCCCATTTAACGGCAAGTGTGGCGAAAATGTAGTGGAGTGGTCATTTTAGTGAGAACTCTGCTAGCAAATTGTACATGCAGAAAATTGAGGAAATCAACTATTATGCCAACATACAGCGATGGCTTGATTCATGTGTGTGTGTGCTATGAATTTCATAGCAGGCGCATAAATGAACGAAGAACTAGCATTTACCGGTAGGCAGGCGCTGATATTTACACTAACACTAACTGTTAGCCGATTTTATGCTTTTGCTCAATTTTTATGTTATTTTTTTTTTTACATTTGCATTTTACATTTCATGTAAGCACTGGCTCTTGACTAGTAATTTTTGTGCTGAAAATTTCCGGTTGTTTATTTATTTTATGTTATGCAAATGTGCATATGGGAAATAAATAAATAAATAAAGTTAAAATCCTCTTGAAACTGGCTGCCAGTTGTAAGTAAGTGATTATGGCTGAAAGCTGATCGCCGACGAACACACATATATTGAAATGTTTAGCCTAAATGTTATTAAGAAATACTAGCATTTTAGTTTAGTAAGTTTTCAGCTGGCAGTAGGGAACTCAACTGAAGTCTTAATACATGCATATCAGTGCTTTCGGTGAATGAGACGGCTGAATAGATATGCAAATCCATTTCCGTGCGTTACATGCTTGTCTAGAATTGCTTTTGTTTGTAATAAATATGTAAATATTTAAAAAGTAGTAAATAAAATAAAATTTTGAAAATAAAAATAGATACAAAATTTGTATATTTTGTGCGCTTAATATGCATTTCTAAGCCTTTTAGCAGGCATTTTTGTATAATTTATATTTAATTGCTAAGGAATTCGCAAATTTGTTATGAAAAGTGATAAATATTGTTTTGAGCTATGTAAAGTTCATTATTTTCATAACAAAAATATGTAGTTAGTTATTATATCATATTTAGTTTTGTGTAAATAATATTAATACACTACAAAATATGTTTGCAAAGAGCCTGGCTCTTGCTTCAGGAAAATCTAAAAAAGTTTAGAAATTTTTCAATAAAGAGACTGTTTTAGCTTTTAAAACTCCGATACTATATTACATTGTGAAATAACTTATTAAAAATTGAGACTAAACCAAAATTTTTTATATTTGAAGCATATACTTAGGCGCTCTCTAACATGTATTTGAGTTTAATGATAACTATGTACCTTTTTCTATTTTTATATATGTATATATATTTTTTATATAAAATCATTATTATGGCTTTTGTAATTGCAATACTCTATTTTCTGTAAAATAACTTAATGAAAACTAAGACTAAACCAACATTTGTTATATTTAAGGCATACGTTTAGGCGCTAGTTATCACGTATTTGATTTTTTATGGTAAGTTTCTAGCTTTAAAGATCTTAATACTGGTCTCAATTGAAAAGTAAAGTAAAATTCTCTATTTTTAAAGCATACCTTTAGGCGTTGTTTATCATATATTTGAATTTTCATTGCAAATATTGTTTAAATGAAATATTTTCCTAGCTGTAAGAATTTCAATAGTTTATTAAATAATGAAATATTTCATTCTCAATTGATAATAACCTAACATGTTCTATTACTAAAGCCTTCATTTAGGTATTCCTAAACATATATTTGGGTTTTTATTGTAAATAAAACATTGTTCTAGTTTTAGAAAGCTCAATAATATATTAAATTATGAAATAGCTTATTATCAATTGAGAATAAATTAATATTTTTTTTATTTTTAAGGCATACTTTTAGGCGCTCATTACCACGTATCTTGGTTTTCATCGCAGCTTAGTCATTAGTTTTTATTTTTGGGTTAAAATTGATAATACAGGATGTAAAATTGTTGCAAAAAACTGCGAAATAATATGTGAATTCCTAATTTAGACTATTTTCTGCGTTCAAAGCATACCTTTAGACACTCAATGCACTGCTTGAGTTTTCACAGTGATACGATCATGTTTGTGTAATTAATACTGTATCATATGTGAAACAACTTATTCAAATTGCGGCTAAACCAATTATTTCTATTTTTAAAGCATACATTTAGGGTTAAGTCTCTGGTGTTTATATTTTCATGTTCTTTATATGGCTTTTAGTGTTTGATGTTGTTGTAAATTTTTTTCATAAAGCCTAGATCAGAAAGTTGCTGTCAAAAGGCTCTGAGTTGGCTTCGGTCTCAAAGAATGCTAAAGCAGGTGTGTTGATTTTTTTGAGGTTCCCAAGCTCTACAAGGTAGTCTCTTTAACATTGACAATATTTAAATTGGGATCTCAAATTTCACTGAGTCTACTAATTTTTTCTCGAAAGCACCTTATAACTCTCTCCTTATAATTTTCATACAAACTTATTCACATGCAAACAAAACTATATTTAACACCCTAGTAAGGTTTCATGAAATTATCGTTATGTGAAGCATTCCAAGGAATTTTCAAATACTTAATATGTTGGCTTGCATCATAATTCGGCGCAGCAGGCAATGCAATAAAAAGAACTCATAAAATAGTAATAACGAGTAATCGAGTAATAACAGCAGCGGTTCGAAGGCGAGGCTAAACACAAACAATATTTGTATATAAAAGGTTTTGGGGCAGGGTGGCATGTAGCTTGCAGCAACATGAAAACAATAAAATATTGAAATTTAAAGTTTACGACAGTACAGTGAAGACAAAATTTATACCCAATAAACATTAGCGAAATTGAGTGAAAATTTAAAGTCGGTTTTAAAAATGTTATTGAAAATTTGAAACTTTATTCTTGGAGAGGGTTACGCAGTATAAAAAAACAAGAATACAGTAAAAAATTGTAATAGGAATTTCAAATAACTATAAACGTGCAACGCTCAAGTCGAAAAGGCTAAAACTGCTCACGGAAAAAACACTTTCAGGAGGACAGAACTAAATCTATAATATGATATGTTTGAATCTGAAGCCTAGACCGAACTTGTCGAATTTAAAGAGTTCCCCTTATATTTTTTAATTGAGCTTTGAAAGTAGGTCAGTTTAAAACAAATACAGGCAAGCTGGTATATAGTTTCTGATTGATTTCGACATGGCCTCTGAAGTCGGTAAGGTTGAAGGTGAGTATCAAAGCTAAAATAATTCAAAATTACACAAATGTTCTGTGAGGGAGGCTATAGCGTCATTTCACATGCTAAAGACGGCTACAGAGGGCGTCTCTCTTGAAGCAAATGCCTCGCGGTATAAACGTGTGCGGGTATATTTTAATGGCAGGTTCGTAGGCAAAGGCTGCAATACTAACTAGTTACTGTCTGGTGATGCCCGCAGATTGGGATTGACAGATCGAGAAGATTGCAGGAAATATCTAGAACAAGGAATCAGGTAAACAATGGATAATTTCTTGAGCACATGTCCTGCATTGGCAAGACTACGCTGTAAGCATCTGGGATCCCCACGGTGTGAGGTCACATAGTCTGGTAAAATTCGCAGGCATCCCAAGAGATGACTACTCCTTATGGACCCTGTAACTGAACTCCATCAGGTATCGCAAATGAACTAAAATGGTGTATGTGTGGCTCTTTGGCTTACCAGACTAACCTAACCTAAGACAACAGTCAACGTTATTCAGAGTGTTTTTGAAACTATAAGCTAAACCATTATTAATTTAAGAAATATATTTCAGATATTCACAAATATAGTTTTTCGCTGCAAAGCGTTTCCTTTATTCTCTCTACTGCTTGACGCTCGCATAAAAAAAACTAAAAATAAAACGTTTTCACTTCATTGAAGGGTATACAAATCAAAAATCGCACGAAATCGCAAAAGCGATGGCGCAATTGAAAAGCATTTTGTAGCAACAGCAGTTCAAATCAGGCACAACATGACAACCATTTGTTGCAGGCAACAGTAACCAAAAGTCGACAACAACAACAATAACAATAAGGCACGCTGCAGCCGAAACAGCAGTTCAATTTCTGCTTATTACACAAAAGTGTATTGAATTTCAAAGCAAAAAGCCAAAAAACGAGCGATGCAAGCAAAAAACGCTAAACGCAGTTGTTGTATTTTATATATGTAGGTAACAGTTATAAGATTGCGCTTGTGTGCTTGAGTACCGACATTTCAACACAAGCACTCGAGCGCAAAAGCGCACAACTGCATGAGCGCGCGCAGTCCACAAATACAAAATGCCAACTGCAAGTATAAAACGCGTACACATACACTCAAACTCATGCATAAAGCAATTTCACTCAATACGCTCGTAAGCGGCATCAAAAAGTACACGTGAGCGCAAAAAAATGCAGAAAATAAAATAGAAATAATGTGTACATAGAGGTTAGGCGCCAAGCAGGCAGGTATGCAACTCCCGCTGCAGCGCGCCGACATGGCGTATGAACAACATACGTGGTGAGGCAATGGCTGAGCTTGAGTATTAAAAGAGTCATTGGGAAATAGCAGGTGCTTATTGCTGAGGAGTGAGATTGTGTGCGCTGCATACACCATTTGCTACGTGCATTCAATACTAAATACCAGTACATGGCACATGCTGCATAAACCATGTGTATGTTTTGTATGTGTGCAGTAATAGGAGCGCGCATATGCGTCATTGCATAAAGTGAAAGATGGCAACAGCTGTGCGAGCATACAAATTTACTAGCAAATCGGTAGTGCATATGAACATAAAGCGCAAAAATCGGCAGGCGGACACGTGTAATTATATTAGGGTGGTTCATATATAGTATATTGCGAAGGGTTTCAAAAAGTTCTAATTTTTTCGACAATATGTCTAAAATAAGCGTTTATGGTTTCTTTAGCCTGAATTTCGGCCAAAAATTTTCTGAGAAAGTTTCTGAAACTGCTTATTAGGTGAAAGTACGCATTAATTCCGGTATCAATGATAATTTTATTTCAAATTGATTTGCGGAAATTCGCCAGCAAGTCAAAACGGCTACGGCTACGAATAAACCTAAATTATTAGTGTAAAATTGTAATTTTTTAACTTCGTTCCACATTCGGTTAGTCAAAGTTGATGAATTTATGCGCCGAAAATCTCGATACCTCGAGAAAATTCCCTGCAAACAGGGCTTGAAATCTCGAGCAGTGATTTTTTCTTCTCCTGTTCTGCCTTATGTAGAATAATATATACTGGAAAGCGTCAAATTCATTTACACATCTGTATTCTGAGGAACTATTACAACAGATATAAGTACACCCCTAACGCGCAGGTAGCTTTCCTTATAATACCTCCTTCCTTTCCATATAATACCTCTTACCTTCAACTACCTTGCACTCATATATGCTTGTATCATCAGTATGACTGTTGCATTCAATTGGCTCAGCATTCTCTGCGTTTAAGCTTTATGCCAGCGTGTGTATTTTTAAGTTAAGTCACAAGCGCTCCCGGTTGACTTCTAACTGCTTAATAATGCTGATATTATTCTGTTTAGCGTATTTGAGAATGAATTTTAAATAGATTTTCTAACTTATTGAGAGAAGTTTCTGCATTATCAGCACCGGAAATGTATTATATTTAGAAGTTAGTATCCTCTGCGCGGGTATCGATTGGATAATGGGCGTCGTTGCTTGTAATATCGCAAACTGCCTTCGGGCTGAGCTTTTCTCCATTCATGCTCTCAGAAAGAAGTGAATAGGGTTATAAAACAGCCATTGCTAGTGAGGTATTTGGGGATAGGAGAAAACTGCTAAGCGTAGATACCCTCTAAGAAATGAAGCGATCTCGGATATCGGGCAAAGAAAGCGTTGCGAGTAATAATGATTTAAAAGAAGATATGAGTTTTTACTTATACTCAGCAGAAAGTCGACAACTCTGGTAACAAAAGAGGACTCCAGATTAAACTACGCAAGGTGGTGGCAGAGACACCAAAGCACGATACAAGGTGGTGGCAGGGACACTCGAGTTTAGTTGACTCGAGGGAAACCCCAAAATGAAAAATAACAGAAGCAGTTGGGCTTGAGCCAGAAATGAGTTGAAAAATTGCGGGGAGAATTTTGCTATACGAAATTTGTGGTTTGCGAATCTTATAGAGGAGCAAATCGCTGAAAAATCACACTTAGACAGGGGTTCGACAGAGAGCGAATAGAGGGCAAAGTCCCAAAGCAACGCCAGCAGCCAGTGCGATAGCGAAACGAAATTTGATCGCGACGCTCATCATTCATAGTAACTCGCTAGGATAGATGTCGCAGCAACGGTGGAAAATAATGGAAAAACTGTATCGAAATTCCAACGCTGCCTAAAGCGAAGGCCATCATATATGTACCTCGCGTGGTAGATCCGGAATATGCACTGCCGGTTCAACAACGTAAGAATCCGGCCAAAGTTACATCCTTAATATCAATAAAGAGGCAGATGAAATTCTTTACGGGATGTTTGAAGTGAGTACCTTCGTCTCAAGAAACGCCAACCTGCCGACAGCAACAAAAACACGCTGAGGAAAGTGGAAAAGTGAAGTGGAGAAGGATGTCAGCATAAAAGAAAACGTGGGGATTTCACTTGTCCCTCAGGAGGAGAAAAAAGGTACTTAGTCAGCATTTTGCGGGACCGAGTAGGCCCGGGAGCTAAAGGTACTCCGAGTGAACTTCCACGAAAGCAGGATTGGTGTTGCTGCAAACAACGTGACGAGAAAAACGCGTTTCGGAACAAATTATATTAAGTTGAGTAGTTTATTAACAGGGAGTCAGAATTGTGGGAGTCAGAAATGCCCTTGTGGGAAAGGTTCTGTGGATCATTCTAAAACCGGTTCCGAGCCAGCAAATTTTGAATTTTTAGGGCGCAGTGTTTTAAGGGCCTTCTTAAAATGTATTACTTTATTAAAAAAAAGTCATAAAAATTTAAAAAAGAAATTCAAAAACCATAATTATAATTTTCTACAAAATTCCGATTAAATACAAAACTCATATTAATAAAGCTAACACTCCAACGTGTAACCTGAATAATTCATAATTGCATTCCAATTAAGAACGAAACTAAACACCCAACAACTTTTGCTAACCCACTGGGAATCTGCACTAATACAAACAAATAAACGCACATATGCAATAATACTGCGCAATATATTGGCTGTATATTATATTGCATTTTAATTCTTCGCTTTTGATTGGAAATTTACTAAATTTCGCCGCCAAAAGCAACTAATTTACAATTAAAATCGTTGCTGTAATTCATGTGTTGTGCGCAACAATAACAACAACAACAACCATAATGCTACACACATAAATAAGCAGATATCAGATTACACAAATCATTAATGATTGATGTGAAATTAGGGAATTTCGCGCAAATAATAGTCAATTTTTTCGATTGGCATTTGGCTTGATTATCGAAAGGGCCGGCGGCAGCCAAAAACTTGCGTTGTTTTAGCAATAAATTTAGCAAATTTTTCATTGCCAACAGATAATAAATTGTGCGAAATTCCAAGCGATTATGCAATGAACTGATACGAATTTAAATTAATTGAGTTTAGGGGTGGCCAAAGCCCAACTGCGGGGTGCGAGGCATAGCAATTAAATGCAGTAGTTAAGCAGATGAAATTTTAAGTGAAAGGCAATGGTACGAATTGCAGTAGAAGTGCGCAGATATGTTTTTGGGAGTATGTGAAAGCTTTTTGGAAAGTCATTCCCATTTGCTCAAGCCACTTATGAGACATAGAAATGAGTAAGACGAATATGAAAGTTTGCGTAATTTTTAATTAAGTGTAATATTTACTCAAGCAAAAATGTACGAGTACAACGAAAGCAATTTACAGTGGCTGAGTAATGTGCGTACTGCTGGCACTTAAGCTGCAACGCAATGATTTTTGAAACACATCACATCGCGGCGCTGGTGTCACCTTAACAGTAGCCAGGCACGATGCCTGCGTTTCTTATATAGAGCCATCTGGGGCCAGCTGCCTGCAGTCATCGCACGACTGTTAATTCACATCACATCGCGGCGCTGGTGTCACCGTAACAGTAGCCAGGCACGGTGCCTGCGTTTCTTATATGAGCCATCTGGGCCAGCTGCCCTGCAGTCACCGTGCGACTGTTAAATCGCATCACATCGCGGCGCTGGTGTCACCGTAACAGTAGCCAGGCACGGTGCCTGCGTTTCTTATATAGAGCCATCTGGGGCCAGCTGCCCTGCAGTCACCGCACGACTGTTAAATCGCATCACATCGCGGCGCTGGTGTCACCGTAACAGTGGCCAGGCACGGTGCCTGCGTTTCTTATATAGAGCCACCCAGCTGCCCTGAAGTCACCGCACGACTGTTAAATCGCATCACATCGCGGCGCTGGTGTCACCGTAACAGTAGCCAGGCACGGTGCCTGCGTTTCTTATATAGAGCCATCTGGGGCCAGCTGCCCTGCAGTCACCGCACGACTGTTAAATCGCATCACATCGCGGCGCTGGTGTCACCTTAACAGTAGCCAGGCACGGTGCCTGCGTTTCTTATATAGAGCCATCTGGGGCCAGCTGCCCTGAAGTCACCGTGCGACTGTTAAATTGCATCACATCGCGGCGCTGGTGTCACCGTAACAGTAGCCAGGCACGTGCCTGCGTTTCTTATATAGAGCCATCTGGGGCCAGCTGCCCTGCAGTCACCGCACGACTGTTAATTCAGCATCACATCGCGGCGCTGGTGTCACCGTAACAGTGGCCAGGCACGGTGCCTGCGTTTCTTATATAGAGCCATCTGGGGCCAGCTGCCCTGAAGTCACCGCACGACTGTTAAATCGCATCACATCGCGGCGCTGGTGTCACCGTAACAGTAGCCAGGCACGGTGCCTGCGTTTCTTATATAGAGCCATCTGGGGCCAGCTGCCCTGCAGTCACCGCACGACTGTTAAATCGCATCACATCGCGGCGCTGGTGTCACCGTAACAGTAGCCAGGCACAGTGCCTGCGTTTCTTTTATAGAGCCATCTGGGGCCAGCTGCCCTGAAGTCACCGTGCGACTGTTAAATCGCATCTCATCGCGTCGCTGGTGTCACCGTAACAGTAGCCAGGCACAGTGCCTGCGTTTCTTATATAGAGCCATCTGGGGCCAGCTGCCCTGCAGTCACCGCACGACTGTTAAATTCACATCACATCGCGGCGCTGGTGTCACCGTAACAGTAGCCAGGCACGGTGCCTGCGTTTCTTTTATAGAGCCATCTGGGAACAGCTGCCCTGAAGTCACCGTGCGACTGTTAAATCTGTGATATGATATGAAGGCGCATGTGTCAGTTTAACACTGGACAGACAAGGTGTCTGCGATCTGAAATGGAGTATTGCCTACGACAGTGTTGTTAGCTCCGAAGAAATTTTTTCGATCAGATTAGCATAGCATAGAGCTGCTAGATGAATTGACGTGTCAAAATCAAGATAGAGATTAAACCCTGCCGTGCAATAATATATAAGGGGAATCGTATTGTGAATTCTGTTTCATCTCTCAAATTTTGTTTTCAAATTTACGTTTAAAATTTTGCTGCTATAATATATACCATTGTATACATATTTAGCCAATTATTATTATTTACATATTTTATTAATTCTGAGACCCGCAGGTATTCATCTAATGAAGACTGGTGCAAGAAGAAATTGTACATTTGCAGTTTTGTCGATTCCAGAAAATGCATCATATTATATACGGAAAATATTTTTATAGTGCCAATGCTTGTGTTGTTATTATTGTTCGCCAACTGACCGTTGCACTACGTTTTCTGCAGCATTTGCTAACTGCAGCGTGTTATTTGGTTGCACACCCACTTTGGCTGTGTTTCAAGCGATGAACTCAATTTGTTTTGAAAACTGCTGCAATGCAGCTCGTGTCGACGCTGCGAATGGCGGCAGCTGTTGCCACTCAGTCCGCGGCCACAAACAGCTGCTGTTAGCCGAAAGCTGCCAGTTATGAATGTTTTTGTTGCTGTTTTTGCCATTTTTATTAAATAAATAAACTTTATGCTTATGTGTATTTATGTGCTGTTGGCTTGTGTGCCTGCTCAATGTATTGGCCAGAGTAATGGAAATTTGAAGAAAAAAAATCAAGCCAGTTTGCAGCGCAACAAAATTTAATTTCATGCAAACGTAAATAATTTTGCACAAATTTCACATCTAAGCGCCACAAAGCACTCACAGTGAAATTATACATAAAAAAAGCAAATAAACTCAGCGTGCAGTATGGCGTAAGAGTGATGCGCCGTCACATATATGAAATTTTCATTAGATTTGCCGACATTGCGGCTGCATAAATATGCAATATTTACTTTGGCAAATTAATTTTGAAGTGCATAACAAATGCAAACAAGCAGCGACATTGAATTAATTTATGCAAGCGCACTTCCATATGCATACACAGGCGTTTTTATTTGCCGCTGTGTGCGTGCAAGTGTGTGGCATACTGCATTTATAAGAAATAATGCTAATAATTGCAAGCGTTTTACTTATCAGTTTTCATTTGTGTGCGAAAAATTATAAATTCATAATTCATTAGCACAATTAAATTGATTATTTTAAGTCAAAATTTGTTTTATGAATGGAAGCGCAGATAAAAGTAAGTAAACTGGCGCACGAATTTCGGTGGGGGCGTATACGTAACTATTTATGATATCAATTCAATGCTTTCTTATTGTGGATATTAATTATTTAGCGGAATACAGAAAGCAAGTAAAGCTTTAAGGTAATTTATGAGAGCCGAAATTTCTTATATTTATTAAAAGCCTTATATTCACTGGCAGGTCAGAAAAAATGCTTTTTTTTCGGGAGTTTTTTCACTTGATAGTGAAAGAAAAATAATTTCATAGCAAAAAGAAAAGGTTATTTAATGTAATTTAATAAGCGTTGGATTTTTTACCCAGCAGGAGAGTAGCCATCTTAAGGATAGCCTCCAAAAAATATGTCTGGCAGTGAGAAAGGTTTTTCAGCTTAAATAAATGGAATTACTATAATTGATCAAAAAGCTTTAAAAGTCTAAAAGTGGTTAAAAAAGTCAATATAACAATAATTTTTGAAAGTTGGTCAGTGCGTATGAGTAACTTTTTTTTTTCAATCTTCAAAATCAAAAATTTTAAGTAAATGGAATTACTACAAGTATAATTAGAAAAAATTAGCTACAAAAGTCTAAAATTAATCAAAACACGTGAAGATAACAACAACATTTGAACGTTGGTCGGTGCGTATGAGTAATTTTTTTGAACCAATCCATAAACTGTTAATATTTTACGCAAATCACATTAATATCAATGTTAATAAGTAATAATATAATAATAAGTTGGAAAGTAATTATTTTGAAGTCTAAATAAACAAAATCTTAAAACAATGTTTTCTAAATTTTCGACTTTTTTTTTTAACTTAAACAATTTCAAAGTATGATAATGATGTCTACGCTTTAGTTGATTGCTCCTTAATCATTTAAAGCGTGAACACGCGAAATATTAAAATGGTGGTAGGAGCGTGTGCGTTACATCTTTGAGCACCTTAAAACTGTTTCACTTACTGTTGAATTTACCGTAACTGATGAAAATAGCGTCAAGAGATTAAAATTATTTATTTCAAGTCCAAAAGAATGAGCATGAAGCCAAAATTTCTTGTAAACTCACGAAATATGAAAGAATTGTTAGGGGCGTATAAGTAACTTCTTAGAGAATCTACAAACTGTTGTATATTTATGCAACTAAATTACTACAAAGTATGCTAATTATGTTAACGGTTTAATTGCTGACTTATTAAATGTTTTAGGCGTGCAAACGTGAAATATTCAAATGTTGGTAGAGGTGTATGAGCAACTTCTTTGCGCGTCTTAAAACTGTTGTACTTTTATGAAAATTATATTACTGTAATTGACGAAAATAGCGGCAGAAGTACAAAACCGAGCGTTTGAAGCCAAAATTTGTTGTAAAGGCACGAAATATCTAAACATTGGTAGGGGCGTATGAGTTACATTTTGTAAGAATATTTAAATTGTTGTTATTTTAGGCCAATTAAATTACTTTCAGTGAGGCTAATCGCCTCTAAAGTTTGAAATTGATTATTTCAAGAATAAAAACAACAATTTGCAGCAAAAATTTGTTGTAAAAAGGCGTATGAGTCACTTTTAAGATGTCTTATCAACATTAATTATTAAAATTAGTTCTATTTGTGCTTAACCCTCAAATTTATACCAAAATTAGAAACTCAAAAGCGAATGTTCAGTATTTTTTCAAAACACGTGGCGTATGAGCAACAATTTAATGAAATACATTTTATTTTAGGCCTAAGTGAAACAGTTAACTTTAAATTAAATAAGTTTTTTAACTAAAATTTTGTATTACATATAATGTGGCTAGTGAATTGTTGAAAAAATGTGTAAATGTTATATGCCCAACACTTGCGTTAATTTTCCGTGGTGTTGTGCAAATACAAACATTGCTTGGCGGCAGCACGCTATGTCAATGCAAAAGACATTAAAACTAAAAACAGCAAAATGTTGGCAACGCGACAAGCTGACAGTGTGTAAATTGTTTTAAATTTGCCACAAAATACACATGAATGAATAAGTAGGCGAAAAAAACTGACACAAGCATAAACATACACACTCACTCATACTTATGCACATGACCACACCAATACAAACGTGCTTTTGACCGATGCCAAAATCAACAGTGTGCTGGATTGCGTTTATCGCATATTGTGCGGGTATTTGTCACACACTTACAGAGCAACACACAACCACTCATACATATGCCAACTTATGGGCTTGTATGTTGTTGTTGCAACGGTTTCATTGTCCTCTTTTTTGTTGCGCGTTTGGCGTGTTGCTTGCTTGCTTGGGTATTTGTTGCATGTTTGCGAACGACAGCATGAGAAGCGTATGTGGTGTTTGCCATGCTACCGCACACACACACACACACATGTATGTTACGTTTGTTTTTGCAACATATCACAGCATTTTATTTCGTCGTGTTTTCCGAGGTTGTCTTGTTGCTAGAAAAATTATTATTATGCTTGTTGCGGCGTTAAAGTACATCCGTTGCACACACACACACACACACACTCTAAGCGCACATGCAAAGCATTATATTGGTGTTTATGCCTACATTTAGGCGCATTTTCACACTCTGCCAACACTTGCGTGCTATGTAATCACGCGGCGCTGTTTTGCTTGCACGTTGTCGTTAGGTGAGTTGTTGTTGCTTGTGTTCAGCACATTAGTTACAGTTTTGTAACAGCCCATAAAAGGTATTACTACAAAATAACGTAACAACAATATGTGCTGCTTGTAGAATTTGCATTTTTCCCAAAAATGTTGTGGCAAATAATTTTTTTGAGCAATTATGGTAACAGTGCCTTACAACATGAGGAGCTTTACAATTTTTTACAAAAAAAAAAAAAAACATGTAGAAGGGAATTTAGTTGAATTTTACTATACAAATTACCTAAAACATATTTTACATATATTTTTGTATTATTTTTATACTTCAGCTCTAAAGCTGGGCCCTTTTTTCCTTTTTTTTTCTTCCAGTTTGTCTTTGCCTTACAAATTCCCCGTCATAATTTCTAATTTACGTATGCCTTGCTCAGCAGGTTCCACTGATTTCTTATTGCCTTTTGCCTTGTGTTTTATTGTTATTGCAATTTCGCTCGCAAGCCGCAAATGCACATGTTCAACGCTTAGATTTTTTCCCGACTTTACTTGTTTCGTTTCGTCTGTTTGTTTTGGTTTTGTTTTAAATTTTTTTACTTTTGCCTCCGTTTTGGGTTCAGTTTTTGGCACAGATAACATAAATTTAGTACACATACACACATAAAAAGAAACCCCATAAATATGTAAGGTTCACAGCACTATTAAAAAGCGTTTACACCAAATTTAACAAACATTAAATCTTCTTGCTGCGTTGAAAAAAAATGTAGTTGAAAGGTTCAGCAGTGCGTATGAGCAACAATTTGTGTCAAGTAATGAAATATTTATGCAAAAATGTTTAATAATTGTTTTATTAAAGAATATTTTTTGCGAGAAAAAAATTTGTATGGGCTAACGCTTTAAATATGAAGAATAATTACTGCCAAATTTAATTAATAAAAATTTTTAAATCACTATTAAGTTATAATTGTCTTATGAATACATACAATATCTCCATAAAGAATTTATATTATAACAGTTTCCTATGAAAAGCAAAAAAGAAATCAAAAAAATCCGCCTCTGAGCACTGAAAATATATGATTAATCGAATAAACTGAACCGCGCTGCGTATGAGCAACTTTTTCTGAACTTAAAATTTTATTATTTGCTACAAGACAGTGGAAGTAAATGTAACGTGATTTTTTCGTTTTTATACTTTGTAGTGTCTTTGCCTCCAAAGTAATCACGCTTGTTGACTCAGCGAGTCGGCATATGTTAGGAAAAATTTATAAATATAAGAAGCTGTTGCAATGCTATTTTCATGCACACAGCTGCATGCAAGTTTCTAAAATCTTTAACACTTCTAAAGCTCTTTCTGGAATGTATTAGAATTTTTTTAATATTAATTTTTATATTATGACCTACCGAATTGCTTTTGCGCTCGACAAAAAAACTTGATTCATACATTGAAAAATATATTAATTTTTACAAAAGTCTTCTAAAAATAGCAAGTTACATAACGTAACAATTACAGTTACAGTTTAAGAAATTAGCAGCTGGTATTAGCAATAAGTCTTCCTAACTTTTGGTAAAATGTGTGACACGACGTATGAGTGACATTGTGGTAACATAACGGGTGATTTTTTTGAGGTTAGGATTTTCATGCAGTAGTATTTGACAGATCACGTGGGATGTCAGACATGGTGTCAAAGAGAAAGATGCTCAGTATGCTTTGACATTTCATCATGAATAGACTTACTAACGAGCAACGCTTGCAAATCATTGAATTTTATTACCAAAATCAGTGTTCGGTTCGAAATGTGTTTCGCGTCCGTGTCCGATGAGCGATGAGGCTCATTTCTGGTTGAATGGCTACGTAAATAAGCAAAATTGCCGCATTTGGGGTGAAGAGCAACCAGAAGCCGTTCAAGAACTGCCCATGCATCCCGAAAAATGCACTGTTTGGTGTGGTTTGTACGCTGGTGGAATCATTGGACCGTATTTTTTCAAAGATGCTGTTGGACGCAACGTTACGGTGAATGGCGATCGCTATCGTTCGATGCTAACAAACTTTTTGTTGCCAAAAATGGAAGAACTGAACTTGGTTGACATGTGGTTTCAACAAGATGGCGCTACATGCCACACAGCTCGCGATTCTATGGCCATTTTGAGGGAAAACTTCGGACAACAATTCATCTCAAGAAATGGACCCGTAAGTTGGCCACCAAGATCATGCGATTTAACGCCTTTAGACTATTTTTTGTGGGGCTACGTCAAGTCTAAAGTCTACAGAAATAAGCCAGCAACTATTCCAGCTTTGGAAGACAACATTTCCGAAGAAATTCGGGCTATTCCGGCCGAAATGCTCGAAAAAGTTGCCCAAAATTGGACTTTCCGAATGGACCACCTAAGACGCAGCCGCGGTCAACATTTAAATGAAATTATCTTCAAAAAGTAAATGTCATGAACCAATCTAACGTTTCAAATAAAGAACCGATGAGATTTTGCAAATTTTATGCGTTTTTTTTTTTAAAAAAGTTATCAAGCTCTTAAAAAATCACCCTATTATTACCGAAAAATTTGTTTGAAACTGTTGTAAATTTTTTATATATGCGGCCAAGACTAAGTTTAGGTGCAATAATTAGTTGCACCGCAATCCAAAAACATGATTTTTTATGACAATAAATTTATTGAAATATTTTCTGGCTTCTGATCGGTCAGTTTGTATGACAGCTATATGCTATAGTGCTTCGATCCAAAAAATTTGTTCAGAGATTGTAACGTTGTCTTCGAAAATAATCTATGTTTAATTTTGTGAAGATAGCTTGTTAAATAAAAAAGCTTTCCATACAAGGACCTAATTTTGATTGTCACTTTATATGGTAGCTATAGGCTATAGAAGTTCGATTTGAAGAATTTGCTCAGAGATTGTAACGCTGACTTAGAGAATAATCTATTTAAAATTTTAGGAAAATAGCTTGTCAAATAAAAAAGTTGTCTATACAAAGACTTGATTTTGATCGTCAATTTGTACGGCAGCTATATGCTATAGTAGTCCGATTTGAAAAAATTGTTCAGGGATTATAATACCGCCTTAGAAAATAATGTATGTTAAAATTTAGGAAGATATCTAGTCAAATAAAAAAAATTTCCGTACAAGGACTTGATTTTGAACGTTCAGTTTGTATGACAGCTACATGCTACAGTGGTTCAATATCGGCGTTTCCGACATCGGCGCACCTCCTTATAGAGAAAAGTGTGCAAACAAAATTTCTGATCGATATCTCAAACATTGAGCGAGACACGGACTAGATTGACTCAGCTCATCACATAAATCAGGTATACTAATATACCCGAAATACCTGATAATACCATAAACATCACATAAATGTCAAAAAATTAAACATTTGTTGCATACCATTAAAGTCCTCGCGCACTTATTTAGGCCTATTGCCTCAATACTTGCTGGCCACATATGGTCGCTCTGCTCCATTACTTAATTTCACGTTGCCCAGCAAATTGCAGCAGTCCGAAAGTGTTGCCAACACCATGGCGCCTAATTATATATAATTACAGCTCATTAAAAAGGGGAAGGAGCGCGCTTGAGGAGTGCTGAAAATAGTCGCGCACAAAGGCATGAAAGCAAAGCAAACAGCATCTGCAAAAGGATTCCACTTTGGAATTGGCGCGGCGCTCACACATTGTCATTGTTTGGTACAAAGTGATGGAGAATGAGAGAAAGCGAGTGCAGGAGTGGCGCTGGGTATGACAAAAGACTTCATTGCTGAGAGGCACACAAATTATGTACTTTTTTGGCAGTCAACGCCACTGTCATGGTCATTGTGTGCATATGTGTTGTGTGGCGCTGCACAAAATTGTCAGCAAAACGCTTCATTAAATGATAAACTTCACGACAGACAAAAGCACAACGAAGCGCACGAGTAGCGAGCTGCCAGTGGACAGCTTTGCATTGGTCCAAACATGAAGTTGCGATTGTACAGTGCATAAACAAATACATACACACACATACAACTACGTTTTTACGTTGCATGCAGAAGCGGCAGCAGATAATGGCCGAGAGCGTTGTGTGCTTTGTTTGCCAAATATGCTGCCGCTACTTAAGTGCCGAAATTGTTTGAAGGCTGTCACTGCCACACATACACAGACTTATATGAACACTTACCCATACAGTTATAAATAAATGCATGTGTGTCGGCAATGCTTTGAGCAATTTTTTGTGCCCTTGTTTGTTGTTTTAGTCATTGGAGGCAGTCGCCACTTGTTGTTGTTGTCAGTGCTGCTTGCATGTTGCTTTGTTGGTGTTGTGTTTGCAGCTTGCTTATATTTGCACATGCACATGTCACACAAATAAGCACGAGCAGCACACATGCAATTGCCGCCGAAGAACGGATGTTGTTCTCTTGTCGCTGGCACTGTTTGTGCGATAACTTGCTTTGCTGCTGCTGCTGTTTAACAATTCAACGCGCCACTTGCAACAATTGCTATAAAACACAATAGGCAAACAAAAGAGCCGCTGGCAGCTGATAGCGCTCTTTGGCAATCGTGCACTTGCTGCGCTGGCTTTCGTCCAACGCTAAGTGGATAAGCAACAATTTTCGTCGATCAAGCGCCAAGCAAACGATTATCGCTGTCAAACTGGCTGCCATTGCTATTAAGCGTGTCCGCTTTGTAGCATCCTCTTTCCCTCTTCCTTGCCGAGTAGTCTATGCATGAGCTGCTTTATGGGGCTGCTGGAATGCCTGGCACGCGCCAGAGGTCTATTAAATTTTGTGATGGAAGTACTGTCGGGTCTGCAATGGATATAGTTTGGAGTGAGCTGTGACAGTTGCTGTAATTGATATTTTATGTAGAAAAGTTAAGATAACTGATATATTGAAAATATATATTGTATCACCTATATAAAAAAATGTGGGTTCTTTATACCGGTAATTAGGAAATCTTAAGAAAATAGACTTTTTTCCTCCTGAAACTTCATATTTAGCTTTCTTTATTATCAATAGTCTCTTAGCAATTGGCTGGTTTTGTCGACCTCTTCCTTTACGTCTTAATCAGCCATTTTGTCGCCTTGGAGGATCTTCAATCTGATCTTACGGAACCCGAACTTTCGATAGAGTCCCTATCGACTCCTCATAAACTTCCACTAGCTTATTAACAACTCCTTAAACAGTTGCTTGGTTTTTATATCCGAGACTTTTTTGCAGCTTGATGCGTCTCAGGAACTTTTCGTTTGGGTCCTGCGAAGGAGACACCAATGCTGGCACGAAGCCTCTTTGAATGATGTCGGGCATAAGCGTCCATTTGGAGCCTTCAAAAGCGTCGCTATGTTGCTAAAAATGGCGACAACCATCAAAGAACCGAGGGAAGCCTGGTTCGCGGATTTGATGACCCTGTACCCCCTATGGATTTCTGAAGAGCCAAACTCCGACTGGAGACCCACCGGATTGTCTAGTACATAGCGTAAAACTAGACTCGTCAATCTGACGTCAATCTGACGTTGATCTCGACTTATATCTACTGTATGATGCTAGCTGTGGTGTAGTTGCCGTCCATGACATACACCTGCAGGTTGTCTCTGTCCAAACCGCTGATGTGCTTTGCTGCTTCTGCGCTGTGCTGCTCTGTACCCATGTGCTTGGGCTTTTTGGGCCTAGTTCGGATAGCTTCTTTGCGCATGAATTTTCTTCTGGGAAACACTTGCCTATCAGTTTCGACTGGAGTTTTTAAATGATTCCTTTTCGGGAAGCCTTCAAACTCCTCCACTATTTGTTTTTGATGCTTTAATTCCCTTTCGACAATTGAGGTGGCAACAGCCACGTCTTCAGTAATCTTTTCTCACCTGACTTAAGGATTTCTTTCCCTTCTTATGTTGTCCCTCTCCTTCAGCAGCCGATGCTTTGGTTGGTACTCATGGCGGCTTTAGAGAAAATGCTATGAGAACTTTTAGTTGGTATCCGCTATATCCTCTGCTATTTATTTACTTATTCTGCGCCGTAGTATGGCTGGTATATCCGGGAGCACTCTGATAGGTGTCCAGGTGTCCTATATATCGTTGTCTTGGCTGTTGTTCTTGTCAAGGTATCGGTGTTAGTTATTTTTGTTCGTTTTCTGTTTTCATTTTTTGCCTCACGAGTAGGCCGGACGGGGTTGGTCATTTATCCGAAGAGCCCTTATACGAAGAGAAGGCGTTTAATAGCCCCGAGCTCAGTCGGGCATCGAAGAGTCCCGTTCCCGATCAGCTATTCTATTATAATCCGCTCAACATGGGTACCTCTACCATCATTTCTCGAAAGCAAACCACATGACGCGAAGGGATCTTGCATACCATTGTACTTTCTAAAAGTCGCTCACGCCGCTATTCTCCCAACCGCTAATTTGCAAATTGCTGTGCGCGCACAAAAGTATGCTTTAATTTAATAAACATTGCGCTGTGTTAAGAGCTGCTGACGGCACAAATATATGGTGACCTTTTAGGCGCGAGTTACGCAATTCCATGCAAACAACGAAGGTGTTGACTGGCTCTTGACATTTTTGTTTTTGTTTTAACTAATTGTGTAAATCTTTTGCTTTCATTCAGCTTTTACAACGATATTGGTGAAAGTTTCGCTTTTCAACTTTTTTTTTCTACCAATTTTATTAAATTTCTTCGCTGCAAATGAGTATCATAGTTTTGTTGTTGTTTTTGTGCTGCTGCCTACTATTAATTTCTGGTTGGCGAGTTTTGTTTTGTGCCGCGCGTGATCCTTGCCACAATTTCTGTCCATTTCAAGTGCCTGTGCGTACTTGTTAAGTTGCACACTTTTATGCTCACGCATATGTGTGGGCTCATTGCCCCTTCTTGCCAGTGTTCTAAGTTTTCAATGACCAGGTCCTTGCCAAAGCTGAGGTTTTGTTTGATTTTGCTTTTTGAAAATGTGGTCGTAGGCAAACAAATGACAAACTTTTCCTATTCATTGCCAAATACAAAAGAAAAGTGAGATGCTCAGCAAGGCAAACGAGGCCACAGGTGCAGGGTTTGCAAGGCAATGGTGCGCTAGAGGGCTGTATGTTTTAAGAAAAGCATTATGTGGAATTGTTTGGAAGCAAACTTTGTAGAACTGTATGTTTAGCTGGTTGTTGTGTGCTGCGCTGATATGGATAAACTTCAAGGAGGTAGGAGTATACTGGTTGAATTTTTGTATAATGTGATTTTGAGAAGGAAAAAGGACATTATCCAAAGAATATAATTAGAGTCTTAAATATGCCTTATACCGATTTTTCTCATTGGAGCATAGTGGCCAACTGTCTTAGAATATGAGATACGCCATATCATAAAGGGAGAAGTAGCTCAATAGATCCTACTATGGCTGATATAGTCTATGAGTCCTTCTAGGCAACCAGAGGTTTCAAACAAAGTCCTTTCATGTTCATTTTTGAAATAAAATTTAACAAAATAAACATCTTTACCATAAAACCTCTACCAAGTTGGCAACCACTTTGAGATCCATCCCTTTAAACTGAATATTCAGTTAAGCACTACAATTATGATTTGAGGTACGGTACCAAGAAACAGTCTTTTATGGAAGAAAGTGCTGTTGTCTGACTAAACGAGGTCACAGGGAAACTCAGTAAAATGTTTTAGGCAATTAAATCACGAGCCAGGTTTATCTAACCAGAACAGTATCTGATTTGTATCCGATATCAAAGACCGTAAACTCGGTTACGTTCAGCATTCTATGGGAAAAAGTTGTTTGTTATTGCACAGCGTATAGTGTTTAGACCTGGCGTCTGATTTGAATTAATACGAGTAGATTAATAATAATAACCCTTCCGTTTTTACGATTGTTAGGTATAAGCAACCGGAACGAACCCGCTTTTTAATCGATTTTTAACCGATCAATCGGGTTATCTAACCCGGAATGAAACCGGTATGAACCCGGTTTATAACCGATAAATCTGGGAGCTTTCCTTCAAATTAGTTTTGTAAATATTGACTACAATAATATCAGCAATGATTCCAAATCTCCAAATAAAAGTAAGGAAATTAAGAGTCGTTATTTTAACGGTAATTTTCTAATGTAAACGGCAAATTAACGATTAATTCACATGCATATGAGAATATATGTTTGAAGTAATGTCCTTGCTTCAACCTAAGGGTTACGGCACTCTTTTATAGCGCAGCTATTGATTGCATACAAAGCCTTTGTTGGCTTTCGTTGATTCCCTTGGTATATTTATTCAGTGTTCACATACATGCACATATACATATCTTTTTATATACACCTTTATGTGTATGTGTGCAACCCATTCATTTGTTACCCTGATTGCGTTTGACTGTGCTGGCGATTACTTTACCTGTGGTTCTTCGACTTTAAGTGTGCCTTCTTATAAGCATAAACGCTGAGTAACTGTATGTCGTGTGTATGCGTGTGTGCATGCAAATTAAGGCTGTGCTGCAAGTTTGCCTCTGAAGAAGTTCACAGATAGTTTTTGATTCTTTTTGCCGTTTTTGTGCCCACTTTCTTTGGCGTACATTTCATTGTTATGCAAAACATGTTCAGTGAGCCTACGAAGGCTTGCCTGGTCAACGCCATTACTGCCGACAACGCCGTGTGTAACGGATATGCAACACAACCAACACAACGCACCAGCTAAGGTCAAAGAGAGCAGTCTTCAAGTAATGCATACGAACGTTGTAGGGATAGAGCGGTGGTGCTGGTAGCAAAAAGCGAGCAACTAAGAAAGTATTGCCCAGAGTCAGCCAAGCAGGCGCAGATAAATCCATTATGAACGCACGTTTGCACACACAGACAGATCGAAGTGATGAAGGAAGGATATATATTTTTTTTCCTCTGCGCAGAGAAGCACAAGAATTGAATGCACTAATGGTTGGTGGCATAAAATAAGGAGTGAAAAATAAAGGAAAAAAATGAAGAAAAATTAAAACTGAAAAAGAATGCAGACAGAAAATGCAAAATGCGGTTTTTCTTTTAATGGGAATGTGGTATTCTCAGCGGGTTACAAATTTTACTGTAAAAATTGAAAATATCAATCGACTTTGAAGAGTCCTTTGCAGTGTGTGGTTCTCATTAGCACTAAAAAGTGTTACTACAATGAAGAAAAACATTTTCGGAAGAGTAGCAGCAGAAATACACTTGAGGTGTGGTCTTTACAGCAAAATTAGATACCAAAAACGCCTTCCGTTGATCACTGCAGTGTCTTCCAAGCGGATATCACAGACACTAAAGAAAGTTTAGAACAAAAGCTTACAGAAAATAAAGAAATTTGTGTAACTCTATCAAAGACTGTGCTCACAACAAGGAATATATTTGTGTATACAGATAGCCAGGTGACTTTGAGGTCACTAAAGTTTCCTAGGGTATCGTCCAAGCTAGGGAGAATATGTCCAGATCTCTTAGTGGATTTAACATCCCCATAATTCTGCAATAGGTTGAGGGCATAGTGATATCCCTGGTAACAAAGAAGCAGATGAATTAGCCAGAGTTGGCACCATCCCACAATTTGATTCCGGAAAATACGGAATTTATGTACTTCTGGCTAGATATACATACAAAAAAGTGTCAATGCAAATTAATCTAAACGTAATAAAGTGTAAACCCTTGCAAATTGCACACACCCACACAGACACATTGACAAAGTGTAAAGCCACAGCTATTCACCAGCTGCTCTGCGAAAGTGACTGACAGCCAGATTTAGCGACTTTTGCGCGTAAATTCCCCATTCACGCTCTAAATACGCTGCCAACTGCAGTGGACATCCAACACATAGAACCAAAACAATTACTCAAACAAAAAGTTTGGGAATAAAATGCCCGCCGCAGTCACACACAAAGGCATTAGCATAATTATTACTAATTTCGTTTGTAATTGCATTGCGCAAATACACACACACATGCGAATATAAATACACGCAACACATGGCGTGGCATACTCCTATGTGTGTGTGCGTTTATGTGCGTGTATATGATGTGTGGCAAAAATAATAACGACTGTCGGCGTGCAGAAGGACGATTGCCGCTATAGTGAAAATCATTATGAAGCAATTTGGTCGCACATTTGTTGCACACATTGGACGCACTTTAAGCCTTACTTTGTTCGCCATATAAACCCTTTGGCAGCAAGCATAACGAAATGGCCTTCCAACAGTCTGCCGCTCGCTCTAAGTTATACTAGTCTTTGCAGCGCCTGTGCCGCAGGGCACTTAGTGCTGTTGGGCAGTCGCATTTATTTGTTGGTTCGTTGCTATACAGTACTTATGTGTTAGTTTGTTTGTTTGTGTATTATTATAAACAAAATCAAAGTGCGTCACGTTGAATCCCGTGGTTTGAATGAGTTTTTATAACTTAAACTTTCGGGATTTGGCTGATGTGATGAATGCAATTTTGAATTTTATTATAAATAAAAAAATACTAAGTGCCAGAACTTTCGGAATCCCGTTTTAGAAATATATGAATTCCAAAATCGTAAAATTTAATTATTTAAAATTTTTTCTTATTAATAATAAAAGTTATTACTTCCGGAAAAATTTCGGGATCCCGATCCCGATATCCTGCAATGAAATTATTTAATTAATAAAATTTTTTTTCTTACTAATAATAAAAATTATTAAACCCCGAAAATTTTCGGGATCCCGTTTTAAAAAATTTTGCAATCCCGAATTTTGCAAATGTGTCTGGCACTCAATACCTAAGTGCCGCTATGTGCCTATACTCATTTTAATCCTTTCGGCAAAATGTGCAAAATAATTACGCTGCTTTGTTTTTGTCGCTAACGCCGTTGTTGTTTTGTTGTTTTAATATTCTTTGTAACTGAACATATTCGTCCATTCTGCTTATGCTAGTAATGTGTTGAGAGTCGCATAAATGCAAAATTGTTTGCCATACAGCAGGCGCAGCGTATGCTACCTTCAGCTGCCGCATTGACTTCGGCCGGGCATTAATGTTTGGTGTACCGAAATAATTTTCTAATGAGCACCAACTGCCGCCGCGCCGAGCTGTTTATTTATTAAGTAGTACAGAAAATGCGCTACTAAGTGCAAATAAATAAATTAAAAATAATTTTCTGCGCGCACATGTGACAAATGTATATGCGTGTGTGTGTGTGGCGCGTAAATGTGGTAATGCAGTAAGTGAAAGCAAAGGGCTTAAGAATGCCTTTGATGCGGACTGCAGTGTTGCAGGCATGTATACATATATGCCATTACTGGTATGGAAGTAATTTTATTTAATTGAAATGGAAAATAAAATAATTATTATTTTCCCGAACTGGAAATGTTGGTCAAATGTGCCACAATAGTAAGCGCCCATCGGGTATGAAGAGCTTTAGTAAGCGGCAAGTTTGAAGGCTTTCTAGTTTTGTATGTATTATATATGTATATAAATATATAAATCCCTTAACTCAATTAAAATTTGAGATTTAGTTTTGGAGCCTTACTGCATTCGTTATAACCTATAAATCCGAAAACACTTTTACGGGTTTCAAATTCAGTTTATCAAAGACCACGAAGTGACTGAGAGTACGGGAAAGAGCGGAAACGGATCAGTGTGACAAAGGGGCTTTTGAAGGCAGTATTCTCTATCCTCAGTAGGTAAGAGTGATATCTTATCGAAACGGTTGGCAGACTCATATTGTTTTCATCTCTAACTCGTTGAAACCCTGGTCTTCAAGTACGCTCAATGCGCGACGCCGTAATTTTTTGGACGTAGAAGTTCCTGA
This sequence comes from Bactrocera correcta, assembly GCA_027475135.1. Classification (NCBI taxonomy): domain Eukaryota; kingdom Metazoa; phylum Arthropoda; class Insecta; order Diptera; family Tephritidae; genus Bactrocera; species Bactrocera correcta. The sequence continues at coordinate 103,682,775 of CM050323.1, forward strand.
TTCATGCTCGAAACTGGTTCTCAACAAAAGTTCCAGTAAGAACTTGTGTCAACCTTGCGTGGCTCTCGTTGCTTGCATAGATAACCTCTGGGTTCATTAAGGGCAACTCTTAAAACGTGCGGGGATAGCGGCTTGAAGCGGAGATCCACTAGAAAAAAAAAATAGAAATGAATACACCGCAACACAACACAGAAACCCAACAGAAAGAACAACAAAATAAGGATGGCCAAGCCAAGGAATATGGGAACGTCCTCCGTAAAAGTAGTAAGATACTCAGACTCACCGTCACTCCAAAACAACCAGACAAAACTGAAGAAAAGACTGCCTCAAGGAAAACTCTGACCACACAAGTACCACCGGCAAAACAAGGAAAAGGGAAGAGTACTCCAACTCATTATCCATCATCTATTATTCCCACTAAACTTTAGGAGCTTCCGGCAAGTAACCATCTATTTGTGTGGCCTGCTGGAACAGAATTACTCAACTATTGGCCAAACTGTTCTATTCGATTGCTCACTACAGGGAGTTCAACTAACATTTTAGGGTAGAATTAAGAGTTAGGCTGTAGGGGAGCCGCTCATAGTAAATGATCGCTTGTCAATTCTACAAAATACATGGAAACACCTTAGCGATCGTGAATTCTGGCTTTACTGTCGTTTGCGTCGACTCCCCTTGACATTAACGGGATCGTTTTCGCCTGACGTTGTCGTAAGTGGCTTCTCATCACAAGTTTTTGAACACATTCGGCAGCTATTTGCAGCTGAAAATTCGCTCTGAAATTCTTTGCGTTAACACCCATACAACGAGGTTCCTCTTTTTATATCCGACAAACGTATTTTTAGCAGTATAATCTGTATAATAATAATAAATTATGTGCTACTAAAAATAATGAAATACATATCTCTTAACACCTTTGCCATGCCGCGCCAAAAAGTTTAACCTACTAAATTCTTGCTCAAGCCGAAACTTTTAAAACAGCCTTAAAAATAGATTAGCACCGTCGACGGAAGTCGGTTCGAGCCATAACCCAATGACTGACTGCTCTGATTTAAAATGCTCATTTCCTGTATTCACCGCCAACCACACAAACATATATAAATATGCACACACACAGGTGATTTGTTGGCACTTTGGCACACCTGACTTAGTTTCTTTAGCGCCATAGTTGAGCATGAGGTCACACAAAACAAAAAATTCAAGACAAAAATGAAAATTTTCAGCACAAACAGTAACTGGGCATTAGCTGGCATGTATACATACATACAAACGCTTGACTTATGAGTAAATACACGATGGCTTTTGTGTGCTGCAGCCTGTCTAATATGCTTATAGAGCTATATTGCAAGTTTGTATTGTACTTTTGGAATTTTGACGAGTTTTACACCTACTCAAGTAGTTAAACCGATTTGTGTGCGAGTGTGCGTGTGGTGTGCTGAAAAGTGCAACACTCATATAATATCAACGCCTTTACATATTTACACACTCACTTGAGGTGATACTCTGCCTTTTGTTATATATACACACACGCGCTGAGCTTAGCAAGCAACAGTGGAGCAGCAACACTATTGCTGGCCACTTGCAACCGACCATTTCCGCTGTTGTTCGCATATTTGCGCTTCCGCTTAAAGTTTTACACAAACTGTAAATGGGCGGTAGCGCTGCATAACGGCCATAATGCCAGCTGGAGGTTTTAACTACAACAAAAGCCGAAAGTACAATAATAACTGCAACAAGAAAAGGAAATGAAAAGGAGTAAACGCAGAAGTAAAGGAAGTGAAGCCAGCTCAACGCTTGAAATGTTAGCATAACAGCAGGCGTTCATAGCGCATATTCATTGCTAAGTGTGCATGTGTGTGTTTGTTTTGAAGCTCACAAAGCCGTGTTGTTGTTTTATTTGCAGTTGTTACTGTTTAATTTCAGTTTTAGCTGCTTTCACCGACAACTCAGCTTGTGGCGCAATCAGAACGCATAGTCTGGTGGGGAGTTGAGTTTGTAGTTAAGCCCAAAAAGTACACCGACCTTGAAAGGCTATGCTGTTTCTAAATATTTAAATGTATTATGGCATTAAAACGAGTTTGTTGGTTGAAGGAGAGTTTTTTACTGCTAACCGTTATATCAGTTATATATGTTGTTTAAAGATAACTGTCTTTTTATTTGTTTATACTTAATAAAACAGGCAGTTTAACTTCTATATGCTATATTTATCTGAACAGAAAGCTATATTCGAAAATTGTAGCACTGCCTTTGAAAATAATCTGTGCCAAATAACGTGAAGTTAACTTGTCAAATAAAAAAGTTTTCAATACAAGGGCTAGTTTGCATGGCAGCTATATGTTGTAGAGGTTCGATATGGTTTGGGTTTTGACAAATGAGCAACTGCTTGGAGAGAAAAGAGAGTCTGCTAAAAAGGTTTTGAGGGTTTCTACTAGCAATCTTAATTTCCGCCATTACATTGTCAAAAATCTTACCAGATACTTTAAGTAACCTCTATATCTATGGCCTTCACAATGAAAACACCGCAAATATACATGCAACGGCGACACTTCTGCTGATTTTGCATATTTATAGTATGCTTTTAGGCGCATATTGTAATTTTAACATTTAACTTCGAACAGAGCTGCTTTTTTGTCGCTTTCTGTGTGCTCGGCGTGTGTCAGTTGGCGGCCAAAAACCGGATTACAATGAAAAGCATAAATTAATGAAATATTTACATACAGCTTATGACGTACTTAAATGACAAAGGCCAACAAATAAAGTCATAAAGCAAATAAGAGCAAAACCAAATACAAAAACAAACGAGACAAAGTTAAAATAATTTAAATTTCAATAATTATAAAGCAAAACTTTAACGGAAGAAGGAAAATAAGAATGAGCTGAGTTAGAGGACGAAAGTGAGTGTTGGAATTGGTAGGTGATAATGTGAGAGAAATTGAAAGAGCCTTAAAAATATTTTGTATTCAGGTAGTTTTGAAACTTCAAATATAAATAAATTAGCTGCCTCGTATACTGAATTTTTGTGGTTTTAATGTGCTTGACGGGGCGTATGAGTAACACAACCTACTGCCAAGTATGAATTTGCAAATAAATAGCTTTATAATTTAAGAAAAATATCTTATTTTTAGTGATATAATATATTTTTGGCTGTGTGAAGACTTATGGAAAAGTTTTTTGCTATTGTTAGAGGGTGCGTATAAGTAACATATTAGGGTGCCATTTACTTATTAATTTTACCTCATTGATGTTAAAAGATAAAATATATAAATCTAAATTACAAACTACAGCGAATTTACAGGTCTTGTGGGTAACTTGATATGGCAAAGAAAATCGAAAAATGGAATAAGTCTTTATGTAACGTTACAATGTATCTATTATCAGTAACTGATTTAAAATTCTACCATATGTTTTCAGTTAGTAGGCTAAATAACCTTTACTTATGCTTTATTATTTAACACAATGCTACTATTCTATTATCATGGTTTTTTAAATACTATAAAAATGTTTATGAAAAAAAAATATATGAAGTTACTCATACGCACTGGTGTGTACCAATATAATTTTTAAATGTTTTATATATATTGAAGCATTTATCTCCCTTTTACTAAGCCAACTACAAACACATACAAGGCATATAGCCTTATGCTCATCATGGCGTATGAGTAACATGCTTAACTTAATCAAAAAATGTAGTTGAAAGCAAAACACAAAAAACCACACTTAATGCTGTGCTACCATTATTGTATTGAAACAAGCAATAACTTGAAACAGCACTTGAATGGTAATTCATATTTTCAATTAAATCGCTCACACTTGCAATTAAGTGCACACACTTCAAACATTTGCATTGCGCCGGACGTTGAAAGGGGCTGCGAAGCGTTCAGTGAAAGCTTTCCATGGACTAACAGAGCAGAAAGTATACAAAGTATTGAGGTATAATGAAGAGGCTGCATATTGATTGCATTTAATTATTGTGTAGAGTGGCTTTTTTACCAAAGGTTTTTATGCATTTGTGTAAGTGCGGGCATGTTTGTGTGTGCGCAAGTGGTTAATCAGCGAAGGAAAGTGAAAAAATTGAAAGGAACAACAAAAAAGTGAATATTTTTTCATATGAAGATTTAAATTAACACAGCACACAGTGCTGCAATGAAAATATTAAGACTTGAGAGCTTGGAAGCTGGGTTTCTTGTTTTTGTAATTGCCCACTAGCTGCGTAGTCATGATTTTTTATAAATACTTACAGATATATTACATACAGTGTTGCAAATGCTCGGCAATTTCCATATTTTGTGAATTAATATTATTTATATTATATTTAGATATGTTTATATTCATATTTATATGATATATACATATATGCATGCTTTTTATGAAAGAAAAAAAAACTGTGAAAGTTTTTGTGAAAGCTCTTATGAAAAAAAAACACATTGAAGCTTTTGCAAAAGCTTATCTTAATATTCTGATTTGATCTCTTGCAAATTACAAAGTTTTTTGAAATCATATTTAAAAAGTAATATCTCTTGTATATTAATGATATGAAAATTTGAGTAACACAGTTTAGATGTTTTTCGTGAAAGTTGAAGTGAAAGCTCATAAAAAAAACTCCTGTATATACTTTGAAAATCATTTGCTTTAGCAAGAATTGAAACGTTTATTAGATTAAATTTTGAAATTTAAAGATGTTTTGTAAGAGCTCAATTCCAAGCTTTTGCGAAAGTTCGGTCAAAATTTTTTGAAATCATATTGGTCAAATTATAACACTATTATTATCATTTTGATATGTAAATGTAAGTGAATCTTTGAGATTTTTGGTGATAGTTGAAGTGAAAGCTTAGGTGAAAGCTCAAGCTAATATTTCGAAAATCTAATATTCAAGATTTTCTGTGCATATTTTTGAATTTTGTAAAGTACGATTATCAATATATGGTAAATATGGCAATAATTTGTGGGTAAGCTCGTGAAGGAAGTATTTCGAATATGTTTTTACTTTAATTTATTTAGCAGCTGTTGAAATTAATGCCTTTCTGCCATTTTTCACACAGAGTATTCGTATACATATATCTCCACACGATACTCATGCCTCACTTATCACAACCGTTATCAATAATTTCATCACTACCATACAAGTGGACGGCGGTATTTAAATTAAAAGCGATGGCCGTATTGATAGGCATGCGGCGCGTGTGTTGAAAGGAAAAAATTAATTTTCGCTTTTAAGGGAATTAAAAAAGAAGATAAAATACTACAAAAATTAAAACCATAAAGGATACGCGAGGCAAATGGAAAGCAGTAGCTGAAAAAGCAGTCAAAAAAGTTTACACTAAAATGTATCAGTTCATATGCACACAAATACACAAATGTGTGCAGCTGTATTTAAAAGCACACAGAGCAATCAACTGCAAGCGAGTGGCGCTGTGTGTACGCTGAAAAGAAATTAATTGATATTTCATGTGAATATTATTTAAAAGTATAATTCCACGCTACAAAAGTGATTGTCGGTTGCGGCGTAAGAGACAACGCAATAATACACACATGTGAGTGTGTGTGTGCATGAGCTATCGTTTACATATCAAATTAATAGGCTTATGCCAAACCACACATTCCATTCATTTACTCACATGCCGCAAAGAAGCCGGCGGAAGGCAAGAAAAAATTGCACAAAAATTCACTCAAACCGACTTTGAAAGGCAGCAGCTGGAAAAAAAATATACGAGCGAAACCTGCAGCAGCGGCAATGCCGTTATACTTGTGGCAGCAGCTTAAATGCGCCAGCGACGCCACTTCACGAATTTATTTCGCATATAAATTTTACAAAACGCCCACAAAGCAGCGACTCAAAGTGCAGTCTATGAAGCGGCACAAGCACACACATGCATTTGTGTACCTGACATAAACAGACATATATACATATATGTGAGTATCATGACGCGGCAGCCGCGCTAGTAAACCTCTCAAGCGCAACCGGTTTGTATGTGATTTCGTATATGTCTCTGCGCTTGCCGGCATGTGTAGCTGTATATTGCATGTATAACTGTGCATGCTTAAATAAAGGTGTGTAGGTCTTCCCTTTCGCTTGCTTGCAACTCTGCGCGCATTTGTAGCCATTTAAATGCACCGCTACTTTATTACAATTGCTTATACCATCTGTTGTGTGCTGTTATTTTTGTTGTTGCTGCCCATATTTTATACAGCCGTTTGCTTTGCATACTCGCCTATAGCATATAATTTCAATTTCTTACCCCTACCAGCCGATGTGGCATCTAATTTTGGCAATTCGCGCGCGCCCCTACAAAATACCACATTGAAAGTCTGCTCGCAATAAACTTCGCTTTCAAGTGGCTGCAATTGCGCTGAGACAACAACATGTTTAAACAATGTTCATATGTGTGTGTGGGGTATGCATATTTGCAAACAAAAATGTGCGGTCACATAATGTTTCGTATTTTAGTTTGTCACATTCGCGCGTTTGTGGCGCTAAAATGCCCAAGAGCATGTGAAGGCTGTGGCAGGGCTAGCGATTTTTTTAAGTGACGTACACTGAAAGTAAATGAAAACAGGAAAAAACGTTAACTGAGGCTGCAAATAAGCTATATTCCTTTTGCAGGTATATTTCTTATAGCATAATAGGACCTAAAAATATTGATGCAATGATGACTCGTGGAGTACGTGTGGATTGCTGTTTGACCATTTTTATACTTATTGACGCAGCCATTCAGACAGAAGTCAACCTCATACCACGATTCCGGTGGTCAAGCGGCTTCAGTTCTTGCGTCAATTTGATCTTGTAAGGATGTAGGAGAAACCCAGTTGGAATAGATGAAACCGTAAGCTACAGGATTATTAAACCCTTGAATCTTTGGGTATTCAAAAAGCGTGACAGACTGAAGTCTTTCCAATAAAATTTTTCTGCATCTGACTTGATTTTAGAAAAGAATTAAAAAGAGTAAGCCACTGGTACATCTTTTATTTTATACAAATAATTCGTTTCTTTGATAGATATTCAGAGATGAGATATTATTCATGATTTTAGATAGGAAGACCAGCAAAAATGTAAAGACTATGATAAAAAAACTCTCAACGACATTAAAGAAATTCTGAAAAAAGTTTTAAAAAATTTTCGAATTAATTTCGAATTCAAAAATATTTAAATTTTGCTTACAATAACATAAAAACGATTCTAGAAAAGGTTTTAAAATATTCTCCTATTAATTTCGAATTTTAAAATTCTTACTACATTTAAATTTTACTGCAAAGAGATAAAAAATAAAATTTGAAAAGTTCTTCAACTATTTTCGACCAAAAAAATTCGAAATTTATTTAAAAACATTCTCGAATTAATTTCGAATTCAAAAAGTAGTACACAAAAAAGATCCTGGTAAAGGTTTTAAAATATTTTCATATTAATTTCGAATTTGAAAAATTCTCAGTACCTTCATATTTTTTTGCAACGAGATTTTTTAAAAGTTCTTCAAATATTTTCGATATTAAAAGAAACTGCAGAAAAGTTTTCAAAAATTTTTGAATTTTAGAAGTTCTATGTTTTTGAATTAGAAAAATTTCGGAGTCTTTCAATTTTTAATAGCATTAAAAAAATTGTAAAAAGTTCTTAAAATATTTCCGGCTTAATATCGAATTAATAACGATTATCGAAATAACTAAAATAATTTTACAAAAACTTAAAAAAAAAAATTGTTTGAAAAGTGTTTCAAAATATTTTCGAATGAATTTTCAAGTTTTAAAAATTTTTGGTCCCATTTTTTTGCAACAACATTAAAAAAATTCCGAAAAATTTTTCACACAATTTTCGAAATTATTTTCGAATTTCGATTTTTTTTTAACCTGAAAATTTTTTTCCCCTCAATTTTTTTTACAAGAACATTAAAAAATTTCCGAAAAATGCTTTGAAATATTTTCAAAAGAATTTCGAATTTAAAAAATGCTTGGTTTCATATTTAATAATAACGTTAAAAAAAAATTTTTTATTTCATTCCATAGTAGAAAATATACTTACATATTTTACTCAACATTTTTAATTTAATCGAAAATATATTTACCTAATATATATATACTATATACTATGGCAAGATCTAACCAATGACCAACCAACCATTAACTAGCCAAAGACTGAACGAAAAGACGAAACAGGCATGCCTGCTCATATGCTAAGACTAGCTTTAGAGAAATTTAACGCGTATAAACACTAACTTCTTGTCACATAAAACTGCCTACTGTGAAATTCTTTTAAATTTTAATACCAAGGCAATAAAATTATACAAGGAAAGTGCCACCGACCAACCGAACGTAGCAGATTTATTGCAGCTGCTAAAGGGAGAATGCTCCGCCTTTTTGCCACTAAATAATTCTTTGTGTACATTCTGCTATGCACACGCTCAATTTTGACTTTTTAGCTTCGCCCGCACACGATTTGCATACGATTTGATTTGCTTTTGTGTGGCAGCCATAACAACAACCAGTGACTGCACGGCCTGCACACAGTCCAATTGTCAGAGCGATGGCGTTGTAGTGGAAGCAATCGAAGTTGACGTTGAGCCTAAAATCGACATGCATTGAGCGGCACAAGACAAGCCACGGGCGGCATTACAGCAAGCGGCACAGCGGCAAATGCACACACACATGAACACAAAGTGGCATACACTTATGTATGTATGTGAGTGCAAACGCTTAGGCAGTGTCGCCGCAAGCAGTTGAGGGTCATATATTTGAAAACCGCCTACAATTTTTCGCAACCACGACAAGTAGCAGGCGCACACACACACACAGACACTCTTAAAAGTGTGAGACAGAAGTTGCTGCGGTGGCTGGTGCTGGGTGAAATTTCTTTGTACTTTATCCCAGACGTCTAATCTATGAGTATGACTGGCTTGGCTGACTGCTGGATTTTTATTGTGTTTTCGTGTGTGTGTGTGTGTGAGCGCACATATGGTAAGGTTGTGCGCTTTTGAGTGTGCGAAATGCTGCCTTGCCGCACGGCCGCCTGTAGCTGTCATACAAATGTCGCATGTCCTTTCAGCTGGCAGTGTGGAAGTTGAAAACAATAACAACAACAACACTTCAGAATACAAGTATGCGGGCATAGGCTGGTGCTTTCCCTTAGCGCCGGCACAAATCTTATATTTTTGCCGTACACACACACAAACACACATGTGCCTTACAAATGCAACTCCAAGCGCATATTGCCTACTTTGCTCGCTCATAGATTGTCAAGCATGACGACAACAATGCCACCAAACACATCCATACAGACACAAGCCGCATGTGTTGCCTTGTTCGCAAGTTGCAGTTACGTGGTTGAGGGGCAACGTGGGTGTAAGTTGTTTACTGTTGTTGTTGTTGTTACTACGCCCGCCGCTTTGGCTAACCCCTTGTGTCAAATTTGGCGCTGGGCCAACTAAATTTTCTACCAAACTGAGAATAAAATACAAAATATCCTGCGATTAATGCGATCACGTGTGTATGTGAGTAAGGTGTAGGTGTGACGCTGTAAGGGCATAGGAAATTACCGACGGCATTTAAGCAGCATGCAGCATTACTGCGCGTTTGTATGTGTGTGTGGCCTGCGTCGGTTGTAGGCAGTTGTCGCAAGCGGCCGTGGCAATTCACACACAGCCCCATCACTCGCTGATATGTTTGCGGAAGCGCTTATACATATGTGTGTGTAGGCAAATATACTTATGTGTGCATGTGTATGTGTGACTTGCCTCCGCTGGTCCGATGTGTGCGATCAAATATTATTACGAGCCTTAGCCAAATGCTTGCATCTGTTTGTGCTGCTGTGAGTAGTTCACTGCGCCTCTAATGTCGCCTCAACGCAAATTGTCCGCTGCTGCGCTGCAGACTAGGCTTGCCGCACTGCTTGGCTGCTCTCGCTGCACACACGTATGTTCAACGCTTATGTAGCATTGGCTAACGCATGTGCATGTGTGGCTTGACTCATACAATTTTACCACAAGTTTTCCAGTTTTCTGATTTCTCCGCTGCCATCTTGCCGCACCTTACTTGTCGCTCGTGCCGATTTATATTTTCGGTTTAAGCAATTTTGGCGTTGTTTTGTTGTTATTTTTGTAAGTTTTCTTGTTAGTTCTGTTTTTGTTTTTGTCTTTGTTTTTTGTTGTTATTTTTGTAAGTTTTGTTGTAATTTTTGTTTTTGTTGTTATTTTTGATTTTGTTTTTTTCTGCCTAGGCCTTTGTCCTGCTAAGTACACTACACTGCTTTGCGCCGAGTATGCCTTGAGCTTTCTGACTTACGTGTCGTAAGCATGCACGTAAGTGTGCCCATATTTATGCATGTACCAGTGCTCAAACAAATGTCTGTGTGTGTGTTTGTTTGTGTTGTATTTTCCAAATGCAGCCAAGCGCAAATGGGTAAACAAGGGATTCCAATGAAATTGAAGTGTTTTCGGCTATTGTGTCTTGGCTTTGCTCTGTTGCATCCATACAAGTGCATACCCAAACACTCGCACGCAAACATACTTATACATAGCTACTACACATTTACCCGGGCACAGAGTTTGATTTCTTTTGTTTTAGAAATTTTTGCGGAGACCTTCCTTCACATGTATATTGTGGCATACGGTCGTGCGCGTGGTATGAGCAACTTGTATGAATGTCGTTTCGGGTTTAGAGTGATTTGGCATTTGTGAAGTGGCTTACGAAATGTCGGAAATGTTGAAGAAAATTTGCAAAATTGCAATTGTTTTAATTCCTTCATTCAATTTTCCATTATACTTGGTAATTGAATTGTGTTGCCGGCAGAAAAAACTAGCTTTTTCAGTATTGTTTTGAAAATAACTTTTATTTTTCTGGTAGCTGCGCAATGAAGTTGTGGAGAAAAGACTTTGGAAATATATTACGGCTATTTGTTTATAATTTGCAAGAAAAATCTTTTTTTGTTAACAAATTTTACCATGTACCAAATAACATAGTAGAAAAATAGTGTTTAATTTTGACTTAAGAATAATGTTTTAAAGGAAATTTTCATGGAACAAATTTTTGCTTGTTGAAATCTTGATTTGTGGCAAAATAATAGCTTCACAAGTTAAAGTAATTTTTTATTCAAAATTTTTCACTTAAAATTCAGATTGAAGAACTTTTTTGACCATATGTGATATGGGAGAGGGCACAATAGACCATAGGTCGCAGTGCAAAACCTCAATTAATTACTCTCCTACTTCTACGGCTCAAAAGATCGAAATGATTATAATGAGGATGAGGTGATTTCGAGTTCAGAAGAAAAAACATGGCGTGAACAGGCTAACTGGACTACGGATTCCAGCTCAGCATAGCCGAAAATCAATAACACACCAAGTTTGGTGAAAGGAACCCCTCAGCGTTTGTGTGAACCTATGCTGTCAAAAATCTTATTCCCTAGATAACTACCTGAAACTATCTGAGAATAAATAATGAATTTAATAAGACCTTAAGAGGGTTTTCTAGTCTAGATTTTAAAATATCAAGTTTTTTTTCATAAAATATTCAAAAATATATCTTTAAAAGGATTTTCTGAAATTTAATAGTATAATACTAATTCCGAAGTTATAGCCGTTCTAATGTCGTGGCAACTGAACCGGTAAACGTTAACCTAACCGATTTCTCGAAACTACTTTTTGTGGGCTGGCTGACATGAGTCTCAAGTTCAGGTTAAGCGATTTAATTTTTTTGTACATTTTTCCATCGCGCCTGCCTCGGATTTTGGAAAATTTTAATTTCGGGTATTTATAAAATTCCAAAAAGTCAAGAAAGGGAATAAAAAACTTACCTGTCAAGTTGACGCCATTTTGTGAATTTTTTTTTCACTGGAAAAGGCTAATCCAATAGCGACTGCTTTACCGATGAGAATTTTTTGTTTTAGCATTTTTTTTCAGATCACCACTAGGGTTTGAATCATGTCAACTGGAACTCCAACAGCTTGGCCTGTAATTTGAAGATTTAAAATTTTGTTTTTATATGCTTTAAATGTCAATAAAAATCATGAAAAAATTAATAGAAAAAAATATTTTCTATTCTTATAACTTTATTTGAAAAAATGTCTAAAATTTAGACGTCTAGACAATGTCTAACGCCCCTTAAATTCACAAGTGTTGTGACCAGCTATCCCTTATGTACCTAAAACTCAGAGTATTTTGTATGAAAAATTTATTTAATATACTAAAAGATAAGCTTAATCTTGGAGCACACTATAAGAGAGAAAATTGTAAGACTTTATTTTTTCGAAAATTCATGTAAAATTATGTCCATAAGTCACATCCAAACTACCCGTTTGTGACATACTACAACAAGCACACATGCGCAACTTTTAAATTTTAAGTAACAGTTTTTGCTAAATTTACAAAACAAAAATTTATACTTGTACTCTAATCTAAAACACAACTTCACATAAATATTTTATAGTTACGCATACGCAGTGGTGCCCAACACCAACCAACAGCAACATTCAAGCACGAAACTGCAATTGTTGCAATGTGTTTGTTGTTGTTGAGGTAATATTTATAAAGAAATGTGCACGCATAGTTGAATAATTGTCTTAGCCGCCTGAGATTTGTTGCTTTACATTTTTGCACTCAGCAGATTTCAATGATTTCGTCACAATTGGCTGCTTTCTAGTGAGTATTCAGGCGATTTATGTAGAGAAGGGTAAACAATGCTTTAGACAATAGCATTGAGAGTCAATTTAACATAGAAAAGTGGTCGAATAGCTGCAGTTGCTGAGGCATAAACTGCCTAGATTTTTGTAGTAAATATTATACGAATATTGTATGAAGTTGTATATTTTTTGGTAGTACAGTGGCTGTTATTTTATTAAAGAAGTAAAGAGATAGTTGTATACAAAGTTGTACAAAAATTGTGTGACAGCAACTACTTTGAAGATACGTTTGTATATTTTAAGTTTTAGTATTCGATATTTTTTACTGGTGTGTAAGTACAGAAAGCATACTTTTAGGCTTTAGAAACATTTTTATTTTTTTTCAATTTTTATGTTTGCAAATATCATGTTTACAGACTTCGATATTTTTTCTGCCATGTAACCATACTTTCAAGTTTTAGCTCAATTTAAACCTTATAAACCCTGCTCGGGGCATAAAAAATATTTCTATGATCTTAGTATTGAGAAGAGATTCAGAAATGCTTCCACTTTATTAAAAATAGTTGTTTTTAATATAAAAATTTAAGCAATAATACTTTTATAACTGTTAAGAGCAAAAAGTTCATGAATCTTTGCGAACAATAATTTGCTGCACTTCAAGTATTTTCGTATAATATTTTGTGAAAATCCGTTGTAACTTATAATCGCTAAATTAATCCTTTCGCATGTGCACCCAAAAATACTCTATGACTTTTAACAAAGAAATATCTCCATATAAAGCGCAAAGCTGCCAGCTGCCAGCTGCTTGCTTACAAAGTCAGGCGTTAGTGTCAGTGTCAGTCAAAGCGATTGCAACGCTTAACAACTCACGTTGCGACGCGGCTCAGCGCAGCTCAGCCAACTCAAAGCAAGTTTGTATTAAAACATACTTCTTTATTTTAATAAAAATGTCATTTCATTTTCATATCACGCACTTTTTGTTTCGCCAGCGACAAAGCAACCAACGCAGTGACTGTAGAAGCGCATGTGCAAGCGCAATTTTGCCAACTTTGTTAGACTTACTTTCGATAATAACCGACAACGCATATTAAGTGCATAGAAAAGTTTAACAGTTATGTGAAAAAAGTGCAGGCAAAGACATATATTTCAAAGAATTACTGATAGTAGTGCCACCTAAAGTAGAAGAAGACTGGCAGGCAGTCAAGCGGCAGCAGTCTGTGCAGGAAGGAAGGAAGTGTGTGACAGCAAAAACGGAAGTGTCATGCCGACGCGGCAGTACTTGAAATCTACTCATGCACCACCAAGCCTTAACTACTCATACACACACACACACACGTAGACGGTTAGGCAATGCTATTTATCATAATAACTTCATGTTGCTGGTTAGTGAGTCGCAAGCGTGAACGAATAAAAAACGCGCATTTCGTTCGGAAAGTGAGTAGCGCAACTTTGTTAACGGGTGTAAATTGCTGCGCGCTCAGGCACTAGTGTGGGTATGTGCGCGTGTGTGTGCGAAAGTACGTAAGCGAGCGTGTGTGCATATGCACGTGCCCGCTAATATGCAAAGTAATGTCATAATTAAGGATTTACATGCCGTCCGGATGTCAGCGGTGGCGGGGTGGTGTGAGCAAACGACAGGCAAGAAGAAAAATATGACAGAGAGACTAGCTCAGAAAATTTGTACCCAGCATTTAAAAAACATTAGATTATTTACTCGACGGCAGCCAGGCCATATATAGACCTATTGATCCTTAATATTCTCAGGTGGTGTGCAGTTTAATATGAGCTCAAATACTCGTCATAAAGGACGTCAACGCCTTTTGCGAACTTTAAGAGCGATAAAATCTCATTGCGTATCTCCTAGATATCTGAAAAAGCACGCGTATTTTTCTTCGGTGCTTTTGCATATAATCTTCGCGATTCTACATGTTTCAAAGTTGTTCCGTCTTGCTTTGATCCGTCTGTCAGCTTTTTCGAAAATTTTCTTTCGTAATTCCTGTACTGCTTCGGTAGTCAGTTGGCAATCCCAACAGCTATTTTGTTTTCCGGAATTTCTTTCTGGCCAGAAACTCAGTATTTAGGCAGCCGTTTTCGGACAGATCTTTCGTCACCCTGCTTCTAAGGACATTCTCTGACGTAATGCGATGCGAGATTATAGCCTTAAATGCCGTTAGGAATCCTCAATTAACCAAATAATTCTTCTTGAATTAATGAAATCTGAGTGACATGTAGTAAATTAGGCTGTAGTCTGAAGGAAGCTGTTAGACACGAGCGTGAGAACACAGTGGAAGAAACACCTTGGCCAAAGCTTTGGTCTAACTCCCATCTAGTTTACTCCAATCCTAGATTCCTTTTACAGAGAGCCGGACCGTTCATTTACACACCTGACCAGCTTGTGAATACCCTGATGCCATCCCCACACTATCACCTCTTGGAGCTGCCATGGGGTTTCCCTTGACCAATTTCATAAAAATCGCGCATATATTTACTGCGATCCACTTCCACTCCTCGGAGGAGATGGTCGCATTTTACTTGCTGTGCTTAGCTTTTTCGCTGAATGTTGCTGTTGCTACCTTGCGAGGATTTTTACCGAGGGAAGATTAAGCTTCATGCGAACTCTGTCGTGTAGTCGTAGGCTGGGACTCACTCCAGCCTACTGATCCGCCAATATCGAAACTACTAAGCACCCTTCTAGCGCGCTCAGGATTTCCGGCATGGTAGTCGGTTTTCTGAATCGTCTGCCGGTAACCATAGCTGCCTTTTGGGGAGGTCGATTTGATCTCTCACATCTGATGGAGGCAGTCTCGATAGTACTCCATTAACCATTTCCGCAGTTTCAGTCCTTTTTGTATCACTGTTTCTCCAAAAAAAAAAATATATATATATATATAAAAATTTAACCTTCGTTTCAAACGCTTGATCCGCAATTGTTCATTGGGTAAAGTCATTTGCGAATTACTGCTGTAGTTGTTGTTGCACAGCAACACATTTCGCTTTGCTTCATTTGCGGTGCAAAGTTCATTTCACGCATCGCGCGGCTACTGCATCCGCTGCACACGCTTTCCAGCAGCCACACCGCCGACCGCCACGCCTCCATTTCCGCGCCCAACACTTAGCCTATCAATCTTCAACTTGTTCCGCGTAAACGCAAAAGTTTGCGCGGATATGCCGCGCACTAGAAATGACACTGCCGGCATGAATACTAATTTGGCAGCTTCCCCTAACCCTTCAAGCGCCATCAACGCCGCACAATAATCTCAAATGCACCTACTCACACATATATATTGTTTTATATATATATATGGTATGGCATGCAGTCCAACTTTGGCAGTTGCAGCAAGCGATGTGGCGGCTCTTGCAGCAGCTGTATTACTAGCGGTTTTGCTGTGGCAGCGTAATTGTGCGCGCCTACACTTCATTGCATGCTGCCAGATAATTCAACACTTGTTTAATGCCTTTTCTTGTATTTTTTTATTTTTATTTTTTTCTATACCCTCAACAGGTTATATTAAGTTTGGCATAGATTTTGTAGTCCACAGAAGGAAAATTCGGAGATCCTATAAATTATATATGCAAATGATCAGCATGATTAGCTGAGTCATGCCCGTCTGAAGGTCGTACGTCTATCCGTCTGCATACAAGCGAACTAGTCCCTCAGTTTTTAAGATATCTGTAATCTGTCATACTTCCTTCTCTCTCCCAGAAGCTTGTCATTTGTCGGAACTGCCTATATCGGACTACTATAGCATAAAGCTACCATACAAACTGATCGATTTAGCTTAAGTCCTTGTATGGGAAACTTTTTTATTTGGCGAAATATCTTCACAAAATTTGGGACGGATTATTGTCTAAGATGCAGTGATGCAATCTCTGAAGAAATTATTTGGATCGAATCACTATAGCATATAGCTGCCCTACAAACTGAACTATAAAAAGCAAGAAAAATATTTTTTATACCTCTTTATGGTATAAGAAAAGCAACTGTGAAGGGTATAAGGTTCGGTGCAGCTAAGTTTAACATTTTTTTTGGTTTTTAGTTAATTTTTTATTTTTTCTCATTACTTACTGTCACTTGTTAGTGCAGTTATTCCTTTATTATTTTTGTTTTTGTTGTCATTTGCGGCTTTCGCCGAAACTTTACAGTTTTGTAGCAGATTTTCGCACAGCTGCATACACTTATATTACATATTTATATGTGTGTGTGTATATACTAAATTAAGCAATGTGCGCGTGTATTTCCCTCACAACTGTTGGCAATGCCTGCGGGTGTCCTTATTTTTGCGCCAGACTTACAAATGTTGCACCAAAGTGAAAGCAGCATTGTCACTTGCTTGCTGCACAAGCCAAGTTGCTAGTTGCCAGCGTAAGCAGGGTGCGGTGCGCGCATGTTTACGAAATTTCTGAATTTCTGTCAGCATCTTTAGCTCATCAACATAATGGCTTTCATCAGTGTAAATATCATTAGCCGCGACTTCATTAGCGGCAACTGTGGTGGTGTTGGTGTTGGCGCATGAAAATTATCCGACAGAAAATCTTATCTTATGGTTTCGCTTTTCCGCGTACACACACGTGTATTGTATATGTATGCGTGTATATGTATATTGGAGTATATGTATGCCCTCTTTTAAAATTTCAGTAGTGTGCGTGCGTACGTCTGTCATCCCTTCAGGCGCTTTTGCTCTTAATGCACTTTTTAGAAAGTCTCCTCACTTCCTCCTACCAATTTGCCCTCCATTCTCAACATCGTCTCTCTCAAAATTCTACCTCTCCTTACCCAAAATTTGATATGCTGATTAGTGCGCTTTCTATATTGGCGGTCGTAATTGCAGTGCCAAAGTGGCGCTTCAACTTTTGCATATATATAAAATTCATGGTCTAAAGTTGCGCTGCTGAATTTTCTTAGCACCAATTTGCTAAGTCTGCCTATGCATTGTTGTTGCTTCCACAAATTTAGCATTATCGTTTTTTAGCTGCTTGTCTACAATTTGCAAGCAGTTAAATGCGTTTTAAGTGTTGTATGATTGATGTGAGCGCCAGTGTTATGCAAGAAGTCTTGCGATGGAACAAAATGTTGGAAAGCTGTCGGAAAATCATTGTTGTGTGTCACTTCATAAATTTTTATGACATTCAGTGTATTGTTTTTGGATTGTTTCAATTTTTTTTATTTTTTGTAAAAAATTCAAATTTTTTCTGTAGCAATCCTATGTTTGAATTGGTTTAATTTTACAAATTACAAAGTTTCTATATGACAGCACTATTTGCAATAATTTCTTCCCATTTCCGCCCCAAAAAGTACTGGAAAATATTATTTTTATTTAATGATCGTAAATTAAGAACCCATTGGCAACTTTCGTCGCATTTTACAACATATACATGTACATCTAATGTTATTTTTAAAAATGTGGCAGCACTATTTTCAATAATTTCTCTTAAAAAGTACTGGAAAATATTATTTTTCAACCCTGATTGAATTTTGTGACATACAAATTTATATACAGTATTATTTTGAAAAATATGGCTGCACTATTTTAATAATTTAATAATTTCTCCTAAAATATTCCTGAAAGTATTATTTTCACTTAAAATTCTTAAATTTGGAAATCAATGGCAACCCCATTTGTATTTTATAATATATACGTTTATATCTAGTGTTATTAAGAAAAATATGGCAGCCCTATTTGCAAAAATTTCCTTTAAAAGCACTTCGAAAATATTATTATTTTTTAGTTCCTAAAATTGCCACTCATTGGCAACCCTTTTTGCATTACGAGATATATACATGTATGTATGTGGTGTCAACTTGAAAATTTGGTTATATTTAAATACTCTATGTCCCCTTTTTTTATTTGTATATTTGTCGTGTAAGCCCCATTATTATATTTTAATTGTTGATAGCCCTGTTCGGCTAATTTTATATTAATAGATACATTAAAAAATACTATTTTCTATTTTCTGCATGCATGCAATGTGTGATTTTATAAAAAAAAAATTTTTTTTTTTTAATTTTTTTAAAAACCGGAAATTTATGTGTTATATAAAAAAAATATGTGGCAACCCCTTTTTATATTTTTTGTAATTTTTGAAAAATTTACTGATTTTATAAACAAAAAAATGTTTTTTTTTTTAATTTTTTGGTAAGCGGTAATTTATGTGCAAATTAAAAAATATGTGGCAACCCTTTTATATATTTTTATGATTGCTAACAAAATTACTGGCTTTGTATTATTTTATAAAAAATATTTAATTTCATTTTTTTTTAACAAACGGCAACCCTAAAATGCCTTGACCATAACTAAAAATTTCAATATAAATTTTAAGGTTAGAATTTCAAAATTAAAGTATTCTGAAAAGCAGTCTTTTGATAATCAACTCAAATCTCCACATCAAAGCACAATGCAAAATATAACTTCCACTGCATCCACTAACCAATGCAATGAGAGTAAAGCAACAACTTCATCAGTCCATATTGCCTGCAACAGCGCAGGCTGAGATTTAAACATTATCTATCTGCGTCTGCAAATCAGTCTATCTGTCAGTCTGCCATGTAAAAGTGCAACTGATTTACTATTGTTGTTGGCGCTTTGATGTCAAGCGTCGTTCAACAGTCACCACTTGCCACTTGCCACTCGCCATTTTGCTGACACCACCATTGTTTGTTGGCAGTTAATGTTGAATATACAACTGTCTTGAATCCTATATATTTTTCAGCCTCTTAGCTGTTGGAGTAGGAGTTCATGGGCCATAAAGTGTAACGATGTTGATGGTTTAGTTTATTTTTCAAAAGCGAGGTTAGTTTTGCATGTCTCACTGATTAACTGATGGACAGATGGAAGGGCTGATTTTAAAAGCTTGTGGCGCGCCTTACTTGGAGTAGTAAATGTCTACTAGCGTATATTATGCTTATAAAGCAGAGTGAAATTTGTTACTTCTAATATGAAAATATGCTTTTGGAGCAATCCTTTAAAAGTAGGCACCATATATTTGATGCTTTAGTAGAAAACTGTTGCCTACATTTTGACGCGAGTTTGCTTTTTTTTAGATTTAAACAGGTTTGAAAAAAAGGTTTATAGAGCAAAGAGCAAATCTATATTTCTTATATATAAATATATTTCGAATGGAAGCCTAAAGGTATGCAGCGTATTTTTGAAGTTTTAGTGGTAAATTGTACGTCGCAAGTTAAGTTTTTTCTTTGTGATCTAAACTGGTTTAAAAAAATGCTTATAGAGCTACAGGAAAAAACATGCATCTTATAAAGAAATATATTAAAAATGGAAGCCTAAAGGTAGGCAACGTATTTTACATGCTTTAGTGATAAATAGAGACCTATATATTGGCGCAAATTAATTTTTTAGATTTAAACTCGTTTAAAAAAAGAACACTAGTAGAAAAGTTAGACAAATCACTGCCATATTCAAGATATTTAACAAAAACATATAAATTATTAAAAAAGACATATGTAATAATATTTATAGTCTAATAATATTTTCATTTATAATACCACGTCATAAGTAATTACAACGAAATATTGGAAAATAAAGTGCACGTGTCAAACCGCCTCAATTTTCTGCCTCTTCCCACAACATTATAATTACATAACAGCTAGTTTAGTCATTGAAATTACAATACACAACTCTTGTTTTCAAGTTCAAGGCGCTGATTTACAACTTGCATGCAAAACAACTAAAAAACTAAGCTATTGGATATATGTATATTTATATTTTCTGTGATAATACTACAAATCTTAGACGCAATTTAATTGCTGTTTATATGTCACAAGGCCTACTAATCGCTGGCTTTTGCCATTGATGTTTTTGTATAGCTTATCGGCATTACAATATACATATATACATACAAACACCTAGCAGCGATTAGCTCTAGAAATATGTATGTATTGTATTTTCTACTAGTTTGATAAATTTTTTAAACAAATTTGACGTCGCAAAACGGAATTTCCATTAATGAAATTCCTAGATCGTATTCTTGGAATTTCTCTCATTTTATCTGCTTATTAAAAAAATGTTTGTAAACATTCTAAGTGTTATTTAGGTTCAGTGTGGGAGTTTTATGGGATTCTTTAAAAAATTCTTGGAAAAGCATTAAAAAATCGTTGGGGAATTTCGTTAAAAATAATAGAAGAATGTAGTTTGGAATTACCTGGTATATTGTTTGTTAATCGCTGACTTTTTTCTGGGTTAGTTTTGGGTTTTAGATTTGGTTTTTTATATTGTGCTTAATTGTTTTATAGGAAATGCCAGTAAAATAAATATAACAAAAAAATGTTCAGAAGCATTTCGGCTTGAATTTTGGCTATAGTGCGCTGAATATCGCTTTCAAGCTACATGAGGGTTGGTGGTTGATTGGCGTAAACCCTTGATTTCACATACACTCAAAGAGAAATCATATTATAAATTAAATTGAACATTGCCGAAAAGTGCTTATAATTTAAATAATTTTTTTTTTTATTAAAAATTAGATTTAATTTTTTAACAGAAGTACGTTTGAGGGTGATCTTCTCTTCCCATATATTTTTAATAATAGTTTCGTAAAACCTTACTCCTGGGAGATTTCCTCTGAACGTAATATGTAGAAAATCCGAAGCTAAATTCATAATTGAGCTAAGCCACTAAAAATTTCGCTCTCGGATTGAACTTTGCCAAAGAAAAAAATCACAAAATATCATCGACTTGAAAAGTAGCTACACCTTTTTTTTGACTACTTTGATTTTTTAAAAATACTCAAAATTAAGATTTTACAAAATCCCAACATGTGCGTTTGAAAAATGTATAATAAAGATATTTATGAAATTTCAAAGAAATCGGTTAAGTAGAACATGGAATATCATGGCAACTACCTCAAAAAAGGGAGTTCGCGCACAATCCGTTTAAAGTTTCGTCGTCTGCTAAACCGGTCGATTCGCCACGACACTAAAACGGCTATAACTTCGGAAATAATTTGAGTTTTTAAAATTAATTTAGGCAGATATTTTATAATAGAATATCTAAACTATCAAATCAAGAGAAGAAAATAGATTTTTTCGAATTTCTGGATTAGGGTACCTCATCTATATATTCAAGAATAAGCACTATTTCTTACCTCTATCTTGCCTAGATGAGTTCTTGCCGCGTGATCGAGACAATCGAGGTGGGGATTGTTTCAGTCATACTAAGAAAGAATTATCTGGATCTGAGAACAATCTGCATTCTGAGAAAAAATATGTCTATCTGAAAAAGGAAAGAAATATAAAATTGAGTGTTTATTTTTCCCTACCTCGGCAGGTATCTAACAAAATTTTTTCATGGGAAAATAATTTCTAATACTATTTTGAATAAAAATTGTTGAAAACATATATCTTCGATTAAATTTATACCATGACTTCGGAAGAGTTCTTTTGGTTAAACATTCATTATTGGAAACTATTTCATTGTTAATAAATTTTTCACAATATCACTAGTTTTTGAATATTTAACTATGTAGACATATTCTTGTAAGGCTACCTGATAGTAAAACCAGATTAAGTTTATCGAAAAACAGGAAGAGCAGTGATAAAACCACCGCACGAATAAGGGGTTTTACCTTAAAAATCACTAGATCTTATAATATTTCATTAAAGTTTATTAAACTTGTATTTGGGTTCAAAAATCGGTCAACAACTCATGAAGGTCATACGAGCAGTTTGTGCAATGGCTTCAAAAAAAAATTTACCCAAAAAATAACACTCAACACGCTCGTTTAAGATTAAATTGCAATAAAATGTTATATATGAAAAACCCTTAAATCAAACTGCTAAAATAAAACTAATTTTCTAAGCATAATTTTTTTGCATGTTCTCATATCAACATTTTTTTTACGAAAATGAAATGTACTTAAAATTCGTGCATGAAACTCTGCTCTGCGGTTTTATAGCAGTTTCCAATCAAAAAAAAAGGTTAAATTTTCGTCAAAATCAGCTAAGGTTTAAATAATTCCTTCATTTTGCAAATAAAAAAGTTATAAAATTTTATCAAATTTAACAATATTTTTTTCTGCTTCAAGCTTGCAGAGTTAAACCCCTTTTTTGCAACAGAAAATATGTAACGCAAAAATGTTATCAAAAACAACCCATTCCCCCGGGGGGGGAAAATTTTGGGAAACAAGGGAAAAGCAATTTAAAAACGGGGTCTTATATAATATTAATGGATTATATAAAACTGAAACGCATTTTTTATAAAAAGAAGTTTTATCCAGGCACACACCCACAAGCAAGCAAGTGTATACTGTTAGTATAGCATGCGACCAGCTTGCAAGTGATAAGCAATTGCGAGCGCAAGGGCGCGTGAGCTCTAGTTTATGTGTGTGAAGCACACGATCGGTTCAGAGTGTGTATTTGCACTTGAAAATATGGCAACGCTATCGCACACTTCCGCTCTGACATTCCAAGCATTTTTTGCGCATTTCAGCGATAAATCCAAGTGGCTGAATGCTGAGTTACATTGAGTTGTTCCGCTGTGAGAACATAAATATTTATATAATTTTGAGTAAAAATTAAAAATAAAAAAATATTTTTGCATATCCTCTGCGCGCCTATAAAAGTGCCCGCTTGCGCTGGAATTGGTCAGTTTCCGTGCGCCCAGCGCTGGGTTTCGATTTGTCGTTAAGACTCGCGAGTGCAGTTGAAGTGAAAAAGTGTTGAAAAGTGGTGAAAATTATAAAAAAAAGTGTCAACACTGTGAAAAAGGACTCAAAATTATGCAAAAGGACTCACTAATTTAAGGGGAAAAAAGGAAACCCCGAAAGGGGGTTTTAAAAAAGGGCCAAAAAAAAATTGTGAAAAGTATTGCAATCTGTGGAAAAGCATTTGCCTGCGCTAAAAGCCAAAAGGATATGTCTTGTAGGCCATAGGCCTGATCACTAAATCCTTAAAGGATAATAAAGGATAATAGTAAACACACTTGTTAAAAATAGTTTTGTGAACGATCTCATGATTTTTTTGCATTTATATATCGGAAGTGGTCGCATATGACTTTTTTGTAAGTGCAAACTGTACTTTGTAAGTGGAAGAGTAATAAATTTAGAAATACAAAGCGTTTTGAAACTAAAGAATTATGAACGAAAAATTAATTTTTGTTTTGCTGTTGTTGTTACTGCAGCAATGTAGCCAACAAATAGCCGCGGATGCCGATGTACAAAGGTGAGTGGGTGAATTTAACGCTGTGGAAGTGATATTTTTTTAAATTTTGTTTGGTAGCTATGTGCTATAGTGAGCCGATCTGATCAATATATTCGAATATTTTTACGATAATCTACGCTAAATTTTGTGAGAATATCAATTCAATTAAAAAAGTTTTTCATACAAGGACGTGAGTTGGATCTGGCAGTTTGTATGGTAGCTATATACTGTAGTAGTCTGGTCTCAAAACTATTTTTGGATATTAGATTAATGCTTTAGAAAATTACTCATGCCCAATTCCGTTAAGATATCTCGTTAAAAGAAAAAGTTTTCCATACAAGGACTTAGTTTTCATCGCTCAGTTTGTATGGCAGCTATATGCTATAGCCGTCCGATCTGAACAATTTCTTAGAAGATTGCAAGAATTCTTTAGATAGTGATTCTTGCAAAATTTCGTTAAGATATCTCGTTAAATGAAGAAGTTTTCCATGCTATCACTTGATTCAGATCATTCAGTTTGTATGACAGCTATATGCTGTAGTGATCCGATCTAATCAATATATTTGCTGATTGTAGCATTGGCTTACACCATAATCTGCACTAAATTTTGTAAGAATATCTTATTAAATAAAAAAGTTTTTTATACAAGGACTTGAGTCCTTCGTCTTCACTTTGCATTCTATCCCTCTAAACCAAACTAAATGGTTTAATGTGTGAGTTTATTTTAGGTTATGTTAAATGCCTGATCTATCAGCGTTGCGGGGATTAAAAGGTTTGAGATATCAGCTGTTTTTATCTCGATGTGGCAAAAGAGTAGATTCAGGAAGGAAAGGTTGATATGATTCATCTCATTTACATACTTTCAAAAAGCTGATGCATCTGGCATGTAATATTTGTATGTATATATTTTATTTTAGTGCATGAATCCTTATCGGACATAGTCTTGTTAGAATTTCCACACTCATTTAAAGTTGGAGTTTCGGTTAAAGTATTTTGCCGTATTGCGAAATTTCCAGAGAAAAACGAAAGAACTTCGTTACCACTAACGATTTTGATTTGTATAAAATTGCAAATGTCATAAATAGACCTTATGTACTGCAACCATATCAAAGCGAACAACGATTCCTTGGTTAAAAATTTCCCGTCAACCAGTATTCCAACTTTCCTTTGTGAAAATATAAACTTTGGAACTATCACCTTTGATAAATTTAACCTCTATGCATCAAAGGTATTATATGAACTATATTTGCCTGCAAAGACAATTTTTTGACTAACACGACTCTTGCGCCACCTATTGGTATAATTTTTCTGAACTTGAGTTCATTTATTATGATTGAAATGTATTTTGAAACACACCTTTTTAACCCCTTTCCCATGAAACTAATTTGATTTTATGCAAGATATTTTCTATTCTTTATATATTATTTTTTATTAAAATTTCTCATTAAAATGAACCTACTATTTATCTGAGCCTTTAATTTTCTTCCCTTTCTGTAGTCCAATCAGCGCCGAGAACGAAAATTTAGCTGAAGAGAATGAACGTGAGGAACGCGACTTGTTTTCATATTTTAAGAAAGCACCAGCGGCTCAGCCGGTGGCACCGATTAGGTAAGTTGAGTTTAAAATTAAGATAACGTAAATATTTAAGAAATTACAAAAACATTGTGGCTAAAGCAAAAATAATATTTTCGTTATATAATATGAGCTCATAAAATTATAAATCCAAAGGGGTGTGCTTTTAATATGCATACATATGTTTGTAATTCTGTTATCGAGTTAAAACGGAAAGTCTTGAAAAAGTGAACGCTGATAAGCACGACTAATTTTATTTGCAACCTTCTAATTGCAGCGTGAACTTAGGCGTCGGTCCTGTTTATGGCGGTGGCGGGTAAGTCTTTGGGGCAGTGTTATTTTTTCGCTTTTTTTGCTTTTTGTTTGATATGGCTTATCTGTATTATATATTTTTATATTTTCTGCTCATATTAAATAATTCTCAATCAGCGCTTATGGTGTCAAGACAAGTTACGCTGGTTATGGTCACAATCATGGTAGAGGCAGCGGCGGTTATGGTGGTGGTGGTTATGGTGGATATGGTGCTGGATATAGTGCTTATGGCAGTAGTGGAAAACCCTATAAGGGTGGCTATGGACCCAGCAGGTAGGTGCATTTGACTTTCGATAAAATAAGTGGGGTTTCTTAGGAGCTTGAGTTTGAGCTGTACCAAACAATAATGGAATTCGGTGCATAAACTAGTTTGTACGCTTTCAAGGATAAGAGGAACGCACTATGATAGCAGTATGATAAAAAAAATCGAGCTTTTAGCGCGGAAATATCTAAATTTTTACCATCTGGGTTAGATGTCACTAGTTGGTTTTGTCAGAACTAGTCATTACTCCCTGTTTTAAATAACTCTCTCTTAAATATCTTTTAAATACTTATTTTTAATGTTCTAATAGTTTCGGCGCACAGTCCAGCTATGATTTCTTAACACACGAAAACCCGCAAATACCTCCCTACGGCGGTTGTCCGGCATATCAGTTGCCATCGAAAATGTCGCTGAAGTGTCGTGGCAATCAGTGTGAGGTCAGTTGTACGGCTGAATATAGGTTCCCCGATGGTGCGAGTTCGCTGAAGTTGGCCTGCATAAATGGTGATTGGATCATACGCGACTCAGCGCTTGCCAGTGTGCCTCCCTGTCAAGGTAATCAAAGTTAGTCAGAAATTGAGCTCGAAACATACAATGATAGCATTCACCTCATCTTTTCACTTTTGCCTTCTCAGCTACGTGCAATCCACCTTGTGAGAATAACGGCATTTGTGTTGAAGCTGGCGTTTGCAAGTGTGCTGAGAATTTCTATGGTCCTTGGTGTCAGAATAAGAAAACCTTCTGCAGTGGAAAGCCGCCGATACCGAAAAATTCGCGTGTACAATGTAGAAACAAGTGAGTACTGTAGTGTCACATTGAAGTTTTAATGTGCTGAGCAATCTGCTCCTTTTTTGTTAGCATCTGTAATGCTGAGTGCATGAGCGGCTTTCAATATCCCGATGGCAGTTCCATAACGAATCTCGAATGCGTGGATGGTGTTTGGTTTCATAAGCAGACAAACTCAGTGAAGCCGCCGGATTGTGCGCGTGAGTATTTTTACAAACAAGTTCATAGATTTCTGCAACTAAAAAATATTCTTTCTTAATTATACCCTCTTTTTTTCTCTCTCTCTCTCTCTCGCTCTCTCTCTCACGCAGCTATTTGTGAGCCAGCCTGTCAGAATGGTGGCAAATGCATCTCATTTAATATGTGTCAGTGTACCCAACAATATCGCGGCGACTACTGTCAATACAGTGAGTATTTCATCTTAAATGGCGTTGGTAACCCTATGTTAAAGTACTTATACTATGTATATTTATATACACAAATATTTTGCATACGTATGCCACTAATGTTAGTAGTGAAGATGTACATTTTTGCAGGAAAGTTATAAAAGAAAATGGTCAAAATTTTATTTAAAGGGTTGCCACATATATCCGATTAAGAAATTATAAGAACTTACAAGATTTTCTAAACCACTTTTTTTGTAACGACAATTATCAACAAAAAAGAAATAAAAAATTTAAAATTTTTTGAGGGTTGCCACATATTTTTCATTAAGATATTGTAAGAACGCACACAATTTTTAAAACACGTTTTTTTCTAATGGGAATTGTCAACAAGAAAACAAATAAGACTTTCTAAAAAAAAATATTTTAGAGCTGCCATCAGATCAGATATGTATGTACATATGTACATATATATTTCTATAAAGATTAGTCAGGTGCTATGTTGTTTAAGCAAAAATTTTAAAGAAAATTAAAAAAGTTTTAAGGGTTGCCAGATATATACGATTAATATACTGTAAATATTAACACAAATTTACTAAAATGTGGTGGATTATACAAGCATTTTCACAAAAAATTTACATTTTCTATAATAATATTTTTTTAAGAGTTGCCACGTTACCAAATATATGTACATACATATATTTCTATAGGATTAAACAAAATATTCCATATATGCCACAAATATTACAAGTGAAGGTGCAAGCTTTAGTAAACGAACAGAGTTTAAATTAGATTTAGAGGGTTGCCACATGGATGCGATTAAAAAAATTTGAAACGATATAATTTCATTAAAATACGTTTCTCTGTAATAGCATTGACGACAAACAAAAAATTAAGCTGCACTAAAATTTTTTAGGGTTGCCATAGACAACAATTTTTTATTTTTGAGTTTATTCAAATATTAAAATTTTATAAGAAGCATATGCCGTCCGCAAACTTGCTTTCAAAAATATATTTTGGAGTTGCCAATTAACTGTATATACAATTAAAAAATATTTTAAGAAGTTTTACCACAAAAAGTCTTATTTTAAAAAGTTGCCAAATGACTTTTAGTTTTTCTCTTAGTAATTTATACGCTTCTAACCTTTTGTTTTTGTTTCGCTCACCACTCAAGGCGTGCAAGCTTGTAATGTAACCAATACCGGCTTCAATGGCAACTACAAATGTAAATACGATGGCTTGGAGGCAAAGTGTAAATTTTCATGCGCGCCATCACCGGGTATAACGGTGCAGGGCAACCTCAATATTGAGTATACATGCAAATATAGTGTCGGTGATTTCTATCCGAAACCATTGCCCAAGTGTATATATGGTGAGTTGATTTCCATAATTTTTTTAAATAAATATTAAACTACTCGAAGACGTCACTTTTTCGGACATTTTTAAATTACTCTTTTTTTATAACACAGCTCCTGGTTACACAGTCCGTAAGACCTCTACAAGCTTTAAAACTTCTGATAGCGGCGCTAGCGGCGGTAAGCTAATTTACGGCCATGGCGAGCAATGGGCTACCGAGCGTGAGCGTATACAAGCCATAATCGATAAATTTTCGAATGTTCACAGCGTAATGTCTTTTCGAAAATATTTTATACTTTCTAAAGTTGTAATTTGTATCTCTTTTCGCAATGCAGGAGTGGTGGTCCTCTGAGGAGACACAAGTTTCGTCGACGCGCTACACGCTCTACACCGAAGGCGATGTCGATGTGATGATCGATCGTACGCCCAAGCCGGCTTTGTGCACTACTTGGGGAGGCATTAATATGAAAACCTTTGATGGTTTGGTTTTCAAGTAAGTAAGATCTTAAGCGCCTGTCACTAACCTTTAAAATAACTTAAAAAAAACTTAGAGCTTTGTGGCTCCTAACAATAATGCCTCAATATTTTTAGAGCCCCTCTGTCATGTTCACACACATTAATTAACGATAAAGTCGATGCCACATTTGATATAACGCTCAAAGCCTGTCCATATGGTTCTGGTTATGGCTGTGCGCATGCGCTGACGATCTACTGGCAGTCCATACCATACACGCTAGATAATATTAGTAAGTTATGCGTACATTATTCATTAGCATCAAACTAACATCGAACACTCTTCACGCAGATGGCACTGTACATTTATCCACGCCAACGAAGAAATTTCCCATACCCGTACAGGTGATGGGCATGAAAATAATACCGGTGGCAGAGCATTTACAGATACAACTGGAGTCCGTTGGACTACAAATCGACTGGGATCGTCATCAATATCTCGGCATACATGCAGGCCCGTTGTTGTGGTCTAAGGTTGGTGGTCTATGTGGCACCTTAGATGGTGACTACAAGAACGACTTGATGTCGAAAGGTGGCGTGGTCGTGGAGACGGTCAAGTCCTTCACCGATTCATGGCGCGTTGAAGATACCTCGGACTTGTGCATAATGGAGAATAGTCGTGAATTGGAATTCGGTTCGGAGACTTGTGAAGCGACGAAACGCGCGAAGGCTGTTAATGTCTGCACACGTCTTTTGTCCAATGACAAACTAGAGGACTGCATAAAAGGCATCAATTTTGAGGCTTTGTTGCGCGCATGCGTTGATGATTATTGCAATTGTCCGAATCGTGAACATCCAGAAACTTGCAACTGCGATGCCGTGTCTGTGTTGGCTAAGGAGTGCATCTTTAAGGGTATAAAGCTGGAGCATGGTTGGCGTAATTTGGAAATTTGTCGTAAGTAAACGATATACACCTAACGTGGTCTTCTTTATATTTTAACAAATGAATTTTAGCTGTGAGCTGCAGCTACGGACGTGTCTATTTGCCTTGCGGCCCGGACGTAGAGCCCACTTGTGATATGGCGGTGACACCGAACCCAGGCAAATGCAATGAAGGTTGCTTCTGTCCCGCCGGTACGGTGCAGTACCAAGATGCTTGCATCACACAGGAGCTGTGTCCATGCACAATGCGCGGTAAGGAGTTCAAACCGGAGGCCGTCATAAAGAAAAAATGTAACACATGGTAAGCTATCTAAAAAAGTTTTTGTGGACCTTATTGGATCTCTACTCTAAACAATTTTATGTGACAGCACCTGCAAGAGCGGCAAGTGGAAATGTACGGACGAGCAATGTGGCGCGCGCTGTGGTGCAATAGGTGATCCGCATTATCAAACTTTCGATGGCAAACGTTTTGACTTCATGGGTCAGTGCTCATACTATCTATTGAAGACCGACAAATTGTCGGTAGAGGCAGAGAACGTGGCTTGCTCTGGTGCCATTTCTGAGAATCTCAATTTGGTTGCCGCTGCGGATAATCCATCTTGCACCAAGTCGGTAACGTTACGTTTTACGCTTAAGAATGGCGTACAGCATACTGTGCGCTTGAACCAGGGCATGGCTGTGCACGTGAACGAGAAGGAAATTACGAAATTCCCGAAAATTCTCGGCGCCGGTGAGGTGCTCATGCGACTGGCCAGTTCGAGTTTCATGACGGTTGAGTTCCCTGACGGCATACGGGTTTGGTGGGATGGTATCTCACGTGTCTATATTGATGCGCCGCCCAGTTATCGCAATAAGACCGCCGGTCTTTGCGGTACATTCAATTCGAATACCCAAGATGATTTCTTAACGCCAGAAGGTGACATTGAAACGGCTGTGGAGCCATTCGCTGACAAGTGGCGTACCAAGGATACTTGCGATTTTCCAACTGAAACAGTGCCTGGTCCACATCCGTGCAGCGCTAATCCGGAAAAGCGCACGAATGCCGAAAAGTACTGCAACTGGATTATGGATGATATATTCCAAGACTGTCACTGGACCGTCGAACCGGAGCAATATTATGAGGATTGTTTGTATGACGTGTGTGCGTGTAAAGATGAGCCGGACAAATGTTTTTGTCCCATTTTGGCTGCCTACGGCAACGAATGTACACGTCAAGGTATCAAGACTGGCTGGCGCATGGCGGTGAAGGAGTGCGGTAAGTAATTAGCTGCGTTAGCTCTGCTTCGAATTGACGTGACGAGTTTTGTAATATATTACAGCTGTGAAATGCCCGATGGGTCAAGTATATGATGAGTGTGGCGATTCATGTGCACGCACCTGCGGTGATTTGGCGAATAAAAACTCTTGCAAGACCGAATGTGTCGAAGGCTGCCGTTGTCCGCATGGTGAATACTTGAACGAAAATAACGAATGCGTGCCGCAACACAAGTGTCCATGCACTTACGATGGCATGACCTTCAAATCGGGTTACAAGGAAGTGCGTCCAGGTGCAAAGTTCCCTGATTTATGGTAAATTTTAAGCACTCTTCGCTTTTCTTGCTTTAACAGAGATATTGTATTTTCCCTAGCACATGCACTAATGGCCTTTGGGAGTGTGAGGACGCTGGTCCTGATGATGAGAAGAAATATCCCCCATCATCACAATTGCGTGCCGAATGCGTAAATCGGCCATTCGCCGAATTCTCAAAGTGTGCGCCCACTGAACCGAAGACCTGCAAGAATATGCATGAGTATGTGGAGAATATCGAGGATTGTGTGCCAGGCTGTGTCTGCATGTCGGGTTATGTCTATGATACTTCCCGCAAAGAATGTGTGCTGCCGGAGCTTTGCTCCTGCCATCATGGTGGTAAGAGTTACGCGGATGGTGACAAGTTCAAAGAGGATTGCAATCAATGGTAAATTGGAGACAGTTGTTCCTGTTTCTGTCCTCTTTATTGTTTTATATTTTTTAGTGTTTGTAAGAGCGGCAACTGGACATGCTCGTCGAATGGTTGTGGCTCAACCTGCTCCGTCTGGGGTGACTCACACTTCACCACATATGATAATCATGACTTCGACTTCCAAGGCGCCTGCGATTATATACTCTCCAAGGGTGTCGCGGAGAATGGCGATGGTTTCACGATAACCATTCAAAACGTCTTATGTGGTACCATGGGCGTTACTTGCTCGAAGTCGGTGGAGATCGCACTATCGGGCAGCGTACAGGATTCTATAACACTGACCTCAGACGCGTCTTACATAAATGATCCGAACAAGTCGCAAATTAAGAGTGAGTAGCAAAATATTTACATTTTTTTTCGATTAGTAGTAATGTAAGTTTTAACTAGAGCTGATTGCACTGTTTTCGAAGGTCTGAAACTCAAAAATTTGAATTTGTAAGATCTACTTTATAGGTAGAAAGGGTAATAGACTCCGGCTTGGTTTGAGCTTACCTAGAGCTCGGAACCTGTAGACTTAAATTTACTGGATCTATTTTATAGAAAGGTAGATTAGAAGATTCTGACTAAAAAGTCTTGTACTGGAGCTTACCCAAAACTTTGTATTTTTAAATTTAAGATTAGCTGGATTCACTTTGTAGATAGAGTGATACGTCGACTCTGACTTAAAGAGCTTTTGCTTGAGCTTACGTAGACCTAGGTAGTTGTACTCGTATATTTAAAATTTACTGGATCTACTTTATAGATGGAAAGATTAGACAAAAATACAATCTTATACAGGAGCTCGTCTAAGAACCCAGTGGTTTTAGATTTAAGATTTGCTGGATCTACTTTATAGATAGAGGGATGAGAAGCTTTCCTTTGAAAGAGCTTGAGCTCGTTCTAGCACCCGGTACGATATGTTATTCAAAAAAGCAGACTTGATTGAAATTGAAACCGGCAGTCGGCTTTTCGATTATTAAAGATAATGGCAAAAATTGTTACTTAAAGAACACTAGGCATCTCTTAAATCTTTTTAACTAAAATTTCAACAACTTACAGAAATCCGCGATGCAAGCAACACCAAGGGTCATGGCGCCTTCCACATCTATAAGGCCGGCGTATTCATTGTGGTCGAAGTAATACCGCTCAAATTGCAAGTGAAGTGGGATGAAGGTACACGCGTCTACGTGAAACTCGGCAACGAATGGAAGAACAAAGTGAAAGGATTGTGCGGCAATTACAATGACAATGCCGTGGATGACATGCAAACGCCATCGCAAGGCATCGAAACCAGTCCGCTCATCTTCGGACACGCATGGAAGGTGCAACAGTTCTGCGCCAAGCCAACGACACCCATAGATGCGTGCAAAGAGCATCCGGAACGTGAGACGTGGGCGCAGCTCAAGTGCGGCGTGCTCAAATCGGAAATGTTTAAGGTAAGAATGCCGACCATTGTACATATGTAAGTGTGTAAGTATGTAATGTAGGTGAGTATAGTGTAGACGGCAGATAATTAAAATTCCAATACGCATTGCCATACTAATACTTAAGTGCGCTGTTCTCCACTTAACTTTCCACCGGCCGCAATCGCAATCGTACTTAGCTCACTTCCTCACTCACTCTTCCTATCTCGCTTCTGTTTCACAGGATTGCCACGCTGAAGTGTCTGTCGAGAAGTACCTGAAACGTTGCATATTCGATACGTGCGCCTGCGATCAGGGCGGCGATTGCGAGTGTCTCTGCACAGCGGTGGCTGCCTATGCACACGCCTGCTCCCAGCACGGCATCAATATACGTTGGCGTACGCCGCACTTCTGTCGTAAGTACTACAAATACATATACTTGTATGTACATATATAAACCGTGTGCGCGACACATGCGTGTGCATGTAAGTAAGTTGCTTGCCGAAGGGTCACTGTAAGTGTATGTAGTTAAAAGTGTGTGTGGCGTTCGGTGTGAATGCAGTAGCTGAAAATCATTGTCTTTTCAATTATTCATTAGTGTAAATCGTCACATGCAACGCCGACGACAATGCAAGTGGCAAGCAAGTGGTAGATGCGTTGCACAGTCTTACATATGCAGCAAAATATGCAGGAACAAGCGCTTTAAGCTTCGATTACCGCGCTAAAGTGGCATAACTATGCTTCGAGAGCCACACATTTACATATATATATATATATGTGCATATATGTGTACATATACTCATATAATTTGTGTGAGCTTTTGTTACATTATACTGTGGCACAAGTAGACTTGTCGATTAGCCGTAATTGATACTTGAAAATTATTCATTGCGATTTTCACATTGGCACACATACTTAAACTCACCATACAGCGAGATTCGCTTGACTACCGCGAATATATCTTACCAGGTAGTGATTGTGCGGAAAATCCATTCTCAGGGCCGCAAGCAATTATTCACACTTGACAGAAGTTTTACGAGGATTAAAATTTATTAAATTTTCCGAAAGGATTATAAGCCTTAATAATGAATGAATGTGCAAAAGAAAAGTGGTTATGTGGTCAAAATAGAATATTAACTCTATTGTATGCCTCAGTAAAGTTACAAGTGTTTCAAAAATCTGTCGAATTTTGAGTCAATGTGTGACAACGGATCAAACATGGTTCCATGTTTTAACTTCGAAGTCCGATCGACTGTCATCCTAGTGGACTGCGCACGATGAACCCACTCCAAAGCGTGGAAAACGCAAATGGCGGGCAAGGTTAAGGCGTCCGTATTTTGGAAAGAATTGGAATGGAATAATTTTTAATGACTACCTTGAGAGAGGAAAGACCATCAAAAGCGACTATTACATAGCAATTTTGGACCTTCCGAAGAACGAAATCGCCGAAAAATGTTTGCAGTTGAAGAAAATGGAAGTGCTGTTTCACCACGACAGTGCATCGTGTCACAAATCGGTGAAAACAATGGGAAAATCCATGAATTTAGGATCGAATTGCTTTCACATTCATCGTATTCTCCATATCTGGCTAATATTCGTGTTCTTAGATCTAAAAACACTGTGTGAAGAATCCGTGTATTGAGCTTCGAATTGCTTCCGCATTCTCCGTATTCTTTAGATCTGACCTTCAGCGACTATTGCCTGTTCTCGATGTGACTGATTACATAAATTAAGACCTATTTTGAAGCAAAGGACAAAATGGTATGGAAAAGTTCGAGGTTCGCTATAATCACTGTATCACTCTTGAAGAGAACTATGTTGAGTAAAAAAAAAAAAAACGAATTTTAAAAAATTTACTATGGTTGAGCGGGAACTTTTCCATTAGATTAGGACAACCGGACCTGACTGCATTTAACTATCTACCATAAACACAGTAACGTAGAAATTGTTATCTAGACTTAACTTACTAAAGCCTCAAACCTAACCTATAAGCTCAAGCGAACCTATAAGGAATCTTTTTCTCAGTAACTTATACGCAATACCCCGTACATCCTTGTAATAAAAAAATGTCTGTACTATTTTCAGCTATGCAATGTGATCCCCACTGCGCCGAGTACAAAGCCTGTACACCTGCGTGTGCTGTCGAAACTTGCGACAACTTCCTCGACCAAGGCATGACGGAGCGCATGTGCAATCAAGAGAACTGCATTGAGGGTTGCTTCATAAAGCCCTGCGATGAAGGCATGATCTATTTAAATGACACCTACAAAGAATGTGTACCAAAAGCTGACTGCAAGCCGGTTTGTATGATACGCGATGGCAAAACTTACTACGAAGGTGATGTAACGTATACCGACGATTGCGCCACCTGTCGTTGCTCGAAGAAGAAAGAAGTTTGCAGTGGCGTTAAATGCAAGGAACCGCTAACAACAACAGAGCGTCCAAGTTATAGTTTACTTGAAAGCACAACACCACATGCCTATGGCACCGATACGCAACCGAAGTGTGTACGCGGTTGGACACGTTGGTTCGATAACGATGGCGATGCGACGGGCAAGATAGTGCGCTTGAATGATGAGGAGAAGCTGCCACGTTACGATCGCATGGAGAGCATTTATGGCACATGTCAGAAGAAATATATGAAGAAGATTGAATGTCGTGTGGTGGATACACACGAATCACCCGACTATATGGATGAGAATGTGCGCTGTAGCTTGGCTGAGGGACTCGTTTGTAAGGGACAATGTCACGATTATGAGTTGCGCGTATTCTGTGAGTGCGACGAAGCAGCGGTCACGACAACACCGGCAACTGAAAAGCCGCAAATCGGTTTGCCTTGCGACTCTGTGATAGCCGAGTATAAAGAATATCCTGGCGATTGTCATAAATTCTTGCACTGTCAGCCGACGACCAACGGCAATGGTTGGACTTATGTGGAGAAGACCTGCGGTGAATACATGATGTTCAATCCAACATTGAATGTGTGCGATCACATAGCAACTGTACAAGAGATCAAACCAAGCTGTGGCAAGGTGCCTACGGAGCCCATTACACCGAATGAATGCGCTGAAGGACAAGTGATGGTTGAGTGTGCAAATCAATGTGAATTCACTTGCGATTATTATGGTTCGGTAAGTGGCGGCGCACGTCTCTTCTACAACCAGACTAAGTCAAATGTAAGATCTAATTCGAAAATGTCTTGTACTTATCCTTCTAGATACTGCGCAAACGTGGTCTCTGCCAGAACGGCGAACACTGCAAACGTGGCTGTGTTGATAAGAGCCGACCCGATTGCTTTGCTGTGGGTAAGTTCTGGCGCGATGAGAATACTTGCGTAGAAATGGATGAATGTCCTTGCATGGACAAATCGGAGAAATACGTGCAGCCGCATATGCCAGTGACCGGTGAGACCGAAGTGTGTCAGTGTATTGATAATGCATACACTTGCGTGCCGAATGAAGTGCCAGAATTACGTAAGTGGGATACACTTTGTTTAGTTAGCTTTAATAAAATTATATTCTGCTTTACTCTTCTTTAAAAAATAGCATATATTTTGGCCACAACTCCCGCCGAAGATGAGCACGAGCCAGACGCCTTGCCATCCACAATCGTACCACATCTGAAGTGCGAGCCAGAACGGTTAGTTTCGTGTGCAGATATTATGAAAGTGCTTACACCACAATAAATCTCTACACTTTTAGATTGATACCGCTGATACAGGGCGATTCACCATTGCCGGATAGCGTCTTCAATGCGAGCTCTACTCTCAATGCCTATAACGCGCCGTTCATGGCCCGTCTTCCTGCAAACCCCCAGAACAGTGTGGGCAGTTGGTCGCCAGGTATCGATGATCAGATGCAATATCTACAAATCAGTTTTCCGGAACCGGAACCCATCTTTGGTGTGGTTATGGCTGGAAGTCCAGATTTTGATAAATACGTAACGCTTTTTAAGGTAAATCCAAATGATTTTTGTCTCGACTCAGCAGTTTGCAATGCCCACATATTCACAGATACTCTACAGTCCCGATGGTGAATCCTATCACTTTTTAGTGGAAGATAATGACATACCACAGAAGTTTAACGGTCCACTCGATTCACGTAAGCCGCATAAAACACTCTTCCACACACCTGTCGAAGCGAAATCTGTACGCATCTATCCCATGAAATGGTATCGCCATATTGCTATGCGTGTGGAGCTGTTGGGCTGCGGTGAGCCGCTCACAACAACGACGCCAACTACCACGCCTGAGCCGAAGTTTGAGAAACTCATACAAACGACGACGACGAGACCAGTTAATTGGCAAGATGAAGGCAAGTGCGTGGAACGCATGGGTGTGGACAATGGTAAAATGCATTCCTCACAAGTGAAGGCTAGCAGCATTTGGTCGTTGCCACAACCGGCTAAGAAACCACGTCTCATAGATCTACTGAAGCTCTCCTCACCAGTTGGCTGGCGTCCTGTGGCAAATACACCGAATGAATATGTGCAATTTGACTTCTTGGCACCACGTAACATCTCCGGTTTTATCACTAAAGGCGGCCCAGCTGGCTGGGTTACTAGCTTCAAGGTTATGTTCTCGAAGAATAAATTGATTTGGAATAAGCTGCTATACTTCGATGGCCAACCCGAACAGTTCCGTGGCAACTATGACGAAAATAGTGAGGTGCTAAACACATTCCGTTCACCCATATTGACGCAATACTTCAAGATTGTGCCATCGAAGTGGGAAGAGAATATAAATATGCGCATAGAACCAGTGGGCTGTTTCGAAACCTACTGTAAGTGAAACGCTGGGTTAACATAAAATAAAATACGCTATAATATAATCTTTCATTCATAGTGGAAGTTAAGGAAGAGCAGCCCGAACTCGATAATCCACCACCGAAATGTCTAGTTTGTGATGGCATTCTAGATACGACTGCTAATAGTGGAGAGTGTAAATGCGCAAACGGTTTATTCTGGGACGGACAAAACTGTGTGCAGAGTAATCTGTGCCCGTGTGTCGATGAATATAGCACGTAGGTGTAGCTAGGGCTTTGTACATCGCTGTAAACCCTAATATTTTTTCATATACCCTCATTTCCGGTTACAGTTATCCCATAGGTTCTAAGTATGAGAATAAACAATGTGAAGAATGTGTTTGCGTCTTGGGTGGTCATTCCAATTGCAAGCCCAAAAAGTGTCCACCATGCGTGGAAACCAATCTACGTTCTTTAGTGACACCGGATTGCTTCTGCAAATGTGAGCCTTGTCCGAAATATCAACGTATTTGTCCCTCAAGTGGCGACTGTATACCAGAATTATTGTGGTGTAACGGCGTGCAAGATTGTGCTGATGATGAAGACGAGTCATGCAAGAAGACAATATTGGTGACGCCTCAACCAATTATAAGCGCGAATGAAAGTGAGTATTACTTTTACTGGAGTGGGAATAGTTTTAATAGGACGAATAAGCTTTAAACTCAAAGCGTTTTTTTTTATAAAATAAATATTTTTTTAATGAATAATTTAATTCATATGTTAATCTTTAATTCCAACAGCCACTATCATCAAATGTCCCGAGCCCGAATGTCCACCCGACATGAAGATTAAACTTACGGAGAAGAAGCAACGCAAAATGTCGCAGATGTTCGCCAGAGCGTAAGTACAACTCTGTTTTACATAAGTTGCATTATATTTCATAAATCTTACCCTCTCTCTCATACTCAGTTACACTGATATGGAGGAGTTCGGTAATATGATCAAAATTACAAAGACTAAAGTGTTGGTGAGCGAAAGTGAAGAATTCCTAATGCTGCCAACGGAAGAAGTGGCTGGTGTCGAGGAAGAAGATTGTGCGGAATTTACTTGTGTACCGATACCTAAAAAGGAGGTATTGAAGAATGAGACTGTCACTTGTGTCGAACCTAAATGTCCAGAGAACTATGAAATCGAATTGGATATGTCTAATGCCAAACCGGGACAATGTCGCAAGTATGCGTGCGTACTCAAGCCGACGAAGGACGATGCGTGCGAAATTAGTGGTAAATTTTTCACTACATTCGATGGCACCGAGTTCAAATACGACACTTGCAGTCATATATTGGCGCGTGATATCAAAAATTCGAACTGGGTGATAACTGGTAAGTGGTTGCTAATGATTTTCATAATTTTTAATGACCGCATGTTAGGTTAAAACGGTGATATTTGGAGTTTCTGAATTGATTTTAAGCAATGAAGCTTTTTATTTTAATTTTGAGCTATTGACTAAGACACCAAAACATTCCTGATATAATTTTGAGGAATGGGGCCGAGTTGACAATAGTTAACCAGATAAAAATCGGGGTCCGTTCCGATTACTTAGACCCGACAGTTGTTTTTACTTTTTTACTTTTAATCCGTATTTTACTCCTTCTATCTGCATCAAAAGAGAGATAAAGCAAGCTTTTTCGTGAATCCTTCTGCAGTAATTTCGAGAAATCGTGTAGAGTTTACAGTCCTTTAACCGATAATGATCCGAGTACGTTCCGGTTACTTAAAACCGACTGTCATGGGAACGTCCGAAACCTGTATTCGAGTTCCTATCTGGATCGATTAACTACTAAACCGTCTTTTACTCTCTCTATCTCCACGAAAAGTGAGATCAAAACACACTTTTTCATGAACCCTAGTTACTCGATCTAAAGAAATAAATATTTCGTTACCGAACTATGTCCGGCACCTGAAGCTCCGTGCTTCGCTTCAATAGCACTATAACTAACGAATTAAATTCAATTTCCAGTACAACTAATTTGCGAAGATGAGACGCGTCGGGTTTGTCACAAATCGATCACCATTAAAGACATCGAATCAGCGGCCATACTGACGATCATGCCGAATATGAAGCTAAATTTCAATGGTTTCGAGTACACCGTGCCGCAGCTAATGAACTCACCTATCTGCAAGGCGGCCTTCGTCATCTCGCAGCCGGGGCAAACAGTATTGGTCGTGTCGCGCAAACATGGCTATTGGGTGCTTTATGATGACATCGGTTACGTTAAGATCGGCATATCCTCTAAGTATCTACGTACCGTGGACGGCCTATGCGGCTACTATGACGGCATTGCGGGCAATGATAAACGCACGCCGGATGGCACTTTGATACAGAACACGGGCAAGTTCGGCGACAGCTGGTTCGACAAGAAGATACCGAAGGAGATGTGCTACCCACAAACGTGTCCATTAGAGTTGCAAAAGAAGGCGTTGGCATTGTGCAATGCGATTAAGTAAGTGCCGTTGTATGTGTGTGGTTACTAGGGGTGTCTAAACTCGTAGTATGTCTGTGGTGGTTGCTCTGAGCATATTATTTGCAGTTATGTATGTTTGTATGCCTGAAGTAATTGTGCAGTTGGGTTTTGTGTGCGCCAAAGTTCGCATTTTGTGTAATGACATGAAATTTTGTTTCAACTCCGCCAGGCATCCGGTGTTCGTTAAGTGCAACAAGGCGGTCAACTACAAACAGTTCGTCAGCAAATGCATGGAGAGCACTTGTGAGTGCCTGCGGGCACATCCGGGTGAGGACAACACTTGCAAATGCAATGCATTACAGGACTTTGTAGCCAAGTGTTTGACAATCAATCCCAATATACAATTGAATTTGTGGCGTGCGGTGCAGCAATGCGGTGAGTAGTAGTTTTACCCGTTTGAAGTGTCAGAAAAAATTTAGTTGCAAGCCAAATAAATACATATGGTACATATTTTTTCAACAGAACTTGAGTGTCCAGCGCCACTTATACATTCCGATTGCTATAAGCGTCGCTGTGAGCCATCCTGCGACTCGCTAAACACCGATGATTGTCCGATTATACCAGATGCCTGTTTCCCCGGCTGTTACTGTCCCGAGGGCACAGTGCGCCAGGGTAAAAAGTGCATAACTGTTGCGGAATGCAAAGATTGCGTGTGCAACTCCTTCGGCAAATCACAGTTCTTCACTTATGATAAGCGCGACTTCCACTTCAACGGCAACTGTACATATTTGCTCTCACGCGATATAGTCTTGCCAGGACAATACAGCTTCCAGGTAAGTGTTATTTCTGAACTAAATATATGCCCTTATTAACTTAATAACTTTGCCATAAAGCTTTACGTAACAATGGATTACTGCAAGCATCTGGGTTATGCTTCGAATTCCACAGATGAGTCATGCATTAAATCCTTCCATGTCTTCAATGGTGATCATCTCATACATATTGAACGTCCGCGTGTCGGTAAGGTGCCTCGCATACTGGTCGATGGTGCTGAGAAAAATGTGCCGTTCAAAAACTCCTGGGTCAACATACGTGAAGTCAACGGTAAAGAACTTTTCTTATCGCTACTGGAAAGTCATGTGGATCTACGTGTCTCCTACGATGATATGGTCTATACAGTAAGCTTTGAAGGAAATATTTATTTGCTCTGTACACTAACAGTAAATTTTTAATAAACTCTTGCAGTTTTCGGTGCCCAGCATCAAGTATAGCGGCAAGATGGAGGGTCTATGCGGTGATTGCGATCGTAATCCCAAAAACGATCTACTAGAGAATCCCGCCAAA
This sequence comes from Bactrocera correcta, assembly GCA_027475135.1. Lineage (NCBI taxonomy): Eukaryota > Metazoa > Arthropoda > Insecta > Diptera > Tephritidae > Bactrocera > Bactrocera correcta. The sequence goes on from CM050323.1 coordinate 103,724,515, forward strand.
AAGAAGGGACGTACACCAAGCAAAGAATTGGCAGTCGTGCTGCAAAGCTGGAAGGCCGATGAACCGAAGCTGGGTAATGAGCTACAAGTTTGCGCCAGTGAAACTATAACTGAAGGCAAGTGTGTGCCACCACCACCGGAGAAAGATGTCTGCCTGATGTTCTATAATCAGGAACTCTTCGGACAGTGCAACATGATCATTGATCCAGGCAAGTTTGTTGCATTGTGCCAAAAAGAATTATGTAAGCCCGGCAATCATCAGCAAAGTACTTGTAATCTGATGGCTGCTTACGCGCGCCAGTGTGCACAGAAGGGTATCTGCTTGTATTGGCGTCATCCAGACATGTGTCCCTTCGATTGCCCAAGCGATATGGTCTATGAATCATGTGGTTGTGCTAAGACCTGCGATACGATCAAGGCGCAGCACACATTCGATGCGGTCAATATGAAGACAAATACGTTTGTCAAGACCGTGGAATCAAATGATATGTGCCTGACAGAGGAACGTTTTGAAGGCTGTTTCTGTCCACCCGGTAAGGTTATGGAATATGGCGAATGTGTGCCGGAAGAATCGTGCGTAAAATGCGACGATTTGGTGCATGCGCCAGGTGATAAGTGGAAGAAGGACAAGTGCACAGATTGTAGTTGCAATATGGAAGGAAAGGTCGAGTGCGTGGAACAGAAGTGTCTGATTGAAGAGAATATCTGTGCGGAAGGTTTTATACCGAAGAAGATCGAATCCGCTGACATGTGTTGCCCACGTTACAGATGTGTGCCCGAACAAAAGTTACCGCCACCAATTGCATGTCTCGAACCCTTAATGCCTATATGTGGTCCTGGACAGTTTAAGAAGCAGAAAACCGGACCAGATGGTTGTCCGCAGTTCATTTGCGGTAAGTACTAAAATGAAGAAAATTGTATAAGTTGTTTAACTATTTGTATATCAAATACAGAGTGCAAGCCGAAAGAGGAATGCGAGCCTTTGGAATTACCACGCGCGCTCAAACCTGGTGAGAAGGTGGTGACGGAAGAACTCGGCTGTTGTCCGACCCAAGAGATCGTGTGCGACGTCAGCACCTGTCCACCTGCATTGAAGGAATGCGCCGAGCGCTTCTACGAAGTTGTTAGAAAGCAGGAACTGGTTGACTGTTGTCCGCACTACGTTTGTGGTAAGTACATGCGCAATACGTTTGAGTCGAACATTTCTTGGCTAACATTTCACATGTGCCACAAACAGAACCACCGAAGGACATGTGTATAGTACAAAATGGGTTGGGAGAGAACTTCATTAAGCCGCTGAATGCAAAATGGCCGCATCCCACAGATCCTTGTAAGCAGGAGACGTGCGCTTATGGTCCGAACGGCAGCACATTAGTCGTAACAACGACAGAGACTTGTGACACCTACTGTCCTCCCGGCTTTAAATATGAGAATAAGCTGCCTGAACAGAAGTGTTGTGGTGAGTGCGTGCAAGAAAAATGTGTGCTGGGTAACGAACTGTACGAAGAGGGCGCTACTTGGACGAGCACTGACAATTGCACAACCTACAGTTGTCTGCGTAAAGGAGAGGTCTTGATAGTTTCATCATCACAGGAGACTTGTCCAGATGTGACCGCGTGTCCAGAGCACTTGTTGGTGCCCTCTGAAAGTGGTTGCTGTGAGGTATGCAAGCCGGAGCTGATTGTGGATAACCAAAGTGAGTTGCTTAAAGTGATTTATACAGTCACGGCCTTTATAACGCTTTTTATCGGCATTTGTCTTGTTTACAGAGAATTGTTTGCCAGTTTCACTGGCTGAACCACTGACTCTGGAGTTGATTGAAGTTGTACAGCCAGGTATGGGCAAATGCATAAATAAGGAGGCCATACAAGGCTTCACAGATTGCGACGGTGCTTGCAACTCCGGTTCGAAATATAACAAAGGTTAGCACGCGTGTCTTCATAGTTAAAGTGGTAAAATTTATTCTAATTTGTGATCTTTATAGTTTCAGGCACTCACGAGAAGCATTGTCGTTGCTGCAGCATAACGGGCTGGAAGTCAGTAGCGGTGCCGCTGATTTGTGAGAATGGTGGCAAGATCGTGAAGAAGGTATGTGCAGATGTTATTAAAGCTGTTAGAAAGGAAAAGACTGACAGAGGTTTGAGTCAGAGCCTGAGGTTGAGTCTAGAAGAGACTCATATTCAGATTGACTTTCAGTTTAGTTTGACTTTGGACTAAGCTTAATAATCAGATTGTGCTTTGGATAAAGGGTGAAAGCAAGGTTAGGATTATCCTGGAGTTAGAAAGGAGAAAATGAACAGAGACTGAAACGAACTTTTATACTGTCGTGTCGTGGTTTCGACATTGGGGATACTGAGTTTGAGGTTGGGACAAAAGTTAAAATTTAGAATGGAGTTTCAGGTTGAGCTCTGAAAAAACTTCTACAGAGACTAAATTGGAGCTTCAGGTTAAGACGGATGCTCGCGATAAGCTCCAGGATACATGTGGTAATGAAACTATGTCTGACGTGAACTGTGAATTCGACTAAGACCGAAGTTGCGTTTGTTTCTTAGGCCAATAATGATAAGTAAGGTAACGACACAGACACAGTTAGTAAAACTTTTACTTTCTTTTTTAAAGGTGGACGTACCATCCAGCTGTGGCTGCAGCCCTTGCGCAGAGACTACTGACTATCAGATTGGTGATAAAATTGATGTACGCTTGCAACCGTTACCACGTTTACTGTCTGGGAAATTCACTTAAGCGCTGAATAAACTCACTTTGACTTAAGAAATGCTTTCTATGCCTAATTTTAAGATTTGTTACGAAAGAAAGAAAATAAAATTTATATGCCGAAAATATTAAAAATTAACAACTCTTCCTTTTAACTTTGCCAAAGAAACGAGGTATACTCTCAGCATCGCTAGTTCGAGCTAGAAGCTCCTCGTGAGTTGCGCCATTAGCTGCTTTCTATGCTGGCAATTGAGCAGAGTGCCACCTTTAGTGGTGGCTTCTTCTTGCTGCTGACCGCTTTTATATTTTCATAGCTCTTTGCTATGCCAACAACCATTTTATGCGCTTGGTCTTAAGTAGTATTAGTTGCTTGCATTTCAAATGGCCAACATCAAGTATTCGCCACTTTGCAAGCATACTGATTTATGGCTGTGTCTGTCACGTAATCGAAGTGTCGTAAAATGGATTGCAACCAGCAATGATTGGAAGTGGAATATTTTTAAAACTTTCTGTGTAGTTGAAACTCGATTGAAATTCATGAATATTCAAATGAGCTTACTAGCTGCAAAAAGCTTAAAGCAACTACTCGAAACAAAAGTCAAAAAGTTGTTTAGTGGAGTGATACTCTCAGTTATATGAAATGTGAGTTTGTATGTTTTTCATGTGGCAGTTATTTATATTGTTTAGATAGTAGGAAAACAGCAGTTGAGTATTTTAGAAGATATATTATTTTCATAGAATTTGTTTAGTTTTCCATCTCATTTTCTCTTTTCAACTTGATATTCATCCTTAACCTCACAGCAACTTTCGAGGTTCCGGTCCTGTGTCGTTCGCTTGCTTCAATTTTGACCTTGGAATGTAATTAAGCTTTTGAAAGCTGGTGCTAAAGGGCGGTCAAGCGGAATTGACTTCATTTGATACTAGAGATAAAGCTAAGGGTTAATCGAGCTCTAGCTAAGTTCCAGCCAATTCAAGCAAACTTTTAAGTGGTCCTGAACGTTATTTTCCTCTTCTTCTAAGTCGTCGTCTTTCACTAGGTTTGTAATATCCAAAAGGATTCATCGGAGACCCTATAAAACCCGTTTATAAGCGAACCAATACCTAAGTATTTGAGATTTCATAGAACCTGAACATTTGTCGGTACTGTCGTTATTGGACCACTATAGCATACAGCTGGCATATAAACTGAACTATTGGATTCTAGTGGTTATAAAGCAATATTGTCACCTCCGAAAAAATTATTCACATCGGACCACTATAGCATATAGCTGTCTTACAAACTGAATGGTTTGAAGTAAGTTCTTGAATGAAAAACTTGTTTATTAGATGAGATATCCTGGTGAAATTTGGCACGGATTATCGCTCAAAGCAGCCGCTATAACCTCCAAAGAAATTGTTTACATCGGACCACTATACCATGTAGCGGCAATACAAAGTGAATGATTGGAATGGAATGCTTTTTTATATATTTTTATTTGACGAGTTATCTACACAAAATGTTACACGGATTATTGTTTAAGACAATGGTGCAATGGTCTTGCCTCCTTGAACCTAACAAACATAGGCTAGTGTTCTCTAAAAAAAAGTATATATTTTCATATATTATATACATATATATATATGTCATAAATTTCAACTTGATCTTCGAGGACATAGGCTCTTTCAACAAGCAAATTTTACCGCAAAAAAGGAAGTAAAATAAACAGCCATAAAAAAATTGTTGCCTCACATATTTGGAGCAACAAAAATCATGACTAAGCACAAGTGAGAGCAGCAGATGTAGGACAACTAAACAAATAACAAAAGATAAAAGGATGGAAAAAAAGGACGGGAAAAAAGTAAGCAAAGCAAACAAATTAAGTTATAATACAAGCGACAGTTTTCTAAACACATGCGAGAGTGATACATGGATCCAAGCGAGTTGGGACACATGTCGCGTGTGTTATGACAACATATAATGCTGACAACTACAAAAGGTGAGCGAAGAGAAAAGCAAAAGAGATGAGCGACAACAACATGACACACACATATAGGAAAAATATGACTGACAAGTGCGCCAAGAGCACGAAAAGAATATGGTTTATCGTGTTTGTGTGTGAGTGTAAGTGAGAAGAAGACGCATGCAAAAACAGTCGTCAGATGACTGACATCGGAGAAGAAGACATTTGTGATAAGCATGTGCTGATAAGACACAGACAAGCAGACCGCTAACGGCATAAAAAGGTAAGCTAACGCACACAGAGATAGAAATTTCGTATAACTGTAAAGTGTATATACACACATACCCGCATATACTACCCTTGGCAAGCATTTATCACTGCGTCGCTGTGTTGGTGGCGAGACGCGCAACGTGCCGAGAATATAGAACAAATTATACGCCGCTCAAGGACATGCGACCAGGCAAACATTTTGCCGCTAAACAAGCGTATACAAAAACAACAAAAAGCACCGCTGGCTGCTGAAAAGTATGCTAACAATGGATATTCGTGGTTCATGTGCGACAATCATAATACAAATTACAAAGCTTACTAAAGCAACAACAATAAATATATACATATATATGCAACAACAATACAAATAATAAAAGAGTGGAAATAGAAGCAATGAAAGCATGCTACAGTTGTTGTAGAAAATTTTGAGCAATATACATATGTATACATAAAGTAACGATTTTGTTGTTGTTGTAACAATGTTTTCGCAAAAAATAAAGTGAACTGCTAAATTTGCTGGCTTAAAGCGAAAAGCACCAAATGAAGACTGGCCGCTCTGTTTCTGCAGTTGTCACTTGTAACGGCGTATGCGACGTTGATGAAGCTGCCAACTACGCGGTGAGCGATGTGGTAAGAGCGTTGAAGATAACATGCATTAATGCTGTGTTTTGATGTGTGTTGGTAGTGGAGTATTTGTGCCTGTAGAGCAGCAAGAGCTGGTAGGCTTAAATTATTATTGTATTAAGGAAAGCGAGTTAGAAGATGAGGCTTAAAAGTTTTTGGTGGGAAAGCACCATGCTAGTTTTCGATAAAATTGTTTATAAATATGTTTATTTCTGAGATTGTGCTTAATATAATTGATTTTTTTTTATTTGGTTTCGACTTCTTTTTTTACATAAATTTTGAGGTTACGTGAAAAAAGTCTATATATAAAATTTCTAGCTCTTTTTATTACTTACAATTTTGCCGTATAACTCCTCTCCGTAGTATGTTTATTTTTTCCTGATATTGATATAAACCATTTTTAACTATTCAAAATTGAGGCACAACTCTCTTCTTCCATATCCCGTTCTCAGATCGCCATGTAAATTATATTTCCGTTCATTTTTGTAATTTTATCTTACTTTTATAATAGATTTCATACTAAAATGATTTTTTTCTAAATTAAGCGACCCTGATCTATGCTTTCAACTCGATTCTCATAGCTCAGACTTTTACCAAAGCACTAATTTGTTAAGAAATCACCCAACGAAAGGTATTTCATAAATACATTTTTATTGTTTTGAAATTTTTCTATAATTAAAATATTATTTAATTTATTTTATTTACACAATATGCGAAATTTTATTTCTATATTTTTTTAAATTATTATTTATTTTGCCTTTTTTACTCAATATGGAAAAAAAAATATTTTTATATTTGTTTAATTATTTAAAAATTATTATTTATTTTATATTAATTTACTCAGTATGAAAAAAAAATATTTTTTAAATACTTTAAAATTATTATTAATTTCATCATTGTTTACCTAAAATTATAATTTTTTTAGATTAAGGTCCATTTATTATGAACGCGACTGTGCAAGCCGATAATGCATTCATATTTGTTATTAATGAAATGCATACAAGTTCTCTCTCTCTGCTAAGAAACGCTGTAAATATAGCTGCGAATGTAAACACTCCATGTTAATTACAGAATACAGAAAAAAAGCAAAGCAAAACAGAAATTTTGTGACTCCGCAGCTGATTAATGAATTTTCGCTCAGCTTTTTGACTAAGTACAATGAACCAGTCGAAGTAAAGACGGAAAATGGAAGAGACACTCAAAGATATTATCTACTAAAAATTACTACGTCATCTGTTGGCAGCTAGAAGGATCTTTATTAGTAAAGTGGCCATCAAATCTTTTAAATATTATACATACTTTGGAAAGCTTATTTATGTACATATTTATATGCACACATGTATCTATATTTAAGATAAAAATGATTTAATTTATAATAAATGTGCAATAAGTAGCCACTAAAAGGGATATTTTTGCATTAATATTCCATAAAATAATTATTTTAATATTTTATAAGCACTTACCACACTTTATTTACTTCGTTTCGCGTTTTTTTGCAATAAATTGAAACACCTCCCTAATCTAAGCTATTTCCCTACTTCTAATACTTTATTTACATTAACATAGCATTTTATACACAGCCACTGGCAGAGCTCTGCTTGCGCCGACGCTCACTAATCACATTATTTACATTAATATTAACTTAACATTTTAAACACAACCTTTGGCAGAGCTCTGCTTGCGCCGACGCACAGCGTTCAGCGCACAGCTTTGGCACTCACTAATTTTCATTTTCACTTTTACTACACATATAACAACGCACCCATTACTTTTTTTACTTTAAAACGATTAAATTCACGAACTTCAACTCAATTCTACTAAAGACTCCTTAATTGCAGCTTTAATTCCTAAACTAATTTCACTTTTTACGGAGCTGCTGCGAATACTACTTATACGAACGCGGTATAAAGCAATGACTATTCGAAATGGCGGCGGAAATCAAGAAGGACCAATAGTAATCGAGCTTCTGAATTGAAGTGACGTCTGCAGACACTGTAGGAGATCGTTTGCAACTACAGGGCTCACAAATGTGACTAACAGATGGTGCGTATGTTACTTTTTGAAAATATCTATTGCACATGTGTTATTATATTTGTTTATAAAGAGCAAAAACATTCAAATTTGGATAACTTTTGACTAACAAAAATGATTTTAATTATATGATAATAATTTTGAATATATAAAAAAAGAAGTATCTGGTAGATACTGTAGTAGATCGCCTAAAGGTACAGGGTTCACAAATATTTTTGTGCTACAGAGATATGTCAGAGATAGGAATATTCTAATTATATGCTAGAACTTTGAATCTTATAGAAAATACTGCCTTTTAATTAGTTTGTGTTAAGCACATTGATTTTAACAGAATCTATGATATTTTTCTGTCTAGCGGCTAGAAATATTACTGGATGTCATGATCATGAACGTGACCAACAGATGGCGCACACATTAATTTTTGAAATTATATAATGTACAGATGTCATTATATTTGTTTATTAAGAGCGGAAACATTTAAAATTGGTTGATATTTTGCTGACAAAAAGTATTTTAATTATCTAATAACAATTTTGAACATATAAACGGTTTTAGTTAAAATTGTAGTAGTGCTGTTAGTAGTAGAAGCGGTATAGATGTCAGATCAGATGTCGCTTCCTTTTTGACAGCTCGAATATGATTGGTCGTTCTTGATATCCGCCGCCATTTCAAATATACATTTCCTAGTAGTTCGCGTGCGTCGGTGAATTTGCAGCAGCTCCGTGAAAAGTGCAATTATTTTAGTTATTACAGCTGCAATTTATAGTGTTTTTTTTTGTCAAATGAGGTAATAGTTAGGGCAGTTCGGGTTTTTAATCGATTAACAGTGCAAAGTGTGATCGGGCGTTATTAGTTGTGTATTATATGTATTTATAGTGATTTTTGGCAGTAGGTGCAAGGGGCCGATTGCCAGAAGATGTATATAAAATGTGTTCCTGATGTCGGTAGGAGCACTTATACGAGGAGCAGAGCGCGCTTGAGAGCGTTAAGTGTGGTAAGTCCTGTTAAAAAATACTGAAATTGAAAAATTATATTAAAATACAGCGTAGGCCCTGCTCCAAGCTATTGTATGTATTTGTGCATGCATTTACATAGCTATGCATATACATAACTACTTGCGCTTGTAAAGTTTAATAGTTGCGCAGCCACTGGATCGCTGTAAGATCTTTCTACCTCCCAATAGATGTCGCTGGTTTTCTCAAGAGCGAATATCATCAGTTGCCTCCTCGTATTTCCGCTGCCCTTATTTATAGTTCCTTTTACCTAACCGTTCGCGTAGATGGAAATTGTATTAGCAGAGTACGCTGCATATTCTCTCATAACAAGAGTAAATTCTCTCATAGTAGCTAAGAGCGCTTGCACATTTTCAGAGCTGCGCAGTCACATTATTGCTGTTACCATCAGTGTTCATTAACATTTTCTGTTAGACTATCGTGCTTAGCGTCGTTCATTAACATTTCTGACAATGAGACTAATTGCTTACAGGACAAAACAGTAGTGGCAATGATATTAGGTAACTAAAAAATAAATACATGTAAATACCAAAAAGTAAAAAAAAATTAAAAAAGTAAATAAAATATAGTGAAAAGTTAATATTTTTTGTATGTTTTTAATTAAATATAATTGCTAATGATTTACAAACTGAAGTATTGATTTGGTGCTGGTAAAACTATAGGGGGCTTGCTAGGCTTAATAGTTATTTATCGTTATACTTAAGTTCATATTGTTAATTGATAAATCTCGTGGTAGTGCTATTTATCAAATATTTATTCGCAACATTATTCGAACCAAAAATGTATTTTGAGAGAAATATTTTTTTTCGTACGTTTTTCTGGAATTTTAAGTTTGTTTGCGATTTTTAAATAAAAAAATGTGGCAACGCCTTTTAGTATTTTTCTTGTTATCTGTAGTTTTGTTTGTAGCTGATCAAAACTTATTAGTTTTTAATTTTAATTACCATTTTTTAATTAAAAACATGTGGCAACATTCTTTAATTCTGCTTGCAGCTGATCAAATAACTAATCTGAAGGATAAAATAAAATTTTAATTCAAATTTACGATTTATTTCGAATTTGTATATATTTTCAGTTAAGTGCAACACGTTCACAATTTTTTTGCAAAATATATTTTTCATATTCAAAATTAATTTTAATATATTTTTATTTTCTTAATAAAAAATATGTGGCAATCCTTTCTAAAAATTCTCTTGTTTCCTTTTGTTCTGTTTGTGGTTGATCAATTATTATATACATACATATCTAAAGACTAACATAAAATTATAATTTATAAATTATTTTGAATTCACATATGTATATGTACATATTTATATTAAGTGGCAACACCTCACTAATTTTTTTTTGAAAAATATATGCTTTTAACGGTTATATTTAAATTTGTTAAATTTGAGATTTTTTTAAATTTTTTATTTAATTCTGTTTGCAAGTGATAAATGTTTATTTATCGCAGCCTAAAATAAAATTACATATACAAGCATAAATGTGAAACAACAACTTATGCGTTGTGAAGTCGTTCACTTTGAAAGAACGCCATATCTCGCTCGCTCTTTGTGCTCTTAGTTGACGTCATGCTCTCTAATTAATTTGAAGAGGAAACAAAATGATAAGCGCAGCTTATACACTATGATGTGGGGCACAGCAAGGGTTGTGAGCATGATTTACAATTTCGGGCAGTTTGCGCAAAAGCCTCAACTAAGGAACTTAGTATACAGTTATCATTTTGACGCATCAACGAATTCTGCCCACTGCAATGCCTGTTGGGTTCGCAATACTGACAAATCGCGAGAAGCTCTCTGTCACAGTTGTTATCATTCATTAAAAGTATTTCGTCGTACAAATAAAGATCAAGACAATCTTCATTGTTCCAATTGTTAGGATTATTCGATGACCATTTGGTGAAGATTAAAGGTCGACCAGTGGTGTGTGAGACGAATTTGCCTTCCCTTGCCAAATCGTTGCCGTCACACCATAGCCGCGATTCTATTTTTCTAGCTGAAATGTAATTTTGCAGTGCCAGCATTTCTGAAGGCGATTCAATATTTGCTAACTCGCCACCATAAGAGCGACAGTAGTAAGAAGACTCGAACCAGTTCATCTATTCAAAGAGATATTTTTAATAAAAAATAATAGTTGCTCTATAGAACACATTTACCTTTAAGGACTCGTTTATAAAGTATACTTGCTGCCGATTTTTATGAAGGGATACATACTCTCCGCGTTTTCTGAAAGTATTTTACCCGATTGCAAACGACTTTCAAACAATATAAATAACAATAACAAAATGTGGCTCTTACCATCATTATTAGGAGGAGAACCAACAGCGAAACCGCCATAGATATTAAGAAATATAAAAATAATGTGTAACAGATTTACCATCTCAGCGTTAATGCTTTTACTTAAGCTGCGTCTCTGACTGATTCTGACTTATTCCGACAACGTTCTCTACTTCACTGTTGTGTAGCAGCGTGTCTTATAAATAATCAATTAAAAAAAGAAAAAAGTAAAGCGATAACAGCGAAAGTAAAAACAGCGATAGGCATGTCATATTTCGTTTAATGAACTAACAATTGCATATTGATTATACAGGGCGATACAACCGCTAGTTCGGTAAAACACCAAAAAAAATTGTTGTACTTAAATTAGCATAATAAAAAACAAGTAAGGGCTAAGTTCGGCTGCGCCGAACAGGTGCTACTCCTGCAACTTGTAAAGATCAAATATACCTTTAGATTAAAGACTTGATAGTTATATGGAGTTTAGGGCGAGTTTTTCGCTGATTTTATTCATTCGAAGCACAAAACCGTTATTAACCAAAACACGTTCTCTAAATCGATATTAAATCACCCGTAAGTTCGAAATTCCGATTTAACTCATACAATTATAAGGAAAGCATTCTCCCTGAATTCCAATTATATACATATCTCACACCGATATTTTCATTAAAAATGTAACTATAAGCACTGGGTCCACATATTCAGTACCTAAGGGCTTGAAGCCAAAACCAAAACTATGGTTCGATTTATACCATTTATAGTCATAAGATGGAACTCTTTTAAAGAAGAAAGTTTTATCCTGATATACTAATTCGTTCTAGATTTGTAGACTGTGCTACATGGGAAGTAGGCGCGGTTGTTGTTCGATTTCGTCCATTTTCACACTGTAACATAAAAATGTTAAAAGAATAGTACACACCAAATTTTATTGAAATCGGTAGAGAGGGTCTTAAGATGTGTAACGGAGAGACAGACAGTCACCCGGTCCTCAACTTGTCTCGTCATCCTGATCATTTATTTATACATAACCCTAGATCTATCTCAATTAGTTTTAGGTGAATAAAATTATTATACTCCGTAGCAACATGTTGCAAAAGTATAAACATAAAGCAATCACTCTTTGTTAGCAAAGATGTTAACAAATTATGTGGAATTGCTGTTATAATAATGTTGGTAAATAACAAAACAATGTTATTTGTTCGTTTTATGTTACTGCAAATCCGCCGATTGATCTCCTGTAATTTCATTACAGCATGCACAACAGTGTAGAAATGTTACATATTTGCGAATGCAAACGCAGTTGTTGTCTCGTCATTACGAAGCAGGGGAACAGTAGTGCAGAAAATTATAAGTACAGCTAAATGGCCGAAGGTTAATACAATTTCATTCATGTTCGTTAACATTTTCAGCTTGATAGTCGTGTGTCGGTAAGTGCGCGTCAATACGCGATCGCAATTATAGTTTGTGAAAAAGTTAAAAATTAATAATTTAAGGAATTTTTTTGAGTTATATTTAAAAGGTATTGTAATTCGTGAATGTAAAGTGATAAGAGTATGTGAATTATTTGAAGGGAAAGTGTGCAAATACAATTTAGCAAAGCAGTGCACAATGTGTTGGTTCGGCAAACATGTTTCAGCACGCGCGTGTGAAAATATGTGCTTTTACGCGAAGACTCCCAACTGCGCTTCAAACATATGTATCTATGTATATTACTAAATGTAAGTTTAGTGTGAAATTTATCAAAATTGGTGAAATTAAATTTGTTTTTATTGCTCGATAATAGCGTTTAAAATACCCGACGTACGTTTAATTGAAAGAAGTTAAATAAGTGCAAGCAATAAAAGGAAAGGGTGAGCATGTATGTATACATACATATATGTTTGTACATAAATTTCATATTAAAACAGTTTTATAATAAAAAATTATGATAATTTTTTTTTATTGAGTAAAAAAGTTATTGTAAAACATATCTTATTTTTTTAAGCAGTAAATATTTTATTATAAAATTTTATTTTATACAGGGTTTCAACAGCGTTCTTAAATTTATACTATCAACTTAAAAAGCGTATTTAAATTACTTCATTTGCAACTACTAAATCCTAAATTACATACTTTCTAACCTTTTTTATACTTTCTTACATTATCTTTGTGCTCCTGTAAACAACTTCAAGACATTATATTTGGCTTATTATGCCATTTAGGCTTGTTATTTTTTATGATTACCGCTTTTAGGGGTTAAACATGCCTTTCAACCGGGCTCTTATGTTGATATCCTGCTCTATTAAGTATAAATATTTTTGTGTGCTTGTACGTACGCTTATTCGTGTGTGTTAAGATGTGCAGAATACGCTGCTTGTTATATAATTTGGTCCCCAACTTGGCTATTTTGGTTCGCGTGCGTGTTTATGATTGCTACTTAATTTTGTGTTTGCAACACTTTCGCCACCAAAAGCTTTTTCGGCGCACATTTTAGCATAAATGTACATATAGTATGTTTGTGTGGGTTTGTAGGTAGAAAAATTGTAAAGCCACAGCAAGTAGATTATAAGAAATTGCTTCATTTGTTGGGTTGATGCAGCTGAATGTGCTTGTTAAGCTTCTGTGTTCAGACATTGCCTCAGTAGGGTTTTTTTGTCGAGTATTTTTTTTTTGAAATGTTGGCTTAAATATAATTATAATTATTTAAATATATTCATTTAAATAAAGGCTAAATAATTGTTTCAGTTAATGGTAAAAATAATTATGGACACCTGCAGTGAAGTCTAATGGCTGTCTAAGCGAGCCATTTATAAGATAATATAGATGATTTAGCTTCAGATTGCCATTTAGGAATATGGATATTTGAGTAGAATTTAACTCATGCGATAAGATTTTTTTTTAAATAAAGGGCTTTTGGGTCTTAAAAAGTATCGTCCATGATTTTCGCAAAAGAAATTTTTCTGCTACTGAATATCTGATAATATGAAACCTATTCGTTATGGGAGAGAAGGAAGTTTCTTTCAAACAAAATTTTTTTTGATAGAAAAATATTTTTTAATTATATTTTTTATTTCTTTACTCAATAAATTATTATAAATGCGCTTCTATCACACATATTTTGGTATTATTTTATCCTTCCACTTCCAATATGAGCACCACTTATACCTTTGCCCTCTCACCTCTCTGCATTTATTTCGTTTATTTAATTTAATAATCAATTTGCAGTTAATTGTTTTGCGTGAAATTTCTGACATTAATGTAAGCGCCGCGTGACAGTTCACCTTTGAGAATTCCACGTAATTGAGTGTACGTGTGTATATCTCTCTTGCACGCTTTGTGGCTGTGTGCACGCATTTGAATGAGCGGCGAATCGCGTGCGTGCGTGAGTTGCCTGATTTTCGGCGCACAAAATAAAAGTGTTATTATTACGACACTAGCGGGAATATGGTAGGGGTGGGTGGCGTGCGTTACTTGGCGGTAGTTGCGAAAGCGGAAATGTTAATTAAAAGGAAATTATATTTTAATCGCTGTAGTTGGACAACTTTTTTTCGGCGCAGTTATGAATTAGTGGCTTTTTGTATGTATTTATTGCTGTAATATTTATGTGGCAATGCGCGTGTGTTGTTATAATTAAGTTTACATGCTTTGATTAAGCCGCAGACAGTTTGTGTAATTGTTTTATGATTTATGTGCTGTTGGGTGCTTGTGTATGATTGACTGAGTGGCGCTATTGCTGCTTTTGAAGGGGAATTATTAATTAAATATAGCAGTTTAGTCTGTTATAATAACTTGTATGCCAGTGTAAAGCTTTAATATGTAGTATGTGCTTTTGTTGAGTTACGTTTTTATATATTTTTAAAGCATAAAATAAATAGAGTTTTATCTTGATAATTTGTATTGCAGTAGTTCGATCCGAACAACTTCTTCAAAGATTGTTGTTGCTTTGAACAATTAAATTATGACATTATGATTGATATGCTTTTAGCAATAATCCAGTCCAGATTTCGTGAAAATGTCAAGCCGAAAATCAAAAAGTTTTCCATACAAGAACTAGGCTTTGAGTGGTCAGTTTGTATGGAAGCTGTATGCTATAGTTGTGCGATCTGAATAATTTGTTCGGATGTTATAGCGATGCCCTTGATAATATTTTGTCACAAATTTTGGGCAGATATGTCGTCAATTCAAAATCTTTTTCATTCAAAAACTATATTTTTGGGGATCAATTTGTATGGCAGCTATATGTTATAGTTATCCGATCAGAATACTTTCTTCGGAGGTTGCACCATTGATGTAAGCAATAATCCATGCCAAATTTCGTTTGGATATCTCTACAAATCAAAAAGTATTCCTTATAAGAATCACATTTTGAGCGATCAGTTTATATGGCACCTATACCACAAAGCGGTCCGATATCGGCAATGCCAACAAATAAGCACTTTCATAGTGAGAAAAAGACGTGTACAAATTTTGATGTCGATATCTCCACAACTGGGTCCTCTTGTATAGGATTCCTAACGATTTCTGCTGGCTTTTGCAACTTCTTTTTGCTTTTTTCGAATTTAATATTGATTATTTAAATTAATATTAAAAATTTATTAATTGAAATGCAATATAACAAAAAAAAAATCGAAATAAATTTAATTTAGCATTTTATAGCAGTTTATGACATATCAAAAAATATGTGAATTTAACATTATAAAAGTATAAAAAATTTCTAGAAAAATTATGAAAATGTTGTGCGTAAGCTGCAAACAACTTTAACTCCTTGTTGCAAGGTGTTATCCCGTCTTTGCCTGTTGCTGCTGCACCAATTGCTACAATTTTCAAAGAAATTGTGCATTCACACCAACCTGGAAATATAAAAAAAATAAATAAAATTTAGTCTAATTTGCACCAAAAGCAAAATTTCTGATTTTTTTCCTGTAAGAAATCTGACTTTTTGTCAAGGTTTTAGTTTTTTTATAACAAATGTAACAGAATTTTTTTGTTTCAAAAATTTTAAAATTTAGTTAAGTTTTTTCTTTTCTTCAAAATATAGCTACATATACATATATCTACTATATACTTGCAGTCACATGCCAAGTGTAATTCTCGTAACAGACATGTTGTTAATGTAAGCGTAGCACGTGCTGTTGTTGTCTTGTTGCGCATTACATAAGCTGCATTGTATATTGTATATGCTTACCAGCATCTATTTATACATATATAAACTTGGCATTTATTACACTTTGTTTTCATAGCTATTTACTTGCTTTAGCAG
This sequence comes from Bactrocera correcta, assembly GCA_027475135.1. Lineage (NCBI taxonomy): Eukaryota > Metazoa > Arthropoda > Insecta > Diptera > Tephritidae > Bactrocera > Bactrocera correcta. The sequence continues at coordinate 103,740,619 of CM050323.1, forward strand.
TAGTTACATAGCTTCGTTTTGCTTGCGCCATGCATTATATACAGTTATGTTTTCATTTTGTTATTTTTGTAATTTTCGAAACTTTTTGCAGTTTTTGTTGTATTTGTAATTTTTCATAGCTTTTTGTATTTGTTGTTGTTGCAATTTTTCACAACTGTTGTTGTATTTGCAATTTTTCATAACTTTTTGCAATTATTGCTGTTGTTGTTGTTTCTTATTACAGCCTTTGCGCTGCTACCATTTGTGCTTTTTATTTGCTTGCCTTTTCACGTTGCTTCGTGTTTTTGGCAATCTTTCAAATACACTTCGTGTTTAGGTTTTCGCCTCGGTCGCCTTTGGCCGCTTACATTATAGTTTCAGTTATGTTTTTACTTTTCCGTTTTTTTCGTTTTTTATGCCTGTTTTCTAATTGGACTTGTTGTTGCTGTTGTTAATATTGCGGTCGTTGCATTTTACTGCTGCTGCGCCGTCGTGGCGCTGTTGTTGTTGTCGTTGTCGCTGATTCGTAGGCCTATGTGCCGATTGCCAGTCAGCCAGCCAGCCAGTTAGGCCTTGCTGCCACCACTTCCAACCTGCAAGCTTGTGCTTGCGCTGCATCTCGTGCTTCTCGCGTTGTTTTTATGTTGTTTTTGTTTGTGTATTTTCACCTTCTTTGCCATCTTCTTCGTCTTTGGTTGTGTGCGCTTCTAGAAATCGTTGCATCCACCTATTTTGCTTTACTCCTCACTCTCTCTATATTTTTTTGTGTGGCTCTCACTCTCCATCTCTTTCTTTCCTTCCGCGAATGTTGTGTTGTTTGCTTGTGCACATTCATTCGCCATCGTCATATTTTAGGTCTCCTTTTTGCTACACATACTCGTACATATCCTTGCATTTGTATGTGTGTGTGCTACTAACACTAATACTAATTCTAATTGCCAGTTGTTGTGTGTTGTTATTATTGTGCCAAAATTTGCTTTGTTGTTGCTGCATTTTTTTTTTTATTCATATTCCTCTGCTCATCATCCACCCACCAACACATACCTACACACATGCCGTTTCCACAGCCCATTCATCATATCCTGTTTTCCTTTATGCTTTTCAGCGAATTTCCCTTGCTTTCTCCCATTCACCGCATGCATCGCTATTTATGTCGTTTAACTCGTTAACTCCGTCGCTTAGCTTGTTTTTTGTGTGCAAGTGCTATGCCTTTGTTTAATTTTTGTCGCTGTTGTTGTTTTAATATCCAATATCTGTATTCTTATATGATTTGAATTTCCACAATCCGCTTCTTTGTGCTGCCTGTTTCTACGTTGACGGTGTGCGTTACACTGCCAGTGAGATTGTAGCGAAAATTCGCAACTCCTGTCCGAGCAGCAAGCGTCGGCTTGTGTGGGTGGGTGCGTCGTCAACGCAGCTGCTAAGCGTACGTCCATTATTTTTGTGAGTGGAGTGCACTGACGTTTGTGTTGGCAGTCTTGTTTTGGTTGTGCATGAGAGAGAGAGAGAGTGTGTGTTATTAGAGCAATGATATAGAAATTAGTGAGAGAGAGCGCTGTTTCTCAGAGCTTTTATTTGCGGTTTCTTGTTTAAAGTGTGTGAGAATTCCACCACGGGATGGCTCAATAAAGTCAATGTGATCGAAGTGAAGGTATTTAAAGTATGAAATTAAAGTTACTTTTTTATATTATTTGATTCTCGTTCATGAATCAAAAAAAAACATATTATAAAGAACTTCAGTTCATAGACGGCTGCTCTTACACACCCATTCTAATCCGGTGCAAATTTGTTTGGTCCTTAGTTTTAATAGGTTTAGATAAAGTGGCGTACCAGATCGCAGATTTTACTTCTTCATGAATGATGAACAATGAGATCTAGCATATTTACTCGATGTTTTATTTATCAAAGGAGGTTAAGGGTATCGTTAAACTATTGTTTAAGCAAAATTAAGAGATTCTGGAATCTAGTACTAGAAATAATGATATTGCGGGCCACGGCGAAGTCAGCCTCATCCCATTTGGAAACGGTTCATCTTGGAGGCTGAATTTACCGACCGCTGTGCCAAACCTCTAGCCTTTTTTCCACAATGGCGTTAAAGTCGCTAAGGACAATTTTGACATTGTGTTGTGTCAGCTCTTAAAGGTGCGGTTCAAGTACTCACAAAAACATATTTGGTCGCATAGACCTTCCCTTCCGTGGGTGTGAGGGCGCAAATCAGTGAAATGTTGAAGAACTCTGCTTTGATGCGAATTGTGGTCTGACGTTCATCCACCGGGGTGAATGGCAGGACTCGGCGACGGAGTCTCTCTCCCACAACGAATTCCACACCGAATTTGCCTTCTTTTACATGGCAACTGTAGTAAAAGCCACAAGAACCTACTCGTCTCAGTCCTTGTCCGGTCCATCGCACTTCTCGGACGGAGGTAATGTTAGTTTTTACTCTTGCGAGGACATTAACCAGCTGAGTAGCGGACATTCTAGGTGCATGCTTTTAAATCGTAATCCTTAGTGGGAATTATCAAAGGGTGGGTCTATCATCCGACGCTGTTTTCTTTCTTTTATTGGTGTGTTGCTTTACGTGGCGGCACTGGGGACGGATGCCAGCCAGAGGATACTTGGCCTGAGACCGGAAGTCGTGAGAAACTTGAGCCATATTTAAAAACTTCGTTTCTGTCCACTTCCAAGTTAACGATGCTCAGAGAACATATAAAAGCTACCTGTCTTCGATCCTATAAGGTTTTATAGAATGGTGTTATTCGGACTGTTACCTTCCTCTCTTGGCTGTCTATTCTTTCGAAGTAACCTTAAAGGTGTTACGTTCACTATCTTGGATGGGGTTATCTTTTTATCCTGTCATAAGGATTTTTGGCAATGTGGAACTTTTAAACCAAAATAGATATTATATATTTTTTTGGCTTTTACAATTTATATGCTGCTTTGGGGAAAACTTTTCCTTAACTTGCTAAGTAATTCCTCTGGAGTATGCCAGTCGAAATAAAAGAAATACTCAAAGAACTACAGTAAATCTAAAAACACTATATGACATTTGAGCAATACGAAAAAGAATTGCAAAGCATGTTCAAGTAAATGTCTAAAACGAGCTTTTCTGTGACGTCACTTCAAACACGTGAAGTTCCGAGAAACAACGAAAGAGAGCAAGATTGAGAGAAACATACATAAAATTCCTGTGAGAGCCAAGTACTCACCAATCACTCGCATACCCGTTACCACATTTTCGCATCATATTTCAACGCCTTGCTGCCAGGAGCACACAAAAAGCTACGACGCCGACAGATGCAGCGACGTTAGCAGCATTTTTACTATACTTCGATTATCGAATCGCGCTTGCTAGAAAAGTCTGAACACGCTTTAAACAAAATACGCAGTATTGACAGCAGTGAAAACGTCGGCGGCGTAAGTAGGCAGTGCTGCCGCCAACAGCGCAGTGCGGCAGAGAATGACGCCGTGCCGAAGTCACAGTCGTATCGTGTGTTGTTGGCGAAATACAATGCGATGCAACACAACACAAATAGCGGCACACATATACTCACGGCATGGCAAACAGGACATATACAAACTCCCACACACAGACACACATGCAAGCATACTCACACATATACACATACACAAGTGTAGTTGGTCATGCGGCGCACACCGTCGTGGAGGCCCAAAAGGCAGGCGCCAACTTAGCGCACTTTCGCTGGCCGCTTGCGATGACAGTTGTGTGGCTGAAGCCGCTGTAAACGCATTCCCTTGGCAAGACGGATACACGTTCGTTGTTCGTTGAAATTTTTCTATTGTGTCGTATTGTGTCTTATTATCGTTCGTCGTTGCCGTTGTCGTTTCGTCCTTTGTGTCATTTGCATTTAAAGTGCGCAAATATTTAAAGAAATTGCGTTAGATCATGAATTTCGTCAACTAGCCTGTTAGCTAGTGGCCATAAATATAATTAGTTACTTAGTAAAGCTATTAAAGCGAAGCATAGAGAAGTATTTAAAGTCGAAAATTTGCCGAAAGCAGTCTTAAAGCTGTGAGCAGTTTGTTTATTTCGGTGCACTTTGCAACTCGTACGGTACGTAGACGTCGCGTCGCTGTTACTCGTGCGTTATCCTTTAATTTGCCGGTAATTTTTCACACGTGTTTCAGTAAGTGATTGCTTTAAGTGGGCTTTAAAGCTTAACGAAATTAACACATTACTACGTACTACTTACAAAAGGTGTGTAAAATTGGTGTTAAAGGTTGGAAAATAATAAAAGTGAATGAAGTGTATTGAAATGGCTGTGCATTTTGGCGGAATGTGCACGAAAATTGCCTGTTGGTTTCCTATAAAAATTTATAAAAATGTTATTTATGTAGAAAAAAAGACAAAAAAAAAAAAAAAGTGCTCAGCACTAATACATTTTTTTCCAAAATTAGTAAAAATTATTAAAGAAAAAATTGTAAAAAAAGAAAAAATTATAAATTTTCAGCAGCAAATTTTTTTCTAAATTTAAAAAAATAATTTCAAAAAAAGATAAAATAATAATTATCAGCAGTAATAAAAGTTTTTCTGAGATAAAAAAATCTAAAATAAAATAAAAATTATTTTTCTAAAATTAACAAAAATATTATTGTTCTAAAACTAAAAAATATAATTTTTCTGAAACTAGCAAAAATATTTTAATTTTTTTATAAAATTTCTAATTGGTAAACAACCTTTCCATTTGTGTAATTTTTTGTGTGCTGCGAAGTGAATTTTGCTTACTTAAGCCACTTTCTTGCCACAAATTTCGTTATGCATCTCAATATTTACTTAAAGTTGTGGAAACCTGCTGTTTTATATTTAAATAACTGCTGTGTGTGTCTATATAATTTTTTTTTTTATTAAGTTTCGAAATTATTGATAAAAGGACATTTTCAAAGAAACTTATATATAAATAAAATAATTTCATTAAAATTTTAGCTTACTTGGTATAAAAACTAATAAATAAAATATATTTTAAATACGAAAAATAGAGAAAATAGCTCTTGAAATAAATTCTTATAACAAACCGTTTACCAGTTGCATCTAAATATATTTTCTTTGATACTTTATGTACGATTTTTGAAAACAGTTTATATTTAAACAAAATATAATTATTAAATTTTTTTCCTATTCTCTAAAAAAATCTTAAAAAATACAAAATTAAAACAAAAAAAAAAATTTAACTTTTAACTAAAAAATATCTTTTACCCCAAAAAATGGTGAAAATATGTTTGAATAAATACTTAAAAACTCACTAGTGCGCATCAAAACATATTTTCTTTTATGCTTTGTATATGGTTTTCAGAAAAAGTTTATTTTTAAACAAAATAATATTATTAAATTTTTTGTCCTACATTCTCTAAAAAAATTGTTAAAGTATACAAAATTAACACCAAAGAAAATATTATTTTCACTTTAACTAAGCGAAAATATTTTTTAGCAGTCAACAAACCACTGACTAGTTGCTGCTAATTAAGATGCTTTATATAAGGTTTAAAAAATATATATATTACTAAAGGAAATAATGTTAAAAATTACTAATAAAAAACAAAAAACCAAAACTTAAACTCTGAACTTAAAAAAAAAGTAAAAATAAAAAACAAAATCTTAAACTCAAAATTAAAAAAAAAAAACAACAATAAAAATAATAATAAACAGCTTTCCAATTGCCTTACAATATATATGTTTGGAAATATTTTTGAGTCTGCAAAAAAAGTTATAATGAACAATTAAGTATAACTAAAATAATTTATTTAAATTTATAATTATATATGCCATAACTCTAAAAATATTCAGTACTAACAAAAGTGCTATAAAAAATCGAAAAAATATATTACTCTTGCAAACACAAAGTTTCCTTACAAGAACTGTGCTCGGTCAGTTTGTATGGTAGCTATATGCTATAATTACTCTATCTGAACGATTTCATCGGAGTTCAAATCGTTATCTTGGGTAATAGCCCTTGCCTAATTTGGTGAAGATATCTCGTCAGCTAAAAAAGTTTTTCACACAAACAATCTTTTCCGATGGGTCAGTTTGTATGATAGCTATATGCTATAGTTACTCGATCTGAAAAATATCTTCGGAGATCGCAGCGCTGCCTTTGCCAATAACCCAGGCAAAATTTCGTAAAAATATCTCCTAAAATGAAAAAGTTTTCCATACAAGTACTTTATTCCGATCGTTCAGTATGTATGGTAATCAGTTTCTTGGCGAGAAAAGTAGAAATATAAAATTTCAGAACGATATCTCAAAAACTCAGAGTCTGGTTCAGATATATACTTTCAAGCGCATGGAGGGACATGGTTAAATCGACCCAGCTCGTCACGTCGATCATATGTATATATACTTTTATAAACTTTACAGAGTTTCTGACCTTGTTCAGTCTTAATTATTTGGATGTAGCAAAATTTATTAAGTTATTTAGATGTTTGATCTTGAGAAATGCTTTATAGAAATGATAGGTTCTGGAACATAGTATTCAAAACCATTATTTTGAAAATAATATTTGTTAAAATATACTGATTAACAAACATTTTAGATTTAAACAGATTTTCAAAGCTTCAACTGACTTGAATGCATATATTTCCGTTGAAGTATGTTTATAATAAATAATAAAGTAGAAAATAAAATGACTGAAACAAAAATTGATATACGGCATTTCTATTAATCTCCTAACCTCCGCGTTATGAATATCATCATAAATTTATACATTTTGGTTTTCATTAAGATCTTGATAAAAAAATAACTTTTTTTCACAAATATATTTTTTTAATATGGATTGAGTAATTTTATTCGGACCATTTGTACGTTTTCAAAATTTTTACTCATTTTTGACATAATTTTTTTAGTGGAAAATAACAGTTTTTACTTTAAATGGTCGCCAAAAATTTTTTTAATGAAAAAAAATTATCAGAGAACTATGAGGGGAAGTTTTGATTAAAATTTGACTAATTTGTATTGGTCTTTTATTTATGAATAACTTCCAAACGAGTTATGGTGTACACCGCAAAGTGTTTTTTTCTCAAGCCGTTCTGGGAGAAGCTCTGTTGACGGCTTATGCTGCAATATTTCTGCATGGAAAAATTACCCTAGATTGTCGAAAGTGTGATCAATAATACACAAAAGATTTGAATAAAATTACTCAATCCAAAAAAGTTTTCTTTTACCTCAAAAACCTTATACACAGCCCTCTCTTAAGTCCCAACCACCCCCTTAGCCCCAGCATATTGATAAAAGATAATGTATTTAGTCAGTAAACATGACAGTTCCTACCTTTTCAACGCTTTCTTATATCGACAATGATTTTTTCTTTAAGTTTTTTCACGAGATAATATAACAATTAGGTTTACTTTAGAGAATTGGCGCAAAAATCTTGGTGTAGTGTTATTAAGGATTGTAAATGATTAGCATCAGTCCATCGATGCATACTTCGTCTTCATATTTTATGTACTTTTCTCATATCTCTTATATTGGGTATATTGATCTGACCACAATTTAAGGTGACTGCTTGGCAAAAAATAAAATTTGAGTTCAAATTAATAAAATACTTGCCTTATATTTTTCAAAATAAAAATTTATGATTTTTAAGTAATTTTTATTTTTTTATTAGTTAATTATTATTTTTTTTGATCAAAATAAAGTTTTGTGCAAGTCTTAGAATTATATTCAAAATGAAGCTGAAATCTTAAAATCCCTATCCAAATAGGTTAAATAATTTTTAGCTTTAAATTTTGTATATAAAAATAATTAATTAAATTTAGTTTTCTGTCTACTGATTAATACCATTACGATGACATATTTTCTGAAATTCAATCCTTCTAACCTTACATAAGGAATTCAAAATTCCTTTAGGCCCCTAGAGACATTTGGGATCAACTTTTTTGTTTCTCTATTGAATGGGAAAAATGAAATTTTTTTATAATATTTATTGTCGGAAAAATTGGTTCATCATTGAAATCTTATTTTAAGTCTCCAACTTACTAAGATATTTAGAATATTAAGTAGTTCAAAGTAACACCACACTCGCTTAAAATTAAAAAAAAAACTGCAAACTAAAATATACACACACACACACCCACGACCTTGCGCAACGTGTAAATTGCCATTAATCCGCTAAAGTGGTATCATTTGCCATAAAGCAGCAATGCAAAAACAACAAACCTATGTGTGAAATAAAAAAATCGAAATAGCAACGAACAGCTGACAATCATTACCGTGCAATCCTTTTGTAGATGTCAACGCCACAAAAAAGCACACATACGTACATACACAAATGCACACTACACCACTTCCGTCCGCACAATTTTTGCACATTAAAATCACCTCCATCTTTCGTGCGTCGCTTTTCACATTTTATGTTCTTCCTCCTGCCTTTCATTAACCGTTACTTCCTTCATTATCATTATTGCCATTATTTCCTTCATTATTTTCATCATTTGTTTGGCATTTCGCACGTTCCGTGCGTTCGCCATGTGCTTGCTCGCTTCCAGCAGATTTTTAAAGTGAATTATTGAATGCGATTTGTCACAGTTTTCTCGGGCAAAAGGACAAGTGTTGCGAATCTTATTTTGCGCTCAGCAAGGAAAAAAATGCAAAAACATAGCTAAAATGAATGCTGAAATATAAATCACAAACAACGAAAGGATTTGTGCGGAAGAAATGCGAAAGCGATGAAAAGTGTTGGTACAAATTTGGAAAATACTGAAAGAAATTTAGAATTGGAATAGCAATATCGAGGTGATTTAGCAAAATATGCAATGTCCGGAAGTCATATGAGTATGTATGTATGTGTTAGCACATAGATATGCGTTATAATTTGGCTTTTCAATTTATTTTCGAGAAAAATGTGCGTAATATTGGAAATATGTCATTTTAAGGGATCGTAAAGAGGTTAGATAGCGTGGGATCACAGTTAAACAGTTATGTACAGCCTTTTAAGTCTTCTTCTTTATTGGCATAGGCATCACTTACGCGGGTATAGCCAAGTTTTAATAGCGCACCAATCATTCTTTCTTTTCGTTGTTTGACGCCAACTGGAGATTCTAATTGAAAATTGAATTCTGGTCCGTCTACACCTGGACAGGTCTTTCCCTTCCTCTGCTTTTCCCGGCGGATACTGTGTCGAATACGCTCAGAGCTGGGGTGTTTGCATCCACTCGGACGACATGACCTATTAGTGTAGCCGCTGTCTCTTCTCATCCCGCAAGCTGCCATAATTTATTTCTGGGAAGAGCGATTACCTTACTGAACTAGAAACAGCCTCGCCTGCCGAAGCCCATAAACTTGTTGTCAGTGGCACTAGCTACTGGTGCTTTCCTGCTCTTCTCGTAAAGGTTGAGGGATCACCGCGAAGAACGGTTCTTGTCCTATCGGATTAATTGCCGCAGCTTATTTTGCTAGCTTATTTCCATTGATGTCGCAATACCATGAAAGCAGGCTATTGCTTTTAAGTGGTAACCCCTTTCAGCAATTTTATGCACTCCAGTATCATTTGATTTGATTTCTGTGGACGAGATTAGCTAAAATGCTGCTTGACTATAATTGATAATGAAAATTCGTTACCCGTGATAGTTCTTCTCTATAACAATATCTGCACATCTGCTAATCAGATATACCTCAGTTTGATAGATGTTTGGAAACCTGCGCATGGATACTGACAGGCTACTACACGTTCCCCTTATACCAACACCAATTCCATTTGCCACTTTGAAGTCGTCTTTATACCACTACATTGAGCTCCTACGAACTCTGATGGATTCTTTGCATCCAGTTTTTATACTTTACATAGAGCATACACGAACAAAAAACTTAACTACTCCTTCGTCAATTTGTTTGTTATTTGCTCAAAAAATTCTCCAAATAATTATTCCTGGGATATTTTTTAGATTTCTGGAGTGTTATTTAGACTATCGGTCAAATCTGGCAACTTGTTTTCCAATGTCTTTTCGTGCAATATTTCTAAAATCCTTCATCTAAGAATTCTACAACCACCGAAAACAATAAAAACATTATAGAGGAAATAACTAAGCTCCAGTTAAAACACGGAGCAGAATATATGGTTGCTTTCCATATCCTCCGGTAGGTATTCAGTGGATCACCACAGGCCTGCTTTATATCTAGTACTTCCGCTTGGAAGATGCTGCCCGAGTTTGGTTCGGTAGAGAGTGATTTCGAGATCATTGGAGTATATATCCGCTCTTACTCCACAGTACATTTTGGACTCGTTGAACTAGATGGAGGTTGCAGCATCCTCTTCTACTAAACCTGTTTTTCATTCACGTTTAGAGGGTATGATTATAAGGACGTGGCTATTGAAATCTAACCTTGGAATAATATAGTTTGATTTATATGAATTTTGCTGGTTCAGGATGGCGCTATGTTGATCATCCTTTCAGTTCCAACCTCCTAATTCATTTACTTTTATTGCTTTGTTTTTTCGTTCTTTAATGTTAATTTTCCTATTCAAATTAGTATCTGCTTCCAGATTTTCAAAATCACTGTTAAAAATTTTGAATTAGTTTTAGAAATTTGTTTCTTTACGAAAAGGCCATATTTTTCTCTCCACAAAACTAACCACATTTCCTGCTTATTATAATCCACTAATAATTTACTTAACAATTTGTAAGTGCCGACAGCTGTTAATGAGACTCTCGTGCCGCACATGATTTGTGGTTAATTTCCGAAAATAACCCTTGGGCCTACCTACTACACTACACTACACTACAGCGAATGCCAACGTTTATGATATTAGGCATTTGGAATATCATTAAAGAAATTAACATAATTTCTTTGCGAATATAATAAACGGAAGTAATAGTTATTATTAGACTTGTATTTAGTACTTGTTTATCGATTCAAAGCGTGGGGAGGGAAGTGAAATTGATTGCTGTACATTACTCCTTATTAAATAGCAAATTAACTGGAATTATGTAATAAGAAGCGCTTAACTAAAAAAAATCGAAATATTTATGTGCAATATTATTTGATTGCTAATTAATTCGAATCAATTATTTCAGTGAATGTTGAATTTAATTAAAATAAGTTGAGCAGTTTATAGTGAGTGAATATGATTTCTTAAATATTTTGGTCAGTTGTTTGATACTTTTTTAAAGCAAAAAACACAGAAACTTCAAATATAACTGAGAATGTTTCATTTGAAAAAATATTCTTTGGTATTTAGTTTTTAAAGATTTTTTCTTTTAAATGTTTACCGCGGCTGCTTCTAAGATAGCCCTCTGTTAAGTCCAATTTTCTATGACTCGTTCGAACATTTAAACTACTAACTCCCGAATGACATGCGTGATATTTTTCTCTAAAGCCTGAATTGAAGTGGAATTGTGCTTATGGACTTTAGGGTTTGCATATACTCACAGAAAAAAGTGAACGTTGTGACTTCACAGGATCTTGGTGGGCCAAAACGTAGAATTATCTACTTACCGAAGTGTTTCTCAATAAGTCCATTGATTCATGGGATGTGTGGGAAGTAGCGCCGTTGAAATCTAATGTTGGAGAGATCACGAGCTTCAATTTTAGTCATCAAATAGTCGGTTATCACCGACATCATTTTTTAAGAAATATGGACCGATGATTCGACCGGTCATAGACCATACCAAACTTTTGTTTTTTCTGTCTTCTGTCTTCAGTCTTTCAGGATTTTTGTTCCAATACCGGGAATTTTTCTTGTTTATATACCTATTGAGCCACAAATGAGCTTCTTTGCCGAACAAAATCCGAATCGAAAACGTCAAATGTTCTTGAGGTCTGTAGGGTTGCAACTATTCTGCGTCTGGTGTGTGTTAGGGCTGGACATTCACAGAGAAAGTAGAAACCAGTCCTTCAATTCACTTCTGGCTTCCAGGTACCGCAATTATTTTTTTAGGGCAGACCAATTTTTAGCGCATTTTCTTCAAAAAATTACTGACTTTTATATCTGATAGTAAGTACTACTCCTGGACCTATGTGATTAGTTCTTAGTCTTATAATACTTTGGCCACATCTGCATCATTTCCAGCGGGCATGGCCATTAACTTTACCTCAGATTAATCTCAAGAGGCTCCTAGTTTTGTCAACTATTCTGCTTTTTCGTTTGCTGAAAATGTTCCTGTGGCCGGCAACCCAAATTTTGAACAAGTGCGGTTCAGCAGCAAAGTTCAGGTAGAATCCATAATTATTTTAGGTTAAGTTGTGGCGAATTCGGTGGATATTTTGGATATCAGATAATATTGGTGAACTTCGGGGTTAGTTTGTTAGTTTTTTTGCTATTGACATGCAAATAATTTTTTAGCCATGTTGCAACTTCCCTTTGCTCATCATCTGGTGAACTATATAATATTCATAACCGATAGCCCTAGTTGCTAGAGCTTTTTCACATTTATTGTAATTTCAATTATAATAAATAATAATAATATAATATTCAAATATTTAAAAATGACTGGAAGAATGAACACAGTTTCAAAGAAAGTATTGTAGGGTTCTCCGCAGTAAAGTTGCACATATTTACATAGATATAGAGGTATATGCGCCTCAGAGCACCAAAAGCAAGCAAACCTTTTTGGCCTAAAACTATGCTACATACGGATACGTCTACATTCATCCCTCCAAAAATAAATGGCAAAACTAAAAATAGAAGGCGAAATTATATTAAAAATAGCGTGTTCTCAATTTCCCAACACTGTGTTACCGAAAGTTAAGGCAACTAATCCGCCGCGTCGCGTTGCAGCATCAATTTTGGACCGAAACTAAAACCTGTTGTCACTAAGCGAACTAAGCCTTTGGCAAGGCATTGACGCGACAGCAAAAAAACAAAAAAAAAAAAGAAAAACTTAGACAAAAAGACAGTGCAACAACAACAGTAGCGCAAACTACAGCCACAACAAGTGCAAAAATGCCATGCGAGTTAACTGCATTTGAAACTTACAGCTGTTGTCCCCGAAAAGAAAATCCATAAAATTTCGCTACGCTACGGCAACTTTTTCAATGCGCGCCTGCCAGCAGCGCGTTGCAGCGCCGTTACACTGAGTTTAGCTGACTTGCAACGCGTCATGATTATCGATTTACCAGCAACAAAATAGAGAAATGAACTAAAGTGATGTGAAAATGCACACGCACAGACACATATCAAGCACATATATTTCTGTAATATATATATATATATATATTTGTATATAAGTTTATATATTTCTATATAATTTTATATATATTTATGTGTATCTAATACATAGAAGCAAAAAGCTGAAAAAAAACAAATGCAAAATAAATCTTTGAAAAACACGTGAATGAAAGAGGCAGTCTTGTTGTCGTTGTTGTTGGCGTGTGCGGCGAGGGCAACGACGCTGCTGGCCGCCACGTTGATGACGACGCGCGGAACGGATGCCATGCAGACGTGCGAAAATCACCGCGAGTAGCATGCGAAAATTGCATTTAGTGGGTGTGAAGCATGGCGGTGATGAAAGAGGGTTGAGAGCGGTGCAGTGGCAAGGAGTTGGCCAACGCAAAGGCAATTTGATGTCGTTGGCATCCAAGTGTGGCGCACATATAACGCTTACATATTAGTATTTGACTTACATATGTATATATATATATATATATATAAATACATATGTATAGTTAATGTGTGAATTTATGAATTTCCTTATGTGTTGACATACTTTTCCGACGTTAGTAGCGGTTTAAGAGTTGTTGGGTTTAACTAATTAAATTCCTAGTAAATTTTTCAAATAAACTTTAGGAAAATTATCATATAAGATAATTAAATTCAAGTGAAATAACTGAATTGTTCAGCGGTATATGGTTATAAAAATATTATTATATGATATATTAGAAATTCTTACTTAAAATCGCGGGCATTCCTTATTAAATTTGACTTGCTATTGTTTCAGGACTCGTTTCTGAACGGTCAGTATGTATAGCAGCTATAGTACCCCGACCAGAACAATTTCTTCCGAGATTAAAGCACTGTCTTAAATAATATTCTCAGTCAAATTTTGTGGAGATGACTCGTCAAATAAAAAAGTTTTCCATACAACGACTTGATTCTGATCGGTCACTTTGCATGTTAGCTATGTGCTGCTGTTGTCCAATCTAATCAATATGCTCAAAAATTGTAGCAATGCTTTGGATAATAATCTATACCAAATTTCATGAAGATAGCTACATAAATAAAAGACTTTTCAATACCAACATTTTTCTACTGATGGTTCAGTTTGTAGGGCAGCTATGTATATGCTACAGTAGTTCGATCAGAACAATTTTTTCGAAGATCATAGCGATGTCTTAAATAATAGTTTGTGCCAAACTTCTTAAAGATTCCTCTTGAAATTAAAGAGCTTGCCATACAAGGACTTGAGTTCGGCCGATCAGTATGTACGGCAGTTATATGCTTTAGTAGTCTGATCAAAACATTTTCTTGGCAGATAGTAGCGATGTCTTAACTAATAGTCTGAGCAAAATTTCTTGAATATATCTCGTCAAACTAAAGAGCTTTTCATACAAGCACTTGATTCCGATCGGCCAGTTTGTATGGCAGCTATATGTTATATTAATCTGACATCAACAATTTCTTAGGATTTTATAGCAATGTCTCAGATGATATTTTGTGCCAAATTTCTTATAGATTCCTCTTAAAATTAAAGAGCTTGCCCTACAATGACTTGAGTTTGGCTGATCAGTTTGTATGGCAGCTATATGCAATAGTACTCTGATCAGAACAATTTCTGCGGAGATAGCAGCAGTGCGTTAGATAATAGTCTCAGCCAAATTTCGTGAACATATCTCGCCAAGTGACAGAGTTTTCCGTATATGGACTTGATTCCAGTAGTTCAGTTTGTATGACAGATCTGTGCAATTTCTGCAGATACCATAGTGCTGCCGTGGGAAGTAATCCATGAAAAAATATGTTAAGATAACTCGTCAAATAAAAAAAAATTATATTTCACAGAAATACTCTCATCTAAATATTCCAAACTAATTTGTTTTCATGTTCTTAATAAATTTTCGCTTGCAATTAAATATATAAGTAACAAAGCAAAGCAAACAAACAAAAAATAAATGCCATTATAAATTGACTCACTTTCGTCGCTGACAAAAGTCAAGTTCAGAATTTACAGCAAATTCGTATTTGTAGAAATTTAAAAAGTAACCAACACGGCGTATACGCGACAATCAATGTGGCAGTTGTCTCTGCCGCTTGCCCTGCTGACTGTCAGCCTGTACGCCTACTTGCCTGCTTTGGTTTGCCATCGTCCCAGACGACAGGAAAATACTTAGACTGCGAAAGCGCGTGTTGACATTTTATATGCGCGCACACGATTTAACAACAACAATGCTTGTTTGCTTGTGCGCTTGTCGCCTACGTTGTCACACAGTTCCTTTTGCTATTGCCATTAGAATTTCGCTCTTATCTATTGTTGTGCGGCGCAATGCAATTGTCTGCTCGTACCTATGTATATACTGAAGTATATGTAGGTTAGTTGACGGCATGTAGACGCCTATCGCTGTGTCTAGGCTTGTTGCCGTGCACTTGATTGTATATGTAATGTTACTGTGTTAATATATATTTGTATTATATTTAAAGTTTTATTGTGTGTTTTGTTTGACTGGTAGGTGCCTCGCCAGCAGTTATTTTCATGTGTGGCAGTTCATTACCCCCCATGCCACGCTTTTATGTAGCGCTGAGCGTGTGTATGTGTGTGTGCGGCTTATTTACAAGCGTTTTCTATTATTTTATTTATTTATATTTTAGCTGTATATATTTGTATATATTTATATATATTTTTTTTTTTTTTTCTGCGCCTATTTTGTTACTCATACTGCTGCTTTTATAGCCGGTTAGTTGAGAGCTTGTCAGCTCTCAGTTGGCGACTTGATATTTCCCAGCTGATTGCCGTTGCTATTATTGTTATTGCAATGTTGTAATTGTTTTGTTTTAAATTTTACAAATTATTTTGTGTATTATAAATATATTGATAAAGAATTCCTTACATTATTCAATAGCAGCATTTGAAAATCAATTAAAGGGTAGAAGCCTTAAGAATTACTAGTTGAAGATGTTTAATTTCGAAAATAATTTTATTAATGTAAAAATATACTTCATGTACTTTTCCTAAGCAAAAACCGGAAAGGCCGTTATATTTGGGTTAGTTCTTCAAATCAAAATAGTCTTATAGGAATTTATTTCGATTGTTCTTGTTTGTATCGATAAATGCTATAGTTTTTAAATTGTACATGCCTATTTCAGTCCTTTCTGAAATTTCCAAAGAAACAATTTTACGCTATGTTGATCTTTCAATTGACTGACAGATATTTTAAGTTCTCTTCAAATGAACAATTTTCATAAGACTAACTCAAAAACGAGCTTTTATGAAAAAATAGATCTATTTGTTATTGTAAAATTGTTAGTAATTAAAATTTTTGGAAAAAATCGACGTCGAGAGCTATATATATGTAGAATTTGTACAAAATTTCAAAACGATTGATGCAGTAATTTTTTCTGTAGGCTGGTCACCGATTTTAAACATATCATATTTGGGAAAATCGATTCAAAGTTTTTACACTCAGCGCAGGTAGCTGGAAGGCGCGCAAACCTAAGTTAGAGGTACCGTTATTCAACCTGCTGTAACTTCGTTAGTTTTTCTCCAAAATGACCTAAAACTTTAACACAATATTCTTGAGGTGTTGATGGTTCAAAAAAAAAAAGTTGTCAAACCTTACCAAAAAAGTTTTCATACAAGCACTTACTTCCGATCGTTCAAGTTCAAGTTTTCCATACAAGAACTTGATTTCGATCTTTCAGTTTGTATGGCAAATATATGCTATAGTTGCCCGATATGGACAGTTACGACAAATGAACAACTTCTTGAAAATATAAGGACTTTGAAACTTTTCATATCGATAACTCAAAAACTGAGGGGCGGATTTATGAATGTAAAGATAGAACACAAAATGGCTAAATCGACTCAGATTCCGACCTTTCCTTCTGGGTGTTACAATCTTCGTAGTAAAATTAATAAACACCCTTCGTGTGTAATTCTCTTTTACATACAATATTGGCAGAAACTACAGTATCCAGTCGTCTCTGAATAGACAATGTATCTTTATCGCAAGAAGGTTGAACCACTATTTACTTTACTATGTTTTTTACTGTAAAGTGAGGTTATATCAATTTGATCCATAACTCTCTTTATAACAGTTGTACCGTTATCGCAGGGCGGCTGAACCACTATTTTTTTGATTTAATAAACTGAGGTTATATTCAATTTGATCGAATAACTCTAATGTGCTATGATCATTATTGCTTGAGAACCTCAACATATTTGGCTAGTTAATTGTAAATTTTTTCAATACTTCAAAAATCAAATACTATAATTCGAAACTGATGTACCTGTGGTTTATCTTTATACTCGAATATTGTACGTTATTGAACTGCACAGTGAGACTCTTCCTTTTTTTCGATCTTACGCTAATCGCTTCATTCGACTTCAACTCTTTTGCATTTTTGCCATTTCGATGTTCAACTTTCTTTCAGATTAGAATGGGTTCGTTTCCTTTCCAGCCTTGCTGATTCCAGTCGATAGCATTCCGATTGCTTGTCTCTCGATCTCGTCTCAGAAAATGTTGGAACTAGTCTCATATTCTTTTGAGAATTTGCACCACAGAGTGTTCGGTTTATGCTAAACCGTGGTAAAGACGGTGAAGGGCCAGAAAGCGGCACATATTCTGAAGATATCCAGTATTTTGAATTGCTGGTATATCTTACCGTAGATCGAAGTGTAAGCTTAATTGCAGCGATTTCAAAAATGTCATTTCAGAACCCCTTTCCAACGGATATTTTGCCACAGTTTTCTTAAATATAAGCCCGGTGCCGCTTTGATTTGGCATATATGGTATTGTTATATGTTTCGATGAACTTCTAAAAATAAATGACAACATCAGCTGCTTACTTTAATAATTTTACTAATAATTACTAAATCAGTACTAAAAATGAAGGAATTAAAAAAATTGAATTCTCGAACTTTTCGTTGCAGCGCTATTCTTTTAAATCTATTTATTGATCAAAAATTCTGTTCTTTACTTTTCTTAAATCTCCATTCCCGTTATTTACTCTTATTTAGAAGCTATTTGTACTAAAATTCATTCATTTGCGCACACAAGCGGCGCTCACCCGCGTTCACCCCGTTGAACGGTCACAACTTTCTCAAAACTAAACAGAAGACACAGAGAAAAAACCCACGCTCGTTTATTTTATTTATTTATATTTACTTTTCAACCCGCCTACAATTTAGCGATGACTCTCGCAGCATTGATGTTGTTGTGCTTGTTGCTGCTGTTGTCTGTGTATTTATTTATCAAGCGAATGAATGACTAAATGGGCGCATAAGGGCATGCCCACATGAATAAATGAAATGTAGGAGCGAAACAACGTATTCACAAGTGAGTAAGTTGGGACTAAAAATAAAAGAAAAAATAAAAATAAAATAAAAGAAGAATAACAACAAAAATAAAAAGAAAAGCAAAAATTAAAACAAACAAAAAAAAAAAAAAAACAAATACTGTACTAAAATTGCATGAGAAGAAGGCGCAGAGTAATAGTAAGAGATAGCTAGCGGTATAGTGAACCTAGCGCTGACTGAAAAGGCTGGTTGAATTAAAAGTAAAACAACTCGGTATATAGGCTCTTCTATACCTATAAAAGCACATACATACACTCTACACAAATACTTATATAATCATGTTTTATATGTATATGCGTGTGCGAATACCTTCTTCTGCTTTGGTATGCATCTTCAGCAAAACGAACGTCAGCCGGGCCCTGCCTAGCTGGATGCCGGTCGCCAACAAAAACACAGCAGTGGGTGAGGTCAATATTCAAATGATGACAACAAAATTATGGTTCGGCAACATTCAAGTAGTTAGGCTGTTGCCTTGCTTAGTGTAGGTATGATTTGGAGTGAGCAGCATAAAAGCGTCGTTGTGTGGGCGAGACGCGGCGCTGAGTGTGCTCGTTACTCGCAAATGTAGTTGTGAAAAGCCGCAAGAACATGTGCAGCACGGCAGGCGGAGCGCCCGGCCGCCTTGGCTGGTGTTTGCTGAAAGTTTAGTAGCTTTATTTGAGGCTTTTTGTGTGTGCAAGCTGACTGAAATAAGGTGAAAAGGAGACGAAAATGTTGATGGAAAGCCAGCTGGATGAATAAGGGGAATTGTGTGGTAGCATAAATGCTATATCGATTTTCTTAAAGCGCTTTGTTGGCAAGTTGTGCGACTCAGCGGGGCATAAGTGTAATATTCTTTAAAAAGATCAAAAAGAAAAAAAAAATAATAATAATAAGAAAAAAAGTAAATAAATAAAACAAAAAACAGGAAAAAATTATAATACTTTTCACAGCCACATTTTTGTAGCATTAAAGGGTATAAAACGATTTTTTTCCAATTTTGATTTGTCAGTTTGTATGACAGCTATATGCTATAGTAATCTGATCTGAACAATTTCTTCGGATAATTCATTAATGGCTTTGGTTGCAATCTATGCCAAATTTCGTGAATATAGCTCGTCAAATAAAAATGTTTTCATTATAGGACGTGTGTTGGATTTTTCAATTCGTATGACAGCTATATGCTATAGTGATTCCTTCTAAAAGCTTTTTTTTGAAAATAGCATTTTTATTTTAGATAATAATTTGTGCCGAATTTCGTGAAGATATCTGCTCAACTAAAAAAGTTGTCCATATAAGCATTCTATTGCGACTATCCCGTTTGTATGACAGCTATATGCTATAGTGATCCGATCTAAATAGTTTTTTTTCGCAGTTTACATTATTGTCTTAGATAATAATTTGTGCCAAATTTCGTGAAGATATCCCGTGAAATAAACATTTTTTGATACCTAGAACAAGAAAAAGACCCCAAAAGTTGTTTAGAAAACCAAAAATTAAAAAAAAAACAGAATTATATTAAAAGTGTGATTTTCTACTACTTTTTATCACTTAAATAATGATAATAGTTTATGTCACACTTTGTTGCCTCATTTATTTGCCACAATCAAACACTTATATGTATTTATTGCTTTATTTGCGCGCTGCGTTGTTGACATTTTCAGCTTGAAACGCACGAAATTGAGTGGTTTTGCATTTTTATTATTATTTGCGCGTAAAACTACGAAAACTGCTTCAAAGCCAGCGTTCCGCTATGCTTATATACACGTCATAACACTTTAGTTGCCACACCGGCAACAACAAAACCGCGCGCTGCCTTCACGCAGTGCTTTAAAATTATGCGAAAATAATACACTCACCGCGTGATTTAAATTTTGCTTGCCACACGCAAATATGTACAATGCACGTGTGTGTAGTGCGCGCTTGTGTAAATACGCGTTGCAGAAAAGGTTGCGCATACGCCGCGTGCGACCTCCCCACAAACACAAACCAGCGGCGGTTAGCTGGCCGGGGCTGAGCGGTGCGTTGAAATAAAATGAAATAAGTTTTTGCGCGCACACACACAGTCATAAAAAATAAACACACATACATGTGCATGCAAATACATACATATATGTATGTGGTGTATATCTGCTTATAATTGCATGCGTTCCTTTGTATTTGCTTTTGGCATGCGTCGTTTCACTTGTGAAGTGTTGAAAGCGTTGACTTAGTGCGGCGTGGACTTTAAAGTGACAAATTGTTTCAATCAAAGTTTTGCATGGCAGCTGACAACTCAATGTCAATTTCATTACGCACGCATGTATTGGTGTTTTTGCCGGCTTATGGAGTTGTGTGTCTTGTGGGATTAAGAAATTTCAGTGGAAATATGCTATTTGTGTATTTGTCTTTGCTTTCATGCATTCAATTTCGCTTAAGTTGTTTGTTGTGGCTTATTTCGTTTGTGCGCAATTGGCAATCTTAGTTTGGCTTGGCGTGTAGTTTATGAATTGAGAAATAATGTGGGCAATATGCTACAACAAAGTTCACTTAAAAGCAGAATGTTAGATCTTTGCAGCTTGATGTGGAGTAAGCAAAGGCAGCAGCTGAGTATAATGAGCTTAGTTTTTCATGTTTGAGATATGAAAGTGATATGTGAAAGAGAAAATTTATTTGATTAGCAAGATATGAATAAAATACATATGGATATAGTGTATATAGAAATTATATATTTTATTATAGTCAAAATGTACGTTATAAACCACAAAATGACGTTTTTCAGCTGTTGACAGCTTGCAAGCTTAAAAGAAATAATAAATTTCATTTATGAAATGTCAAAAGGCATAAATCAATTTTTAAAAATTTCCCAACAAAAATTAATTTTTAATAATTTTCCTATTAAAAATATTTTCGTCAAATGCTGTTTTTGTATCAAAAAGGTTCCATCAGGTATATATAAATAAAAAAATATATATTTGAATTTTGATTCCATCAAATGCCAAAAAGCTCAACTAAATTTTTAATAACTGTTTAATTAAATATTTTTGTGAAATAAAACACTTTAGAATGAAATTAAAAATCATTTTTCACAAAATTGTCAGAAACTTTGTAATTTTAAAGCGTTTTTAATTAAATAGCGTTGCCACTAAAAACGAAAAATCTTTGAAAATGAAATTTCATGGAGGATATCCGCCTTGTTGGCAATTGAATTCCATTATTTTTGGGCGGAGGTAAATATTTTAAGTTACTGTAAACAACACAAATTGCTCTCGTATATCAAAACGTAACATAAAAAAAGTTATAAACCTTCAAATCCTTGTTTTAAAAATATAGTACTAAATGCGAGAAATTCATTCAACATCGATTTCCACCTCGAAAGGGTGTTTGGCAAGGAGAAGATTTCTTCTTCTATGAAGGTCTCCTGGAGGTTGTTACTGGCCATAGCAGCTCCTGCTTGATTGGTTTCCGCAGAGTACTATTTTTGGCATTTACCGTAGACATTTCGTTAGTATGCATATAATTCCAATTACAAATCGAAACGCGCCTTAATGTAGGCAACAGTAAATAATAAGATGAAAAAGCTGAAAATTAAGAGCATACATTAGGGCACGAATATCGTCTGTTTTCTTAAATTTGATGATTATCTAAACTCACTAGGGAAAAGTTAAAATTTGTTGATGTGTTCTGCTTACAAAATAGTTTTTAAGTGCCACCAGAGGATTGTCGCATAATAAATTGGGTCGAAATGAAATGATAACTGAGTGGAATGTAATTAACGGTTGCATTTTGAATATATATTCCGCATTAAAAATTCATATAATTCTAATTATAAATCGAAGTGCGCCGTAAGGTATGCAACAGTAATTAATAAGATGAATAGTCTTTGTACTAAGAAGCATACATCTAGGCGCGATGATCTCTTGTTTTCTTAAACTTGTTGATTTTCTTAGCTTACTAAGGAAATTTTGAAAATTGTTAATGTTTTCTGCATGAAAAATAGTTTTGTAGGTCTTTTTTATGTTTTTAATTGCCAGCAGATGATTGTGATATAATAAACTGAGTCGAAATGAACAAGCGTGAGCGCTGGTTTGACTCGTGTATGTAGTTTTATCTATTTGGTAGCAATATTATTGTTTTTGAAGAGTCAGTTTTAGTGATAACTATATGAAAGTACCAAAGAACTGACTTTTTGTAGTACGTTAAATATTTTTCGTACCCAAAAATCAAAAATATCAAGCGAAAGATTTGCTATTATACATATTAATTTCTGATTTCATATTAAAAAATAATTATTTTATTTTCAATTTTATTTTTTAATTTGTTTTTAGGAAATCCGTGCTTTTATTTCTATTTTCAAGCACTAATATTTGCTGTTAGCAAATTTTTGGCATTAAATATATTACATGAATATTCTACGAAAATATCTTCAATACTCTAATATTTGTCTCAAAATTCTTTAAAGTGACTTCCGTTAAGTAATTTCATGCTTCATACTTCATAAATTGTATTTGCAAGCATAAAAAATTACAAAAAAATTCTTCTGCTTTCTAACTAAGTGCAATCGATAATATTTTAAAATCACAATACATAAGCATATTTGCACGCCGGTCAATAAAGGCAAATATTTCATGTGAAAATGGGGGAAAATTATAAATAAATGAGTGGAAAGTATGTCAAAAGAGAAGTGAAAATAAAGTGAAAGGCAATAAATTGTTAATGTAGCAAGCAGAGCAAATACATGTAAGCAAACAAGTAAACAAGAAAGATATGCTTGTATAGGTGCGAGTTTGATATAAATTTGTGTATTTGTAAGATTTGCAATTGTACATATGTGTGCGTGAACAGCTCTCAAGTGATAAGTGACAGTGTGCAAGTTAAAGGAGTAAGCAATAGTTGTGAGTGTGTGAGTTGCAAATGCCTTTATTGGCGTATGCTTGGGTGTATGTGTGTCACATAAGTGGCTGCTGAAGTGCTTATCGTGTCTGTGCCACTTTGTGGCGCGTAACTTTGCATAATTTCGTGGCAAGTTATGCTTTTTGACAGCGCAGCGCAGTAGCGGTGCATTTGTTTTTGTTTTGCTGCTTAAAATATATTATTTTTATTTTCGTAAGATTCAAGTAAGTACGGTGAGTAGCTTTTCACACACACACACACGAATATATTTACGTAAAAAACATAAGAAAAAAAAACCATGTGTGTGTATGTGTGTGTTTGTAAAAAGCGTGAGCGCTACTTTATGTCATACGTTTTGACACACACACGCATGTACCTTACGCTTATGCGCTCGTGTGCGCGCCATTTGCATATGTCGTATTTTGTAAGGCGAGGTAGAAAAGCAAAAACAACAACGTCGCTCGCGACTGAGTTTGACAATTTTACGATGCACCCACACAGCGACGCTTTTTATGCGTGTGCCGTTTTTGTCGCGCACACATTTGCAAAAATCTTCACTAACACACAGGCAAACGCGCTCGCATGCTTATTATGCTTCTTATGCCACTCACACATGTTTGCTGTATGTGTGAGTGTGTGTGCTGCTTTGTGTACGCGTCTGTCTGCTTGAATTTCATATGCAAAGTAAAAGCGTAGCAAATTTTACGCCCTCCCCCGTCGCTGCTACTGCACTGCCACTGTGCCAACTTTTCTCCAAGCGGCAATTTTTTATTACTCATACGCCATGGTGCGCCAGCCCGCGCGCGACATTATAAGTAATACACGCAAGCAATGCACACATAAAATTACTGGTGTGTGGAAGTTCAGTGCCGGCGTAGTGCGCGCTGGCGGCTTTTAAGTTGTGTCATCGCGCGCACATACACCCACACACAAGTGTATGAAGGCCTTGTATACGTTCATATTTACATGTGCAATACTTGTACGCTCGAATTCGTTGTTTTCGCGCGCTCAGTCGCCTGCGTCTTAACTGCAATTTGTGCGTCCATTGTTGGTTCGCTACTTTTACTTGTCACTTGTTGTTATGGTTGTTGTTGTTTTTTCACTGTTTTCCATTGTAGCTGTTGCTTCGCTGTTGCAACTCGTTTTTTTCCTTATAAAACCGCCTTTGTGTTGTTGTTGTTGTTTTGCTGTTATTCGCCTTTCCTGCACGGCTGTCATTATTATCATGTTTTCACTCGCTGTATTACCTACTTTACAGCTGAGACGCTTGTTTTTGTCGCTGTTGTTGTTTTTACGTACGCTGCCTTTATATTTCTCACCCATTTCTTTGGTGTTTCAGCCTGAAATGTATGCTTTCGCTGCGATGTCCCTTTTTATCAGCCACATTTGTTGTTGTAGTTGTTTTATGTGACATTAAAATTTTTACGGCATATTTTCGGGCGAAAAATTAATATGTGCATATTTCTTGGTTTAACCTCAAATATTTAATAAATCAGTTTTCATGGCTTGGCCTTAAGTTTATGCGTAAAGCGTTTTCAATGTTGCAACGAATTTTATTAGTTTTAGAATTTTGGGATTTGTGGTATATGTCCTCGCTTAATTATAGTATCCAGCGTTGCATACATTTAGGCAATTTTGTTGCGAATAGATTTGGCTTTCCCTTCCTCTTCTCAGATGTGTATAATTAAGTTTTTATTGCTTCGTTTAAATTGAAATTTTTATTTCAACATTTCTGTTTCTATTTACGTTTCTGTTTTAGTATTTAGAACCTCTATATTTGGCTTTTCCTTTTTCTTCTCACCAGGTTATAAGTAAGTTGCTGTTTTTTCGCCTAGATTAAATTGTTTACTTCAGCATTTCTGTTTAAGTTTGTATTCCTGTTTCTGTTCTAGAATTTAGATCCGCTATATTTGGCTTTGCCATTCTCTTCTCGCGTAAGTATTAAAAAGTTACGCTTTGTTTGCTTAAATTAAATATGTAATTTAGCATTTCTGTTTCTATTCCTTTATGTGTTTCTGTTTCTGCTCGTTTCTTAGTATTTGGAGTATACGTTTTGCTGGGCAGTCTAAATTATTGTCAAATGAATATGTCATCTATTTTTCTATTTATATTTTAGTATTTACGCGTATATATTTTCCTGGATACACTGCACAATTTCTGTTCCTGCTTTATTATTTACGCGTATACCGTTTCAGTTTCAGTTTGTATTTCAGTTTCAGTTTTTGTGTCACTATTTGCGAATATATCTTTTTTATGTTTTTTGGCCAGTTTACATTCTTGTAAAGAGAATCTATAAGGATTTTTCTATTTCTGATACCGTTTTTTCTTCTGTTTGTGAATAAATTTTATTTTTTTTAGGTTTGAAAAGTGCCAAAATTAAATGTTTTCAGAAAAAAAGTTAAAATATATGTATATATGCTTATAAGTGGTAATTTACTTATTACTATTTACTTATTTGCTTTTTCTCTTCTAATTTGCTTCTTCACAGTTCCTTAGCAAATACTTATTATGCCTTTTAATAAACAAATAACTAATTTCAAAAACAAAAAAAAAAAAAAACAAAATTGTAACTATAATTCTATTCCCAAATATAATTAAAATAATTTATTTATATATTTATTCTTCTAATTCTTTTTTTAATATATTTTTGTTTTAACACCATTTCGCACCAATCAGCATATCCGCGTCTGCATTTTTCCTATACTCGTATATAAAACAAGCGTAAAATATAAGCTCGTTTGCTGCGCTCCTTCCTAAAATTCTTCTAGCTATAACAAGAATTAATTGGATAAGTTTTTAATTTGCATTTTTTACGAGCTTAAATTTTTTCGTCGGTGGCAGTGGTGTTGGTGTTGGTGGCGTTGCAAATGCGGGTGTCGTCTCAAAGCGACTGGTGCCTAGCACGTGCTTTCTAAGGTCGCAACGACGCATGCAAAGTGCAGCTATAAAATGCGCACAGTGCGAAACTGTGAAGTTGCAAACATTGCATGGCGGCAGGGCATAGCATTAACATAACCGAAAAGCAAGCAAAAAGGAGCATACATAAATTGACAATGGCGAAGTAAGAGAGCGCCAAGTGAAGTGGCAGTTAGTTAGCAAGGCTAATAAACTTTTCAGATTTTAAGGCAATTTTATAAAATATATTTTTAATTTGATTAAAAGTTTTCCGAAGTGACCTTGTTGGGGAGGCTTATAACTTGATTTCTTATTTTTTGTTGTTTTTGAAAACGTTTAAAGCTTTTTAAAAATTTTGGCAATGCAAAATCATTGAGAAAATACATGGGGTTAATACAAAATGGCATTTTAAAGTGCTTTTTTGGTAATGGCTTTTTAAAAATAGTTTTAGTTTGGCCCTTTTGTGAGCATAAAATGAGACTTTTATTTCATAGTGCGGAAACCTATTTATTGTACTATGTAGTAATTATTCAGAATTATTTTTGATATAGTATGGCAACACTTTCAAAAAAATTACATTCAAATTGTGTTTTTGTATTTTTGATTTTATTAATTTTCGAATGCCATATAAAAAAGTACTTCCAAAAATTTTATGTTGTCTGTAAGGTTGGCAACCTTACTAAAGTTAAATTCCATACTAAAAAATTCATACCAAATGATATTAATTTACTCAGAAATATTAGACTTATTAAATTTTTTTCTCTAAAATGTAGTTGGCAACCCTACTAATAATAATGCTACAACACATCATTATTATTCCGTTTAGTATATATTTTGACCTAGTTACTACTTACTTGTTAAATTTTTGACTAACTAAATATTTCTTTTCAAAAAGATAGTTGGAAACCTTTTGAAAAGTTGGCAACCCTATTTGGAAAATCAACAAACCTGAAATTTCCTTTGGATTTCTTTCTGTGGCAATATACATACACACACTATATACACTACCTCTTTCCTTTTTGAACGCCTCACACATATCTCTCAGTCCATGTGCTTAATTTCTACCACAATTCCCTCATCCATCATCTTCTTCGCAGTCAGCGCCAGCGTCAACTGTTTAGCTGCTTCATCTGCTATGACCAACTGCTGTGTTGTTTCCAATATTACTTTTCCCCTCATTTATGTTATTTTATGTTTACTACTTTCTTCCATTTCCACATTCGGTTTACGACCAACTTTCTCGTCATAAGTCTCACATTCCACTGCTATTTATGATTTTGTTTATATTCCAACACTCAAATACATACAAACCGAGCCATTTGCACATGTGTCTGTAAAGCTTTATAAACATATTCGCAATCAGCTGTTGTTGCTTACACAAACACACTCGTCGCAGTGTGCAACAAAGCGAATGAGCACTTAAAAATATATAAAAACAGGGTTGCAAAGGTTGCCACATACTCACAGCCAGCGACGTCTGTGCGTTTAGAATTTTACGCACACTCTTTTAGAAACATCCTTTTAATACCCAGCAACATATATATACTCGTTTCATATTGCGCCCGTCTGATTTGTGTGGCGCAAGCAGTAAGTTTGTTGACTATCTATAGCTATTCACCTACATTTATTTCACAGTCTGTTGTATGAGTAGTGCTGAATAGCTCAAAAATGCGTAAATAAGGTTAGAAGAAAAATAAAAAAATACCACGCAGAGAAGTGGAATGGCAGACTTGTGAAAAAAACAAAAGAAAAAAATAAATAAATTTCTAAGCGAACTATGCAGACAGGTCGCCTTTTTTGTGGCGTTGGATGAAGATCTGGTATATGGAAGCAAGTTTGTTAGTGTAGACACTATTTATTATTACTATGTATTTATATATAAAGCGAATATACTTATAACGCTTTAAATTGTTTGTTAAAACTGCGAAAAGGAAGGAAAAATGGTTTATACGCCTAAAATTATGCAAATTTGATAATTTAAGTATTTCCTTTTCGTAGAAATTATTTGAAAAATATTCTTGTTTTGCGACAATAAAAGTAAGATTAATGACCTTTTAAAAAAACTATAAAAATTTAGAAAAATGCTTGTGACGCTTAGAAGTATGCAAAATTTTTAAAATTAAGGTAGTAGTTTTCATAAAAAAGTTTTGTAAAAGATTTTACTTTAGCGACAGCGCTGAAAGTCTTTTGAAAAAATTTAAAAATTAAATATTCGGGTTAGCGCGCCTAAACGTATGCAAAGTGTCGAAAATTACGGTTGTATTGATATGTATGCAAACATTTTTTTGTTTTTAAACGACAGCATAATAGAGGTCTTTAAAAAAAATTTAAATAAAAGAAGAATGGTTTTTGCGCCTAACGGTATGCTGAAAATTTGTGTATTAGTCATGACTACGATGCATTATTATTTTTTAAATATTCTTATATGGCGACACTGGTATTTGAATAAAACATAAAAATTAAAGAATATGGCTGTAGCGCCGAAAACTATGCAATATTTCGAAAATTAGTGCAATAATTGGTAGCACAAATTTTTTGAAAGATATATTTATTTAGAGACAGCACAATTAAGACCTGTGATTGAAAAAAACTGTAAATATGAAGGATATATGGTTGCGGCGCTTAAAAGTGTGCAACATTTTGAAAATTAAGGTACAAAGGTTGTCATGAAAATGTTTTTAATAATATTTTCGTTTAGTGACAGCTCTAAGGATTTTTTAAAAAACTTTAACTTTTTTGACGTTTTGTAAAAATAATAAAAATTAGGGAATATGGTTGGAACTCCTACAAGTATGCAAAGTTTCTAAAATTAAGATATTCAATTGCCATATTTTTTTTATATTTTTCTCAGGCGACACTAGACTTATGAATAAACTTTTCAAAAAACCTGTAAAAATAACAGGAAAAATGGCCTTTGTGCCTAAAAGTATGCAAAATTAAAAAATTTCAGTTGCCATATTTTTTAAAAAATGTTTTTGCTAAGCGACAGCATTATTAAATTATGACTTATTTATAAATATCATGCAGCAAAAAAGATGTTTCCAAAGTACCAAATTGGTCAAGGCAACGCAATTTTTCTCTAAAATTTGTACAAAAGACACATGAACTCAGGCACGGTTGAGACTTATTGAAATGCTCAGCGCATTTCAAGGTCAGTTAAATATCGTTTTGGTACTATTACTTCTCCCTGCCTAAAACTGAACATTTTTTCCCCTTACTCTTTCTATGTGTGGATTGTTTTTATAATATCTCTTCTATGGTTTGTTATTATATCTCCTTCGCACAAATCTCTATTATTTGTTACGCTGCATGTATGCTTTGCTTGCTACACTCAGTCGAGCGCTTACTTTGGTTACCCTTTTGTTGATTGCCATTTATCATTTGCCGGCGCTGCCTTTATTTTATTTATACGGTTTATTCTCGTTTAACACAATTCTTTTGGTCAATAAAGCTGGAATTGATGCAGACAATTGTATATGAGGAAGGCATTTATTGTGCTTTCACATGACATACATTTGCTATGAAATATATTTTCGTTTAACTGTATATATGTAATATGTAGCTATAAAAAAAAGCATATGAGAAACACACATTATGACATAGATGGCGTATGAGTAACATTTTGTGCGGGTGCTGGCATTGAACTGCTAGAAGTGATTTAATGTTGATCCTTATAATGAAGGTTAATGTATGAATGTTTTCTACAAATTTGTAAATTATTACGAGGAGTAAGCTGAAATAATAATATAAAATAAAATTAAATTGAAGTATAATAAATAAAATACATAAATAAAATAAAAAAAATAAAATAAAATAAAATAAAATAAAATAAAATGAAAATAAAATAAAATAAAATAAATAAAATAAAATAAAATAATAAATAAAATAAAATAAAATAAAATAAAATAAAATAAAATAAAATAAAATAAAATAAAATAAAATAAAATAAAATAAAATAAAATAAAATAAAATAAAATAAAATAAAATAAAATAAAATAAAATAAAATAAAATAAAATAAAATAAAATAAAATAAAATAAAATAAAATAAAATAAAATAAAATAAAATAAAATAAAATAAAATAAAATAAAATAAAATAAAATAAAATAAATAAAATAAAATAAAAAATAAATAAATAAATAAAATAAAATAAACTAAATTCACAATTCACGAAATAGACGTTTTTTCAGACTGCCTAGTAGCAATAATCTTTTAAAGTGCTAAATATGTTGTGGTAGAAGGTTATTTAAAGGATTATGTGGCAATTAAATATTATTGTTGTTGAGGTTAAGGTTAAAAGTAAAATGTGAATGAAAAATGTTAAATGCGACGCTAAAAAATATGTTTTAAGTAAAAAAGTTAACCTCGCCGCAAAAAACAATATTTGGTTAGCAATTTGCATGTAGGAAAATTCAAAAAAAAAGAACATTTCCTTTGTTGAAAGTTTTTTTATATGGGAAAATTGCGAAATAAAAAAAATTAAAACTAATTGCTAAAAAAATTTATTTCGAGCTATTGTATTGTCAAAAAATTGCAATAAAAAAATTTTAATATTATTAAAAAAAATATTCCGAGCTATTTTTGTATAGGAAAATTCCAAAAAAAAAATTTTTTCTCGCTGTTAAAAATTGTTTTGCGAGCTATTTTTATATCGGAACATTCCAAAAAAATTTTACTCACTGCAAAATAAAATTGTTTTTGCGAACTATTTTTAAACAGAAACATTTCTAAATAATAAAAAAATTAAAACTCATTGCTAAAAAATGTTTTCTGAGTTACTTTTGTATAAAAAAATTACGAAAATAAATTAACTCACTGAAAAAAAATATTTGGTAATTTTTTTTTTTAACTCACTACAAAAAAAAAATTATTTTTTGCGAGCTATTTTTATATAGAGAAATTTCGAAATAAAAAAATTAAAACTCAGCACTAATAAAATATTTGTAAGCCATTTTTATGTTGGAAAATTCTCCATATTTGCCTTACATCTGTTTACCGTTCTCAAACTCATTAAACAAATTAATTTGTGCAGCCTTGATTATTACATTTTCATGCTTAATTATGTTATTAAATAATAAATTTATATTAAATAAAATTTCCTCTTTACAGTTTTACATGCAACTATCAACTCATATCAACTATTATACGCGCTGGCAAGGCTGCGCCTAATAAAGCAACTACAAAAATGCGAAATATTTAACTTTAGACCACATAAAGTGCGGCTTTAAAAAGCGTATATTGCAAATAACTAACAATTTAAAACAAAATAAATTTGCGCATATATGCAAATCTACAAATAACGGTAGCTGCAAAACACTTTAAAGCCAATAAACAAATATTAAATGCATATAAATTAGAAAAGGCGCGCAAAAAATACAAAATAAACACCAACACAAACACACACAGACAAATAGCAACACCAGCGCCAGTTGGCAAATGAGCTGCACACAATTACGCAATGCGTTTATGAATATTTAATGTGTTATTTTTTATAATTGCAACAACAACAAGCGCACAAGACAAACATATACGCAAATTAACAGGCATAAAGCGCATAAATTCATATTAATATAGCTGTAATTTGCGCAAAATAGTGCGAAGTAAAAAATTAAAAGTGTTTGCCATTTATTTGGTTGCGGCTGCGCACAAAAAAACAAATAAAAAACAGCACAACAAAAAGCGGTAATAATAATTTATAAATAAGTAAGCAGACAGTGTGTGCAATTGCCAGCGCAAATATATGCATGCATGTGTGAATGTGTGTGTGCATAAACACGAAAAAGCATAATAATAACATTTATAATAAAAAGTGCAAACATATTCACCGCAAAACGCAGCTAAAATAATAAAATCATACAAAAGTGCGCCGCATTACTCATACGCCACCGCCAACACACACCAAAGACTCTTGTGATTCAACGTGCATTGCATGCCTGTGTGCGTTGGTGTGCGTTAAAGTGCACACTCGCTCTGTTAATGTTGAGTCATAAATTATGTATTTAATTAATTAATAGCGCAGCACAAAAGCGGCAACATATTCGTACACAGAGCGCAAAAGCACAACAACAACACAAGTGCGTTGCTTGAGTCTGTGTGTTCTTTTCGTTGTTGGCTGTACACACTTGCGCCGCAAGGCAAGTCGCCTTTAAGTGCTGTTATTACTCGTATTTATGCTAATATGCGCTGAATTATATTCTTAATTAAAGTGTTATCTGCGTTAATACTTCGAAATCAGGAATTATTGTAGTGCCTCTTAAGTGGAATTTGGGTAAAAAAAGTGAAAAATAAAATAAAATTTTAAAGCATCTCTTTATAAGTAATTAAAATAAGCAAGCGTCGAAATGCATATTAATGAAGTTTGAATATAGTAGTTAGTTGGTACTCTATAAAATCTGACGTTTATGTTGGCGCTTTAAACGCTGCTTAAACAAAGGTGAGTTGCGCAAACTAAAGATTTATAAGTATGTGGCATATAGTAAAAAAAGATATATTATTTATTAAAATATATTATTATTTTTTCCAATAATTATGCTTAATCCTAAAATATAATTTGAACTTGGTTTCTCTAGCCCATTAAGAAAGATTTCTGAAAAATTTGCTACAGCGCCATCTATGTCGAACCTTATTTATTAATTTACTTCATAAAATAAAACTGATAAACTAGTTTTACTAGCCCAGAATTTAGTTTTTCTAAAATTGACTCTAGCGCCGTCTATGTTGTGGCTTATCTTCTAATTTATCCAAATTGATGAATTTACTTTAGCTATTACTCCTGTAGAACCCCCAGAAGTGATGATGCTGAGAGCATACTAAAATTATGGAGGAAACACTTCACTACCACCTGCTGTACGGCAGTGAAAGCATAACACTAGGAGATGGTCAACCCGATTCCCAATCATGACGATGGAGCAGACGTTTCATTGTCCGCATGAAAAAGTTCGAATAGCAATTAGTTGTCTAAAGAAAACAAACCAAGCTATTCAAATACGGGGCTAAGAACTGATAAGGAGATGCATCAGTTTCTTTGTAGTACTGCAAAAAAGTAGACTCCACAATCTGCGCCGATTATCTTGGAATAAGCCTCCTGAATCATCGCATATAAGGTTCTATAGAGCGTATTGTATCAAATATTAAAACTCACAGGTCCCCCAGGCCTGGAACATCAAAAACTATTCATCATGCGCCAAATCTTGAAAAGACCCGTGAAAAAAGGATCAACACACACCAGCTCTTTGTAGATTTGAAAACTGCTTTTGACAGCACGAAAAGGAACTGCCTTTATGGCGCTATGTCTGATAAATCCATGCTAGCAAATCCATTATCAAATTTCTAGATAGAGTGTTTTTTAAATAATATTTTTACTGCGCCATCTAGAAGTCACATACTTTTTTTGATATTGAACTTTTAAAGCGCTTTCAAGCAAAATATCAAACTCTGGCATTGATTAAGTCGAAAATGCTTAGAGTTCAGGCCGTCTGGAATGAAAGTCAGCCCTTGTTGCCTATTAGGTCGAAAATATTTAGGGTGTAGAACATTTTGAGAGCTTTCACAAATATTGGATTGTTCATAAAAGCTCATAGGGAAAGGTGTAACTGAAAAATCTTTTTAGAATACCGACGAGAAATGAAATGTTCGTGCAAAAATAGTAAATAATATATCGCATAAGGTGAATAGTATAGATAAATAATTTGATTTTCTTTGAATGAATTACCTAAATTCTTTCCTGATAGCGTTTTGAGATAAAATTATTTACTCTCCCGCATACAAAACTTGATATTAACTGACGTAGACATTCCGATAAGCAATAAAGTTAATTTTTTAATTTTAATTATTTTCTAGTAGTACGGAAGTTTCTATTCAAGCTAAATGCTAGATACATTAGTCAATAAAACATATATAAATATAGTCTCTATTGGTTAAAAATACTAAAATCTCTGACTACAAAAGTTAACTCTACAAGTAAAATAGAATGAGCGCCTAAAATTATGTAACCATTTTCACTATTTTCAAAAGATTTTTTTTTGAATTTGTTTATAATTTGCCTCGATCTCATGTAAGACCGCTGATTTATGTAAAATACTAAAACCTCAGACTATAAAAAAGAACTTCTGAAGTGAAAAGGGTTGCGCGTCTAAAATTATGTTATCATTTTCACCTTATTGCTTATTTTCTAAAGAAAATTTTTGGCTTTTTTCTAACTGTTTTTCAATCTGAAATCTAGATCTCTGATATATTTAGGACTTCATATAATTCTAATACAAAAACACTAGATTTCATGAAGTATAATAAACCCATTGTAATTTTCTTTGCTTTTCCAGTGCTTTTCAAAAGTAATCTTACAAAAATCGCGTAATTGTAGAAACAGTCAAGGTAAATGAGTAGAAATAATAAACCAAATGAAATAATGCAGCGCATTTGACAACGGTTAATGGCAAAATACAAGCGAAGGCAAAATCACTTCACATTTTAAAGCGGAAACGGAAACTCAATCAATGCGTTACAAAAGTATACTGCGAGCGCTTAAAATAAGCAACTTAAGTAGAAGTTGAAGTAGAGCAAAAAAACAAAAATCGCAACAAATAAATAACAAGCGAAAATAATGCTAGAAACAAAGCAAAAATAACAACAAAATAAGGCAGAAAAATGAAATAAAGTTGCAGCAAGACGTGGCAAGCAAATCAGAGTTGCAGAAAAAGATTGAAAATCACTAGACTTGCTGTTGTTCTTGTTAAGCGAAGGAGGTGCAGCATGCAGCACTGAAGACTAAGTGTAGCCAAGTAAGAGGAAAGTGGCAACAACAAAAGCGCAACGGAAGTGAAAACGGTAAAAAAGTGCAGCGCAACGAAACAAAGATCAAAAGCAACAAAAACCCTAAAAACAACAAAGCTTCGAAATAATTGATACTAAAAAATCTGGAAAATAAAGAAATAACGAAGAAGGTAGAAATCAAAAAAAGAAAGTTTAAAAAATAAGAGCAACACACACACTAAGACGTCCGCAGCAGGAATTAAACTATAAAACAAAATAAATGTGCGCAGCCAACAACGAGAGCGTAATTTGTAACGTATTTCCGGTATTGTAAGCAAAACAAGCAAAGCGTAAAAGCGTACAGCTGCTAGCACGCGTGGGCGCCGGCGGGAAGCGGGAAGCGCAGAATCGTGCGAAATAATTGCAGCGAAAAGTTTAAGCGTAAACTGGAACAACAGAATAAATGGTAATAAATAAGTGAGCCAACAAAAAAAATCGTGAAACACAAAAAAAGCCCAAGAATATACGAAAAATTTATTTGAAAAAATAATATAAAATAAAAAAATCTTAAAACTTATAGCTTTTTATAAATAGAGAGAAAAAAGAACGTAAAATAAATGCTTAAGCAGATCTTGAGAAATAAAAGCAAAGCGCTGCTAGAATAATTTGGCAAAGTTTATTCTTCTTCTTGAGCGCTTTTGAACTGCGTTGCTATACAGACTGTTGTTTTCGTACTTCGTATTTTTCGAGTATTTTTCGTGCACAAAAATCGTATTAAGCGCTACAAGCGAGAAACAATTTTTTTAGGCCAGCAACGCTAGCAACTAACAACAAAACATATGCCAAGCAACGTTAGCATTTATTTTCAACACTTTTATTGGTGTTTGTTGCTGTGCGTGCGAAATCTCGTGAGTAAATCGGTTGTTGCATAAACTGCAGCGTTTAACAGTGAAGTGTTTGAATCGAAAATCTGTACAAAATAAAAGTGGAGAGTGAGTGCAAAGTGCTGTCGTGAGGAGCGTGTTGCTGTTGTTACTTGTTGAGCTGATCTTATTGCGCAGCGGGCACTTGAGGCGTGAGCAGATTTGTGTGACTATATTCAGGTGCATTTTCGGTAAGTTTTTTAAATATATAAAATATTGAAAAAATTAAACATTTTACTACCTTTAAAGCTTTTAATGCTACTTTTTTAAGAAATAAGCTATTTTGAGCAGCCTAAAGGTGTGCTAATAATGTTAAATATTTAGTTAAAAAATATGTTTATGTTTTGAAATGTTTAATAAAATAATCTCGAGAACAGAAACGATTTTAGGGCGCCCAAAAGTATGCTAATAATTTCAAATATGTGCTAGAATGATCTATGCCGCAAACTATTGGCGATACATTGTCGATATTTGTTCTATTGAAAGCTTTTTTGTCGAGAAACCGCATAAGTATTAAAAAAAAATTAATGTTTGACGGTGTAGGGAGGACGTACTTTAAATATGTGAACTAGGACCAACAGGGTATTAATCACATTTTTTAGCATACCTTTAAGGTAATCATAATTTATTATACTTAGGCGAAATATATAGAAATTATTGAAAAATTTAGCACCAAGAAATCCGATAAGTAGGAAAATTAACGAAATGAATTTAAGATTATGTAGGGAGAAATATTTTAATTATACGTACTGTATATCAAAGCAATATTGAATTCCTAATACATAGGTGCTAGTGTTAGAAAACGATAAAAATATCAAGGAGTTAGGTATACCCTACCGCCAAGTTATCAAGCCTAAAAGTATGCAAATACTTTTAACTGTGCTCTTAATAGGGTTTTTAGCATACTTGTGTGTTTATAGAGAATGGAATAAAAAAAATTTACCAATTGAATGTGAGATGATGTAGGTAGATATAATTTATTTATATGTATTAAGGCGGCGAGAAATTGATTTTATAGTGGCTTTAGTGAGAAAACGATGGAGATTGTGTATAACGTCATTCTAATCACTGTTACCAAGCTTAAGTTATAATTAGTTTCAAATGTGTATTCAGCGAATGTTTGTAGCATACCTTTAGGCTGACCACTAATTTATTCTGACTTTTGGTCATAATATAACGTGTAAGCGGTGTCTGTACCAATAAAGAAGTAAATATTAGCGCGAGAAAATGTTGGAAATTTCCACAGTTATGGATAAATCCCATTCATATTCGAACGATTTTACAACTTTCTATACACGCATGAGTATTAATTCAGCGAAGTACTGAAATTTTGGAATTTTAAGACTAGACTGCAGCTCCTCGTCATTGAAAAATCTCAGTTTAATATTTGCAGATAGTTGTTGTGAGCTTAGAGAACAGTTGGTATGCCCAAGTTATATAACTTACTATCCTTCAATTTACCAAAACCCTTAACACCCATTTCAACTTAAATTCCCATCTAAAATGAATTCATCTACTCAATTAACTACACTTTACACTCCATAAATTTCCACCGCACGCAAAGCACAGCAATCACATGAAGCACCTACAACAAAATTTACAAGCTTATTTTACTGCTTTAGCATAAACTTAATGCAACACTCGCTGGTTTAATTGCGCACAAATCCGCTCGCTAATCTACTTAAAATTTACACCGAACCAAACACTAATCTACTTACAACACATTTAAATTTTCATGTTTATTATAAAACAACAAACACGCGGCAGCGCGTGCGAAAAACTAAAAGTATAAAAAACTATAAAACTAGGTAAAATTCAGAAAAACACTTGAATACTATACTTGTGTGTTATGGGAAAAAACAACAATTGTAGTTGTAAGAGTGGGCGTGTAAAAAGTGCTGAAAATTATCGTTAAGCAGCAAAAATATATATGTGTGAGTATAGGTAAAGCAACAAGGATTTACATGGTCACCTACTGTGTTGAGGATAACGATAACATATGGTTGTATGTTTTTTACAGAACAGTATTGTGAAAAAATTTAGTATAATTAATTTTTTTCGTCGAATACTCTCAGATATGGATTGTTTTCATCCATTCGGAGGACATAACTAGGCCAGCGTAGCCGCTGTCTTTTAATTTGCTGAGCTATGTCAATGTCTACATAGATCTCATACAGCTTATCGCTCTATCGACTGCGGTATTCGCCGTTGCCAATGGGCAAAGGACCATAAATCTTAAGCAGAACCTTTCTCCCGAAAACTCGTAACATCGACTTATCGGATGTTGTCATAGTCCAAGCCTCTGCACTATACAACTGGACGGAAATGAACGATGCTCAGAGAACTTTCTTCACTTGCATGAGCTTCTACAAATGATTACATCCTCCATATATTAATATATAAAAATATTTTTTACAGAGGAAATGGTAAAATCATTGAAAAAATTATGCTCTCAGTTGATTTGCATTACTGCCAATATTTTACACAACACTATATTTGATAGACTATTAACGGAGTCCACAAATTTCACTGTATTTCATATAAGCAGGTGGAAAGAAATACAAAATATGCATTTAATTACCGAATGAGTAAGCAATATGCAACGAACTAATTATTACAAGCAGGCCAGTATGCATATTTGGCTGTAAGCACCCAAACACATACACACTGACAAGCAAAGGCAACGTTTTGTGTAAGCAATAATACCAAGTTACCATAAGCACCCAGCCTACATATGCAAGTTTATGGCCACAAAGCGCTAGAAGCGCTAATAAATACAGTTGTGCTGGCCAACACAGGGTGCCATGCATATCTACATGCACTTGCATGATTACATAAGCATGTGGTATTATTTATATGTGAATTAGCGTACGTGCTTCTAATTGTTTACAAATACATACATGTATATGTAACGAAATACATTTGTTGGCGCTTATTAATTTGCACATTACGTGCCACAGCAAAATTCATCAACATAAAAAAAGGAAACTGCAATAACAATAACAACAACTGAGCGCCAACAAAATGCGAAAGCAAAATTGTTGCATAGCAGTAGGCGTACACAAGGCCAATATATATACCCTGAGTTGTAACGTGGAGCTAGCTACGTGCGCTATAAGCAGGCGGCAAGTGGACGATGTAAGGTCAAAATGGCAAATAAATATTTGCGCCGAAATAACTCAACTTTTGTGCTAATTGCATATTTGGTGTTCATTAGCAACAGCGTTGAGCGCGCTCATATACGAGCGCCTAAATGTAGGTAATAATAAATGTACGAGCGCCTCAATGTAGGCAATAATAAATGGCGGTAACAAAGCGCGCGCACAAAGCAAACCAATAAATGCAGTCAGCGCGCCTAAAATGCCATTACAATGAATTGTAAGCGGCAAATGTGCTTTGCTTAGGCACGACCGCAAAGTTTGCAGCATTTACTTGTTGTTGTTTTTTTTCATCGCAAAACTATTTGCCAAATTCAAATAAATGCAACAAAATGAATGACTACCGTAAATGTGAGTGAAATGAAATGCATACTTGGGCGTCAGGGGCACCTACACGAGCGCTGGTTACACAATTGTAGTTTTGAGTGTGTGTGTGTCATAGTTTCGGTGACGGCGCGAGTAAATTAAAACAAGTCGTTGGCAGTTTGTGCATTAGTGTCTCGGCAGCAATCCACCCACGCCCCAAATTATGCTGTGCAACTAAATAGTTGATGATGCAACAAATGTTGCATAAATTTAGTTACAGTGCTCAAATTATCTATTTCACATAGTTGCCATGCATTTTTGTGTGCAATGAGCGCAAACCACTTCGCACCGCAACCGCCGCCAGCAGCCAAATGTCAGACATAGTCACCGCACACACACACACAAGCCAACGCAGCGGCAACGCTTTATCAGCGCGTATTTGTACATTAAAATATAGCATGCTTTTAGGCTGCCACGTAAGCTTCATAAAATATGCGCGCATTGTGGCCGGCATGCATGAGTAAATTAGAGAATGAGTGAATAAATGTTGCACAAACACACACATATGCATACAGACACGTTGCTACAATAAAATAAATCCAGCAATGCTTGCATAAAGCGCGCGGCAATGTGCCATTTAGAAGTTTTGCATATTTTTAGTTGCACTCAAGCGCATCATTTGCTATTGCAAATTTATGGCTACGCACACATATATCAATATGCATATATATTTAGCAATGCGCGCTTGTATTGGTTAGCGCTTTGTGGCTGCTGTGGCGTGGCAAACCGCCTCTCTGCGTTTGTGTTATATGTTTGCCTCTGTGTATATACGTATATATACATATGTATATACATGTGTGTTGCTCATAATTTATTGCATACGCCCAGGCGTGGTATAGAATTTAATTAAATTAAAGCATATTTTTTTGATTAATTTCCCATGATTCGTTTTAGGCGTCGCCTTTGCCGAAATGTTGCTGCAT
The DNA here is from genome assembly GCA_027475135.1 of Bactrocera correcta. NCBI lineage: Eukaryota > Metazoa > Arthropoda > Insecta > Diptera > Tephritidae > Bactrocera > Bactrocera correcta. Next base: position 103,780,914 of record CM050323.1, read on the forward strand.
GGCTGCTAATTTCGTTTGGCATATTTTTGGGCGTAGCTTGCATTTATAGCTGAAATGAATTCTACGTTGTTTGTTGTAGGCAATTTATGAGATTTGCGGCTTGTTGAGTAAGTTTAATGCTATTCGGGGATGGTTTGTTGACCTGCTTTCTAGTGCGTTTGAAAAGCTGGATTTTGTGGGTGCACAAAGTAGTTGTATGTTGGCTGTGTCGGTGGTTTGGTTCGCAGAAACTTTATTCTATTAGTTACTATGTTGCAGCATTTGAACTCTGTTAGAATTCAAAAATTATTATTAACGTTCCATTCTGGGCTAGGAGGCCAGCTCAACCCTACAAATGCTAGCTGTGGACGGACACTTGCTGAGCTCAGGCCAGCTCTTTCCCTATCCCTTCTCATTCCTATCCAGTTGGAAATTGGTTATGGATGCTTTTTCTTGCAAACCCGTTGGCCTTACAATTTTCCACGATTCCGCTAGGGCCAGGCGCCCAAACAAGTTTAATATGGAATTATCTTGATCCTACTGCTATTAATGTCCTGCGCTCTTGACTAGCTTTCAGCTCATTAGCAGCGAGTTCAAACCATGTGGCTGCCACTTGACTTGACTGATAAAAAAATTCACCTAATCCTCCCATTGAGCTTCGCCTATGCGCCTATTCTCCAAGCGTCTCCGCCCCACTCAAATATCTTTCGGAGGTATGTGTGCCGAGAAGATGCCGCAGGAATACTTTCCGCGGCGCCGTGGTTCAAGTTATCAAAGAAGCAGTTAAAGTTATAGAGGATTTCGGAATGTTGCTCTTTGGTGAGTTACTTCCATGATAATAGCTATCAAGGATGGGACGCAAGTATTTCAGCTTTTCGCCAGGGCACCTAATAAGAGAAGGGGTATATCCAAGTTTTTTTTTTATTTCTTGAAAAATATAACCAGTTCAGTTTTATTTGAGTTGACAGCTAAAGTGCTGCTACTAGTTACTTCTTGAAGTATCCTTGCCTTAAATCGTAAAAGGTATCATAAGAGCTATATCATCTTCATAGGCTAACATCCGACAGCCTCGACCTTCGAGTTCTTTCCACCTAATGAATTTATCACTAAGATCCAGAGTAATGAAGACATGAATTCATCTTGCTGGGTGCCACTAAAGACCTTTTGTGGTGCACGCATACCGCTCCAAACCGACACTACAGTTCTGTCGCAGAGGAGACACTCCCTACCTATAATCTATCCAGAGCACTTATGCCCTTTTGGCCTAACATTTTTGAATGCTTTCTCAGAATCGTGAAATATTTCTAATGCGTATTGCTTATGCATGAGGACTCCACCAGTCATGACAAAACTTCTTCAGAGCCATGTCTACCGACCTGCCTTTGATGTATGCATGTTGAGCTTCCAACGTTATGTCTCTCGGTGTTCTAATTTTGATGAGTAGGGCCATAAGTCTCTCCAGCGTCTTCAACAGAAACTAATCGGCCTGAAATCCTTGGCGTTCACAAAGAGCTTTTACTGGTCTTCGGGATGAACGCCATTCTTCTTGTTTCCAAGATCTACGAATATGGCCTGATCGAAAACAGAGCTCTGGTGGGGGGTCAAACGAGCGACATGGCACCTTTACCGTCTGCTGAATTGCGCAGGTATGATCATCATCAGTTTTTTCATCGTCCATGTGAGGTGTTATTCGTCCAGAAAATCTAAGAATGCTGTATCCAGGCCCAGTCAGCATCCTTATTTCTAAGAAAGCCCCTAGAAGTACGTAAATTTTGAATTAGCTTAATAAAAATGTATGGAAGTGTGTTCACGACCTAAATTTTAATTATGAATTAAGTTAAATAGGGATAGGTCTAGCCTCTATATATCTATTATAACGATTTCAGCCATTGAGAGCAATACCAGCAACTTCCCTTTGGAGTTTATATAAATAAAATTGCAATGCCTTCCAAAGAAAAAACTACATTTTTCCCATATAAGGACACCCGCATAACTGTATCGCACCGAAAAATATTTCTCAATCCGGCATAACGGGCATACATCGGCAATCTCGGCACCGTCGCCGCGAAAATATGCCATTTGTGGTATTTACAATGCAATTCGCGGCCTGGAGAATTCCAAGAGATTATGATTGTACGCCAACGAGCAACTGCATATGTGTGTATGCGCGTATGTATATGCAAATATGCTGCTGATTGTTGAATGCATGCAGAAGAAATTCAAAATGTATGCAAACGAAGCCAACACATACGCACCTACATAACTGTACAATAAGGCTTGTAAGCGCTTATGAAGGTATGCGTAGAGGTGTGTGTGCTTATAGGTATGTATACTTGTATGTATGTGCGTGTCTGCAGTGGTATGCGGTTGTACGAAATATTTCTGTATTGTTGCGCTGGCGCCAAACAGGGCCCAAAACACTGCAGCATACAAAAGCGCCAACGCAGGGAATGCAATATATTTGCTGCATACTTGTAGGCGCATAGTCATGTAAATGGTCATTTATATGCGTGGTGCTGACAGTGTGGTGAATTTTGCGTTGTACTGAATTGGTGGCAGGCAGGGTGGGCAAGCTAAATGTCGTGAGGAGACGTGGAGATGAAAATGTGCATATGTATTTGTTATTCATATGTGTGTGCTACTGTTACCGTATCTTCTTGCAATTACGTTTATGCGCGTTGTTTCACTTGCATATAAGCAATAACGCCTACGCAGCTTCCTTGCTGTGATTGCATTGCAGCGGCATTGTTTCACGCATTTAGTTGTTTGTTGATTTGTGTGCGTGCGTGTCACGGTATTGCGCTCAGACGCCGACCAGACGGTGTTGACCGTGCATGGATTATGACATACATAGGAATTTATTGTATAATATGTGTATTTAACGGCTTGTATATGTGTTGCTGTTTGTATAAAATAGGGTGTATGTGTGTGTAAATGCCATAATCTGAAGTATAATTATTATGGACGCTTGGCGTGTTCAGATTCAGTGGGGAATTCCAATTTGTTGTCGTTATCGGTTTCGTGCTGTATTTGTATATATTAACATGAAAGTATGTACATATATACATATGTATATGTGTAGAGATATACTATAAGCAAACTTATCGGTATTGTAAGAGCTGCTGAATTTTTCGCAGTCGAAATTATTGAGTAGTAAAAAAAATATAAAAACTTTTATATATAGCGTCACCTAAAATGTTAGACAACGTATCATCAAAAACATCGAAATCGGACTCACTACAAACTATTTTTTTTTTCAATATTCTATTATATCGTTTTTGCTTCGCCTGTAAACTTATAAATTGTGATTTTACATAATTTTAGCTTTTTTGTGGGAATTTCTTGCATTGTGCTTTGCACATAACCTATAAATCTTGTCCAAATAGTGTGAGCTAATTTATGGCTTAAATTTTAAGCAAATTAGTCTCGAATCGTTTATTTGATTATCTAGTTAAAACATAATTTTTTATCATTGTAAGAGATAATCTAATTTTCTGGTAATTCTGGAAATGTCTTGGAAATGGCTAAGAGTTGAAAAAGAAATTTAAATTAATAGCTGCACGAATAATGACATCGCATCAAAGCTCTCTTTATCTGCTATGCGCTCTTACTTCGAACATTTTAACACTTGCATATCAATGTGGCGCTCTGTTGACTTATAAGTTTGATAGACAGGTTTCTACTTTTATGGCTTTTACAAAGGAAGTAGTCCAAGTGCGATCTTTGAATCTAATCTGGAACTAACCTCATATTTTTGCAGGAGCCAAACTATTATTTTTATAAATTTTTTTTCATAACATCACTGAAAGTTAATATACGTCAAACAACAACTTACAATATAAAAAACTATAAATTTACGAATTTCAATTACTTGCATATTTAGAGCGCAGCTGACAAATTATGAACCAGCGCAGCACAATTTTACAATTTTAATGCACAATTCCGCGAATTTCATAAATATTTATGCAATAATGCCATTTTATGTTTTTATACGTCACGTGCACATATAAATACACAAGCAAACTTAAGCGCGTCTATAATGAGAATATATATTTTAAATGCGTTGGCATTATAAATTTATCACACAAAATTAAATTTGAAAAGTCATTACCCGCCAGGCAGCGTCAATAAATACGATTATGAAATAAATTGTGCAATAAATCGCCACAATCAGCGTTTTACGCGTCAAACAACAACAGCAAATGATGAAAGCTCTTTAAGCTCTATGTTGTAGCTGTGGTGATGGCATACTTCAATGCTTTGATTGTTGGTGCTTAAAGGATAAGGTCAGCGAAGTTAGGTGTTTATATAATAATATTATATATAAATATGTCTGTATTTCATATATGTATGTACTTGCTTTAAGTTACTTTGAAAATTAAGCTGTCCAGCTATGAATTGTTGAAATAATTATTGCTTTCAACGTGTCACATGTGACCAGCAGTACGAGGAAATATGAAGCGATTTTTATGGGATATTTATTGGTATTGATATGCAGTAAAAATCATAATATATTTTTCTAAAAATATGTTGAATTTGGTGGTAATATTGGGTAGTCGGAAAAGTCCTTTTGTATTTTGTCAATAGATGTCGTTGCAGTCGTATATGTATACTATATAATGTTGGGAAGTTGAAATTTCGAGCTTCATTCAGCCAAAAAAAAACTATATTCGAGGAACTTGAAAAAAAGTTACAGCTGTTCAAAAATGACTGAAAATAATGAAAAAATTCGCTATATTTCGAAATTTTTGTATGAAAAATGGAAGAATGCCACGCGAATTATCAAAAGTTGCATTTTCTCTGTAAGTTTTCAAATACTTAAAGGCTTTCGCGTTTTTTTTAAGACTTATTTTCACTATCAATGCTATAAGCGCACTCAAAAGCGCTTCATAAATTTATATTTTGCATTATGCATATACAACTAAATATTTTTGCACTCATTGTTATCGTAGTATAAATTGAATGAGTACACAATACTCGGGGGCATACAGAAATATTCCCGCAAAAACAAAAGACAGACAAAAATAAGCGTTTGTGGCAACAAACTGTAGGAAAAAGTAACCAGAAGGCAGTAGCAAAGCAATAGTTGAACGATTTTAAAGAGAAATAGTAACAAAAATATAATGTGAATGGTGTAAGCAATGATAAATAACAACAAAATGCAACAAAAATTCATATGCGCTAACATATTGATAGCAAAAAGCAATTTCGTGGCACAGGCACAGAACAAAAGTTGAAGCTATTAAAAAGTGAAATACGTATTTTTGTAACTATCATATGTAGGTGCATGCATGTATTTGTATGTGTTTGCATGTCTATGTATTTTGCACAAGCACATAAGTAATTCAAGTGGTAATGCGAAAAAGGTTGTAGCAAATCAATAAAAAACAGACAGCGAAAGCAACAGCTAACGCCATATATGCCAGCAGCAAATGTTACGTATACGCCATGTGCGCAAATCGTTTAAATCACAGTTGTTGGTGTGCGGATTTTTGCTATTGTTTTGATATTTTATTTATTTTATAGCAATATTTTTATTTTTTTACGTAGGTAGATAAGTGTGTGGTTAAATTTTGATACTGAAAATACAAATCAATAGAAAAGTGGCTTGGTGAGCCAGATTTTGTTAATTTTTATTATTTTTAAACTCTGAAGTGGGTATAGCAAGTTTGCCACAAAGTTTGTAAAACCCAGAAGTAAGCGTCGGAAACCCTGTAAATTATATTTAAATGATTAGTAAGATTATATAAATGGGCAGAAACATCAGAGTATTGAGCTTAGTCTGTTCACACATAAAATTGTTTACTTCAGTATGCTTGCCCTTGTGCTTTTGTGTACGCGAACTAGTCGTCAGTCTTGAGATATCGACTTAAAATTTTACACATGCTCTTTTATAACTTAGATGCTTTTAATTTGTTGGAACTGACAATAATGGGCTACTGATTCATAAAGCTGTCATATAAATTAGAAGTTCGAAACCAAGGCTTTATATGGAAAACTTTTTTATTTGACAAAATATCTACACGAAATTTAGGTTAAATTACATATAACTTAAAGCAATGCTATAAATTCCAAAAAAATCTTTCGGATTGGACCATTTCAGAGTATAGCTGCCATACAAACTGATCGCTGAAAATAAAGTTCTCATAGGGGAAACTTTTTTATTTGACAAGTTATCTACACCAAATTTAGAGTAAATGAAATGATTTAATTTCAAAAGCTATGTTTCAAATGCTATCAAAGAGTTGTCATACAAACTGACTGTTCAAAAATAAGTACTTGTATGGAAACCTTTTTATTTTGAGATATCTTCAAAAAATTTGAAGTGGTTTGTTAACAAAAATAATGATACGATCTCCTTATAAAATAATACAGATCGGAATACTATAGGATATATCTACTATACAAATTTATTATTCAAAAATAAGTTTATTTATGTATTGAAAAGTTTTCTATTTGTAAAGATATCTGCAAAAATTATGGAAATATGTAAATAGTACTGTAATCTCCAAAAAAATATTTCAGATCGGATAACTATAGCGTATAGCTGTCATACAAACTGACTGTTCAAAAATAAGTACTTGTATGAATACCTTTTTATCTGTGAAGTATGTTATTACTACAGTGCAACATTTTTTCTTGTTAACGTGTTTTTTTTTTTAATATATACCACCTCAACTCTTGCTACACACACACAAGGCGCTTGTAAACACAAATTTCAGTGTACAAATACAAAATTTGCGGTAACACATTGCATGCAATATTGATAATGGAATGTAACTACAATGCAATGAATGCCTCGCTATATGAGCAACACATAAGTGGTACGTGTACGTGTATATGTGTAGTCATATGTGTGATGTACTGTGTGCAAGGTGTTGAAGAGTAAATCGTGATATTGGCGCTGCCAACTGCTACCTACCGGCTGTCGTGCCACTAGAGAGCATTGTTATTGCGCGCAGCCAGCACGTATGAAAACAATAACAGCACTCAACATTGCTTATAATAAAATAAGCGCTACAAATAAATATTGAATACACATAGCATGCATACATATGTATAGTAATAATCAAAATAACAAACAACAAGTTATAAAGTAGCAAACAACAATAGAGCGCGCTTGTTTGTGCGAAAATTGGCAATTCGATTTTGTGGCAGCAAAGAAAAAAAATTAAATGAAAACGTAGTGTCGTAGTATATGTGTGCATGAACTGACCAGCCGGTGGTAAGCTTTTATATACAAACAATGTTGTTATAACAAAAACATTTTTTTCTATTATTTTCTTTATAAAAAGCACCAGCCACAACACCTGACTGAGCCTACAAAGCCTGCCAGCGCCTGCATGAGTTTGATATACTAACAAATGTAGGCATTTATACGCCTGAACGCTGTTATAAATGCGCGCCAAATAAATGCCTGAACAAATATAAGTTACAAATATAACTTACATATATTTGCTTGTTATTTTAAGCACAGACGATTTTCTTTATCGCCGTCAAAGTTCGCAGTTGGCCATCATTGGGCAGCGAACGCCTGTGGCTGACCGCGGCGCGCACACCTGTGCTCAAGCAATTTGGTCAATTTTTCGAAGGTGCATTGGCCGTTTTAAGGGTCATTGTACAAATGTAGCTATATGTACGCTTGCCTTCACTTTGCCTTGTCTTCTTTCGATTATTTTCTTTTTTTTGTATAAAAATCGTTTTCTTCTGCTATTTGGCTAACTTTAAGCGCACAGGTAGACAGCCTTGTGCCTTAGAATTGACCACGGCTAGCAGAAAAACTCAGCTTGCACCCAGCCACATACACAATACACCGTTACGTATAGCCTTCTTATCTGTCTACCTTTGTGGCATAGTGATGTATGACAAACGACCTTGAGAAAATTGCAGAATTGAACTTTGAACGCAAGAATGGTCATGCATGTACATACATATATATATGAATGTAAGAAAGGAGAATTCACTTTCGGTTACATATGTACATATAAAAGAAAGAGGAATATCGAGAAACGTTTTTGTCTGGGTTTACTAGAAAGAGCGGAGATTTAAGCTTTTAACTTTTCATAAATTTACAGGGAAAGAAAACACAATAGAATAGAAACCACTCATGTGAAACAAAATTTGATTTTCGGTTAAAAAGTGGTTATATATTGGTTATTTTTATTTATTATATCTGACAGGGAAGATGAAAATTTTATGGTGCATGCATATATTTAATATAATGTAGTGAATCGTAAGCATTAAAAAACTTAAAATAAATTTTGAGTTTTGGTTATAAGGTGGTTATATATTGGTTATACATTGATTATGCGGTCATAAATTGGTTATTTTCATAGGTTTACAGGTAAAAGAAAAGCGATATATTGGAAACCACTAATATTGCAACAAAATTTGAGTTTTGGGGTTATCAAATGGTTATATATTGGCAATATGTTGGTTATATTATATGCTACGTATATATTTAATATGATCTAGTGAATAAAAAAAGCGATAAAAAACTAAATTTCGATGTTCTTGATGATACGTTGTTTTGGATTATAGCTGACGATATAGCGAAAACCCACTTAAATTTCTCCCAAACAACTGCATTTATACCATAATTTCAGTATGTAGCAATTTTCAACTGAATATGTGCTTATCGTTTCAACGATTTGTAAAGGTTTGCGCGTACGTCTGGCTGCGCGATTTTCGCGGAAGGCAGCCAGCAAGTGCCTGTGTTTATATGCGCATGCTTACTTGTGCATGACAGCCGCGCTGATGTGAGCAGTCGTGTGGAAAGTAAAAATAATAATTTGAAACAAATAAAAGGCTCTAAGTAGCTAGCAGTCGCCGTTGGGAGCAAGTGGCGTAGACATAAGCAAATAAAGTGGATTGTATTAGGGATAAAGCGAGGATATGTGTGTAAAAATTGTATTATATAAATAAGTGATTGTAAATATTTAAAGGAGCTGCTGAATGCAGATTGAAAAAGTGAAAAAAACAGCACTTTTGCGATTTTTGTGAAGTAAATGCTTAAATTGAAGTTTTCGTTACGGAAGTCGTGAGTATTTTGGTGAATTTAAAGCTGCGAAAGATTTTTAAAGATGTGAGGAGAATACAAGATTTACATTTTACTAAATGAACCACAAGAGTAACATAAAAAAGATAGAAAAAATTAAAAGAGCTGTACCATCGCTTTATTCTTCTGGGCTTAGCATTTATAGATCTTCTTCTCCGAACCTTACTTTTTATACTAAGACTAAATGATCCGTTAATTGGTATTGCGACCGTAAAAGTGAGACCCATGTTGCTGTAAACTGAACGCTTTCATTCCCCAACAGATAAAAATAGACCAATGGGTGAAATAGGAACAGGAGCGAGCTTCTTCAGTAGTAATCCACAGGCAGAACGTAGTTTCAAACTAAATGTCACAATTCAGTCTTTCAGGCCGAAATTGTGGGCATTGCAGGATGTGCCAAATGAGCCTCTACTCTAACTACTTAAATCTTCTAGTGGATAGCCAAGTCGACATTAAGGCTAATTATTGGACCGCCCAGAGGCCATTAAAGGGTATTCGTAGCGCCAATACCATGTATCCTTGCGTTCAGTTTTGGAAGCAGGCAATAACTAGACTCTCACCAGGTAACCCATCAATTGGGTACCTGATCATATAGATAACAAACGTCATTACGATTCAGAAGATAGACTAAAGCACTAACTTTCGATTCTTTCTATCATTTATATTAAATATATATAATTTAAAGTAATTTTGAATCCAAAAACCTGCGCATGCTAGCATCTCTCACATCTAAACTACAGTTAAGACTCCACTTTGCGCACTCCCGTCTCTTTCCAATTTTTTATACCGTACAAAAAAGAAATCAGATACAGCAGGCATAAAATCGCAGTCAGCGCCTAACTTTCCACTTATCTAACAATCGATGCTGTCGCTTCAACGTCGCTGTCGCGCTGCAATAGTGTCATGTCATGCCTATTGCCTTCTGCCATGCCGCAATTGTTGCGATTGTTGTTAGGTGTCTACTTGCTGTCACTCTGTTGTGACTCATTTCGTCCTCGTCGCGCCGCGCACACACTCAAGACATTTACTACGCTCAAGACGATGCTCAAGTGGCGCTTCAGCTATACGAAGTTGCTTCAGCTATACACTCATCGACTCATCGTTGCTGCACGCTAGCGCCTGCTCTTGCAGCTGTTGTTGTGCTAGCAAGTGAGTTCACCATTTGCTCCGTTAAATATGTACAAAACTGTTTAGCTGCCATGCTCTTATTTATATATTCTTATTTCTGTCGTCCTTGCTTGCTTACTTTCATTTATTTCTCGTTTATTTGTGTGTATATTAACTATGCTGCGCTCCGCCACTGCAGCCTCTGCTCGTTTGCTCCACACAGCCTACTTCATTTGCCATATTTCATCTGCTTAGCATTTTCTTATTGCTTCTCCTAACGGCGTGCTACTTAACTGCTCTGCTCTGCATCAATTTCTACCAGCCTTCGTATGCATATATAAACGTATATGTTACACACATACACACACACAAACAATGCCCATATTTTATGCTATTTTATTTTACGACTATACGCTGCTGTTGGTTTTTCCATGAGAATTTATTCAATTTAATACCCAAACGCGTGCAGCATTGCCGCAAGGATATGAAAATCGATAAGGTGCCTAATAAGATGAAAGTGTGCCAGATAAGCGAAACACACTTAAGGCCTAACAGCAAGGATAACAACAACAACAGCAAGACGTTGCTTGGCAGACAATCAGCCAGCTCGTTCGGCGAGTTTTACAGATTTCCCGCATTTACACACACTCTCACATGTACACCGAAATGTTTGTTACGTATACGCCCCATGGCCTACGTACTAAGCAGTACGTGTGTGCTTGTCATTTTATTTATAAGTATTTATGCTTATAACCCAACAAATAAATACAAAAGCAACACTGCCACTATTATATTTGTGTTTATGCTATGGATATTTGTTTATCTTTGTTATGGCGCCAGGTTTTTGCAATTCTCTGATTACGTTATTTTGCCATTTGCTTTGGCCTGTTGAGGATTTTGCGCTTAGTCAATATGCTGTGGGGAGAGTTTTTGCTTGATAGTCAATATTTTTTTCTTTCTAATAATATTTAATACAATTTCTATTTGCGTACTTATTGTCGCATTACCAGAGCCAATTATTGAGTGGTACTATGTGCTAAAATGACCGATTAGTACGAAATCAATAGCGTAAGAAGGAGCTAAACTAGTTCTACAATGATATTAGTAGAGTTCAGAGTCCCAGTTTGGAGTTGTGGTGGTCATTTGCCTCCAAAGAAAACTCTCATATGGTTTAAAACTTCAATCAAATAAAAACTCGTCTATGCTGACTTAAATTTTTTTGTGGAACTCTTACATAAGTGTATGATTGGAGGTCTAATAAAGAGATTTTTGAAGTTTCTACCTCAAATGTTGAGAGAAAATTAGTTTAAAAAAAGATCAAATTAGCTAAAAATAAGAAGAAGCATAAATTTCGGTTGTTCTGTTTTGTTCAGTTTGTATGACAGCTATATGCTATAGTGATCCGATCTGAATAATTTTTTTTTGGAGCCTTAGCGTTACCTTGGAAAATAATCTGTGCCATATTTTGTCAAGATTTCTTGTCAAACAACAAAGTTTTCCATACAAGAACTAGATTCTAATCGTTCAGTTTGTATGACAGCTATAAGCTATAATGATCCAATCTGAAAAATTTACTGGTAAGTTATAGCTCTGCCTTTGGTTATAACGCATGCGAAGTTTCATCAAGATATCTTGTCTAACAAAAAAGTTTTCTATACAGGGCCTTGGGTTTGATCGATCAGTTTATATGACAATCCGAGATTTCGACAAATGAATAGCTGCTTAGAAGTAAAAGTATGTGTGCAATATTTCAGATCGATATCTTTAAAACTAAGGGACTAAACAGACGCAAACGCATCCTGCTGTTCATGTATGTATATACACTTTATGGGGTCCCGGACGTTTGTTTATGGCTGTTGAGGGTATATTCAAATGTCTAAATAAGTGCTTTGGTTAATTCAGTGGACTTACGACATAAAGTAACCACAGACTTTTCAACACGGCTTATGAAATTTCACAAGTGTTTGCCTTATATTTTTCAAATAATATATTCAAAACTTATAAAAGTTCAAACCGCTTGATGGCAAAAAATCACAACTAATTTCATAAAACGTCCCCGGGCATTTGAAGGCATTGACATTTGCCTTCGTGCACACGTACGCGGCACGCACACTACACTTGTAACTTTTGACATTGACAAGTCATCGTGACCAGCGCCGCCTGTCGACCCAAAGTCAGCGTAAACATGACAACAAAACGTGCGACACACAAATACAGACACATACGGACGACTGACAAACGGCGGATGGCGCATGGCGGTTTTTGGCTACCGACAGGCCGGTCGCCTATGTTTAAAGCACGAACAATGCCCATCAGCGTTGACGGTGTTCAAAAGCGAGCGACCAACTGACAGGCGTGCTAACTGTCTACACAATAGAGACACATGCAATTGACTGGGCCGCCGCTAACTGCAGCTGCTGGTTGGCGGCCGCACTCAACTCAATTGCCTGCCAGTAAGCAGTCCATGCATTTCACTAAAGTTTTGCGCATTTCATTGTGCCGCGTCTTTTTGCCGTCGGCACACATACATACACACAAGCGGCCCATGATATATATTTCTATATTTATTTCGTTATCTGCCGCTGTTTGCATTTGTGTGCGTCTGTGTGTCTTTCGCCAAACAAAAGATCTGTCAACGTCGCCGCCAGCCTCATCTCATACTCGTGCCGCTGCGCTTTGCCCACAAAATGGTCACTAACCCAGCAACAGACGACGAGCGTATCCCCAACGTGACTGCCAGCAAAGCACAAAAATAAACAAAAGTCCACAACAACAAATAAGCAAAACAAAATAAAAGTTTCAAAAACCAACAGCAGCAACAACAACTTCATCAACGACTCCGGCTAAAAGGCACAACACACTTAAAGCGAGTGTGAGTAAAGTGTGTAAAACAAACGCTGCCCAGCCGCTCGTCGCTCCTTCTGTGCTCGCGTTACGCTCCCGGTGGTCCTTAAACTGCTTTTTGTTGTAAACACTTTACTTTTGTGCTTAGCTTTTGTTATTATTATTATTATTTTTGTTATTGTTTTTATTTTTAGTTTTGTGTATTCTTTTATTTTTTTTTGGTTTTACTTTGGTTTTACTTTCTGTGTGGTAGTTGTTATGATTGTAGCTTTTGTTTTTGCCGCTATCACTGTCACTGCCGGCCACTGGGATATTTTTGACTTCAAGTGACCTTCGCTTGTCATTTATAATTTTCGTTAGTCATGCTCATACACACACACTTCCCTGTAATATTTGTCTGAGGTAATTTATGAGTGTGTGTGTTAATTTTTTAAGTGCAAAAAGTATTAAAGGGAGCGTTGAAAACTTGTAACTTGAATTATTTTCTCGGCGTCTAACTCATTTGGTAAAATTTGTTAACGAAAAATTAAATATTGTACGGTGTCAGGAGGTTGCTGAGCGCGACTGTGGAATCTAGATAGAGAGTAAGGCTTTGATATTGCTCGGCAATCCTGAATTAGGAGTTCTGGAGATTCCTGTTCCATGCCGCAAAACCGGCACTTTGCACAAGAGGCTATGCCCATGTTACACAAGTGCTTTCTGAGCCTGCGGTACCCTGTATAGAGTGCGAAAAGGAGGCAGAATTTGTCTCGGGATATGTTGTTCATATCCCAAAACCTTTACCCATCTCCCAACTCTTTCATGGTGAGGGGATCTACCCCAATGCACGGTTGTGGCCCCGTCACCCTGGACGCTGCCGCAGAACTGGCTAGTTCCTAGGCTAGCTCATTGTCGGCTACTGCCATATGCCTTGGCGATATAACCATTTCTGCACACTGACTTATAGCAAAGACTTCAGCTTGAAATATGCTCGGAAAATCCCATTGGTATGGATAGTTTGGTATGTGGTCCGCAATGCCTGCTGCATGTTTTTTAAAGTTTACCTTTCTCCCGTAATGCTGTCCCTTGGACGAAGGGCCAGTAGAGTGTCTTCCCCTAATGCCTTCATTTATCGAGACGACATTATCTTCCCTTTGCTAAAACCCTCTGCTGCCATAAGCAGCATGGTAAGTTTTGCGACCTGTTTCATCACTAAATGCAGCGGTGTGGCTTCAGCATGACTTCAAGTGCTAGGGTTTTGAAAGTGCGCATTCGATAGTTGAAGGCGTGACGAAGACTGCGTTGTCTTCGATGCGCAAGCAACCGCCTCATAAGTGACAATAGGCTTTACGCTCATGGTATACAGCCACCTGTTGATACCGGGCTTGCAGCACCGAATCTGCCAGCTAGGCGTCTGCATATGATGAGTAACTTGGTGCCTCTGGACAGTGTTATTTCCACGTGCCCATTCATCCTCAGGTGGAGTTTAATGTGACGCCTAGGAATTTGACCTCTTCTAACACCTAAAACTCTTTGACACCAAGTGTTAGGGGCGTCATGACCATAAATATATTCGCTTTTAAAACGGAACGATGGTTATTTTTGACGGGTTGATAACCCGTAATGCATCATATTGCTAGACTTAAACTCCTTTGCAAAAAAAGTTTTTTCTTGTAATACAATTTTTTCAATATTTATTTTGTTAAAAAATATTAAAAATTTTAATAATTTTTTTGTGAAATAAATTTTAAATATTATAAAAAAAGGGCTCCCATCACTTTTATTATTTTAATTAAATATTAAAATGGTTATTTTTGGTTTAATAAAACATTTCTAGCATTTTTTTGTGTTAAAATATTTTTAATTTTATTTTTGTTTAAAAAATAGTTTTGGATACATAAATAACTATTTTGTAAAACAATATTTTTGTAAAACTTTTTTTTTTTGGAAAAACTTTTTTTTTTTACAAAATATTATATCATAATAATTTTTTTGTTAATAAAACATTTTTAATAATTGTTCTTAGTAAGTTTTTTTTTTAAATTATTTTTAATAATAATTTTTAATGAAGTTTGTTTAATAAAATATTTTATAAAAAATTAGTTTTTTGTGTAAAATATGTTTAATAGTTTTTTTGTGTACAAGAATATTTAAAAAATTTTTTTGTTTTATAAAATAATTTAAATATTTTTTTGGGATAAAACATTTTAATATTTTTTTTTTGTGCTAAAATATTTTTTAATAATTTTAATAAATAGTTTTTCGTATTGGTTTTTTTTATAACAAGATATTTTTAATAATTTTTTTCCAGTACTTTTAGCGGGCATATTTTCAAAATTGTTTGTTTTGTTTGATAAATATTTTTATTATTTTTTATAGTATTAGTCAAATCAAATATTCCAGTATTTTTTAAAATGTTTTAAATAAAATATTTCAAATAATTTTTAAGTTCATTAAGTTCTCTCTTTACAACACTTTGCTAACTTTAAGAGAGCATATGACATCTGGCTTGCTAGTTTTTAAATGAAACCAGTAAATAATTTTTTTCCAATTTTTAAGCAAAAAAGGTGAAGGTTGCTCAAGAATAATTTTCTTAAGATAACTTCCATAAATGTTCCGAATCTCATTCACTATTCATTAATGGCTTATACCCATATTTTTACCTTTCCCGAAATGTTTAGTAGTAACAGTTGAAAATATATTTAGATTCATATCAATACAAATTCTCCAATTCTCCAACGATAGAAGTCGTTATTCCCACGGGCTGTATATTAGCTCCTGCATTCTATTATCAAACTGACTTTGTATGCCGGAAGTACGTGAAAATACAGATACTCTCTCAGCTCTAGCGCTATGTGTTGTCACATAAAATAACGCGCTCACCGCTGATGCCACGCACACTGCCGAGCAGCTTAGTGTGTATTTTAATTACTCGCCACAATGTGGCATGAAAACCGCTACAAAATATCAATTTTACGCGCACAAAATGTGAAACAATAACCATAGTTGAAGCAAGCGTGACAGCAGCAACAACAATAAGCGCACAGCAACAACATGAAATAACACAAACAGCAAACAGTTATAAATTTACAACAAAATAATGCAGACGGCAGCTAATAGGCAACAGAAAGCTTAAGGGGAGTGAAGGTACATATAGATATTTAAGTGTGTAACTATTTGTGTGTATAGAAAATAATGTATACACACGCTTACACATATGTATATATATATAAAGTTTGTATATAAAATATTGATAAATAGCTAGAGACAGTTAAATATGCATATTGAGGCACATAGCTCACTTGCAGCTGACAAACTCAACAAATTTGACACGCGAACGCAGCGCGTTAAGTAAAGAGTTGAGACACACACACATACATACATAAGCATTTTTGAATAAACTATAACTGGGCACGTATTTGTGGCCTTTCAGGTGCGGCAGGCCGTAAGCAAACGAGTATATTTGTTGGCGTTACGCTTACCTTGACAAACTACCTTCAAAGGCGCTAAGTTAGCAGCAAAGTAGACACACACATAGACGCACATATGAGCGCTTGTATATATTAGTTTGCAAATTTGTTCATACATGCACATACATATATATAATATGTGCAACAGCCTTATCCAAGGCACGACCAAAGACATTTCGTGCTTGCAACGTGTGCGCACGTTCGATTTTGTTGGCAATAAATTATGCAAAAATCGAATAATGTGCTTTGGCAAAGCTATTGCAGGCGGCGTGTGCGCCACAACACCACGGGCGAGCAGCGTGTTAAGTCTTCCACTCGATCGGTTGTGTGTTTCAAGCGACTGTTGCTGTTGCTTGGGTGGTGGTGCTGGTGGCGGGCTTGCAACGCGTTGGCAATGGCAGCCGTTAAGCGCAACTCAAGCGTAACGCAACATAAAATTGTATGGCAAAGTAAACTGAATTACGAGCGCACGCGTGTGGCACACACACACACATATAGACGCTCAATTGCTGTGGCACTGAAAGTTTTCGCCCATACTAGCAGCTAGCAAGCTGCGACGTGCCGCCATTGCTCATTGACTACGTGCGTACGTGTTGCATATGCATAAGCGTTATTGTTGTATGTTACCCATATATGTATACATGTAATTATATAGTTTGCTTATTTTCTCATTTCACTTTATTGCGCACTTTTTTCTCTATTCGCGCCCATTTTATTATAATTTTCGGTTATTTGGCGAAGCAGCGTGTCAAGTCATATAAATAACGGTCCTAAGTGGTAGTGAAGTGTTGTGCGTACTTAGCAGTAATGTTGTGGCAAGCTTGCAGGCAAAGTAGCTATTTATTTTTACGCTGTCTTATACACACTCATATATATATATTCGTTCCCTTGCATACAAAAGTACCTGCTCGCCCACACCATAAATTTGAAATCGCCGATTTGTCTGCTATTCGCGCGTGTTTTCATTAATTTGCCATGTTGCACGCGCTTTTCATACCGTTAGGCACGGTCTCACTCCTCGTCATGCTCGCATTGTCTACTCTCTTGCGCTCTATCGCATTGCCTCACGCTGGTGCGCGCGCTCTGTTTTATCGGTCGCAGCCACTGGTGCGTATGAGTGATTTTAATTAGTTTTATTACACAGCAAATATTGGCGCATGGATTTGAGCGCCTGTGTGCGTGTTCGCCTGGTATATGTGTGCGCCGTTTGTGGGCGGACAAATTGAAAAATATAACCATAAGTCGCATTAGTATGCCAATATTAATTACATTTTTGTATGTTTAGCCGTTGAATGGCTGTGCAAATGCCGGTGCAGTGAAGCAAACAGTCTGAGGTGGAAATTGACCTTAAAAAAATTCAAAAAAAAAAAAAATACAGATAAAAAATTTAAATAATGAAAAAACGTGGTGACAAACTTTTAACGACACTGAGGGGACATGATTTTTTTATTGTTGTCATACAAATTTTTTGTTGTAAGCTTTTATGAGTTTTTGTTGAGCAGAATTTGTGCAAAATGTTTCGCTCTTGGGTAATTTTGGTTACTTATGAAATATTTTATTATCAAAACAGCGCAAATGTTTGATATCCATTCGAAATTTAATTTATTTTTTTTTTTTAAGCAGAAATTCTTCCTTAGCAAGCCTTAGTTAGATGAAGACAGCAAGATTTTACCTAGAGCCTGTCTTAGATAGATAAAGACGATAAAGTTGTACTTAGATTCTCGTTGCCTGTCGAGAGCACTGTGAAAAATTTCATTCCGAAATTTTACCTGTTAGATTTCATTCCCAAGCCTTTGCTAAGGCGCGTAATAAGGCAATGATTAGTACAAGCGCCTCCTTAATTTCATGACATGTATGCTTATTGCTCGGGCTAGTTAGGGCTTTTGGGATTTATCAAAGCTTAAGAAAGCACTCTTACGATCATCTTGCGTAGTCACAGTAATCCTTTAATGATTTCTCCACATATTATTTGACAAAATATTGTATAAAGGTATGCAGTACCAATTAATACCTACCCTCATATTGAAGAACTTAGTGTTAGCGAACCGTAACTGAATTTAAAAAAATCTATAATTACTCCTGAAGGTATGCTAGTGTACAAGTTAAATTTGTAAGCTGACACCTAAATGTATGCTAGTAAATGAGTTTGGCTTATGCTATGAGCTAAAGCTATAAGGACCTGGCAAGTAAATTTACGTTAACAAAAGAGTTTGACGAATAAAATAAAGATAGAATATGCCTAAAATATGCTAGTAAACTAAATACTTACAACTGGCACCCAAAAGTATGCCTTAAACAAAAAAAGACTATGATAACGCCTGAAGTTATGGTAGTACCATAGAATAGCTTTGGTACCATCTCCAGACATATTTAAAATGATATTTGAACCATTTCTTTACACTTTATATTATAAAAGACTCTATAAAATTCTCTAATTTCAACTGTCTTGTTAGTGAAACACTTATTTTATGGTTTATATCATTTTTGGTTAGTCATTGGTTTTCATTGAAAACATAGCTGAACTTTTTGGCTAAAAATTTGTTATAATGCCTAAGGTATGCTAGTTTATAGAAACACTTACTTACTTGTTCTTTTGTGTGTAAACTTCAGAGGGCTTGTGCAAAAAACTATGATGATGCCTAAGGATGTGTTTGCGTTTGAGAATAGCCATTTTATGTTGCTCAGGTAGAGTCACATCGATCTTTGAACGATTTCGTGTATGTTTCTGAGGACCTTAGACGACGCGTAAAGATAAAAGTCACATTATTTGATCAAAACTGTATAAAAGTATGCAATTCCACCTAATACCTGACTTCTTAGTAAGCACTTAGTGCTTAGAGATTTTTATCCTAAATATAACTGAACTTTTGAGCGAAAAATCTATGATGACGCCAAAAGATATGCTAGTAAATTGGCTTACAAGCTGACGCCTAAAGGTAGGCAAGTCATGTGCTTCTGAAGACTTAAACCGTGTTTTAGACAAATTTTATTCGGAATATTAAATTTTCCTGAAAACAAAATTTTAATCCACAATTTAAATCTCGTGCTTTCTTTCTTTAAGAAAGTATTTCTAAAATTAAAAAAAAAAAAAAAAAATTAAGTTGCATTGAATTGTAGCCAGTACTACTGCAATATATATGCTTAGTGGGCTTCTCCAAGGTGAACTCTAGCTCTTACAAGTACTACTATACCCACAAAACTTCAAATCCTTACTAAAACCTTCAACGGCAGCAAATACTCTCCACTAGCTACTAGAAAATTCCTTTTGTTTAACTCTTTTCTCACTGTGCAGCAAACGTATTAACACCAATAAATCCATGTGCCGTTGTCTCTTCAGCAATTTTTTACACACTTTGACAACGACATAAGCTGAAACTGCTTTGTAGCGCGCACCACTCAGCTATGCCCCATATGATGCCTATTAATCCATTAAAGGCCACCCCCCAAAGCATTTCCCGTTGATGCTCAATGAAATTTCCGACTTAGGCAACAACTTTTCTTCGTGCTGTGTGCTTTCTTTACACTTTTCGTTAAGCTTTCTTAGTCGCTGGCTCAGCAAAAGTTTGCATTTCAGGCAATGTTTGATCAACAAACTGGACGACGTAAGGATATGTGCATACACAAACACACATACAGTCAAACAAATATGTCTTTATATAGGTTTCGAGTGGTTGTAAGGCCGCGTTGACAATGTGTAAAGCGCATATGTATGTGTACGTGTGTGCGTTGGTAACAAAAGTGCATATGGCTAATGACAACAACAATAATATGTCTGCAACAACAAAAAGATTACCAACATTGACTTAAGTCATTACCCTACTCATCTGCAAAATTGCACTTCAGTTACATTGCTGTTGCTGCTACCGCTGCTACTGCTATTGTTGTTGTTTTCGGATTGCAGCAACAACGTAGATATTGATTCAGTGCTTGCTGCAAACAAGCGTAAGCAACTTTGTCTTTGTCGATTACAGTGGCGTGTCATTGCTTGCTGCCGTCATTTAGCATTGTTCAATAATAGTAGCATGTGCAACAACAACAACAGCAAAAGCATTGATAATGGCTGCTTGCATATATGCATGAACTGTTGAGCTGTTGAGCTATGGATTTGTGCTGATGCCACTGCTTGGCAAGTAATTTACTTGAAAGGCTCTGCCGTGCCGTGCCATCCGCCTGCGTGTGTGTATGTGTGTGACGCATATTTCAAGTGTCATCGATCTATTGAAGGCGAAGACGCAGGCATATAAGCGCATACAAATAATGCAGCTGTGCTGCGCCAGCACGCACTCACACAACACAACATATACTAAAGCGTAAATCGCATATCTTAGGTGGCCCCCAAACTATACGGCGTCTGCACATTTCTTTTTGAGAGCTTTCTGAATTGCTTGTTCCGAAGTTTCTCTCCTCAAAATTGGCCTAATAGAATCGAGCTGTGTGCAGCATGTACGCCATCTTGTTGACCGACTTAATGTCAATTCCAGTTCAGTTCAGTTCAATTTATTTTGCAACATATAAAGTTTTTAGCATCGAACGATAGGCATTTTCACCGTAACGTTTCAGTCAACTTAGCATCTTTGAAAACAATAGTTGTCCAATGATTCCAAGTTCAAACCAACCAAACATGATTTTTCGGATATGGCAGATTCTTGATAGCTTTGTGACAATTTACCATCGGCAATTCATTCATTTGTAGTTACTAACTCAGAAATTAGCCTCATGTCATCGGACACGCCGAAACAATTTCGAACCGCACTGATTTTGGTAATAATTCAATATTTGCAAGTTGCTCGTTGTAAGCTATTTATAAATGTAAAGCATACTAGCACTTTCTTTACCCTTATACGTATTCAAATATATGCAAATATAAATCTTTAAATTGTAGTTAGCATAATTAGTTATATTAGCATAAAGTTTCTTTGAAACCAAACTTATGTGATTTGGTCTTAATTTTTAAACAAGGCATTTCAAATAAGTTTAAACGGATAATTTTGGGTATATCCCTGGATTAAAATGAAATCAGCCTAAAAGAAAAGTGTCACTTGATCTCCTACTATCGGGAAAAACTGGGAATGGCCCAGTCCTATTTACAGTAGTAGAACACACGAGAAGGAGAGTGAGAAGTGACATCTTCCTATTCTACTAATAACGAACATATGATACCATTCCTTGCCAGATTGCCAGCCCTACCGTTACTCGCGATTCCGCTGTGGCCTGCTATCACTTCTCTAAATGATTTTTTTCGAATGCTTGGACACGTGTTCACTTTTGAAACGCACACTTTTTGAGTCTGATAGTAACTTTCGCGATACATTTTTCGGGCTTTGGTTTAGTTAGGTTTGATGCCTAAAAGAACTCAACTGAACTACTACATGCAAAAGTTGACAGTGGTGTCGTAAAGCCAGAAGAGTACTTTCGGTGAGAGACCCCAACTTTCAAAAATGGTACCGCTGCAGAAGTATAAAGAAATAAAGGCCTATTCTATCTATTACGAATCCTACATACTCCACCATATCTGCAGTTGGATGCTTTTCATACGTGGCGGTGGTGCCTTCGGGATCTTGTATCTTTCGAAAACCAACAGTTGCCGGTCCATAATTCCCCTTCTTTTTGTGAATAGCTTCATGCAAATGACGCATAGCACCCAAAATGTTATTCCTTTATGAAACTTTGGCCGATCGGAAGGAATTTGGAGTACACCACTCCACGATAATCGAAGAGAACTGTCAACCTAACCTTGATTGTGTGTTTGACGTGGTTTTTTGGGCTTTGGCTCAGCTTTTTCACGATATTCGACCGAATAATCGTCTATTCTCGGATTGTAAGCATAAATCCAAAACTCTTCGCCAGTAATAATACGTTTCAAGACATTCTGGTAGTCGGAAATTATTGTTTGTCAGACGTTAACGCGACGTTATTTTTGAAAAATTGAGTGATTTTAGTTCAAATTGTACTCTCGTTTTTCTTTTGGTTCAAATGTTCTTTCGAAATAGGTTTCACTGATCCTTTCGATATTCCAACGAAGCCCATAAGATCTCTGACTATTAATCGTCGATTCTCAAACACAAATTTCTTTATTTTAGTGACTTGTTGGTTATCATTCGATCTTGACGGCCCTCCTGGACGTGGTTCGTCATCAACGCGCCTCTACCCTCTTGAAATAATTTTTAATAATCAAAAACACTTGCTCGCGACTATCAATTATAACCGAAGGCCATTTACAACGTTCTGAATATTTCGGGAAATTTGATTTAACGCACAATATTTAATGGAACTTCTTTATATACTAAACACTAGTGATTATTTGGATGTGATATTGTATATTATATTGACAGGTTATGAAAAAATGTTATTTATGAAAATTTTTCTTGTTTCCTTTCAGGTAAGTTCACTGCACTTTCCTAAATAATTTTATAATTGGTAAGTGGACAACTTCTTAATGCAGTTATAAGCTTAAACAGGCATTGCCTTTCGAAATATGCAGATTTTGTACTAATAATTATAAATTTAAGTACCATGAGAATGTTCTCAAATACATTTTACTATATTTCTTAAGCACTATCCAAAGGTTGCTTGTGGTACTCACACATTCTCCACACTGTTATTCACATTTCAGCTGCACTAACTTCAACAAGCTTTTTGCCATTAAATTTTTCAATGCAATTTTCCTTACTGACACAAAGCCTCGCATAAGCGCCTAAAAATATGCCACTACCATGCAATCAAGCTGATTGTCGGCAACATTTTGCATGCTGAATGTCACACCCACAACTGTCGTAGCGCCAATTCAGGCGCAAACGCCTCATAGCATGCTACACAAATTGTAAAAATGCAATAGCACAATGCGTGCAACGCACACATTCATCTACATGTATGTGAGTCCACATGCAAATCGATCTGTGGAATTAACATTTTCAATTCGCACAAATGAAAATGGGTTTAATGCCGTCGCCGCCACTATCATTGTCATCAATGCCACACCAAACGCATGTCAACAGTTATTGAATATTAAAGCAGCTTTTAGGGCGCAAAATTTCATGAAACCATATAAACCGCACAAGCGCCAGCAAATGCATGCAACACGGTGTACTTACTGTTAGCAGCATAGAGAGAGAAATTGTGTTGGAAAAATTATTTCAGCGCCTGTGTAGAGCCTTAGCGCGTTCAACAACAACAACAATGGTGGGTATTAACGAAATGAAATGAAACGAAAATAGGCAATGCGCTCAAGCGCATGCCACTGCAAGTTTGTGTGTGTGGGTATGCAAACTTGTACATTGACAATTGCTTCACACACACATATGAAGACTAGTGTATGAGTATAGTAATATGTTTGTTCATATGTTTGACAAGCGCTGAGCGGCGCGTTGATATGCAATCGAGTGTACCATAATTGAGCCACGACCTGCTGCTGCCAAACAGTTTTGTGCTTGTATATGCAAGAGTATGTGCGTTTGTCACTCATCAACTGTGCCACAACGTGGGAGTTTGCATTGGGAAAACGCTCACCATTACGCACAATATCACTTCAAGCCACACTCCCTTCCCACCACAACACCGCGCGTTGTTACCGCGCTGCAGCAAGCAACGACAATTGTCGCACTTAACATTCACCAACAAAGTTGTCATTACCGTTTGGCATACGCAAGCAATACCCGGCAATATATACAAACAAAACACACACATACAAATACACGCACTCTATTACGCATACACATACATACATACATACATGCCATTCAACACGATTTCCCTGCAGTCCACAATTGCTTTCGCTGGCATTGTCATGCGCATCATCAGCACCAGCAGCAGTGGCAGCATCACTTTCATGATTATTATGATGATCAGCAGCGGCAACGCATCATCATATCGTGATAACATGCCTGCCATTTAAATTGTTGTAGCTGTCATGTTGGGGGTTTGAACGCTTTGCCTTTGCACCTTTCACTATCGCTATTGCGCCTGGTTGGCGGGGCATGGTTTGGCAGGTGATTACTTTCATTGTAATTGCACAAAGGATTTACATATTTGAGGCCGGCAAGCGCATATGTTGTTGTACATATATGTGTGTGCAGCGCGCAATAACTGCTTACTGTTATACTTGTAACTGTTATTGTTGCCGTAGAAAATCGAAATTTGCAGATTTTTTTATTTCTTTCTTTATCTTTCTGTATCTTAATCGACTTAAAATTGTGGTGGGAAAAGTGAAAGGGAAATCTCACAGCAGCGGAAGTTTTTTTTGTGGCAGATTATTATAAATTAAAGTACCATAAATGTCACAGATTTATAAATTATTTTGGTTAGAGCACGAAAAACGATAGGTTTATTATCATTGGAAAACTTTTGGTAGAAATTTCCATTAATAGGTTAACTGAGTTTGATCTGAACAATTTCTTCGGGAGATTGCACAACAGACTCGGGTAATAAACTGTGCTAAATATCTCTTGTAACGTCTCTTCATATGGAGGAGTTTTCAAGACCAGCACTTGATTCTCATTGTTCTCTATGTATGGCAGCCATATGCTTTAGAGATTTGATATCGGCCGTTCCGGCAAAGGAGTACTTAGCTTAGCTGAGTTTCAACTCATAAATTTCTTTGGAAAATTGTGGTATTTCCTTGGACAATAACATATTTAAAATTTCTTGATTTCTCTCGTTAAATGAAAGAGTTTTCCATACAAGTATTTGGCTCCGATCGTTCATTTTGTATGGCAGCTATATGATGTAGTGTTCCGATATTAACGATTATGACAAATGAGCAACTAATTCGGCAGAAAATAACATATGCTAAATTTCACATCGATATCTCAAAAACTGTAGGATTAGCTCGCATATATGTATACAGATAGAAGTGCAGATGGACAAGGCTAAATTAATTCAGTGGTGATGCTGGTAATTTATATACAAATATATACATATATATATATTTTATAGCGTCACAGACGTTGCCTTCTGTGTAATAAAAACGTCAGTAGGGCAATGACCTGTTAGAGCCTGGACAACAAGGGAGCGGCTTGCCGTACTGACGGAAAAGAAATCACGGTATCTCTTACGATTAATCTTGAGCAAAAAGAATGTGCGACAGCCCAAAAAACGATGACAATCCAGGGCTGGTCAAGTTCCCACAATGCCCAGCCATCCAGCAATAGTATACCCAAGTAACGGGGTGCACTTACTCATTTCCATTCTACTAATGGCGATTCCGTTATGGCTTTGCAGTAATAGAAGTCTTGTCACAAAGTGTACTGTACTCTGGAGCTCTATTGCTACCTTAATGACAGGTTACAGGTAAATGATTCTCATTCGCGGCAATGGTGCCTTTGGGATCTTGGATCTCATTGAAATCTCTCACGCAAATATATAAAAATTTTGTGAAAAAAGAACATTTAAAGCTGATTGAACTTAGGGGCTATATTTTATAAGGTTGTATTTCAAAAACTATTTCAGATATTGATTTGAAATTTAAACATGTTATTTTTAAAGATATGTAAAAGCTATCAATATATAAGAAAATTAAATTGTTTTTATTTTAAATCTAGACGAATCCCTTAGTATATTTAAGCGCTTTAAAAACCCTCTCAAAGCTTTGCACGAAATTCACTTTAATGATATAAGCTGAAATCCTCGCTCAGGCAAAGGTAAACTCGCTTGAATGCACGCTTACTGGCCATACAATAGAGTTTCGCTTTGATGCTGCTGGCTACTCAAGTATGCAGCATGCTAATCTACCACCACAAACGCTCTCAACAATTGCGCTGCTGTCACAACACAAAAGTGAGTAGGGATGTGTGCGATTAAAACGTTGCTTTGTGCGTTAGCAGCAGCGCAAGATTCTGCCAGAGATAGTGCTACTGTGGTCTATAGAAAGTGCTGCAAAAATATGAACCATAATAACGAAGTAGCCCAGTGTAAGCGGAGACAATGAAAGGCATTATGGCATAATTGAAATTTCATTGTGGCCACTTGTTGTTATTAATGATTTGGGAAAGTTACTGGTAGTTGCGGTGCTACCTATACGTACTATTGTGTGATAAAAGTGGATTTGCGGTAGAAAATTAATTAATAGATTTTTGTAAAAAATAAGAGATGGTAAATCTAATTCCTTAATATATATTTTTTAATTTTTTTATTATTGATTAAAAAAATGTTGCTGGCCGACTAAAATAGTACATGTTTTTTTATTTATTATATTTATTAGTATAAAATAAGAAAAGACTTTTTCGACTACTCAATATGTATAGTACATTAGTGTCTCGGTACTTTATATTTATATGCTGTCATATTGTAACTGACCTCTCAGGTATCCCGTTAGCATTATAGAAAATCAAATCATTTACGCTATCCCAACGATCATCACTTTTAAAATTGCTCAATAACATGATTGAAATAATTAACCAAATAGTCAGCGAAGAAATTAATAGTTACGCATACGCCATGTAGGCCCGCAAGTGAATTTCTATCATATAATTTACAAGCACAAAACCCAATGCAACAATGAATATCACATTATGTTGTAACATACTGCAATAATTGTAGCTGATTAAATGTTTGGAAGATAATATAACGGCATTGTTTTCACTTGCAACAATATACATTTGTATGGGAAAATTAACGTCGTTGCATGCATGAACACTTATGTCAGATAACTATGTACACTATATGTATATACATGTAATGTATGTATTACTAAATTCAATTATTCGTTAAATTCACTTACTTAAACACACCGCTTCCGCCTCTACCGGTCAACTGCCGTTGCACTTGTTTGTGGTTTGAGGTTGTGGTCAGTTAGTTGATTGCTGGCAAAATGGGCTACTGTGGTTACGAGTGACTCTACGTGTAGTTGATAGGCGGTAAAGGGTAAGCGCAACGCATACCAACGCCTCAGTTATTGTATATACAGAGGCGGTGCGTAAGATGCGGTTTAATCGATATTCGCGATATGTGGTCAATTTTCATTATCTAATGATTTATTAAGCGATCGAAACGGAAAGAAGATGGTAGGTGTGCGATAAATGGCGCCAAATTGATGACTTTATGACGGGAACTATTAGTGTACATAATACATTTTTTCTTGCATTTAAAAAAAAATAAAATATTTATGCAAACACCTAATTGCCTATAAAGCATTGATCACTGAAGTACTGATTAAGTGCGATTAATTGAAAGCCAATAGTAGGTTTTGTAATTATATGCAATTTGTGACTCAAACATTTAACTTTAATTCAATTTTTTATGCTCTCATAAAAAACCCATTTGCTGAAGCTCTTTCTCAAGCATTATAACAAAACTAAAACTAAAAATATAACTTTTTTCATCAAAAAATTGTGCACCACAAACGGAATTTAAATTTCACAAGCGCCAGCAGTAAGCTATGCAAATGCGAGTGAAAAATTACTTACCACAAAAGTGGTTGCTTTGAGAATGATAAATGTTGCCACTTTTTTGCTCCGTTATCTTTTGCATATGGTTTTCGATTTATTTTATTTCATTGCTTTCTTTGTCTGTTCTGGTTAATTTGCCTGGCAATTCATGGCCAACAAAGTGAATTTGAAAACGTATAAAATGCATATGTACTGGTATAGGAGAAAGATTTAGAGAAGCACAAATGTTTTTATGCGATATTTTTGAGATATATAAACGAGAGATACGCTCTTTGAGGGAAAGTTATGTGTGGATCAAATTTAGATTGCTAAAGTTTATTTTACGCATTCGTTGAAAAAGATATGAAATTAAAGCTTTCGAAAGCTTTCACTGAAAGCTTACAGGGAAAGCGTTTATAAAAAAAATTTAATTAAATTAAATTAAATAAATTAAATTAAATTAAAGAAAAATTTAATTAAATTAAACAATATTAAATTAAATTAAATTTAAATTTAAAATTTAAAATTTAAAAAAATTAAATTAAATTAAACTAAATTAGAATTAAATTGTTTTTAAATTTAAATTTAAAAAAAAAACAAAATTTAAAACCCTTCGACCGACTCAAAAAACATGTGAAAAAACTAAAGTAGAAAAATTCTCTGATATTCAACAACTCACCGAAATGGTTCTATTTGAACACAACATTCGCATTTAAATATTTAATTACTTAATTTCGCCTACAAAGCGCCAAATGAAGCATGTGAAACAACAGCGAAATGGTAAACAAGCATGATATGTACATGTATAACAACAACACGAACCTATACGAAATACCCACAACAATGCCAACTCCGCTGAACCAACAAAGAATGACAACGAGCGAGCGAAGAATGCCTTTTGCTTGTTGCTGGACGCGCGGCAGCACATTGGTCAGCTGCTTGTCCGACGCGGCAGCACACATAATTATGCCCAGCGAGCGTGTGCATACCAACTACTTGTGTAAATAATTTAAATGTTCGCCAAGCACAAGCAAACAGACAGTTGTAGCAATATATATACTTAGTGAACATTACAGCAAGATAACGGTGTTTGTTTTACTTATGCGAGACTTTTCTTTTGTTCAACGAAGCGCGTACACGCGCATACAAGCTGACCGCACAATGAGCTCGCGCGCTTTTGCATACCACAATGTGCATGTGTGTGTATGTGCTATGTTGGCAAGCGCGAGCACCAGCATTGGTAACGGTTTCATTCGCCTGGCGGCAGCCGCAGCGCTTTGCTCGGCTGCGTTTGCTTTGGTGGGGGTGTGGTCAGGTTACACTTTTGTGCGTTTGCCTTTCTCTTTTCTGCCGCACTTCGTTACCAATAAGGTGGTCGAGATGCGTGTGCGTGGCATGTGAGCGTGGCTGTGAAGTTCCTCATTGCCGTGCACACTGCAACTTGCATGGTGTTCGGCGCGGCTTACCAGCGCACATTTGTTGCTTGTGACGGCGCAACAACCCTCCCCTCCCATGTACACACATCATTTATTCTCTTTACTCAACACTTTCGTTAATTTCTCGCTTTTACTAGTGACTTTTTCGCGATTTATTTGTCTTTTTTTGCAACTACATGTGTGTCTACTTTCGCGTTTAAAAATTCATTTCGATTGCGTTGCGCTTGAATTGGCGATGCCGCTGGTAGCTGACACAGAAAAGGGTGCCCCGTTTGGTGGTAGAGGTGGAAGTCGGTTGCAAAGTAAACACATGTCTGTCTGTGTGGATTTCACAGCACTTCGCGATGCCTGCCGCCGAGCGTTACGAGTGAGACTAGAAATTTGTAGCATACTTTTGTGCGTGGAAAGCAAAATTTGACATGTCAGTGAGCGTAAGTGGGGATTACATTACCAGTGTAGAGAAAAAAGATAAGTGAGTAAATAAAGTTAAGTGAGGGACGCGCAACTACAACAAAAACAGGACAAAAGTGGTACCGTAAAGAGCTTCTAAGCCCCTTTCACTTACCCAGTGCTGGAAATATCGTGTTTCGCACAAAAAGCAAAGTCGTATAGTCGAATTTTTTGGTACTTCCGGGGCGAGTTTGGTGCTGGAACACATACACAAGCATAATAAACCATTCAAATGCTTGTTTTTTGGCACCTCACCCATCACTTGCTTGCATTGCCGCCTCGACAACATCATCCACCATCAACCGGCATTCATTGCTGCAACATCAGCACACCATACCTGTGAAGTCGCCGTATTTGCTAAGCCGTGGCGGCTTTGACTCTGTGCGCCTCTTTGCATAAAAGCGCGAATTTTCCATGTTTGCTGTTGTGTGGTTATTTTCGCTTGATTTCGCCTTCAGCTAAATTTGGTTTGAGCGAAAAAATATTTACTCTTTCGCGTCATGCTGGTGGTGTGCGCTGGCAGTACGCTTTGGACGTTTGTTTAAATAAAGCGTGAATAAATTGCACACAAAGGCAACTTGTTATCAGAAATAACTGAATTCGTTGCAATTTTTCATTTCTTACTTAATTTTTCAATAATCTTGCTGCGAGAAGTTATTTCATGGTTTAAAACGAAAACTGCATGTGTACTAAAAATTTTTAGAATTTTGTGAATTAACAATAAAAATGTTTATTAGAAAATTTTGAAATTTTTGAGTGTTAGAAACTTTGAAAAAAGTTTTTGAGTTTTCCAAAAAAAAAAAAAATAATTATTATTTTTTATATAAATAAATATGAAATTTAATTTCTTAAAAATTTTATGTTTTAATTAGTTTATTTATTTTTTTATTATTTGGTAGCAATTGGATTTTTATTCTTAATAATTTTAATAACGTTGAAATATATTTTAAAATTTTTTCGAAACAAGTTTTTAAATTGTGAATTGAAATTGTTTTAGTTTTAAAAATTTTAATTCAAATTAGCCAACAAAAAATCCAAATTTTAAAAACTCCAGTCAAGTTTAAATACTGAGTTTTTTTTCCAAATTGTATTGTTTTTCAAAAAAAATTTCGAAAATTATGTTTCCAAAATTTTTTCAAAACTATATTTTTTTCTAAAATTTCTAAAAAAAATGCAAATTAATAAATTTGTTAAAAAAATCAAATTAAGAAATCTTCGATTATTATTTTCATAAAAAGAGTTTTTCAAAATATTTTTTGCTTCTAAATTGTTTCTTGAAAAGTTTATATATTAGGATTTTTATCAAAACTTTTTTCGAAAATTATAATGGTTGCAAATCTTTCAGAAAATATAATTTTATTCAAAATATATATTTTTTATGTTGATTTTGTTTCAATTGCAAATTAATCATTATGTCAAAAAAAGTAAAATACCAAATTAAAAAAGTATAATATTTAGTTTTTGTTTGCAAAACTTTTAAACAGAAAATTGAACTCTTGAATTATTATTTTTTTTCAATAAAAAAATTTAATTAAAAAAATATTTGATTAAAAATAAGTTTTTATAATATTTTTTCAAACAAAAATCTTCACAAATAATTCAGTACAAGCTGAATGTTGAAGCTTACTTTTGAAATTTTTTTAAAAAGGTCATAATGCGAATTTAAAAAAGATTGTAAAAAGTATTAAAATTAAGCTTTTGTATAAAAGAGTAGGATCCTTTTTGCGTTTCTTAATATTTAATATATTAACTTTTTATTGAAATTATAAAAAAGTTACAAAATATAAATATAGGGATTATAATAAGTTTATTAAAAAATCAAAATTGGAAATTAAAAAAAAAAAAATAGTTTAATATTGAACCTAGACTTTTGTTTAAATTAATCTTATTTTTTCTTTTTCTTAATTTCTAATATTAAACTTTTCAATAATAGTGTGTTCTTTAAATATATCAATTTAAAAAATTTTAATAAATATATATTTTATTAATAATCTGATTCAACATAGAAGAAAACTTCGAAACAGGCAATTTCCAATCACTTCGAACAAGATTTACTCAGCTAAATCCTCTTACGTTCATGCTGATTAAGATATTTTCACCACAGACAACACAAATATTGTCAGACATCTTATACCATGCACACACTATCGCAACGCCACCTTAATTACCTGCTGCTATTGCGCTCCCTTCATTTGTCATTAGCATCAGCAGCCAACAATCAGCAGTGGCATTACCACTATCAACAGCAATACCACCCACATTAATTACTGTATCAATTGCCAGCGCCTTTGATATGCCAACAAGCCCCAGCATCGACAAGAGTATCAGCAACAACAGCCAACAACAATCATCAGCAGTCAACAGTCATCAGTCATCATCACAATCTTTACTCTGCTAATTGATATCTTCACTTTTTGCCATTCACTTGTTTATTTAAAATGCTCTTTGGAGAGTATGATTAACGTGATTTCAAAGCCAACAAAAAATGCTAAAATGTTAAGGCGAATGCACAGCGGAGCGCAATGATTGTGCAAGAGTGGAGGGTGTAGCGCAAACTGGGAAAAAATGAAATGCATCGCTTATTCGCAAAGCAACCGTCATTGCGGTGGCAAATCATCACCTTTGCTGGCAAACGCGACTTTATTTTTTTATTTAGTTTTTTCTAGTTTTTGCGAAATGAAATTTCAGCGAAATTGTGCAAGATATTTCTTCAGATGTTTGCTTATGAAATGGGAAAAAGAAATAGCTGATTGATTTGCGAATTGGATTTTATTTATCATTTTACCTCTAATAAAGTAGATTTATTTCTTAATACTCGTAATTGGGCAACTTGAATTTAGAGCCTTTTAGAAATTTGCGGGCTTGAGAGTGCTTCTTTAGTATCAGGAATAAAATAATTTAAGATTACTGGTTCATTATTGCTAATATTTTCATATTCACTTTCTACTAACGACACAAAGTTTAATAACTTATTTTATATATTCTCTTATACTGTGCAAGTTCTCTATATAGCTTTAACTCTAAATTGGTATGCTTGTCTTAGTAGCCATATGTACATGTTAAGCCACTGCGATGCAGAACATATGCACTGTATGTTTGCTTAAGGACGAACTTTTCGCTTAAATCATAGAAAATGTGTTAATAATCCTTAAAATGTGTACGCGCAGGAACATATTGTCGAAGAAACGAACGTGAGCGAAGAGAGAAAAGAGAATATATTAATGTAGATTTTAAGCCAATAGTTCTATAGGCAAGGGAAAGATATGCTGCTGAATAATATAATACGAGTAGACAAGATTAAATAAGTTTTGTCTATATTTTTTAGAAAAATTAATTAAAAGAAAAATTTTATGCTTTTTTACGATTTTTAAATATTTACAAAATATTGTATAAAGTAATTAAAAAAAAAAAAAACAAAATTCAGGACAAGAACAATTAAATCATTAAAAAAAAAAATTTTAAAACATTTTTTTCCGATTTTTCAACTTTTAAATATTTTATATAAAGTGTAATTAAATAATATTAAAAAAAAATTTCAAAATAATTTTTAGTTTCTTGCAGTTATTCCGACATTTGCTAAAAGTTTACATTTTCAAAAAAAATCTAATATATGTATTTAAAATGACGAATTTTATTTTCATATAAAAAGTTTTTCTATATTATTTTTTTTCTTTTCAAATTGTTTTTTAAAACTGGTATATACAAGGAATTTTACAATTTTTTTTTCGAAAATTATAATGTTTCAGGAATTTTCACAAAACTATAATTTTTTCCACAACTTCCAAAAATTTTTTTTATATAGATTTTATTTTTAAAAAGGTAAATTATTAAAAAAAAATAAAATTTTCAAGATATTAAATAATTTTGGAAATATATATTTTTTTCGAAACAATGTTTTTTACGATTTTTAAATACCATAGTTAAAAAATATAATATATTTAATATAATTAAATTTAATTTAAAAAACTGCCAAAAAATATTAAATAATAATTACATACTTTTTTAAAATATAGTTTTTCAAAATATATTGCTTATCATTTTTAAGTATTTCAAAAATAATATATAAATATTTTAAAAAGCTTACACACAAAAAATTTTGCAAAATTAAAATTTTTATTAAAAAATTTAATTAAAATTTTATTAATAAAACACTTTTTCCAAACTTTACTTTAAAAATATATTTAAAAGTTTGATTATTGCAATACAATTTTTTTTTTAATTTTTTTCCGAAAAATGATCAAAAGATAAAGACACACTTATACTTAAATTTGATTGTGACACGTCCATATAAGATGTGAGTGTAAAACGAATCAATAAAAATTTGTAAAATTTATTCGATTTTTATAATTCTATCAAGAGATCCATAACATATTTTCTTGCAGCAGCATAAAGCCATCCCAGCTGTAGTATAAGAATTATACACCCTCCGTGCCACAATTTAGTTACAGGGAGACGGCACTGCCATAAACACTCCAATAGTAATAAGCGGCATGTGCGAATGACTGCAAGACTAACGTGTCGTCTATGCAGCCATAAAATTTGTTCTAAGCCACATGAGTGTGTGTGTGTGTGTGTAAAATCATGTGTAGCATATGTACGCTACAGCAAAGCAATGCGAACCCTTTTAACCTCTAATACACACACACATTATACACAAAAATGCTGCATTTACGTTAAATACCGGAGTTTTGCATAGTCTGTTTCGAGGAAACTTAAAATAAAATTTATTTGTGTGCAATAAATTGAATAAGATTTAAATATGTTAGACGTAATTTTTACTAAAAATACAGAATTCAAATGGATATTAGAGGCTTTTGTGGGCCGAAATTGAAATATTTTTTACAAGGAAATATAATGGAAAGTTTGCATTAATGATATTTACAAATTCAAATGTGCTTTCTTTATTATTTCTTTTAATTTAAAATGATGAATGTCTCTATAGAAAGTACTTCGGAAATAATTTAAAAGTCCTCAACTGTTTGATTGTCGCAATGGATGTTATGTATTGAATGAATTTCAGGAAAATCCAGCCTAAACCCCGTTTAAGAATTCCACACAGACTCATTTAAAAAATAAGTCAATATAAAGGCGCCAAAAATATGATTATATGAGTTCTTATCGAAATTTAGTCGAATAACCATTTCAGAATCTTTCACTAATTCGCAAGAACATATTAAAAATTAATTTATATAAAAGCCCCTAAAAGTATACTACTTCTAAATCCATTCGCTTCAAAATAATTTATAATTTTATATAAGAGCGCCTAAAAGTGAGCTAAGCGTCTGTCAAGGCACAGTTTTTGAGAATTACGAACAAATTCGATGGAACATATTAAAACTCTCTCGAATATAGGGGCACCTAAAAATATGTTAATAGTTGGCTGTTGGCAATAAAAAATAAATTTCAAAAGTATGCTAAACTAGTTTCATTCAAGATAGATTCACTTGAACATAAAAACCTCAACGTAAGAGCGTCTAAAAGTATGCTAATTGCCTTCCAAGACACTGTTTTTAAGAATTACTAACAATTTTCACACAGATCATAAATGTAAGAGCGCCTAAAGATATCCTAATATTAGTTCCTGTCCAGAGTTAAATCTTCTTCAGTTTATACAAATAATTTAGTGCCTTCAGATTACTCAAAAGTAGGTCTCGCAATCGCCACAAGCTTGATACTGCTACCGCGAAAGCATATCTACTCTTTCTTAGTAGTAATGCCACACAAATTT
This sequence comes from Bactrocera correcta, assembly GCA_027475135.1. Lineage (NCBI taxonomy): Eukaryota > Metazoa > Arthropoda > Insecta > Diptera > Tephritidae > Bactrocera > Bactrocera correcta. The sequence goes on from CM050323.1 coordinate 103,816,325, forward strand.
CTTCTTAATACTTGCGCTCAAAACATACGCAGTTCCAAGCAGCTGCAACTACGTGCACTCCTATAAGTATGCTTCACAATTGAATGCCACTTGTGCCACACTGCTTAGGCCTATCATTATTCATTTTATCTCCAGCGTGCGCACATGTCGCTTATAAATAAGATACTATTGTGTCAAATACATAATTTTTTTCCTCGATTTTCAAGTAGAAATAAGGCTTTAACTATATAAATACCACTGTTTATGTGACATTTTATAATAACCACATTGTGGCACGTTCTAAGCGCTCTTACATACAGACTATTGTGCGCCTATCAAGTGTGATAAATTTCCTAGTTAGCTTGAAGTAAACACTTGAACTATGTTGCTGTGTAGATAAGTTGCGAAAAAATATATGAAGAGCTGAGTGAAAATATAAAATAGCTTAATAGAAATGTGGGGCAGATAAAATAGACGTAGGCATGTCAGCAAAATACTTGACTTAATAATAAATCAATGTCTTTGTTGTATGAGTTTGTTATTAATTTCCTGTTTTGTGCGCAAAATAAATTTGTTGTTAACATTTCCATGTTATGAGGTGCTTGCTATAATGCTAAGTGCAAATGAAAGAGAGAATAGAGGCGCTAACTCGAGTGTTTGAATATTTTGTTTAGTTGAGCGATGAATACTAGTTGTTCAAATTTCTTGCCCACTACAGAATTCAGGTCGCGGTGCAATGCTCATCTATTTATATTATCCTTATCTTCCTCGTTAACTTGACGTTTAGATATACATATAATTTCGGTATAATATGATGAGTTTTACTACTGAACGGCTTCCTTGTGTCAGTTGTTCAATAGAGTTTTTTATAGTGTGCTAAACTATGATAGCTCCATCGTTTAGCTCACAGCAGCCACTTAAGTGCGAGATCTTCCAATTTCAGTAATCCCTGAAAGAACTTGCTCTAGATGTATGTTTTATTTTCTTTACTTCTCGTGAATGAGGCTGGGCTCTCTTGCCTGCTTCATTTTCTTTACTTCGCGTGATAGCGCTGGGTTCTCTGGTATGCTTAATTTCCTTTATTCCTCCTGATATTGAATACGTAGACGTTCTGGCTTCTGCTGTCCACTCAATCTCCAGTCTCGACCATATCTCGATAGGTCACCTGATAATTTTGCAATATTAGTTTGTTCACACTATCAATGGTTTCCGAAACAGCTACTAATTTTAGACCACCTTCACGAAATTTCTCTTGGAGTGATCTACGACCTCGATTGGATTCCCCACAGCATCGATAAACATTGGTATTTCATGGAGTGTCATCGTTTCAATCTTCCGATAGGTCTCATAACGACTTTGCTATATTGGTCTGTCACATCACCGATTTTAGATGACCTTCACAAAATTCTTCTTGGAGTGATTTATGACCTCGATTGAATACATCATACCATCGAGAAAAATTAGTCTTTGACGGAGCTTCTCGTCGAATATTTAATTTACATCATCGATGCATCGAAATTTGGAAAAAATAGTTACATTTAACCTCACGTTTTGGCGTGAACATTTTAAGTCACTGCAAGCAACACAAGCGGTCGTATGTCAAAGTGGTAGAACTCAAAAATGTCAACCTTTGCCTTTAGTATAAAATATACATAATAAGACGGAGGCATGTTTTCCCACGTTCATGACCGATGTGAATATTTTAAATCACTGTAAACAACACAACTAGCGTTTTCGCACGTCCAAAACGTTCTAGATTTTGTGTATTACATTAAAAAGACTCAGATTTTAAGATATTTTCTGTTTTGCAACGCTCGGTTTTCAAAATCCCGAATTACGAAATATACGTATTAAGACGGGATAATAAAAGACTTATACGGCATAATTTTTGTTTTTTGAGAGAAAGATCTCCTACTTATTACTTAATCTTTTGGCAAGAGTTATTCACTTGAACTAGATCTCTTCAATTAATTAATTAACTGCCTTACTACGTCTTGTAAAACATCGTGCTGGTATACTTTTTGCCCCAATCTTAATCTTTTTTCATCACAGTACTGTTGGGTTGTATTACTTTATATTAGACTTAGATTGTCGGTGATATTTATGCTGTTTACGAGATGGCCAAAGTCTTTCACTTCTTCAAATATGTTCACTGAAATCGAAAACAAAAAATAATGATTTCAAAGGCATTCTCTTTGGTGTAAAAGATAAGCCAAATAATCGAAAACTTAGCTCAAATATATAATAAACACAATGGCAAATTCACAACAACAAATTAATGCTCGACGCTCAAAATGTAATCAACGCCAGACAGGCAAATGCGCCGAGAATTAATCTAAAAGGCAACAGAATATTCATACACTTGCAAATGCAGCTGGCTTTTTATTTTATTTTTGCTTTCAATTTGAAATTTGAAGCTTTGCCTTTGTACCAAAAACAATAGCAGCAACAGCCTAAACTAAAAGCCAAATATATGCAATACCAAAAAGTTATGTATATAGGTATACATTTGGGTATAAGTGAATGTACCGCGCACTACCCCATTTCCTTCCTGCTCTTTTGTCGCTGTCACTCATGAAACGCGCCTAAAAGCAGCGATCGCAAATGCATAACCGGATATGCAAGCATACATGTAGGCTTTGCCAAATACATTGCAGCGGATATACATATATTAGTAACGCATACAATTTATGTACAACAGAACTAAGCTAGCTATGTGTGTATGCGTGTAACGCCACATTTAACTAACAACCCAGTCGTCAACTGCGCCACCAACAAACGAGCGCACTAGCACACAGATAGGCGCAAAGGTTGGACACACAACAAGCAACAACAAAGCCGCTCGTTTGGCTGACTGGCAGCTTTAGCAGCTTAGCAGCCGCGGCAGCATGTGTTGCAAACGCGGTAGCTGTGCGTAGAGGGGAGTACTATGCGCGGCGCTTAGAAAGCTCGAAAATTTTGCGAATTTCGCTATGTCTATATTTGGGCGGCAGAACGCGCGCGCGCTTGTTCATATGCACGTCAAATGCAGCAAACGCCAAAAACAAAAAGTTCATAGGCGCAGAGCATAAGATCAACGGCAATCAAGCCAAACGCGTAACTAGACAGAGTAGCGGCAGGCAGTTAGACGGCACGGCAGTTGTGCATTTGAAGCTGCATTTGCCGGCTATGCACAAATGCCATGTAAATTGCGCGCCTAAAAGTAGGCTTACGAAATTGTGCTTGCGCTCAAATAGAAATGTTACAAATATGCCAACGCCGGCAGCACACATGTGCACATGCCTACATATGTGTTAAGCTACAGCGCTTCTCATGCATGTGTGTGTGTGCTTCCGTGTTGTCAGTTTTGTATGCAACGCGATGCCGCGCGACGCTGGTGCCAAAAGTTAACAAATGTCAGTTAGTGTTTGCAATTGCCGGCAAGCTAAAAACTATGTGGCAACACATTTGTGAAAGGCAGCCAACAACAAAAGTCAGCAGCAACAACAAGTGACAGCAATCAACAGCCAACGCAACAAAAAAACAACGGTCGACAACTCAGTCAGTTAGGAAGTTAGCAGTCGGCAGTCAGCCGCCAGGCAACATAGCAGCATAGCTAAAGCGTTGACGCAGGTTGGGGGCGGGTGGCGGCATCGAAACAGGAAGTGTGTGAATTTGTAGGCACACAAGGGAAGGTGCGCCTCAACAGCCTGTCAGTCAGCTGATTGGTAGTCGCATATATTTTTGGCATATTTTTAGCGGGAGTACACGTTTTGAATGGAGGTAAAATAGAGAAAGGTTGAAGAAAGGAGTGTACAAGGCCTTATGGCAAAAATTGGGTGCTGAAAATAGGCAAACTTTGGTGTTTTGTTGCAAGGTTATGTGGTATACAGTATTTTTTGCATATATGTGTATAATTTTTTGTTTGTTTTTGTATATATGTGTGTGTATTTCAGCTTCGACTTTTGCTTTGTCTGCGACAAGTGATAAATATTTCAATGAAAACTCAAAAATCAAGCTCATTCTAACTCAAGTATGAAAGCGCAATTATGAAATTAGCGGTTTTCGGGTATATATTTTCTAGGTGCAGTGTCAAATATTGAAAACTTATATATGTATATATGTGCAGGCATCTTCATATAAAGGCAGGGGAAGACCTGTAAAAATATGATGGTTAGAGTAATTCAGTAAGAACCTCAAGAATTGCGGGAGAAAGAACTTTGCTAAGCACAAGTAGTTCAGCAGATCTTCTATATTGCATTTTTGTTCAAAAGGTTCTCGCACTCACACTGGAGCTTTCCGTCGACCAACGCCTGTTAAGCGTATGCAATGTTCATTGATTCAATAGAGATCCAACTCGGTCCTATTTCGAAGTGAGGGGGTGAAGAGCTTTGTAGTTGCCGGTGACTCAGCTATGACTAGGCACTCAAACAAATCTGATGAATAAAGAGCGTTATGATATTTCTAGTGAGTACATCCATTCCATAATTAGATCTAAGCGCTGTAGCAAGCTCTACGCTTGTCTTACTGCTCTGTTATCGGAGTGAATGCTCATCTCACTAAAAGAGGCTGCACTTCATAGCATCACATTTACCGCCATCTTATGAGCACTTAAAAGTATTCATTTCACCATAAAAGCACTACAGTGGTCAAGTAGCCTAAGCCTGATATTGAAAAAGTGCTGCTAACAGAATACTCTTAGCTTCGACACTGCGCTTCTTTTAAGCAACTCCTTCCTGCCCACATATCACTTGCCGGTATATGAGCCGAGAAAACACAGTTATGAGTAGTCTCTTCGACACAGTGATCCAAGTCAAAGGTGATCAAGAATGATTGAGGCATTGTCCTCTATGCTGCGATAAACAATAATCTGCGGAAGCTTTTATTCGTATAAATATTTGCTCGGCTCAAGGCTTGAGTCTAAATTTCAATCTCTGGCAACGGTTTTGCACATAAATTTTCTTTGGCTTTTCATTCAAACTTCAATATTTCATTCATCTTAATAATTTTCTTCATTGATCCTAAAGTCGGGAATCTTTTAACAAAAGTTATATTAAAAGCTTTTCGAGCTTTTAGCGAGCTTTTAATTTCCGCACTATTTTGTCTGCTCATTAATTTTATACTGTTTGAGGTCTGGACTCTTGTGAGGTTACGATGTCTTGCGACTTAATATTGCCCACATGCAAATCGAAAGCTCTAACGATAGCTCTCGATATACTTTAGCAAGCTTTGCATTGCCGTAGAAATTTAGGTATTAGTTTTCCGAGCTTACCTTATTCTTAAATACTGTAAAAGTCTCATGAAATATCCAGTTAGTTCAGGTATTGTGGCTCTGCAATATTGTGAGGCTTGTTGGCAGTACCAATCAAGTGAGTGTCAATTTTGGTTCTATTAGTTTGGCTATAGGGATATATTAATACAAACTCTGGTTTTGTATTTGAAGAAATAATTAGGTAGCAGACTTAATCACGTCTGGCTGAAATCAGTTTTGGTGGGATTTCTTGTGCTCCAGAGTTTCTGCAGATAGCTTGGTTGAGATGATCATATTTGCGGGATTGGTTGTATTAGTTCGATTATACGGGATTGTATAATAAAAGCTTTGGTTTTGGATTTGAAGAAAAGATTTAATCACGCCTCAAAGGTTTCTTTTGATACAGAGTTTTTCAGGTAGTTTGATTAGGATGATATGGCTGGCGGGAATGGTATCGTTTGATGGGATTGTGAGGCTTGATGGTTTTCCTCTGCTAATGTGTTTTCCTTTTAATACTAAATTGATAGTACAGCATTTATACAATTGAAGCTCTGGTTCCGGATTGAAAGATAGAATCGGATATCAGCTTGAACTAAGTCGAATATGAAGCCATAGGTGTCTTGGTGGCATTCCCTTTGATCCTGTGTTTTTTTCAGTATTATAAATTGACTAGGATATTGTATGAACCACTGATATCTTATTCAGATAAATTAAGCAATTATGTGAATTGAGGTTAGGGCTGCTTGGGTGAAGGTGAAGTTGTTATTTGAATTGGTAAAGATATGAGAAAATATTTCCAAACGACTGTCTAAGCTTGAGATTCTTGAATGAAAGTTTGTGTTGTAGTTTCCTGCATCTTTATTTCTTTTACTATCATTTGAGACTTTTATAGATTTTGTAAGATATGTTCCCTTTGTAGTAAAATTTTAAGGATCACATATATATTTTTATTTAAAAAAATTAAATATTCTGAGCATATAATCCCACCAATCTCCCGCTAATTTTTTTGAAATTCGAAATTTTCCATCGAAAGATCAATCCTACATGGCATGATGACATACGCACATGAGAATATGAACAAAAAAAAAACAAAAAACACGGTTAGCCACTTATATTCTACATGCCACATATGGCAATCTAAGCATTAACAAAGGCACAAGCAAAGTGAATAAACAACAACAATAAATAAGTGAAAAGGGGCAACCAGTCGAAGGCAATCCTTTTATTATGAAAATATGATATCCTTGTTTCCGACTAATAAACCTGCACTTAACCACAATTACCAGCAGCTGCTGCACAAATGCCCGCGGCAAGGAATACACAAAAACAGCTACAATAACAACAAAAGCAGCAACAATAGCAACAAGATGTAGCATATTGCTTACTTAAACCCGACAGGTAGGTATTTTTTGCCGGCAGCATTGGCTACGGGCGCACTCCACCAGCTACTAGGCATTTCGGCTGGCTGGTCTTACTTGCAACACCAATATACTTCACCACAACAAGGCAAACACACTGCAATCAGTCTTCATTTACAATTTTGCACCTGTGCGCAGTGCCGGCAGTCGGCGACGCAGCGGCAGCATGATAATAATAATGTGCAACAAGACTGGGCAACAACAAAACAACACACAAAAATAACAAGAACAAAAAATAAGCTGGAAAATATAAAATGTGTGTGCGAAAATGTGCAACAAAAAGCCGGAAAGCGCAGCTGAGCCGCTGCCACTCAACAAATGGGAGCTTAACCCCGGTCGGTGTGGGGTTAGTGGGTAACACGGGACGCCGAGCTTTGTACGCTTTGCTTTGGTCGGTTGACTGCACTGTTTGTATGTTGTTCACTTCCCACAGCGTTAGGGCAATAAGCACATTCAAACGCATGTAAAACGCACACTCACGCATACACACATATATATAGACAGGCATAGGAACATAGCATATTTGCCGTGGAAAAAAAGGTTGAAAGGAAATGGCGTACATGACATTAACGGCTTGTTGTTGGTGGCACTCAACGTGCAAAAGCAGAAATCGAATGGTTTAACTGACGCCAAAATGGGCGTGTCTGCGTGAATGTTATTGTTATTGTAATTGTAATTGCAGCGGAGGTGGTTACAAGGTGAAAAAGCTCATTGACACAGCAGCAAGTGAGCCAAGGGGGGAATTGTGGCATGTTGGTGCCGGGGCGAGGTGGCAAATCAGCGGGGCGCTAGCTACTTTTGTTGTTATTTCTGGTTTACCGACATTCGCAATGCAGGGTCTTCTTACTTCAGCCGCCGCCGCCGTTTGTTTGCTTTCATTTGTTTTGCTTGTATTTTGTTGGCTTGTTTCAACAATTATTATATATGCAACATGCACTGCGCTTGTTGTAATTGTTATTTTGTTGTTAACACAACAATAATAATGCCAACAGCAATAGTAACTACATTATTGAACAAAGGTAGCAGAAATATGTTGTTGAAAGTTGCCCTTTCTGTGTTGCTGGCATTAACGAGCTTTACAGGCGAAGTTGCGCGAGGAGTTTGACTGGTGTTGGGAGTGTGGGAGAGGTCGGAGGGCTGACGTGAGGTGCTGGTATTACGATTTCTTTCTACTTAGCAACTTATTGTATGATTTCGGCAATTTTAATTAACTCCGAATATGATATTTTTCGATTTTTAACTAACCTCAAATGATTTTTGGATCTATTTCGTATCGAATAAACCTTAATTTTGCTTTAAACATTTTTATGTTAATGGTTTTCTTAATTCTTAATTTCATAGCTTTTTATTGTTCCTTATAATATCGTCATTTAATTGTGTCTTCATTCAACTTTCCTTCAAAACTTAGCATAAGAATAGTTTCATTAAAATTTCTTTGTAATTCTCAACCGGTTTGAAGTTTTTCTTTGATAAATACTTGATTAGCGAAGATCACATAAAAACTCTCATTACGAGGCATATTTTAAAGTGACTTCAAGTATATTTTGAGAGACTGAAATTGAAGAGGGTCTCTAATCCGAAGCTGTTTTCTCTTTTTAATGGGTGTTTGTTTTTCGTGGCGGGTCCCAAACCCAGCACACCACCCAGAGAGGGGATGATTCGCCTTCTCACTTTAGTTCGGATATTCTTTGGCTACCCACTTGGGTCTAAGGACCGGAGGTCGTGAGATTCTTGAGCCATATGTAAAATAATCGTTTCTGGCCACTCCCAAGTGAATGGCGAGCAAAGAACTTTCATCACTTTTGTGAACTTCTAGACATGATTCCGTTCTCCAATATATTATATATTATCCAATGTTATATTAAAGGTGTCGAGATTGATTCTCATAGGCATCCTTGATACGTTGTGAACTACACAAAAAACAGCACTCAATACCATTTTAAACATGGCAACCGTGGACATTGCCGGAAAGTGTATAACTGCGAAGTGCGCTCTAAGAATCAAGGACGCCAGGTATATGAAAGGGTCCGAAATAGGATATGTCGGAATTTTGGAAATCTTGGAACACTGTGCTGTAGAAGTAGCTCACATATCGACGAGGAAAATGTGGGTAGGGAGAAATCAGTAAGCATTTCCACAGATGGTCGGAGCTAAAAAGAAAGTTAAGGGAGGAGGTGTTTCTTTGTAAAGGTTCTTTGAATATTATCTTTAGTTTACCGAGTAACTCAAAAATAGTCAAGGAGTGTTCATCTTAACTAGAATTAGCAGCAAGCTACTTCATCATCAGAGCGTTTGGGTGCTTGACCATCATAGCTGTTATCTCTGGCAACTGCAAAGATGAGCTGCTGTGCAACTGCGAGCTCCTTCTGGCATAGAGTAGAACTTAGGAAATCTACTGAATTACTTTCCTTTGGGTAATGAAGTGGAAACGACCGGCATTCTTAGTTGTGAATGTGAGATCCTTTTAGGGGTCGACCTCTAAACATATGTACTTGTTGTGATTTTTATTGGTTTCTATAACCCAATATTTTGAAGTAATGTGAGCATAATGGATTGACTTTTGTCAAAATGACACTTTTTCGAAGAAAATTTGGTTTTGGTCTGTCTTTTCGTGGCCAAATGTCTTCTGAATCACAAGGAGCGTTCCAAAGACTAAGTTGGATTGTTAGACAGCCACTCTGCCTATCTACCTAGTCTTCTGTGATCGGAAACTCAAATTATGGACAAATGGAGTTGAGCTACCAGTGAGCGTAAAGCCTTCCTACAGTTGTTGACTATGCTGGAATTAATCTGTAGTGTCAGCAAGGCCGGTAATGCCACCTGGGTACTCGTTTACAATATGTTTGGCTTCTGTATCCTCAACAAAGCTCCACAGGTCTTCTCCTAATTCAGTACTTCCGCTGGCTGCGGTTGATAGAACTGATAAAAGTGATGTAAATTATTGGAGTATATGTCGCCCTACTCTGCCGTTCCTTTTGAACCCGTCGGTATAGACGGATATAGCATCCTCCGCTTCTACTAAACCTTTTCTCTATACACGTCTAGAGGTTTCTATATGTAATTTACCTTTGTTCTCATTTATGAAATACACGCCACAAATAATATTTCTATTATTATGTAACCCAACAGAACGCTTTTGTATGAGCTTGGCATTTACTTCATCCTTCTAATTGTTATATTCCAACAGTTAAACAGCTTAAAACAAAAGCTTAACACATGTATCTATATATATGGTTGTAGACTGTAGACAGCCAAAGGCGTGCCAAGCCATATCCATTGTTGCCACATAACTAGGTTTTTTTTTGCTGCTGGCGGAGTTCCTGTTGCTGCCTATGAAGTTGATATTATTTGTGGCATGAGAGAGAATGTGTTTGCTTATACTAGTCTCCATAAGCGGTTTTTGTGTGCATGTGCATTGGCAGCACTGCTTTTGTTTTCTGTTTGTTTTGTTGTTTTTGCTATTGTAAAATCGCATGTTCGGTAATAACTCTTGTAACTTTGCCGTTGCGATTGGTTAACGAAAGTTGGCACAAATGAGTGTTGAGGCCAAATGCCAACAAAAACATGCAACAACAATAACTACATGTAGCTGCAGCGCATAAACAGTTAACTGTGAGCAACACGAATTACTAAAACAAGTTGCAATGGAAAAAGTAAAAAAAAAAACAGAAACAAAAACAAAAACAAAAAACAACAACTCACTGCAACACGAATAATCACAGCAAATGCAATAATACGAGTGTTACAACAAAAAACCACAACAATAACAACAACACAGCCAATGTGTTATGTTGTTGAAATAATTTTCGTTAAATACAATTGAGATTGGCAACAAAACGGCTCATCGCCTCAACGGCACGCACACAAACAGCAAAGAGCATACCGTTACAACTTACAAAACAGCCGCAGTTATGTAGTGGTTTTCAATGAGCGTTCACGCTCAAACTGCTGACTAACGGTAAATCGTGTATATTCTCTTGGCGCGCATAATTCAAAACGTTGTTGTTGTTGTTACTCATATTGTTGTTATTGCCACTGTTGCACTATATTAGTTAGTTGCATTGCCGGCGGCGAGGGAATATGATGGACAGGAAGTTAAGTGTGTGTGTGCTCTTTGTGTTGGTATTAGAGGTGTTGAGTGTTGGCCGTAATGGGGTTAAGCGCGTTTGAGTGTGTTTGAATGTGTTAATGTTTAGGTTTTGTGCCGTTGAGTTTGCGCTTAGTTAATTTTGTTTTTTTGAAACACTTTTTAAATAATGAAGTGTGAATATTCAAAACAAATATAAATTTTTAATAAGCAAAGCGGGTTTGCAATACATTTTCTATTTATCGCGACTTCCCAGCAAATAAATATCACATATAGAATGATAAGGAAGAGACTAATACCCAACTTTATGAGAACCTTTTCTGAAACATGGAATACTTCTCTCTTTTTTACTCGAAATGACTCATCGCAACCATTTTTATCATTATAACATAGCTCCTAACGCAGAAAATTCACAATGAATCAACGTTTTCTTTAAACAAGAAATTTGTCTGTAATTCTTAACTGGTTTATGAAATAGTTTTATCTTATATATGAATCGAAATATTTGAGAAGCATCACAACTCAATTGATTGGATGATGCGCTGTCGGAAGCATATTTTTCTTAAAGTTTTCTGTGACGGAATCGTAAAACCGAAATCCGTTAAAGTCCTGTGGTATTGATATTTTAATAATTTATACTTCAAGCTATCTTTCGCATGCGAATCTTTCCTCAACTTCATAACTATTGTAAGAAATAAAAAAACTAACTTACTTCGAAAATTTAAGTCAAAATTTGGTTGTAATTTTCCGCTTTTGTAATTTATTTTATTTATATTTATTCTCTCCGGGTAATTTTTGATCGGATGTTATGATTTCAAACCATCTTTTTGAAGACCCACTCTTTATGCCATTCTAGGAAACAAAAAAGTAGCTTGCTTCGAAAATCGAAGTCGAAAAGTGGATGTGTTTTCTAAGCTTTTGTAGTTTTTTTTGTCAGTCCGGATAATTTTTGATCAGATCAGATGGATGATAATATTGTAGAATAAAAAATTGTGTTACAATTTACGCTGAAAGTGTCCATTCAGTGTTTAAGTCAAATAGTAACTATTGATATTTGGTATTGCAAAGGGGGTAGTCTTCCAAGAAAATGCATTTGAGGGAATCCGTCGTGTGTTGACGACCTTTCTAAGTGCCATTGATGAGGGCTTTTGATTTTACAAAGGCTAAAGTAAGACTTCACGTGTCAATTTATAATCTTCTGTTTATTATACTATAAGATTATATGTAATCCTGAAATAATTTCTGAGTAAAAATCACATCGAGCCCCGAAAAGGTTTTAGTAGTCAGCATTTTACTGATTACAATAAATGTTGAATTGTCAACTCCTAATGGCATTTGAACACAAGAAAGAAAGAAAAGTAGTTTACTAACCAAAAATTACTTAAAATCACAAAAAATAACAAATATCTAACAAACCTCTCAACTCTACTTAATTTATGCGCAAATCTGATAGCTTACAGCGTCAAGTATACACACACAATCACATGTGTGATTTGAGATTTTACGAGCGCTAAATTAGAATTCGCAAATTGGAAAAAGGATATTTATGCATATGTATGACAACAACAACAACAATATAAATGCATAAATATAATTGTGATTGTATATATGTATGTATATGTGTACTTGTGTATACAAATGTGAGAAAAGTCAGCTTTTGCCAAATAAGCACGTCGCACTAACTAAGAAGCTAACGATGACAATGACAATGACAATAACAGGATATGCAAAAATATTTTGCCGTCGCCAATGCCACAAAGAATTGTGAGTGGAAAATTGCAAAATGCCAAATGCTATTAATAAACGAAGCTAAACAAAGCACGACGACAAGCTGCAATTGCGACGCTGCAGATTTTTGTCTCGTACACCTTTTTTTTCCATAACTGCCCGTAATTTTCGTTGCTGCTGTTGTAGCGTTTGTTTTTAATAAACACTCGGACATGCAGGAATACGCTTGATGCTCAGTCAAAAAGCAAAATAGACACCATGTGACGCCATGTGGCAACATGTGCCGGAGTTGGTTGGTGAAGGCAAACAAAAGGAAATGTAATCATTATTTGCGGTTGTCATTGGTTGCAGAGCATGTACATGTGTATGTGTGTGAGTGTGTGCGCGAAGTTATGCTGTTGTGTGAATTCTATTTGGCTATCGAGTTGATGATGAGCAGCCGACTGGTAGCCAGTATTTATGCTTTCAAGTATCGACAATGTGTGCATTAGTATGTAAACGCTGTCCTTCTATATATGCAAGTTTGTGTGTGTGTGTGGCATTTGTGCCAATTGCAAAAACAAATAAGCAAAGCAAAGCAATATCGACAGTGAGATAATGTTTGCAAATAATAAGAATGAGATTGATAAGTAAGCGAGCGCAAAGGGCGCGCAGAGCAACTCAACCCAGCTGGCACAGGCAGTCTGTAGGGGGTATAAATGTTGCAGGCATGCGATTGCAAAGGCAACAACGGTTGTAAGCATGCTGTTGTGCGGTTGCTGCTGCGGTGGCTGGTAAGTAGATAGGCCAACAGTGCGATTGAGTGGCTAAGCCGGAGATGATGGTGATATCGTAAGCACGTGTATGTGTGTGGGTGCTGTTGGTTTGCGTTTGTAGCGCTGTGTGGGTGTACTTGTGTCTTCTGCTAATGCTTGCATCGTTAGCAAATTGCAAATTGTTGTGTTTGCGGTGAACATGAGTATTGGCAAACATATATCGAGTTGATGTGTTGTTACACGCAAATACCTAGTGGCATGTGTCAGCGCGTGTATGTGTGTGCATGTCAATGGCTGACTATTTCCATTCTCTATTAGCGAAAAACTTCATTACACACGATTTCGTTATGATGTTTTGACAGCTGTGGCAGCAACAAGGGGGAAGTAAGGTAGTTGGAGTTGGAAATAATTAGGCTTAATATATCGAGCTTTTCTATGGAGAAAGTAAACCCCCGGGCTTTAACCTTAAAAGTTAATTAATTTACAAAGAATGATAATTTTTTTATATTTTAATTTTCTTAAAGGATCATTAAGTCCAAATTTTAGATATTACTTTATTGTGTTATGAAAAACAAATAAACAGTTTTACTTTTAAAGAGTATGAAAAAAAAATATATGTATATGCCGACATATATCGTCACTTAAAATGCAAAATAACGTAACATCACTTTTCACAAGTTTGTGGGCGAAAGAAAAAGCAGTAATATACATACATATTTCTATCACACATTTTGAAAAAATTTGAATTTTGGTTATAAAATGGTTATATAGTGCTTATATTTGATAGTGGAGGCTTGAAATTTTGCAATATTACATATGTATATATTACGAAGTAGGGAATCGTAAGCAATAATAAACTCAATTTCGATTTTTTTGATGATATGTTGTTATTTCAGGTGACGATGTATGTATATATTTTTATATTTCCATCGGTTATACTTATAAGAAAATAATATATTAATTATTAAACAACAATATCTCAGATGGTTTCTAAGTTACGCTCTTCTAGAGTGTAGCCTCTCAATTCAAACCGCTCCAAGAGTTTAGCTTTAAACACACTTATATCAAAAATAGATTCCTAATTTTTTTTTTTGTTAAATTTCATCCACTCAAAGGCCAGAATCACTGCAACGTTAGAGTTCGTTTTGTTATTCCAACAATAATAATTTTTTTTACTGTGTATTCCTACGCTTTGTATAAATATAACCTCAAAATTTTAAAATAATATACTATATATAGTAGTTTTGTATTTTTTATTTATCCATGAAACAGTATTTTCAAAGCTTTAACACTGTGGTGGGTGTCTGCTTTAATTTAGTTATATAAAAAAATGTATAAAGCCATTATGTATACACTATTCTCTCCTACTTCATTGAGAAATGTTAAAGAGTGGCACTATAATTGTTTGTATTGTTTTTGCAAATTTTTTAATGTTCGAAGTAGACTTTCAACGTATTATGTGCATATCAATAAAAATAGTTAACCAAGAGTTGTTGTTCTACTGTAATATACAATTTTCAGACAATGCACTATGAATGCTCCTAACAACTTTGCAATTTTGATCTCTTAACATTTCATTCCAACAGGCATCCCAAATCCGCGCTCTCACCAAAACTTCCAGCATCCTTGCATTTACATAAGCTCATTTTCGCTTTCTGCTCAGCTCACTTCATTTTCTCTTAATCAGCTAAGCGCTCTTACTTCGAACAGTGTTACACTTGCATTTCAATGTTGCGCAGACCGCTTGCACACAACGCATCAAAGCTCTCTTCATCAGCTATGCGCTCTTACATTCAATAGTCATCCACCTACATATCAATGCAGCGCAAAGTGCCCGCATGCACCAACTCATGCGTTCATATGTATGTGCCTAAGCTGCGCGCTCAGTAGAAACATTAGCTGCGTGCTCATCTCATCATTGAGAAATGGAAGTGAGTGACGCTATGCTTGTTTGTATTGTCTTTGTAATTTTTTAATGTTCGAAGTTGACCTTCAAAATATTATGCATATAATAATAGGTAATGAAGAGTTGTGTCGAATTTTTTAGAATCGTGGAATGCGAAATTAAGGGAAAAATTCCAATTGAGAGTGGTAATGAAAGTGAACACATGAATTCTTGGTGAATGTTGCGAACATTTGTTAAAATTAGTGAAAAGTATTTGTTTAAAGTGTGAAATCGTGTTTTTTTTCTATCTAATTTAAAGTTGAGATTGTTAATAAAAGCAAAAATAGTGTCGTGAAAGTCGTAATGTTTTGTGTTTATATTGTGCAAATTCTTTAAGTGCGTGTTTGGTTTTTTTTCGAGGGTGTGTATATCCGTGTTTTTATGAGTGTAACAAGTGCGTTGGTCCTTCATGCGATTGTCGATTGATTTATGTCGCGTGTGTTGGATATAAAGTGCCATAATGTAGTGTTCCTATAAAAAAGGCGCGTGGAGTAATATAGCAAAGGCGTGTTTCAACAAGGTGAGTTCGTAAGCAATTCATTTGAAATAAATATACAAGTCGATTTCAGTTTTGTTTACAATATATTTCTGTCTGTATGCACATTAGTGCGGGTAAATTTTTTTTTTCTAAAAAAATTGTCTAAGGGTCATTCTGAACAACTTATTTTGATTTTTAAAACGAATGTTTGAATTATAAAAATTTCGTATAACAATTTATAATACATTTTTTTAATACATTTCGGTTTTTTAAAAATGGCATGTCGGAATTTTTCTAAGGGTCATTCTGAACAACTTCGACCTAAGAGGCTATGGAGTCGAGCCAGCGATTTAAAGGCGATTTTTTCAATTATAAAAATACATCCGTCAGTTTTCGGGATATCCAAATGAAGTTTTATGCATAGGTGGATCATATGGTGTTTTTTGGGCAAAAAGATAAGACGCAGTTCTTAGATGGACGTAATCGGTTCTCTCTCGCACTCATTTCCATAAGGAAGCTTCGGACACCGTTTACGATATATATGTCGTATATATATATATAAATGACTTAGCATGACAGGATTATCGAATCTGTTTGTGTATACGCGAACTGGACCTTTAGTTTTTGAGGTATAAAATTGTAAATTTTCACTTTCACTTTTCATTTCCTCACAAAGAATCGCCGCTATCGGACCACTATAGCATATAGTTTACATACAAGCTGAACGGTTGGAATCAAGTCCTTGTATGGAAAACTTTTTACTTGACGAGATAGCTATGAAATTTTTGTATTTGCTTATTGGGAAACCAATTAAGCAGACAAGTAAATAAGCGGACAAGGACACGCCCCAAACCAATGTACATATATACCCACATGAAACCGTGTATGCAACTCATCTCATGTGAGCTGTTGCTTCTGAAGTGCTGCCACTCCCGCCAACACCAATATCTCTCAAATGGCATATAACAAATGAGCGTTGAATACACACGCGCACTTACAAACATACAAACAATAATACTAGTTATTTCGTTGTTGCACACAAGCAATCGCACAACCTCAGTCAATATTACGCTCAGCTTGCACTGCTGTAGCTGAACGCTTTTGTTTGCTCATTGATGGGTAAATGACATTTGTTAATGGCAAATGCAAATGCGTATGCAAATGTGCATAACAGTAGAGCACAGTTATAGTGAAAAACAAAAAACATTAGGGAAGAATAGCGTTTAGAATAAGGAGTGAACTTCACAAATTTCTGTAGAGGAAGCAAAGTAGCCTGTGGTTAATCGTAGCTTATATAACCACATATGTAAGTGGTAATAACGATGATGCAGCTGCTGATGTATATGTTGATTATTTTGTAAGCGCAAATGCTGGATATTTATATCAAAACTCGCAGTAATTGCTTGAAAATGTGAAATTCTAACGAACTGCTGAGTTTTTATAGAACATTAGATATACATATTTACATTATATATATGCTGACTTATATCAGTTTGCAAGCCAGTATACAGTTATTTCAACAGTCAAGGCTGGTTTGCCTCGAAATGTCCTTGCTGCTAATGACATCCTTCCAATACTTAATTTGCTTTTCTTCTGCGGTTGAGCCATTGCAACGTGGCCATACAACCGCCTCTGCTGCTTTCTCCGGCCGGCTCTGCTGCTCTTGCTGACTCCGCTGCTGTTGTTGATGACCAATTTCCATTTCAACATGGAAATGGTTTTGACATGAGAAAAATAGGAGCAAGGAAATGCCGAGAAATGTTCTAATATCCAAATTATTTAATTTGAACAATGCACTAGGCTTTACAGCAAGCAATACTCGTAGTTGTATTGTATAGTATAGTTGTATATGTCGTAATGACAAATCGATTTTCTGTGTTGGCAGTAAACGAAGGTGTATTTGTATGTGTGTTGTGTGTTTTAAGTCATTTGTGCAGGCAATTAATTATTTAACGCTAATTGACTGTTCGTAGATTATGATACCGCACAGAAATTAGCAGAATTGATTTACATCTTTGATGTCTAAAGCATTGAGACTGCCGGTACAGCTATGCCTTAGATATATTTTATACCATAAATGAAGTTTTCACTGTTTTCAATCAAACTTGCTTTGTTGTTTACGGTAATTAGTTGTCATTGCTGAAGACTTTGAGAAACTAAAGAATTTTCTTTATATTTTTTGACTAAGTTTCAATCTTGTAATGAGGATATTAACTCTAGTGCAGCGCATTTGAAAACAGTTTTATGAAAGAAATCAATTTTTTGGGGCATTTTGTGCATTTAAAGGAGGATAAGACGCAAGTTGGATAAAAATGATGTACTTTATAATTTGAATTGAGAGACCCTACTTGACAAAAATATATTCCTTTAAGCTTTTTAGACAATATCTGCAACAATAACCCTTATATGCTCAAAGCATGTTATGTATGTCTAAGCTATCCAAGCATAGAAACTAACATGCAGTATTTTCTAGTACTTGGATATCTTGGATACTACTTCCTTGAGATATTTGACCTAAGTAAAGCAATCTTAGTCCTTATGTGGGCGTTGGAGGTTCATGCAGTTTGATGACTGAGAAAAAATTATTTTGTGTTATATTTTACTTACCTTTACTAAGTACCTCCTAAGCAGACTAGATAGCTATTTTTTATCGTTTCTCATTAAACAGTGGTTGAGCGTGCTTACCATCGAAGGCGATTTAATCACAGAAACAGTAAGAATTTTATTTATGTCGGCCTATGGGGGTTTTGCCAAGCCAATCAGTTTAAATATATGGTAAGCTAAGAAAAATTTGCTTTTAACATGGATCGTAGAATATATTACATTTCAAGCCTCTAAACTTAAAACACATAGAGGCCATATAACATCTGTCTAAATCACTCTTTTTACCAATTGGTTAAAGGCCAAAGTGAAATTGAAAACTATGCGTAGTTTTGATGTTAACAATAAGAAGCCTGAACCTTAACCATAACCTTAGCCTAAACTTTTACCTTTAATCTTAACTTTAACCTTAACTCTTAATCTTTAATCTTAACTTTAGCTTTAACCTTGACTTTATCTTTGAATTTAGCCCTAACTTAAACCTTAACCATAACCTTAACTTTAATCTTTACCTTAACCTTAATTTTAATCTTAACCTTAATCTTAAATTTTACCTTAACCATAACCATAACCTTAACTTTAATCTTTACCTTAACCTTAATTTTAATCTTAACCTTAATCTTAAATTTTACCTTAACCATAACCATAACCGTAACCTTAACCTTAGCCTTAACCTTAACCTTAACTCTAACCCTAACCTTAACCTTAACCTTAACCTTTACCTTAACCTTAACCTTAACTTTAACCTTAACCTTAACCTTAACCTTAACCTTAACCTTAAAATTAAACTTAGCCTTAACCTTAACCCTAACCTTAACCTTAACCTTAACCTAAACCCTAAACTTAGCCTTTACCTCAAACTTAACCTTAGTCTTAACCCTGAGCCATAACCTTAACCTTAAAAAGAAATCTTACCAAGCTTCCGGTATTGAGTTCTAAAGACGGTCCTCGGAACCCTGACTCACACTTTCATAGCGAAATTTCTCTCACAGCTTTTGTTTAGCTTTCTTTGAAAATCATAAAACATAGTCAGATTATATCACCCTACTTCCATAGATCACGCTGAGCTCGATTCTTCTACTAAAATTCTGATTTTCCGTATATATGCGAACTAGTCTCTCACTTGGATTTCTTTCTACTCAATAGAAACTGGTTATTAGTAGGAATGGTCGATATCGAACACCTATAAGACCCTTTTTATTTGATAATATATTTGCACAAATTTTAGCTCGAATTAATTTCGAAGATGGTACCATAATTTTCAAAAAAAAAATGTTCGGATCTGACTAATATAATATATAGTTGCCATATATTCTAAACAGTCGAAATCAAGTTCCCGTATGGAAAACATTTATATATGTCAATATCTCTACACGAAATATGGCATGGATTAAGGTTAAGTCAACGAAGTAACTCCGAAGAAGTTGTGTAGAGATCAGATCACTATAGCATTTAGCTGCCATACAAACCGAACCATGAAAATAATGCCGTTGTACCGAAAACTTTTTTATTTGCGATTCTAGCACGACTTCGGTGCAACCAACGGAAACCTTTCTTCATTTATTTGATATTATCTAAATCTTTACAGTTTATGTAATCTTTTCTCTTAAAATTTGTTCCACTGTACACCGTAATAACTTGCGCAAATTCCTCACTTGAAAGTTATTCGGAAAATGTCAGCATTACAACACATGACGCACTTAATTTACTTGTAATCTAAGGCATACAAACACATAAATATGTTGCGTAGACACAAGTGCACATACATATATATGTATATGCGCTGGAGCATGTCTACAGAAGAACAATGATACCACGGCAATGTGTTTACTAAGGTTAATAGCAATATTACATATTTAATACAAGCAAATTGTATTAGTGTTTGTACTATGTCTATAAGTGTATATATGTATTTGTGTGTGTGTGTGTTTGCTGAATGTAAAGTAATTGCAATTTGGTAGCAAATAATGTAGCTAAATTGGTATTGGCCATACATACTTTGTATTGTTGACGACACTATACACACAGCTTGTATTGGTGTTAAGGTAAAGAGAATATTATAGAGAGCATATTTGAGTAGCAGCATATTTGAGTCTCGTGTCTAGTATATATATATGTAATGTCTGTTTATTGGGCTGTGCTGGTTATGTGCTTTATTTTAATAATGACAGTTAAGGAAATTTGCAGCAATCAGGCGATGCACACACACATAAACAAATAATAATTTAGGTAAAGGACCTTTTTGAACAGTAGAGAGTTAGCTTGCGTGTGTGGGTATGTGTGTATTAGGGTGTCTTTTTTACACCAAGCTTACATTTCTCTGCAAACGCTTGCTGAACATGTAGTAAATGTACTGTAGGCTTATAGTACACCATGTCGTATGAGTACCGTGGAATTCACTTCTATGAATGCACAAGTACAGATGATGTAGAAGTTTGACTGCGTATAACTTTTAAAGCAAAGGTTTTATCGACAAAATTATGCAGGGCTTTTTTGTAGAGCTTTTAATTTTGTATTAGTATATGATATTTCTAAGGTATTAGGTTTACTTGTTATATGAGAAACATTAAATATTTATATGTAACATAGAAGTGAAAGCAAAATATGATTTCGGCTCGGTTTAAATGAAAATAAAGAACTTATGGTAGTCGAAAAAGTTTTTTCGTACATCTAATCAAACCTTAACTAATTTTTTTATGTTTTTTATATTAATAAATAAATATCATAAGTGGTATGGATATATACGACTGCAACGACATCTATTAACAAAATACGAAAAGACTTTTTCAACTACCCAATATTTACTTTGTATCATATTTTAGGCAAAAACGGAAGCTTCAAAAACATTAAAAATGAAATTGGTTAATAACGCACACCCTAATGTATATGTATGTGTACCTCGCCTGCTTGAGTGTTGGTTCACAGCCAATATTTGTTGAATAATTGCTTCGATTGTGTAAGTGAGCCACAATTTGGTGCGATAGACTCCAAGCACACATACACATATACAAATATATTGTCCATAAATACTTAAGTTGAGCTAAATGCAGCAGTAAAGCCTGAGTTTACTTTACTTTGGTTGAAGATTTTGGCAGTTACCAGTTAGTAGTCGCAGTACACCACTACAAACAATGTGTATGCGTATGTGTTTGTGCATGTATTTGTAAGCAGGTATTGACAGTTTCATAGTGGCATTCATTTACTATGCCCTCTATATACAGTTATGGCTTACAAAATAATTAAAACATTGTGGTTTACAATTTAATTAATAGGCGAAAAGGACAAATGTGCCGTGCAGCAGCAGCAGCAGCGGCAACAACAAGCACAAAGCGCTAAAGACACTCAAACAGCTTAGTGGTGGAGAGCAGCTGAAGCAACATGTATTTGTTGTTGCAGCTGCGACAGAGCAAGCACAAAAAGTGCTAATATTATGGACGAGTTAATTGTTATGCCTGGAATTTGCCACACAAACAAACAGACAATATTTTGTGGCTGCCTACACACATATGAAATGGCAAAGAGCTTATTACCATGACCATGCCAGTGGCAATAAGGTGCAAATTCTTGTCCAACATAAACATAAAGGTGGCGTTGGAAGAAAGCACGGCATTAAAGGTCTTACAAGCTTAGCAAATTTATGCCGCATGTATGTGTGTGTGTTTGTGTGAGAGATATATGCGTGTGCTGCATGGCTTTGCCAACTCATTGCTGCAGCTCATACATACATATAATTATACTAAGTAGTTGTTGTTGCGCAGTTTATCACATCATTTAATATTATTGCCATTTTGTTAAATGATTTATGAAAATTGGAAATTGCATGAATTATTCAAAGATATGCCATATCGTTAGACAAAATCAATGAAATTAGCAATTTACGCAAATTTATTATTATTGTTGTTATTATTTGTGCAAATATCGTGAAAATGTTGTCATTTATTGGGTAATTTAAATTACAAAAGGTATAAGTTAAGAGCTTATCAGAAAGTTAGGTTATGTTAGTTGAGATATTTTTAGGTTAGCTTGAATAATGTCAAGTGAGTTTAGATTGAGTGCCATAAGTGTCATTTGAATCAGTTTAATTTGCTCGAGAACACGTATAATGAAGTAAAAGTTAGAGTTTTAAGCTACAAAAGACGTGATTACCACAAAAAATTTAACTAACGACTTCATTCATGCTTTAGCTTGGATCTTGGAAAACTCTATTGTAAAAACCTCGAACGAAATTCTTTAAAATAAATTCAAGGATGACAACTAAAATTTCTCAACTTGCTGCCTGCAATTTGAAATATTTTCCATAATTCCTTATCTCAAACAGTTCTCATTAATATTACGGTAGGATGGACGTACGAGTATTCTATACTAAGTATGATCGATTGTTATGTATGGTCTCTAGAGGATATATAGAATATTTTCGTATGACGAACGGATCGTATGAAACTTACCTTTAACAAGAAAATACATGAAATTTTATTATAGAACCTCGAAAAACCAGCTGATGCCTCAAAGCAACAGACCGTGATATAGAGTTTTTAAACAGGCATAAAGCTGTAAGAGAGAGATCTTGTTGCTGACAATATGATATATGCTTCCATATATGATCCAATCTAGTAAAATTAAAAGCAGTTTACCCTGAAGCATCACATATCTCTTCATCTCTTTAAAATTTCAAAGCATTTGATCCTGTTTCCATCAATGCTTCTACCATCAATCCCAAATTCCAAAAAATGTACTATAAGCAAGCGTGCACCCTTTCATGGGCGACACGTGTCAGTTCAATTATTTGTACCACCTTTTGATTGTACTGTCACAGCAGAAAAACGTTCAATTTCAAGCAATCTGGCAGTGAAACGCCCAAAAACTCCAAACAAGCTACACTGCCGCCACGATGGATGCTTTAAGCAAGTCAGTCAGGCGTGTGCAGCAAAACCAAATTAAAGGACAACAGCGCAAAGCAAAACCAGGCAAACAAAAAACAAGAAGACAAATGGAAATGCTGAAAAATTATAGTTTTTTGGCTTTGTTGTTTTTGTTTATACACTCGTATGGCAGTTTTTTGCGGATGATGTTGATGAGATGATGAGTTGAATGTAATAAAAAAGGCCTGAAGACATTTTTACTGCTTCGGTTGTTAAAACGAATGAGGTGCGGCAAACTTGATGGCATTCGTCGGCATATGTGTCAGTATAGGTGTATGTGTGCGTAGGCGCTTAAAGTTGGCTGCTGTACAGCGTAAATGAGCTGAGTAAACTAAGGTGCCTTGGGAATGGCAAGTGTGATTGTAAGACTATAAATATATCTATAATATATTCACATATATTTTGGTCTATAGGCGGTTTGCACGTTGGTAGTACTATGGGTGACAAGGGAGGCTGTAGGAAATATTGGAGATTCATCACGTCTATCTTTAAAGTTCGAATAGGTTACGATGAGGAAGTCGGTTTTTGGGGGTCACCATTAGTTTTGAGATGTTTAGTCGAAGAGGCCGAAAACGATATCGTCGTATTCCTCGTAATTCGACTCTTCCTTTTTGGCTTCGGCTGTCTTTTCGCAGCAGTAAAAACAGAGGGGAAGCAGCAACGGACGTTGTAGGGAATTTTTCTGAATACCGTATATAAGCTGCTCAAATCCTTGTATTCTTTGTGAAGAACAAAATTCCTGAGGCAAATCTACCCTCAATGGGAGCAACGTGTCTTCAGGACTCGCTGGCAGGAAAGGACGGTTTTTGTCGGATGGAGCAAACCTTGCGGCGAGAGCTGGTTAGGAAGTACATTATCGAAAACCTTCCATCGGCTCCAGTTTTAGGCTTTCTGACCCCTGCAACGTCTTAGACGCGAAGGTGTCGGCATTAAAGTGGCAGTAGTACTGTTCCGGGGCGCAACCTTCTTCAGAATAGTGACTATCCACTCCGATAGTAGGGAAGTGTTATTAGTGAGTTTGCTGAATGCCTGAAACTATTACCTCTCAGCAAAGTTCATCTTTCACTTTTGCTGACTGCTGATATCCCAAGGTTGTATGTATGTCTTCACAAAGAACTGCTCTTCACAGTCTACAAAAAGTGTGGTCACCTCCGGGTATCCATCTAACCTAATCTATCCTCACAGCAATATTAATAGTTCCGAGTTTGCAAAATATTAAGGAACTGCTAGGTCTAAATGGCTTATGATCTCTCACTGGATAAAAGCTTAATCGGACAACTAATCCTGGTAAGTCCGTTTTGGGTCTCGACTTCGGAGTCGGATCATCGAAAAAGAGGAACTGGAGAAGTATTACGATTTATCTAAGCAAATTGCCGAAAACTTCTACTTTTTTCACTGAAACTGAAGTAAGCTAAGCCTGTCTCTCACTTGATTATGTAACCGACAAGAATAGCAAAACTGTCTACATGTAGTCTACATTTAACGTAAGAGTACCCAAACTGCTTCGAAAAATGGTTTATTACATCTGTAATTTTAAAATAGTATTATATTATATACTATAATTCATGCATTAAACTATTGCTGCAATTTTCCTATAGGTCCGTATCGAACTTAATAAACTTTTATGTGTTGATAGAATTACGACAAAACCCACAGGGGCACTGAAACCGAAGGCGAGCAAGGCAAAGGCAGACTTTTGCAATTCAGCAGAGCCCAAACTTTGATGCTACCAACACACACACACCACTTAGCCACCGCCAATGTCATGTGGCTGTGAGGAAAATAGCCAGAAAAGCAACGCCGCCAGTGAGCGGCATGAAGATGCTACGTTGAGATAGTGAATAACGGTAGAAATAAAATATACACGCGCCTGCAATGGCATGCCGGCGGAAAGCGTTGTCGGAAAAATGTCCAATACAATAACAAAAACAACAAGCATAATATGCCACACAACTACCAAAAAAAGAAGAACGAGAGCAGAAGGAATCAAGTAAAATTGGAGTAATTTTAATGAAAGTGTTTTTCGATAAAATCTCAGCATAAAAATAATGGCAAGAAAAATAACACAGAGTGCACAAGGAGTACATAGTGCGAAAAAAGCGAAAACGAAGAAAAAAGGCTATAATAAAAGGAAAATGAAGAAAAAAGTCCGTAATAAAATTAGAAAAATAAAAAGAGGAAATAGCAGCATGAAAAAAGAAAAATAAAGCCAAAAAAGCCAAGCGGATAGTGAATAGAATGGCGAGTAAATAAAACACGAATCTAACAATTTGCGGGCAACCGGCAACAACAACAACAAAACACACACCAAAAACCGGCGTAAAAAGAGAAAACTGGAAATGTAGAACAGCAAATGCAGACGCTGGAAAGCAAAGAAAAAGTGCAAAAAGCATACAATAAATTATAAAAAATAGAAATTCTAAAAATCAGCAACTAAATGCGCCTGCAGCGGAACAAAAGTTTGCATTGAAAAGCGACAGGCAACGAGGCCAGTCAAGTGTTGATGGTGGCAGGCAGAAATTGTCCAAGCAAATGAAGTTAAGCGCTACATATACATATATACCAACGCAAATACACACATACACATATATATACCAACTCAATATGCACACCACACACACAGAAATAATTATTTAGCCTGCCAAATGACTGCTTCTACAGGGGGGAGACGAGAGGAAGTAAACCAGGCGGCAGTATTAAGCCACTGCCAATGAGCAATTGCCACAGAAGCTGAGCGCGCCGGACATTTGCCACGAACTGGAAGTGGCGCTGGCAACTAAATGCGAACGTTGGCAGCGGCGTGTGCAGCCCAGCTCTCTATCGAAGTTGAGTTATGCATACAAGCGACATACAAATATTCAACTATGTATATATGTATATATATGTGTTTGTGTGAGTCGGAATGAAAGCGAGTTTTGTTTGCGGCAATGCATACTTTTTCTGAATTTAATTAATTAGTGAGGAAATGA
Source organism: Bactrocera correcta (assembly GCA_027475135.1). Taxonomy (NCBI): domain Eukaryota; kingdom Metazoa; phylum Arthropoda; class Insecta; order Diptera; family Tephritidae; genus Bactrocera; species Bactrocera correcta. The sequence continues at coordinate 103,842,434 of CM050323.1, forward strand.
AATTGATTATGCTGGACATACTGAAGTGGTGAATCTTTTTCAAAATCACATATACACACACAGACTTATGTGGTCGTACATAAAACTGTTTAGAACGGGGAACGGAAATGTTGAACTCAGGTGGAGGCAAAGAGTGAATGGCAAAGTTTATTTGAAGTTTTAAAGTAAAATGATGTAGAAAGTTGGAAAATAAAATAGAATATATTTGAAAAGTGAGGTTATAAGTTGAAATACTACATGTAGGTGAGGTTAGGTTAGACTGGTGGGCTGACGCATACATCATGTTTGGTGCTTTAGGATAACAGTTAGAGTAAAATAAAGAAGTCTATGAGGAGTAATCATCCTTTAGAACGCCTGCGATTGACGAAAATTTCAACAGAAGCCGTGGTCTCACTGAAATAACTCTTCCAGTGTCTCATACCCGTCTTCCAGTACCTCATAGCGTATGGCCTTCAAATGCTAAAAGCATAGCCTTTTCAATGCGTGACAAATACACAAGAGATACTCCATTGTTTTCCTGGTGGCTGGCACTTGCCATTTCCTTACAGTCTGTGAACTGGTACCCAGTAGAGGTAGTCGCTTAGATCCTCATTTCAGCCAGAACTCTTCCACTGCTAGCCTGCTTTCCGAGACACTTTTGGTGTATATGTGAAAGTTAAACTCTTTTTAAAGTCGTGAGTGCTGCTTGGCTGTCCATGCTGAGTCGTTTTGACTCCGGAGTTGTTTGCTAGCTTTTCGCCTTTCACAATAGCCAAGATCTCTGCCTGAGTCCGACTCTGCAACGTCCGGTATGCTTAACGTGAATACCTACTAACGGCAGCTGTACCCCACGGCGCTCGAAAGCTCAGCGTATCAAATCAATACCTTGATCAGGACCCTCAAAGAAATTTTTCAATACCAATTCACAGAGTGGAATGGATCCATTAACCACCTTGGTAGCGCTCGCGGTCCATCTATAACTTCTGCCGAACTTTTGCTTCAGCACCCGATGGCAATGCACTCCACATTAAACTGACAAAGTGTCAGTTCTTTCCGCATTCGGATTTAAACCACAACCACCTCGATACCCCCGAGGGACCAGTCCGCATGAGTAGGTTTGAGCGAACTCCAAGGGCTCATCCTCGGACCTCATGGCCGAAAGCACTTCTAACGTGCCATCCGTGCCCTTCTTTTTTGGCGCTGCTTTCAGTGAAGACCTCTATAGATTGTAGTTTTAACAAAAGTTCAAGTCAGCGTTACATTGTTTCTTAGAGCTCCCGTTAAGGACACCCTACCGAGCTTATGAATCCTTTACATTGGCTTCCGGTAGGTAGATTTTCGTAAGCTGGTTCAACGCACTACTTACACCGTACAGCAGAATTGGTTTTACAATCGCTGTATATCGCAAAGAGTGGGAAATAGGCCCCAGATCATTGCGGACCATTCTTTCTTTTTCATACACATTATGCTTCCACAGCAGTTTACTGTCCAAGACTACGCCAAGGTGTTTGGTGAAGCCCTTGAAAGAGAATTGAGTCCCATTTCTCGAAAGGAGCCTTGTTACCCATTCCTCACCTCGCGAGAGGGGACAAAATAACTTTCGACTTTCTGGGTGAACATATTAATACTTTTAAGATTATCAGCGCCTAAATTTGGTGACTTAAAACATAATATACTACATGTGATATCCGCAAGATGGCACTACTATTTGTGAGATTTAAAATCCAAAATACGAATGTTTCACGATAACGAAGTCAAATTTAAAGCTAGGCTAAGAAGATTAATCGATTCCCACAACTTTTAGTCAATTTCTTCTATCATGTTTTTTTATAGCGCTTTTTGGAGTCTAATGTGCATTTTGTAATTGAGTCGGAACAATTTTCCTACTTCTTTTTTCGCTTCGTACAAAGCAAATATAAGTAGATACTGCGAGTCTCTAAATTTATTTCAGATTGCAAAGCTATTTGCTATACAACTAAGCTGCCTGCTTTTCACTCTACCTACAAAATTTGCTTCAGCTCACTATAACGCCTTTGAACTTTTCTTCACTAAACGGCAGCATAGTCAAATTCACAGTCAAATCACTAATTTTATTTTAAGCATTCTCGTCGGTAAGCCGCTCATCGTTTGTGCCGCAATTTCCACACTATTAACACCGTACTTACGCCATGCCGCACGTAATCCGCTAAACGTTCCATAGACGCTTTACATGCCACAAAAGTGTATCATTCTTTGCCTTAAGATTACCGTTAGGTTAGCTCATCATTCGTTAGCGAGCTTTGGTGCTTAATGGAGTCAATAGTGTAGACCCCACACAAATGCTTCGTTGCCTTGCCATGTGGCATGCGACGCCATTCATTACCATTCTAACGGTTGCCGGCTTTAAAGTCAATGGCGTCCAGTGGCAATCAGCGCGACAAGCATTCAGTTAGTGGTGATCACATAAATGTGTGTATGTCCTTGCTATAGCATGGCTGGTAGTACAAGTTGCAGTTGGGTGTTCAACACCATTTGGCGTTGCATAGGCGATTGAACGAATTTGTGTAGTGAAAATGAGCGCGTGGCATGGTTGAATTGCCTAAAGCCTTCACACATGTGCACTGCAATGTGTTAGTGCGCTTGTGTGTGTTTGCCTGTGTCCGCGCATTTCCGCATTCACCATTTCCGCGTTGTGATAGCAACAGCCGGTTGGACGCCGCTGCTGCGCGCTGTCACCCGCACAAAACTCTCCTGCCCCGCACAATCGTTGCGGCTGCTGTGTCATTACACTTGTTTGTAAGTTACTGTGTATGTGTGTAATATGTTGCATGTTGCATGAATGGTGTTTTTTCAGCGCATGCAGCTCGTATGCGGTTCAACGCGAACGCAAGCGTGGTGAGGCGTTGAGCTGCGGCGCGTCGCGCCATAGCATTAGAAAACCAATTCAACATTAAATTGATTTCGCACAAAGCCCTACCAGCGGCGCGATTCGTTTTCGCTTTTGTTGTTGTTACTGACGTTTTTGTATTGCCTATAGCGAATTGTGCTTGTTCGCGCCACCATGTGGCAAGCGCCTGTCGTTGCCGGCCTGTTCGGGCTTGCCGCCGTTGCTGTCTCGCTGTTTGCATGCATTTCCACTGCTATCTGCATCAATTTATCTCGCCACTATTCGGGCTTGAATGCGCTTTATTTTGCACTTCCGTGCGACTTTCAGGCCGAGTTAATTTTTTTTTTTGATATTTAGATTTTTTGTTTTTTTTTTTTTGTGGAAGGCCAGACAATTTCATAATGGTTGAAAGCGTCGGCAATTAATTGCATATGAGTAGTGAAAGGTTTTGAAGAATTTTTGGTATATTTGAGGTTATGTCTGGGTTCAAAGTTTTTCAAAGAATTTCTTTCGTCAATATTTTTTATGTGAGTGATTTCGTAAAAAATGTTAAAACTTTTTAACAAAAATAAAAAATGAAAAAAAAAAAGAAATTGAAACCAAATGTTTGAAACGAAAACTTAAAGTTGTTTTACAAAGGCTTTTTCCAAAAAATTTTGGAAATTTTACTTTTTTTTAAAGTTTCGAAAATTTTAACTAGAATTAATTTTGCCAAGGTTTTTCAAAATTAAAAAAAAAAAATCGAAATTTTGCATAATTAATTTGAAACGAAAAATTGAATTAATTTTGCAAAAGTTTGTTCAAAAAAAATTTTAAAATTAAAAAAAAAAATTTCACAATTTTACAAAACTTAAATTGAAAAGAAAATTTTAATTAATTTTGAAAATTAAGAAAAAAAAGATATTTTCAAAATTAAAAAAAAATTAAAAATTTTAAAATTAATTTGAAAAAATTGAATATTTTTTTTCTGAAAAAATTTTCAAACTTAATTTAAAAAAAAATTAAATAATCTTTGAAAATTTTTTTCAAAAAAAATTTCAAAATTTTGTAAAATTTATTTGAAACGAAAATTGAATTAATTTCGAAAAGTTTTTTCCAAAAAATTTTCTAACATTTTATTAAAAAAAAATCATAATTTTGCATAATTAATTTGTAACGAAAACTTGAATTAATTGTTTTCAAAAAAAAATTTCAAAATTAATTTAAAATGAAATCGCAAATTAATTTCAAAAAACTTTTCAAAATTTTCAAATTTTTGGAAAAGTAATTTGAAACGAAACTTAAATTAATTTTAAATTTTTTCAAAAATTTTAAATAATTAGATATTTTTGATCTTGCTTTATTTAATTGTTTAATTTTAATTTTTTTGGGTTCCTAATATCATGGATACCACTGTTTTGTCCTGTAAGCAAGTTGTCTCATTGCATTGCACAGTGTTAATTGACGATTCTAAGCACGTTAGTCTTACAGAAAATGTTAATCAACAGTGATAGTAACAGCCAAAATGTGGCACACAGCTTTAAAATTGTGCAAGCGCTCTCAGCTACAATTATGATAGAATATGCTGTTGTTATGATAAATAAAACTGCGTTATCAGTTTGCTCAATCGCTTTCAATATAAATGAACCGTAATTAAGAAAATTATAATTTTGGGTAAATAAAAATAAAATTATAAAAATAAAATTAAATTCAAAGAAAAAATTGAAACTATTTTAATTTACTAATTATTTTTTTTTTTTAATTTTCCCATTTTCATATTTAAAATACTACTAAATTTTTTTTATTTGAGATACTAGTGTTATTATATTTTTTAACTCTTTATAATATTTCAGTATAATATATGCTCCTAAATTGTATCAATATATGTACATATGTATGTATATACAATTATGAAAATTTTTTATGTTTATTTGTTTTTATAAATGTTATTTTATTTATATTTTTAAAATTTAAAGAAATATTTGGAAGAATAAAATACTATATAAAGAATAAATTGTGTTTCTTTTAAATTATTCAATTTTTTATTATTTAATTTTATTTTGATTTTTCGTTTTTTTTTTTTTTGAATTTTTTTTATTTAGAGTACCTTTTCGTTTTCTTTAGTAATACAATTTTTTTTATATTCCGCGAACTGTTGTATATATACATGTGCCTTTTTCACAATTTTTTCTGCCCTTACCCCTCCTTTACGCTTTCACTATATTCCCGTGCCATTGGAGCGTAAAAAAATTGCCTCCACGGCCAATTAAATTGAATTTCAATTTATGGCCACAAACAGCGAGTCAAAGAAGAATCGTTATGCTTTTGAATGCAAATTTATTTTTAAAAGGTCAAACTACAATGCGAAGTATAAAAGGTATGAGTGTGTGCATGAATGTGTGTATATAATTGTTTTAAATAGAGATAAAGTGCAGAATGTTCCCAGTAGGGAGATTAAGGTTACAAGAAAATTGGAAATATAGAGCGTGGAAGTGGAAAAGTAAGAGATTAATATAAATTAGGGAGAGATATGGTTAAACAATTTTTATATGTATAGATTTAGGGAGAGAAATACGAGATAAATCGGGGTCTACAACTTTAAATTTATAGAGATTAACGGGTTATGAAAAAGTTTTTACATAGCGCACGCTTCCGGGAAGATATATTTCGAGTGTATTTCTGCCATTAAAAAGTTTTTCTGTACATAAATCTTCAACTGATTTGAAGATCGCTTAAAAACCCGCCTTTAGTCGTGCAACATCAAATCTCTTCAGAATGCATGCTCTCATCAATTTATGGAGACTATATAGTTCAGACATTTCCCCAACAAGTTCCTATATGACACACTCTAGAAAATATATGTATGTACACACAAAAGACAACCGTTTACCAACAACACACATACACAATCGCCCACATCGAACTCAATGGCATGCAAAATTATAATAAAATTGGTGACTATCATAAAAGATGTAGAGCTGTGTGAAGGTGGGAGTCGCGGCTGCCAGTGGCACCAAAGATATGATTGTCACAGCACATACACGTGTACACGCCGTGCCGTACGAAATGTGAAAATCAACGGCTGACTGAATATTTCACTGACCCTTTGGAAGCCTGCGCTCCTTGCCATAACAAACACGACTTGATGAGTTGTGCATTTGGCTGTTGGCCCGGCCGTCGTCCAATTTATACCGCCAGCGTGCAGTTGGCGATTGGCTCGGCTCGTTTACTCAGCGTCGTTGCCACCGCTGTGCGCGACATAATCAATAGTTGTGACTTCCATTAATGGGTTTCCGGTGATTCAACATAACCTAAACTCTACGGCCCATGCTACGAACGGTTTCGTGTCAATGTGGAACCCTCTAAAGCGACGGCTCACAAACATCCTAAAAGCACATGACTTTATTGCGGGCGAATAGGAAGTAAAAATTTGCCTTTCCGTGCCAAGCCAACGACAAATGGTGAGCAGGACACTAACGCGAACCCCGACGACAAACTCGTCCACTCACTATGCGGTTGTGTGGGTTAGTGTGTGCCATTCATATGACAGTGAGGCAGCAGAAAGCGACAAGCGAGTGAGCGGCCGGAAAGTCGGTGATTATTTTAAAATGAGGCGCAGCAATTCTCTGCACTTCACTACACTTGAGGGTATCATTACAATTTGTTGTAAATGGGCCGTTAGGTTGGCTGCAGATAGTCGAATTTGTGTTCTTGTTTGTCATTGTTGTTGTTGACTTTTTGTATTTTCCATATTACAACAATGATAATGGAGTGTCGCGTGGCAGAAACTTATATTTTTTAGTTCATTTACAATAGTCGATCTCTGTAGAAGTGGGCACTTGTTGAGAGTTTTATTTTTTCGCCATATTTTTTGAAACGGCAAATCACTGTCATGTTTCTTGTTAAAGGAGGGCAGTAAATAGTTGGGGAGGGGAAAAATTTTACTCATATAACTAGCGCGTTAAGTTGTGGTAAATGAAAATGCATAAATTATGAGCTATGAGCTTATAACGAGCACAAAATTGCTACTCGAAGTGCAAATATTTGCCAGTGGTTTGAAAATAAGAGAGCGCTAAGCAAAGAGAGTCAATGAAATCAATATAATTTCAGAAGTAATCGAAAATATAATATTTTATGGGTGAAAGAGTCGCACCAGAAGTGAATTTATGAAGTAACAGTAGATAAAATTTTAGCTTTTCGAGAATTATTAAATGCTTCCATTCGGCTTCTATACTTCTAATGATACTCACTTGGTTTATGAAAAATTGAAAATGATTGATTTAAGGTCAATCTGCAATATAAAACGAAGGCGAGTACTTGGCTCGAAACACCTTATCCATGCTCTCCATCATAAAGCTGGACGGGGATAATGAGTGACTTGTAAATTTTGGCTTTTGTTCGTCCGAAATAGCACCTGTTGGCAAGAGTTATTTTTCGTTGGGTTTCGAGACGAACCTTGTTGTTAGTGTTAATGCTGTTTTCAAGATGGACGAAATTATCAACGACTTCGAAGTTATTCTTAGGGGCTGTTTTGTTTATTTCATTCGGGGTGTTTTTTTTACGTGGCGAGACATAGCTTTTCACTTTAGCTCACCTTCAAACTGGTGTTTTTGGTTACCCAGAGGATTCTTGGTCTAATACCGGATGTCGTGAGCTGATTTAGCCTTAGCCGTGCACTATGTACAGATAACCTCTTAATTTGATTAGATTTTTAATTGAAGAGTCTTTGAATTCTCAGCTGATTTATGAAACACAATATTTAAAATTGCTTTACCACTTCTCCCTCTCTGGGAACTATTAGACCAAGTTTTATAATATCGTTAATGGCATCTTAAAGCGAAAACATATAAAAAGTCATATCAGGCTTTAAAGAGATTGCGAAAAGAGGACAGAGGGACTGTGGGGATATATTGCCAAGCGGTCAGTGGAACCACTGCCATATATTTCAAGCTGAGCTCTTTGCTATTGGTAAAACCGCCTCGTTAGCCTCTAATTTCATCAGATGACAACAACAGAGCCAACAACTACGTGGGCAACTTAGCAGCAATAAAATTCGCTTCATCAGAATTGTATTGGAAAGAAGGGCGGAGTGAAGAATGTCACCAAAACCAAGTTACTTTACCTCCACTGGATGCCAGGCTCAAAGACATCGAGGTCAGTGAGATAGTGGCTGAATTTACCAAGAGTGCTGTATGGCTGTCATCCAAAAACGTGATCAACATTTGAAAATCCTTGTATGTCTATAAGACGACCCCGAAAGTATGACAGGGAAAATCAAAACGTGATGGAATGATTCAACCGGGTGCAAAACAGCAAGAAACGCGATGGAACGATCCAAACGGGTTCAGAATAGCAAAAGTCATGTCTAATTTGGGAGATCGGAAATATACAAAATTCCTACCTCCACTTGATAGAAGGAACTGTAGGAACATTATAGGAATACTCACTGGCCACAGTTTGGTGACGGCATACGCCTGCAGAATGAGGACGACAGTTCGAGGAAATGTCAATAACAAGGCTCCAGTGAAGTAATTGCGCATATCTTGTGCACTTGTTTCACGTTGGCAAGACTACCCTTTAAACATATGGAGGTTCCACGTTAAGAGACACTGGAAGCGTGCGATCACAGATTCTGTTGAAACTCGCGTCAAGCGCAGGATTACTAAAGGATGAGTACTCCTCATGGACTTCGTAACGGAAATCCAACTGGTATCTTAGAGCAACAAATCACGTCTAAGGATGTATGGCTCATTAACGTGTCCGACTAATCTAAAGTAACATAACCAGTTTTGAGGAAATATTATTAAGTTGTATAGGAAAAGTGATGAGTTTAAGTAGAAATATACCAGCATTTGAAGTTTAACATCTTTGAAGTAAAATTAAAAAAAAAAAAATAGTCACTGTTGTCTTATATACAAAACCACATTGTCACACAACAAATCTGAAATTTAAAGAAATTAAACATTTTTCAATAGTGATTTTATGTCAAAGAGCCTATTTTCTTTCAGCACTAAAAAATTGCCACGTATGCCACAGCAAATACAACAGTGTCGCTATTGTTGTTGTACGTTTTTCACTTACCGCAGCGCGTCGTAAAAAATATTACGTATGATTTTCTGCTTGATGATGCCTGAAGTTGATAGATAGCAACCGCCGCACAGCCATTTAAACGGCTAAAAGTCAAAAGAGCAACAGCAGCAACAACAAAAACGGTAAAAAGCAGCAACCACTACAAGGTTGCGCACATACACTGGTGCCTACTTACATAATATATAGTATAGCTGATGGCCAATAAATACGCAAGGACACAGCGCAGTTCCGTCGGCGTCGCCCATCGCCCATTATTGTGGTTGATGGTAGTTTTTATGACTGTCACTTTAACAGTTATTGCTGCTGGACTTTGCTGCGGGAAGTTGTATTGCTGTCGCTGCTGCTGTTGCTACCTTGGCTCTATACTTGCGCAGCTGTGAGGCTGCGTTTGCGTGTGAGTGTGCTGGCTGCGAGGACACATTAAGGATGTGGATGATTTAAGTGCGTGGTTATAGCTGCCCGGGTTGTAGTGTGGGCACAACATCAACAGCAACAGCATCGAATATAACGAGTATTATAATCACACAACAATAATAATTACAACAATTGCGTTCCGCCTCAGTGTGGCATGAAAAGTGCGTGAAAAAGTTTGTCTCTGCTTTTTTCGCCGCTCAACAATTGCCATGCCATATTTTCCCATATATTACGTATATGTTGCAAATTGCTTGTAAAAATTTATTTTGTGCTCGCTTTTGATATGGCGTTGCCAAGTGTTGAAAAAATTGCAATTTTTATACTCTAATTGCTGCGTGTTGCCGGGCGGTGCGCGTTTGCTACAAATTTGTCACAATTTTTGTTATTTGTTGCGTGCGGCATTTTACTTGCCACAAATTATAGTTTTTTATTATAGTTTTTTGCTCCGATGTTGTTGTTGCTAGTTTTGCTCGCTTTTTTGAGTAATTTGTAGCCGCAACGATAACAATTGTAAACACGATTTTAATTTTTTTTGTTGTTAATGCTTGGGGTACACGTATTTTTTTAATTTATTTATGAATATTGCATAAGCTGGGTTGCATGTGTTATGTTTTTTATTGTAAAATTAAACTCGGTTTTATGCTTGTTTAATTTTTGCTGCCCATTAGGGCCATATTACTCACTGTAAATTTGCTGTGGGCTTTAAATGTTAAATATTAATATGCATATACATATATTAGGGTGGGTCAGAAAAAATCGAATATTTTTTCGCTAGGTGCTCTGAAAAATGGATTTTTGGACATTTTTAAAGAAAGTTTCTTCAAGTATGATTTAAATGTTAAATATTAATATGCATATAGCATGTATATTAGGGTGGTTCAAAAAAAATCAAATATTTTTATCTTGGTCCTCTGAAAATGGTTTCTTATCTTATATACTTTTAAGAAAGCTTCTCCACTTATGAGCTTTTAATTGTAATGAGCAGGTCTTCTGCCAAACTGCAAAACTCACATATTTCTAGGAAATTTACTGCTTTACAAAAAATATTTGTAAAAATTTTCGATTGAATTAAAGATTTATGGGATATGCATGGTCAGACATCAATGGAAAAAGAAAATATTAAACATAAGAAATTAAAAAAAAAAAAAACAAAAAAAGAAAATAAATTTAAAGATTTTTGCTTAAAAGTGTGCTTGAGAAAAAAGTTTTTTTGATGTCTGTCTTAGAACCATTCATATAGTAGAATAAAAGCATTGCTTAACTTAATACTACATTTCCTTCATATTTGATTAGACAGTTCCACTTAGTGGTTATTTTTAGCTAATCTTTTCTCTTAAAAACTTATTGTCAATAAGAACTTATGGAGCCTAGATGTATGCTAATTTTGCGTATTGAAAAATATATTGAAAATTGTGCAAATATCCAGTTTTAATAGCATACTTTCCAGCGCAGTAAATTCACAACTTTGATGTGACATTTGGCACAGATTTCACTGACAGTCATAACAACCTCGACGTAAAATCGTCAACCTTTAAATTCAAAGGTCTTACTTCTTTCTTTCACAGTAGTATGTTGCTAGTTTATGAAAAAAATTATTTATTAATATTTTTCTTGTTTCTTTACAGGTAAGTTCTTCTGTAATTTCCTTAATAATTTGATAATGGTAAGTGGAGACAACTTCTTAATGAAATTATATGTAAGCTTAAGCAGGCATTTATATGCATTCTAAACATAATATCGTACTTAAAATTTTATGATTTTTGTTTTGAGGATTTAGTCTGACCGTTATTTCAATTTGCAAAACTTTTCACGCTTCCAATCGTTAGTAGGTACGTCCGGGTTTTGTAGTTATAGTAGATGGACCCTTCCCGCAGGCATATTGGTTGTCGATCATCAATAAATTTTAGCATTTTGACTTCGCTAAACTGCCAAATACTTAAAGAAATAATAATAAATAACTTTATCTCCACAATTTTCGACCATGACATCTTTCTCAGCGGGTTACTGCGATCTATGAACGCCACGATCAGATGTGGTTTTGCAATCTCACAGGCTGACATTGTTGGCTTGTCGTCCGCCTACATGTCGATTATCAGTTAATGTTGATGGCCGTCCTGGACTTGGTTCGTTATCAAAGCGTTCTCCAGCCTCTTTGAATACTTTGATGTGGCATTTGATACAGGTATTGGTGACAGTCATACCAAATTAGAAAGACATTATTTCGACGCATGAGTTTTCACTTGAAATTTGAAAAGTCTTACTATTTTTTGCCCACAAATTCAGGTGGTACTTGAAACGAATAGTACTATAATTTAGGCTTAACTTTAATTCGGGCACAATTTAGCAATTTTTTTTGGGGAAAACTATTTTACTAAAGTCCACTTACAGCCCCAATATAAATGTCATACTACTTACAACATTATTTTACGTCCCTGGGGTAAAATTTACAGGCCATCAATGGCTCGTTTTGGTTGCACTGAAAAACAAGTAAAAAAAGAGAAAAAGCATGCGTACTTAAAAAAATTTTAAATAAAATTTCTGCTCCTCTCCCCGCAAAAGCGGTAATATTACATAACTTTTCATAGCCACATAAACATATTTTACTTTTTATTTTTTTGTTTATGTAATACAGCCCCACTAAATAAATATTTTTTGTTCGAAAGAGACGTGCAACATTATATGCTTTTTTCAGCCACTTCAGCTGCCTCTAGGGTATTTTTATGTGCAACCATAAACATTTGGCCGGGCAAGCAACAAAATCAGGTTGCGCACAGGCAAGAATGGTTGGAGGGGAAAGGCGCAAAAGAGTAGACGAAAAAAATTATAATAACAAAATGTTGACAAATAAAAACTTGCCATCAAAGCAATGGTTTAAAGCAGCAGCAGTAGCAGCGGCAATCTAGTGGCAACAACAATATGTTGCCGAACAATACGATTGGGTCAAATAAAAACTGATGACACTGATTAATGGATTTTGTAATATTTTCTGAAATAACTCCTTTTTTCTTCTATTAATTTTTGTAACAATGGCGATAGTGTTGTTTTTTCACTTTTATTTTGTGGCACTGTGTTTCGCATTTGATGTGACACCAAGGCTTCGACTATTTGTCACTTAATAAAAAATAAATAGATTTTCATGTGAAAATGTTACGTGTTATAATGTTAACTGCAATTTACACACATATATACATACACATGTTGCCAGAAATTTTATTGCTTTGAAAAAAGTTGTGTAGACAAATTACAATTACATGTCTGTCCAACTGGTTTTGAAATGAGAAAAATTGAATTTTTTGTGCTGGAAACAGGAGGAATGGATTAGAAGACCGATATGGTGTGTGAATTATATCAAAAGGTCTGAATAGTATCAAATTTGAAGCTATCAATAGAAAGTGTAATGAAGATCATAACATATTTCTCCTTCAGCTGAAGGGAAAGTATAAAGATTTCATGAGTTTTTATAATTTCTGAATCTAAAAATTGCATAAGTGGTAGTTAATCTGCGTGATGAGCGGTATTTTGACTATTAAGAAGTCTTTGAGGAGTTTATCTTCCTAAAAAGAGTCAGCCCTAGCTAAGCAATCATTTGTGCGTCGGCCTAAGTTTCCTGCCTAGACGCACTAGTAGGTGGCAAATCTTGTGCACTTAAAAACGTCAGGGGAGTAACTCTCTGTTGTCACGACCTGGCGGTGACCGATGCTGAAATGGACGATGGATAATAAAAACTTAGCATTAACACCCATAGACACTAGGAAAGAGTACAAGACTAGTACAATGGGATTAGGCAAATTCATCAACATGGAGCCAAGGGATGGGTCACGCCCGCCTAAGACTTCCTTTATCCTCTGCCTCGTCACTGGGGATTTTTTTGCGGTTCATTACTGTTCTGCATTTTGTAATCCCAAGAGTACGGACTCGTTTACCATACTTTCGAGTTTTTTTTATTTGGGCAGGGCCCCACTGTCCTGCTGGCTGGGACCTGCAGCTAGTATCCGCTATCTTGCGGCCCTGGAGGGTTTGCCAGTCGTCCGGACGGGGTTCCCGTCTCCCTTCGAAGTGGCAGTTGGTGAACTCTTTCGGTCGTCTGTGTGAGGGGTAGCCTCCATAATCCGTATCGAAACTGGGTGTGTGCCGGGTAAAATAAAATTCTTGTCTTGTTGCAATAGTTAACTACTATACGTTAGGGTGTTAAGGTTCAGATAAGTTGTCATCGATTTCATCCTACTGTTGGCCCAGGAAACGTGTAGTTTCGATGTTGTCGGACCGTTGGAAAAGGGGTGTCAGTTGCGAAGGGTTAACTAGGCATGCAAAGAAGTGGTTAGTGTCATGCGGAGACTCGTTGCATGCTGGACATGAATTTAAGATAGTATTCACTGTGCAAATCTTCGGTAGACAACATCAAGATGCATCTCATAACAGTCCGGAGTGCAGTGTTCTGACATATCTGAAGCTGCTTCGTCTGCGGGTTACAGCATCCAGGCCGGCGTAGTTAAGGACCGGCCAGCCTATTGCCTTGTATGTTGCCAACATGTTTCTTTGTCTTTTCCCCATTTGTAGTCGGCTAGCGTCTTGAGGATGCGTCTCTGTGCTTTGCAAATAATCGCGGTCGTGTGAGAAGTGAAGGAGCAGAAGCTGCCGAATGTCACACCAAAATCTTTGTGAAGTAAGTGTCTTTTATATTGGTTGATATTATGCTAAAGTAGTTGGCTCTTTCAGAGGGTATTGGGTGTTTACTTTCCGAAACATAGTGCCTTACAAACCCTCCTCTTTTCACAACACGGACTCGGAACCGGCTATTTGGCGGAGTTAACCAAAAATGTACTTTAACTTCTTTTAATCAAAAATACAAGTTTCAAAAATCAAGTGTTGCTATCACCGTTATGATATGTTTGAAATTCCACAGATATTACACGCGAAACATAGTTCACACTTGAAAAAATATAAAAGGAATTACGTTAAAAAGTCATATGTATATTTTTATATATAATATACATATACAAAACCCCCGCAATATGCAAATATCGCTATGCATAAATATTTGAGTCGTTATTGATACTGTTAAAAATTCCATTTACCACTATTAAACAAATTCTTTAGCCAGCAACTACAACACAAACAAAACGAACATATGCAACGGAAAATGTATTTTAATTAAAACTTTGCACTCTCGCAAAAATGCCAAAAGGTGCTAGCGTGTCAGTCAGTGGGAAAAAAGTGCCAAGCCAAGCAGTGGCACAAAATATGGAAAATATGAATGCACAGCAAAGCAAAAGAAAAAAAATGAATGAAGAAATGTAGCATATGAAATTCCGCATTGATTAAAACTCACACACACATATATATTTACATTTATTTACATGCAAATATGCATATGTTGATATTTGTAAGTTTTGGATTGGCTGGCAAATAAAATGCAACACAAATAAAATATTTGTATAAAAGGGAAGCGGTGGCTACTTGATAACCGGTAAGGCGCGGTAAAGCGCAGAAAATGTTTTCATTGAAAAAAAAAAAACAAAAAAAAAAGTTTTAAGAGATCAATTCAATAGTTCCCGGCTTGGCATAGTAAAATACATTTTTTCAAAACTCGTTTCATTCAACATGGTTGTTTTAAAGGGTAATACACTGATTTAGAGATCCTTCAATTTTCGATACCATTTTTGTAGTACTATTTGACCCTTGCTTCAAAATAGACCTCAGTTTTGGCGATCACCTCCTTAGGCGACAAAAAATTTTTCTCAGCGACTATTCTTTTGAGTTCTAAAGAACAGGAATTAGACGCTGGGGGCCAGATCTAGAGAATGTAGTAGATGAGGAGGCAATTCGAACCCCAAAGTTCATGGACTTTTTCCTTTGTTTTCTCAGACTTGTGTTCCACCAAGCATTCTTTTGAGTTTTGAAAACAGGAAATAGTTTCTGACCGCCCGATTCAGAGAATATGCTGGATGCGACAGAAAGTTCGAAGTCCAATTCATAGACTATAGTTTTCACTGACTTGCTGTTCTTGGTTAAACAGAAATTTATTTTTCTTCAACTGAAATGATCCAGTAATGCTATCTGGTAGTCGCTGCATCAGTTACTACTTCGGACTGAGTAGGCGATTGGGAAGTAAAGGTCTCTCTCGACGAACAAATATCAAACTCTACAAGTCACTCGTCATCCCCGTCCTGTTATATGGTCCAGAGGCACTCGAATGACTGTCGATTGGACTTCGAAATGAAATTATGGAGCCATATATCATTTATTGTCACATATCGATGCAAAACTTCGGATTATGATGCTCAAACATCTCCAAACACTGCTCTGAGTCATCAGCTCGTCGTGATGTCAGTCAAAAGTGAGCTCGTGCGGCAACCACTTTGCACAGAGCTTTCTGATAGCCAAATTTTCATGAATGATATGATGTGTAATCTTTTGACGGTTAGTGCTAACAAATTTGATTCTATGTGCCAGGCCGGGGACTTTTCGATTGACCAAAGCCAGCGTTGATACGCGGAACACGGTCACACGAGCCTTTGACAATGTTTTTTTTTTTTTTGTTTTTTTTGGAAATCTCTATGAAGCGGTTATGCTGTTATAAACATTTCTTTATTCTTTTGCCGACATATTTACACCACACTCACCGCAATATATTGACACACGCCTTCGCCTGCATATCAATATATATATTTGTTCCATTTTTCGGCGGCGCATTGAGCTTACGCGAGTCTGGCAGTCTGTAAAATCCAATAAATAAAAATCATAAAGTTTCCACTTTCATGAATATTAATAACCAACAAATTTTTGTGCATGCAAATACAACAAAAATACAGGCAACGTGTCAATGTTTTCATAATGCACCCATACATATGCATAAGTCTACATTTATACATATAATTGTATGTGTGTATGTACTTACAACGCGAAGTTGAGAAAATAATGCACGCCACCACATCAACTCTGTCATCACACAGCCGCTTGCAACAAGGCGGCAACACAATGCTCGACTTTGTGCCACTTCAACTCGTTGGGTCCACCTTTCCATTGAACGCGCGCTGCTCCACGCCGTCTTCATTGCAGTGAATGCATTACTAGCGGTGCACTCGTGTAAGTAACTTACTGACGTTGCAGTGGAGTCGCAGACGGAGCTGAATATTTCAACGAACGGGCGCAAATGAGTGACGCTGTGTGTGTGTGTGACAAGTTGCAATTGCTGATTGAAGTTGCCCGCTTCGTGGTCAGTTTGTTATTTCGAGTGCAGATTCGCATTTATATCGGCTTGTGGCAGCTTGATTATTGTATATATATACACCCCTTTCAGTTTGTTTCACATGGTTTTTTTTTGTGTAAAGGAAATGCAAAATTTTAAATTGAATTCCTTAATGAATGCCAAATGAAGTCATATGCGAGTGCCAAAGTTTTATATATGAAAAAAATATTATAATTCTAAAATATAATTGTAAACAGCATTGCATAGCCTCACACACGCTTCCAAATATTCTAAGGGCTCAAACTTAGAAGCAACTTGTTTTTAAATTGGGTTGGAGGGGGAGTCTTCTGTCAGGAGCTGTCAATAAACTCAAATCTCATCAGAATGCTAACAAGCTGGGCTTTCCCTGTCTTCGTGATTTTGTGCGTTGGACCTATGGATCTTCCGCGAGCTTAGTAAGCATTGGTGAGCTACCAACAGTTGTTGGACTGTGAAATTTTTCTGGCTCAGAGTGGAACTTAAAGATACACTGAACTGCTGTAGCTCTAAGGAACGGTTATATCGCTGCAACGATAGGCGTCCAAAGTGGACTTTGTGTCGTCGCACTCACGCGGCGAGGCTAGTAATTTTTGTTTGCAGACTTTATTATATTGCAATAAGGAAGATGAAGTAGAAACATCTGTCCACTGTCCAGCTGGATGATTTGTGATTCTCTCTCAGATTTTTACAATATCCGAAGGTCTATTTGACTATTACCTAGGAGTTCTGGACATCACAATGGATAGACGTCTTCAACATTCCAAAATTATATAGTATGACGAGCTGAGCCGAGTAGCCATGACCTTTATCGACGTTCCTTTCTTGCTAAATGGATGCTAATTTGTGGGAACCATTAAAATTGGACCGCTAAAGCGTATGTCTCCTCTTGCATAAACAAACCCAGGATTAACCTTTAAAGTGAAAAATTAAAAAATAAATATTTACATTTTCGCTTCACCCTTGTTACTATTTAACTACATACTCGACTTCAAAATTAAAAAAACAAGAATCTAAAATAAAAAAGTATTTAAATATTTGTAAAATGAAAATCCAAAGTGAAATTTAAAATGCATAGCTGAGTTTCCAAATGACCTGAGCGAGTTGCAACAAAAACTGCAAACCACACAAATTTAGTCACTCTTAGAACTACCCACATATGAGCATTTGGTACTAAATTCAGCACGAAAAAGTACAAACTTTCGGCAAAAGCCAGCGCACTTAGTACACAGTGGCGAGAAAAAAGTGCCACTAACTCGCACTGTGTCAAAGTTGCTGCATAAATATTTGCATGAAAACAGACATATGATTATGAATACATGCAGGTTGTTATATACACACAATTATAGGTATATATATATATGTATGTACATATTAGATATGTATATTACAGCTTTTTAGCTAAAATGCGCTTGCTATGAATTTCGCATTTAGTTATTCCCCTGCCAGCGCCTGCATTTGCTGCTTTACTTTTTGAAGCCAAACTATATTCCACTTTTCCTTTTTTGCTGGTCATTCAATTAAAATACATTCAGTATTCAGTGAGTTAGTTAGTTAGTCATCACCTTTGCATGTGCCAAGTCTGTATGTGTATGTGCTGCTCACGTGGCAACAACACCTTTTGATGAGTTTAGTTAAAATTGCAAGAAATTTGCATATGATAACCCTTACGCTGGCTAAAAATGTTTATGCTGTGTGTGTGGCTGTCTGAGTGTTGGTGTTATAAACAAAAAAAAATTGGAATAGCAATGAATATTTAACCCAAAATATGCTCATTTTGTTATGCAAAGGTTTTGAAGTGTACTAACCACAACTATTATGCTTGAAAGCTGATGAGCTTAGCTCGTGGTATATAAGAGTTTATTTTACTTAAATATTTTTAAGACAACGGGTTTAAAATAAAGGTTTTTCTTACATGTAAAATCGACTTAAAGTAAAGTTTTCAAAAAACAAGGTGTTTTGATTATTAATTCCTCTGAAAATTGACTGAGTACTTATATGTACCTTTCATATCAGTGAATCTTACTTCATAACAGAAAGTATGGAAAACTTTTTCATTTGAAAGGTATCTTCACGAATTTGGTGTATCCGAAGAAATGTGCATATCCGACTACCCTAGCTTGTAGCTTCAATACAAACTGAGCGTTGGATGGCTCAAGTCCTTGTAGGGAAAACGTTTTTATTTGTAAAGATATCTTAACGAAATTTCGCATGAATTATAACCTAAGTCAATGATGTAATATTTGAAGAAATGGTTTAGATTGGGTTACTTTATCGTTTAGTTGCCATACACACAGAACGTTTCAACAGAAGTCCTAGTAAGGAAAAAATGTTTATCTGACGAGCTATCTTCACCAAATTTGGCGTACATTATCACAAAAAACAACGTTTTAATCTACGAAGAACTTATGTAGATTGAGTCACTATAGCGTATAGTTGCCATACAAATTAAATGACCTGAATCAAGTCCTTGTATGGTAAACTTTTTTATTTGTTGAGATATCTTCATGAAATTTGAGATGCATTATTACCCAAAGTTTTGCTACAATCTCCGAAGAAATTGTGCTCATCGGATCTCTATAGCATATAGCTGTCCTACAAACTCAGCGCTCGGCAACAATTACTTGTAAAGAAAACTTTTTTGTTTGAGGATATATTTTCATGAAATTTTGCAGGGATTATTGCCTAAAATAATGAAGCAATATTCGAAAAAATAATGCAGATCGGGTCACTATAGCATATAGCTGTCATACAAACTGCACGATCCGAAAGAAGTGGCTTATAGTCAACTTGCCATTGAAATTTTATATTTATTTGAAATTTATATAAAATATAGATACATACAAAAAATTTCGAACTCAACATATTTTTGTAGCTGCGAAAAGACTTCTAGTCGCCATTTTCGCTTCCTTAACATATCAGCAGCGACATCTGCATAATATCTTCCGATATATTCCAAATAGTGAAACGCATAAAAGCCATTCATGCTTGCACTTCAAGCATTAAAACACACACATGCACAATATTTATTTAGCAAAGAAAGCGCTGATCGATCGCTCAGCATGTGTGTATGTGTGTGCGTGTCAATGTGCCTGCCGCAAGTGGCAATAAATTTAAATCAAATGTCACAACACAACTTTTCAACGCATATTTCGCAAGCGTTTTTTTTTTCAACGCCATAAATTTCTTGCTTTCAAAAAAGAAATAATAATTTTCTTGCAACACACTTCAATGCAATGAGTATTTGCGCTTGCGGTTATCAATTTTGAATGACAGAAAAACGCATTGAAAAGTGCAGAGAAAGCGCGCCGCTGAGCGAGCAGTATCACGGTTGAGGACGCCATTGGAGCAGACAACAATGTGTGACGCTGCTTGACACGTACTCTTCCTCAACTATTATTGCCGCTACTTTTTTGCTATTGCATTTTCCGCACAATCACACACATGCATACAGCGCTGAAATTGCAAATGCAATATATGCGAAAAGTGGTGCTGGTGATTTTTGTCGAGCGTGCAAATAGAATATCGAGCGGCAATGACAGCGAAGTAGTGCAAATACTCGTGGTAGACGTATAAAAATGTCAAACAATAATAAAACGGAAAGCGGGAAAGCAGCACGGCGAAGCAAGTAGCGGGAATGCATGAAAAAACTTGCAGTAGAGTGCTAGCAAAGATCAAGCATGCAGGGCGAAGTGAGTGGAGAGGCTAGAAAAGCGCCGAAAATATGAAAGGCGAAAATGTGTCTTAAGCGGGTGGCAGGCAGCAGTGGGTAACAAGTGGTGGCAATGCTTAGTTGTAGCATAGTGCCAGTGAAGCGCCCACACGACGTGCTTCCCTTCCACAAATGTTACGTATACGCCATGGTGTGCTGTAGTAGCAAACTATGAAGAAAGTGTAGTTTGCATCTGCGTGTGTGTGAGTATGTGAGGCAGCGTCTGCTCGGATATCGAATTCACCTATTTATGAGCATGTAAAAATATACACACATACACATATATGCGCATGTGTGTGTGCGTGCATGCAACACTTGTCTGCTGTGCAGTGAAATTTTCATATAATTCTATTTCTCCACAGTTTTGCTTCATTTTTCAAACTTTCTTAGCTTTACTCGTTGCATTTTGTTGTTGCTGTTGTTATTGCCACGCCATGTGTGCACAGCAACGTAATGCGAAAAGTGAAAAGCCAAGTGTAAGCAAGCAAACCAAGCCAAGCCAAGCCAAGCAAGCAGACAACTGCGTGGTAATGGGAAATTCATGGCATCATGAATAAGGGAAATTGAAAAGCAATAAAATGGAAAATAACAAATGCAAACAAAAACAACAGAAATTGCCGAAATTGCAATAACAACAAATAGCAGTGGCAAATACTCGCAGCGGAAAGCAAAATAATATGAAAATGTGGCAAAAATAAATAAAAGGAAAATACAAATAATAAAATAAAATAAAAATAAGTAAAAACAAAATCTTTTTGAAAATTTTCAGTGAAGATTCGAAAGTAAATGTGAAATTGAAAAGGCGCAACACATGATCGTGCATTTGGCTATGTGTGTGATGTCTGCTGAAACAGTAGCACTGGATTTCGTCGTGCAGTTTGTATGTCAGCCATATGATACAATAACTCGAACTTAATAATTTCTACGCAGAATACATTACAGTCTTAGACAACAGTTTCTCTAAATTTCTTGAAGATGTCCGTCAAATAAAAAAGTTTTTCATACAAGAACTTGATTGCGATCGTTCAGTTTGTATGGCAGCTATATGCTATAGTAATCCGATCTGAATAATTTCTTTGAGGAGAGTAGCGATGCTTTGGGAAATTAGCCATGCTAAATTTCATGATGATATTTTGTTAAATAAAAGTGTTTTTCATACTAGCAGTGATTTTGATCACTTAGTTTGTATGGCAGATATATGTTATAGTTATCCGATTTAAATAATTTCTACGCATAACACATTATTGCCTTAGATAATACTTATGCTAAATTTTTTGAAGATATCTCGTCAAATAAAACGGTTGCCATACAAGAACTTGATTTTCATCGGTCAGTTAGTATGGCAGCTATATGCTATAGCAGTCCGATAGCCGCGATTCTGTCAAATTAGCAGCTGTTTAGGCAGAAAACGATGTGTGCAAAATTGTATATTGATATTACAAAAACTGAGGGACTAAATCGTTAATTTCATCATGCTCATCATTTATATATTGTCAGCTAAAATGCAAAACAATATATCATAAAAAACGAAATTGAGTTTTTATTGCTTACGATTCACTGCATCACGTAACAAAAAATTTTCAGCTGCCGCTGTCAAATATAACAAATATATGACCAACATATAACCAATATATAACCATTTGGTAACCAAAACTCAAGTTATGTTTCAATATGAGTGGTTTCTTTATATCGTTTTTTCTTTGACTGTGAACTTATGAAAAGTGATGTTACGTAATTTTGTATTTTAGGTGACGACATGTACTTTATGGGGTCTCAGACGTTCCTTGTGGGTGTTACAAACTGTCTGGCAAACTTGAGGGTATACATATATTAAAAACCAAACCCGTAATAATAACTTTTATGAAAAGAATATTGTCTGTTTCCTTTCTGAAGTGGTAGAGGAAAATAGTTGAGGCCAACTCTCAGTAGACAGGCAATTTAGTTTAAAATTTCAGCGCATAACTTCGCTAAGAAAGCTTTTAAGTTAAGCAAAAATATCTTGCAAATAACCATAACATTTTTTTCTCATTTTTTCGTAATGATCTCGCATGAAAAATGTTCACGCTGAAATGAAATAGGTACTGTCTCGGTTGACATGCCAATAATACCTTGCCACAAAATACCCATATTTTGTTGCACACATCGCAGCACTCAGCATCGCTCAATAAGTATGAGTGACATGTTGTGGAAATTGCCGTTCTTGTAAGTCAAGTGAGTAGGTGTGGTCGTGCGCCTCAAACAAAGCAGCTAGCGGTAAAAAATGAGCACACAATAAAAGAAGATAAATGAGCTAGAAATGTGGAGCAACTGTGGCATAGACATTTTTTTCACATAAAATGTATAAAAGACGTTACAATGTGTATGTGAAAATAACAAGAATATAAAGGTCATTTGACAATTCTCTCATATATATTTTTTTTTATATAATGATATAATTTTTAATAAAAAAGTTTGGAGACTATCAAAAAATCCGAGTAATTTTAATAATTATATATAAAAAAACTAGGTGCCAACCCTATTAAACAACCTTTAAAGTAAATTATTTCTAATAATTTTGTGAATTGTTGAATTCTATAAAAAAGCCGAAATACCGATTTACGAATTTTTGGAAAAATTTTAGAGGTTAGGGTTACCATCTCTTTTAAGGTGGGACTGCATTTAATATTTTAAATTTTTTTAATTTCAAAAATAGTTTTAAAAACATTATTTCCTAATTTGTCTCGCATTTATAACAATGTGTTAATAAATATTTTAAAAATAGGTGGCAATATTAGTATAAATTTTTTTTGCTTAAAGTTGCTTCAAATTTGTAGATTGAGCGATAAAATATAAAATTTAATTTTTAATGAATTTTTTTTTTTTAATTAGGTGGCAGCATTAATAAACCTGGTTCCCACAACTTGCTTAAAATAGGTAGTATAAGTAGTAAAACATAAAATTTAAAAAAAAAAAAAAAATATTTTAAAATTAGGTGGCAACATTGGCAAAAACATGTTTCGGCTTCAGCTTGCTTTACCTTTGTAGAATGAGTGGTAAACTATAAAATTTAATTTTCAATAAAAAAATATTTTAAAAGTAAGTGGAAACATTAGTAAAAAAATTCTTTGCTTAAACTTGCTTAAAATTTGTAGAGTGAGTACATAATAGTTAGTTTAAACAAAAAAAATTTAAATAAGTTGGCAACATTTGTAAAAAAAATGTGCTAAAATTTTTTGTAATATAAGTTGTAAAACAAAGAATTTAATTTTTAATAAGAAAATATTTGTAATAATAAACACTAATATCTAAGCCAACAAAAATTATGCCAGGCTTGCATTAAACCCCTGCTAATGCTCGTTAGTGTACCAGTAAGACAAACTGTGCACAATTGGCAGCTGATGGATGTCTTGACAAGCCTGGCAACAGCGAGAACAAAAACTCACATCGAAACACGCACACACACACGCTTACAGCCCATCCAGCTTATACGCCTACAAAGTGGACGACAGGCGCTGGCAACAACAAACACAATGTGCTCTAAGTGCTTCATAAAATAAATTTCGTACACAACAAACAAAAAGTCTCATCATTAAAAACAACAATAATGCCAACAACAGCAATATACTTTTGTCTACCAAGGACATTTAATGCTGCTAACACAATAACAAACAACAACTCTGTATATGTATATGCGTGTGTACATACTTAGCCTCTTCAAGCTGAGTGACTGATAGCGCTGTTCTGATTCTGTCTGTTACAACTTTCGTCTCCACCCAGCCACCCTGGGTAAGGCTAACACTTCCCCCTCATCATCACGCGCATTTGCTTGTAGCATTTTTGTTGTAGTACTATCCTTGCGCCCTCACTACCCAACCGAATGAATAGAAATGAGCTGCAATTCAAGAAGGTAAGCAATCTTCGGTGAACTCAAGTCGGCAGTGAAGTGAAATGCCGGTTAAGACTTTGTATGTGTGTACATTTGTGTATGTGTGAGGCGTGGGAAAATAGTGAGATAGTCAGTGGAGCAGTGTTGTGGCTGAAGAAGCTGAGAAATTAAACACATTTGGCTGTTGGCCAACTGTAAAGTGGAGATGAAGAAGTGCTTGAGCAGCGCAAAAAAAAAGAAAGCAAAAAGTAAAGAGTGAGTGTCTCAAAATAGGGACGGAATGTGTGAGTGTGTGCGTCTGTAGTATGAAAGCGGCATTTAAAAGCAGTAAAGCTCCACTCACTGCTGCTTGCTGGAAGCAGTTGGCCCATTTAGCGCCGCATACAATTGTGCCTACACTCACACACACGCTTAAAGGCACACACGCAAAAAAAGTACTAAAACACACACACTCATATATATGATTATACCTTCTCGAATGCTCCCACACGTCAACGCACTGACACACATATATATACACAGCAGCTTTGTAGCCGCTTGCACCGCTTCAAGTGCCGCTTTTCCATTCTTACTTTCTTTCTTCCGTTTATGCTTTTGCCGTCCAGTCTTCAGTTACGCTTCGCCTTTGTTAGCTTGTAATGGTTTGCCTTGTCTGCGGTTATGGCCACAGTATGAAGTGCCGCTGCGCTGAGTGCCATTTAAGACGAAATGTTGGCCTGTTAAAAACTAACATTAATTTTGTTATTATGAGCCCATAGTGTAACTTTTCCCTCTATGTATGCGCTATTTTATTGCGCACTCACACACACACATATGTACAGAAAGTGTGTAAAATAATAACTCACTCTCGGTCTGACTGCCTAAGTTTGTGCAGTTTTTATTGTTCGGCACAAAGTTGCAGCGAGATTAAGGCCTACAATGGAGTGTTGGCAGGTAGTCATGAAAATAATAATTTCAAATGTGATTTACCGTATTACTTATGTGTAAATGAGCAAGTTTTAAAGTAAATTGTTTAAATGAGGTTATGTTCAATGCTGGATTGTAATATCTTTTGATCGGTCGGAGAGTGGTCTGATCTACGATATTTCAGCTATATGCTTTAGTGGTCTGATCTGAGATATTTTCTCGGAGAGTTTCGCGTTGCTTTGCACAATAATTCTTACCAAATTTTGTGAAGATAATTTGTCAAATAAATCAGTTTTCCCTATAAGATTTTCAGTTTCACAGGTCAGTTTATATGGCAGCTATATGCTATAGCAGTCCGATCTGAACAATTTTCTTACGGATTATAGCGATACTTTGGGGAATATTTCTCACTAAATATCGTGAAGATAGCTCATCAAATAAAAAAGTTTTCCTTATAAGGACTTCAATTTGATGAGTCAACATGCATGGCAGCTATCTATAATCTTCGGAGATTACAGCGTGGATTTGCACAGTAATTCATACCAAATTTTAAGAAGATAATTTGTGAAATAAGAAAGTTTTCCATACAAGGACTTCATTTTGATCGGCCAGTTTTTATAGCAGCTATATGCTATTTTGAGAAAGACCCCTAATTTTTATCACGTTGCAACACTATTTCATTTCCAGTTCCAGTTTCAGCCCAACAAGAAATGTTCTCTTATAATACATATATTTTTCAATGCAATGCAAAAGCTTGCAGTTAGCCGTTCTGCGTGGTAGTTCGTATATTTATTGCGCAGTCTGTGCAATGTAACGACAGGACGAGTCGCCTCACCGCTTCGATGAGTTTAAACAAAGATTTGCACATTTGCAACATTTTTAAATGGACCTTAACGAATTCATTTGCCTAACGATTTCCGCTTTGCACACCAACTAGCCTATTTGCTGTTGTTGGCTGCAAGCTTTGTCGGCTGCCTTTCGGCCGTCACACCGTTGCGCTGCTGTGTTGGCCATTTGCAGCATTTAAAGCGTTGCAATTTTACATTTTGCACATTTTTTCGCTTAAGTAAATACATATATATAGTACATATGTGTTTATGTAAAAATATTTATTCTTATATCTATTTGTATATGTGTATGCATTTACATGTATATATTTTCATTTAAAGCTGCTTTTTGTAGATATTTAGTCCATTAGAGGTGAAAAGGGTCAGTAGTGAGGCTTTGTTGCACAAAACATGAGTCATTAGTGCAAAAAAGTCGGCTAAACCTAGTTTTAAAATTTACAAATATTTTCAAAAAAATAAAATGTGAGGCAATTTTTTTGGGAGACTCAATAAAAAGTCTGAAATATTGAAAAATTCTTCGTAAAAGATAATTATTAAAGCTTTTTTTCAAAAGATTTTTAAATTGTTTTATTTTTCATATTAAACAAAAAATTAATTGTTTTAATAAATATAAAAAAATAATATCTTTTTTAAATTAAAAACAAAAAAATTTAATTAAAAATATATAATTTTTTTAATATTTTTAAATCAATTTTTTTTATTAATTTTTTTCTGTGTTTTGTTCGAACTGGAGTGAATTAGTTTTAAAATAATATTGAAAGAGTGTTTTATGTATTATTGAGCATATATTTAATTTTATTTAGGAAAATTAACATAAAAAGTTTTAGTTTTGAAAATTACGTGACAATGGACTAGCTTAATAGTTTTATTTTTTTTAAACAAAATTTAAAATATTTAATGATTTTTATAAGTAATATCAGCAAAATAGTGATTCAAGTGCACTTCAAAAGTTGCAAACAAATTTTTACATATTTATGTAAGAAAAAGATAAATATTCAAAAAAAGAAAAAATTTAAAAAAAATTAAATTTTTTAAATATAAAAAAAATATATATTTTTAAATTTCTAAGGAAAAGGTAAATATTAAAAAAATACAAACATTATTAAAATATTATATATTATCATTATATCATTACTAAAATAAAAAAATATTAAATCTTTAAAATTTTTTTAATAAAAAAAATTTAATTCTGTATTAATGCCTACTATTTTTTAATTAAAAAAAATATTTTTAAATTTTTTACAATTTTGTTTTTTTGTATTTTTTTTTAATTATGACTATTAGTTGTTTAAAATAGAGTCGACACATCTCAAATTGTTTTTGGGAAGATGTTGATATATTATAGAGCCTGAATAAAAAAACCATATATTCGTATTAATATTTGTTTTTAATTTTTTTGTAATTTTGGAAAATGGAATAACCTTTTATTTGTCTTAAAATATTCTCAAAAGTATAATTAAATTTCCAACAGACCCTTATCAAAAAAGATAAATATTAAAGATAGTTATTAAAAAAAAAAAAAACAAAGATTTTTAATTTTTTTTTAAATTTTTGATTTTTTTTCGGTTGTTTTGAAAATAAAATGAGCATTAATTATTCAAAATTCAGTTTTTAATTATGAAAAGCAGGTTTATTATTTTTGATAAAATACTGCCACAACTTAAGATTTTAAAACATTTTAAAAATTAAAAATAATTTTCCTACAGACACTTCTCAAACACCATTCTCTCCACCCACTTATAGCTATTTCTGTTCATACCCTTTCACTCCTTCATTCGCTAAACCCTCTGCTAACATTTTTCTCATTCGCTTTCGCTCATTATATACACACACAAAGCGCCGCTGGTGGCAAACATTTGACTGACTCCTATATATTTAAATAAAATTAGTTACATAAACAATAATTGACTTCAATTGGTTTTTGTTTGCAGAAAATTCTATTTTCAATTCCGGTCGATAGCATAACGGCAGTGTAAATATTCACGAATACATACAAATCTATTAACGACTGAACGACTGTATACTTAGCTGGAAGTGATGTGCGAGTGCTATAAGAGTCGACGCTGATTCGAACGACAAATAAATTTAACAACGGGTAAACTTTTGGCTGTGTTTCGGTGAGAGACAGGGTATCTTAGATACTTACAGCATGATGAGTGTAGGTAGTTATGAAAGCCACTTCAGTGAGTCTGTTTCCGTTTCATTTTAAATTATTGACAGATGTTGACATTTATATACGCTTTTGTTAAGGCAAGTAAGGCGGTAGAGTAAAAAATTAACATCGAGGGAGAGTAAATATGGTGAGAGATAAATGCCATAATAAGTTAGAATGAGTGAACCTCAGTTATGCGGCGTTAATAATTTTTTTTTGGGATATAAAAATTTATCACTTATTGATATTCAAGCACGTTCAGGAGAATTTTAACAAAAATTATGTCATATAAGATATGGTTAAGCGAAGTCATTAATTTGTAGAAATTGTTTAAGAGTAGAACTCTTAATAGATATATACCTGAATCTGAAGTAGAAAATCAATTTAGCTTATATACAGAATAGCTCATTTGCAACATATTCACACAGCCGTCTATCTTTTGCACTTTCGAAATTCCTAAAAATGTCACATATGTGTCCATATACCTGTATATATACATTTCTATAACGCCAGCAATATGAGTTTGCTGCTCACTTTCTGGCAGTTTTCACGCCTGCCATTTAGCCTCATGGCCTTTTGCCCGCTTCTATTTGCATAGCCAATATTTGCGCAACGTTTGTCATTTGCAATTTGACTGACTGACTGACTATGGATGCCTGGCTCTAGCCTTAACATTTTGATTTGGCGTCGTCTGATATGTCAACTGTTAAGTTGGTCATGCCTTTTTTCGTCTTTTTCTGTTGAAAATTTCGATTTTTTTCGTCAGCAAACAGAATTTAAGTTAATGAAGGGTAGGTGTGGATATGACAAACGGCATAAATAGACAATTATTTGTACTAAGAGGAATTTCTTGCTTATAACAAAACTAGATTAGATCCTAAACTGAAATATTGCGCCATCTATAGGATATGTTTTGAGAAGCTAATTCGATCTGTTCGCTGCCAAATAACCACTTAATAAACTTAACCTCAAATTTCACATATTTTGAAAATCTGTGTGTTATTTCATATAGGGTATCAACAAGAGCAGTTAAATTCATAACCAGCTTAACCCATCTCTTCATATTAATAATTATTTTCGTCAAAGCAGCAAAAATTCATTAAATATGTAATGCTTTTAGTGCTATTAAATTTGAAATGCATTCGTGTATACTTTGTTATCTCCAACAATGTTTTGTTATATTTCCAAATTGATTGCACATTTGTGCATTATTTTACTGAAAACTGTTTGCCATTATTTTTCCACTATCTCTTTGGTTGTATCTCTATTTTTAATTTATTCAACATTTCATTTGGCTTGTGCAGAGATTTGCTGAAATATGTCAAATGCAATTGAAATTTGTAATGTGTTGAATAATTCAGTTGGCAGTAAAATGTGGCAGTTTTTATTTCGAAATGAGCAGACAAGCGCAGATTTATTTATATATATGTATTACTTATTTAGTGTTTCTTTTTATATGGATTGTTGCATAATGCTTGTAGACATATATTTTTTTTTTTTGTGGGAAGTGGCATTTTCATTTTTTAATTTTACAGTGTTGTGCGTATAAAAACATGGGAAATCATTTTCGATTGTTCAGATATTTAATTTATTTAATAATTAATTTTTATTTTTTTAAGTATTTTTACGTTAATTTAAATTAAATTAATTTACTCTAATTTATCATAATTTAATTTTTTTTTTTTCAATTTAGTTAATGCTTTTGAAATTAATTTAACTTGGTTTTTTTTTTTGTTTAGTTGAATTTACTTTAATTTGTTTTAATTTAATTTATTTCAGTTAATTTTATTTTTTCTTATATAATTAACTTCAGCTTTTTTTATTTTCTTTTCAATTTAATTTAATTTAATTCAATTTAATTTAATTTAGTTTAAATTAGTTTGCAATTTTTTTCAAAATGATTCTATTTCATTGGCCACCACTGTATATGAATTTATAGTGTAATCTGTAAAATCGTTCGTAAACACTTTAATCATGCCGTTAGCCTATTGCATTTGCATAAATATTTACACTTAAAGTATGTAAGTATTGTACTCAAACACACACACCCACAAATAGTTATATACAGTTGCAGCTCACTATAATATGAAATGTGACATTTGCAACTTAAAATATTTTAATACTCTCATTCAATGTTTTACATTTATTTCGAGCTTGTGCCAGCCATAATCGCACATCAAAATCCAATTCAATTTAATTTGTTGTAATTTTAATGGATATTCAAAAATGTGCCGTATGCACTTACATCCAGTATATCCTTGTATGTGTATCTTTATGTATACGAGCAAAAAAGTGCCTACATACTTATATGTGTGAGTGCACAGCATTCGATTTTAATTAAATTATAACAAAAGTGTTAGAAATATATATGTTATATAAATTTTAAATTGACTTTCATTGAGTGGCGAATGTTTACAGCCGATACTTTGCGGTTGCCACTTTAAATATATATTTTTATATAAAATGCTGGTATTTGTTTTTCAATCACTATGCATACGCCGGTTTTCGTAGGTACATATTTATTGCATACTTTTGCGCGCCTGTCAAAATGCCTATTATTTGCACTGACAGTTAGTGAGTTGATGATATTCTTTTGTTTCTTTTTCTTTGTTAATGACTGTACAAATGTCAAATGCAGATTTACTATATTTACTCAGGTTTGTCAAAGCAAATATGGCATTTTTTTAAATAGAGATTAGTATAAGGGAATGTGGATTATTATAGTATAGAAAAAATGAGCTGTTTGTAGTGCTAATGGCCAGGGGAGTTGTCAAATTTCTGCAATAATAATAAATTGTAAACGAAAACACTTCAATAATAAGAAATTATAAACAAAAGAATTAAAACATTGCCTACCTGTAGGCGTAAAAATTACTATTTAATTAAATTGAGTAATAGCGGAATGTTTATATTTAAAAATTGCTGTGCTGCTCGATATAAGAGTTGTCTATTATTTCTCTCGGACTATGTTATGGACAAAGCTACTAAAACATTGCCTACCTTTAGGCGTAGAAATTAATTTTTTATAAAATAGAGCAATAACAGCATGTATATACTTAAAAATGTTTATGTTACTCGGCATAAGAGTTGTTTAAATTGTTTAATCATAGAAAATTATTGACAACAATATAAAAGTATTGCCTAGACTTAGGCGCAGAATTTAATGTTCATAAGAAGAAAGTCTACACCCAACATTGCTGTGTTGCTCCCCATAACAATTGCTTAAGGATTTTTTTCGAACTAAGTTATTGAAAAATTCGCAAAAAATAGCCTACCTTTAGGCGAAGAAGTTAAGAATACATTAAATTGGAGCAATAGAAAATTTACTTCATTTAATTTTTTCTACGCTGTTTGGCAGGAAAGTTACATAAATTGTTTAATCATATTTAATTACTGAAAACAGTACAAAAACATTGCCTATATTTCGGCGCAGAATTTAATTTTCGAAAAATTAAAAAGAAAAAGAGTTTTTAAGTAAAAAAATGCTTTGTTGCTGGGTATAAGAATTGTTTAAGAATTTTTTCGTACTACGTTTTTGATAAAAGTACTAAAACATTGCCTACCTTTAGGAGAAGAAATTAAGAATCTATTAAATAGAGTATTAGAAAATTGTCTTGACTTAAAATTTGATATGCTGCTCCACGTAAAAGATGCATAAATTCTTTAGTCATATTTAATTAATGATAACAGCACAAAAATATTGCCTATGTTTAGGCGCAGAATAAAATCTCTGAATAATTAGAGCAAAGATGAAGTTTAAGAGAATGCTGTGCTACTCGGCAGAAGCGTTTTCTTAATTTTTTAATCACACCTAACTATTGACTAAAGAAGTAAAACATTGCCTACTCTCAGGCAAAGAAATTAATTTACGACATAATTTTTTATTATATTTAAAATCAACGCGTGTATTTAAAATTTTCTGTGGTTGGTAGAGAAAATGTTATCTAAATTTGAAGAAGAACTTTGGTTAATGCGGGTAATGAAAAAATTGTCTGCATTAAGGCGCTATTGTTAATATAAAATACAAACAGATGCGTTAAATAATAGGAATTGTTATATATTGCCTATATTTACGTGCAATAGTTAACAGTAATAACAAATGGATCTAAAAAATAATACACAATTATTACTATTGCCTACATTAAGGTGCAAATAAAACAATTTAAATAAATCCTCTTAATTTTTATTAGTTAATTAATTTTTTTCCCAAATATTTTATCTTACCGAGACATTTACCCTTGTTTACATACATACACATACATAACGGTACGCTGCAGTATTTTAAAGCAAATTTGGAGTACGCAAGCAAATCAAGAAAACAGCCACAAAAGGAAGCAGAAATAAGCAAAGTAAAAAAAGTATTAATAAAGAAAAAATCAAAGCGCTGCAGTGGCAACGCTGACGAAAGCTTGAAACTCACTGCAGAACTCGACTCGAGGAAGTAGACACGCGCTCACAAAAATTTTAATTACTGCCACTTTTCGTCAAGCACCTGCACTATAAACGCACATACACATACCTATGCGCGTGTAAAGAGATTCATATATTCACAGTAGAGTAACGGTAAATACATAAAATTTTCATAATTACTCGAGACTCGAGCTTAAGTGCAGCCAGCAGCCAGCCACATATACGCTTTTCATTTTTCGTACTCCACTTTTAGCTATGCTAGCACACGTGAGCAACACAATAAGCGACGACTGCAAAACAGAAGCAGCAAAAGCGAAGCACATAAAATCATAACGGTAAAATAAAAATGAAAACAAAAGTGCATGAGTTGGAGAAAGCAAATGCGTAGCGCTGTATTTGTGGTTGTGTGTTTTGTTCTACAGTGTAGGCAATTGTTGATGCGTCGTCGGTGCGACGCGGCGTATGAGTGACGTGCCTATTAGGAGGCTCAAATGTGTGCTACCTGCAATTACGGTACTTATACGCTACTAAAGCAGGCACAGACTGCATTGGCTGCGCTATAAACAGCTGCAGTGATGATGCGAAATGAAGTAGGTTTGTTGCTGCGGCTGCTTTCGTTGCGACAGCGGTTGTTGCCTTGCTTCAAGTATATTTGATATGTTTGTTGCACGAAGGTCGTTAGCGCTTTGATTGTGCTTGCTGGAGAGAAGATGATGTTTATTTGTTTTATGTGTGTGGTGTTTAATTAGATAAAATCAGGAGATTAATGCAATTTAAAAAAATGGCGATTTGATAACGTATTATTTTTTAATATTTTTCAATATTCAAAATTTCATTAAAAAATATTTTATTTTTAAATCGATATCAAATTCGATGAAGTATTTTGTTTGAAAATTTATTTTAAATTCCAAGAATGCATTAAAAAATATTTAATTTTTTTGTAGAGATGTGGCAACCCCATTATACGCTTAAATCGGTACCGAATTCATTAAAATGTTTTTGTTTGAAAATTATATTAAATTTTAAATTCCAAGGACAAATTAAAAAACGTTTTATTTTATTTTTGTAAAAATGTGGAACACTATTATAAGCTTTAATAGAGGCAAATTAAAAAATATTATAAGATTTAAAAATTTTGCAAATACCAAAATTTCAATAATAAATATTTTATCTCTTTGTACAAAAAAGTGGCAACCCTATGATAAGCTTAAATCGATACTACATTGGATAAACATTTTGATAATATATTTATTTTTCATATTTTTCAAATACCAAAAAATTTTATAAAATTTTTTTTGGTCTTTGTATAAAAATGTGGTTTTTTTACGTGGCGGGTCCAAACCCAGCGCACAACCCTAATCAGGGGATGTTTCGCCTTTTCACTTTAGCTCGCCTTCAAACGGATGTTCTTAGGCTACCCAGAGAGAGATTCGTGGTTAAAGGCCGGAAGTTGTAAGCTGCTTGAGCCATATGTAAAATAATCGTTTCTGGCCACTCCCAAGTGAATGGTGATCAGAGAACTTTCCTCACTTGCGTGAACTTCTACACATAACTCCATCCTCCTGGAATACAAAGTCAATACCAGAGTTCTCAACAGCAAAAAAAAAAAAATAATTTAACTCCAAACTACAAAGTTCTCCACTTTCCCTTTCAATCACTTAATATTTACTCTTGCTTGATGAGTCTCAAACACTACGCTGTAATACGTTAGTTAGTTAGCGGGTTAAACTGGGCTTTTGCGTATAATTTATAAAATAAATACAAACCAGGGAATAGACGCAATGGCCCCCTGCCTCCAACGCACAGTACATTGCGTATAAATAGTAAACATATACATATACCCGCTACGCTGAATTATAGGGGCACAGAGCGACCAATTGAGATGTCCGCTTTCACTCACAAGTTTCAAGTATACAAGCTGAACTTCAGTCGCTGTTCGCAAATCTTGTACCAGCACTCATTTAAGTTCTATAAATTTTAGAGCAAGTTCTTTTTTTGTTGTAGTTTTTGCTTTGTCGCCTATTTTTTTTGGCATATTTGCCGCATTTTGGCGCTTTCGTACGCTTCATGCCAAAATCGAGCGGTGCGCAACAGCTTTACACAGCTGCTTTTGTGTGCGCATTCACTTTAGTTTTTTTTCTATGCTTCAACTTTAGTGAGGGCGTCTATTTTTTGCAAATCTTTGCTTTGCGCGCTTTTGTTTGTGTTTAGAAATTTGAAGTATTTGATTGGGTCTGAAAATGCATGATGGTGCTTTTTACGGTTGTGTGACTGTGAGCATATAATTAGTTGAACCAAATTTAAAGCAAAATAAAAATAAAATGTTCACTGCTGGTGCACTGAAGCGAAAAGATGCTTTACAAATACAACAACTTCTTTATAAGGTTTTGATTTCGAGCGGTTCATTTTGTACGGCAGCTTTATGATAATTGTATGGAGAACTTTTTTGTTTGACAAGGTATCTTCATGAAATTTGGCATGAATTATTTTGTTTAGTCATCAGAACAGTCTACGAAGAAATTGTTTAGATCGGTTCATTATAGCATATAGCTGTCATATAAGCTGACCGATAAACGTTAAGTCCTTGTATGAAAAAATTTTTATTTGAAGAGATATCTTTGCCAAATTTAGATACATCATAATTCTTAACAATGATAAATCCCCGAAGAAATTGGTGGATCGAATCATTTTAGCATATAGCTGTCATATAAGCTGACCAATCAAACTGAAGTCCTTGTACATAAAACTTTTTTATTTGCAACGGTATCGTTACGAAATTTGCCATGCATTATTACCCAAAGCCATTGCTGCAAAATTCGAAAAATTGTTTAAATCGGACCACTATAGCATATAGCTGCCATACAAACTAACCGATCAAACAGAAGTCCTTGCATGAAAAACTTTTTTGTTTGAAAGGTATTTTCTCCAAATACGGTATGCATCATTCTCTTAAGCATCTCTACAATTTCGAATAAATTACTTAGCTCGAACCAATATAACATATTGCCATATAAACTGTCAATTAAAATCAAGATCAATATACTTTTTATGCTATAAAAATGTAGCTGGGAAGTGTATTATAGCTTCAGTGCAGCCGAAGTTAACGTAATTTCTGATTTTTATCTGGATGTACTATATTGAGACGAACTGGGAAATTCGGAGTACCAATTTCGACCAATGCAAGCAGTCAAATCCCCTTTAAAGTGTTCTGTACCGAAAAATATTCAAATAAAAATTTATGCCTTAAAGAGATGCTTTCACACAACTTTACTAGACTGTAAAAAATACTTGGCTACTCTTATTTACTAGCAATTCGCGGTGTGAAGTAGAAAAATTTTTATTGCCGACATTTAACATGCCAAAATGGAGTCTAGAGTAGCAAATAGTTGCCTATAGGCTGCTAAAAATATTTACACATCCATTTACAACTATTCATAAGTATGTACTATATGCATTTGTATGTATAAGAAAAACACCAGCACTCGGGCATATTAAGAGCAAACAGGCGCGCTCACACGCTGCCTCCGCGCCATGCATTGAATGCGCATTACCTGCACTAGGCGTTGTGGCGGCCACTCATGAGCAGTCGAGCGCAATCAGACGGTGAAGTCAACTAGGCCGTAAAAGCGACATAGCCAACAGTCAACTAGTCAACTATGCGCCTATGCAAAAGCACAAGCAGTCAATCGCACAACAGACAGCTGGCGGCTGCAGTAGTATTTGCAACAACTACACTACCATGCATGTATGTAAGCACTAATGTTGCAATGTCATAATTTGCAGCTGAAGATATCAGCGCCAACGTCCATTCGTGCCGCCGCCATCAGCTACACGGTTTGCCTGAGTCAGATTACAGCTGCCAAGCAGTCAGTCATTCGTGCATTGCCAGCGCGCGGTTGCTTGCATATACATATCGAAGCGCATGTGTTTGTGTGTGTTTGTGCATGTTGTGTGCGCTTGCAGGCACGCGCATGTGGCATAGAATTTTAAGTTGAACGTCTTCATTTATCGAAGCAAATCGCAATCAGTTTCAGCTGACGTTCTGTTGCCAGCAGCCGCCATTTTGCATGCACACGCCAACACTCATACAATTACATACAGCAACACACATACATGTATTGTGGCACACAGCAAGGAGCCATAAACTGCCAATGACGGCCTAAATTCACAACAAAAGCAATATTATTGCCCCGACAGGCACAACTTTGCTTGGCCCAGCACATTTGCATACACATATTGCAGCCCTAAGTGCAGGTGTGTGTGAGTGTATTGGTGTGATTGAGTGTTGGCGTCGGCGTCAGCATTTCACTGATTTGCAAGCACATTTGCGTTGTGCAATCTTCCCGACTAACACACTCGCTGCTCACTCCTCACTTTCGCCACTCTCTTCACTGCCTCCGCTTGCCTTAATATGCGCTGCGACTGCTTTGGTTTTGCTGCTTATCAAATCCATAAGGTCACTTTGCCAGCTCTATTCGGTTCATACACTGCTATGTTGTATGTATGCTGTTTGTTGCTGCTGTTGTTGTAAGTGCTAACGGCAAAATTGTGTATTTGAATGCAAAACGTGAATTTTATGATGGGCCATAAATAATAGCTAGACCCTAGGTGTAGAGGTATGCGCCTAGTAGGAGTTTTGGCAGCAATTTCAAGTCAACTACAGACCGTTGTTGGTGTCGGCAATAACCGTTATGTGGGTGTGCTTGTCAACTGGGTGTTGCACGATTGACGACCGGCCACCCACATGCATATTAGTAGCCGTTAGGCGTGAACTGTTTTTGTTGTTGTTCGTATTGTGGGAGTTATTGGCAAAATGTGTGATTGGAATATGGCATGTGCCAGCCAGGCTATTCACGAATGTTTATTTCTTACCTAAATATTTACGATTATGTGCTGGTGGTTGCTGCCAGTTGTTGTTGCCTTAATATGTAAATAAGTAATTGCACATCATGCTAATGGCATTGATTTTAAATAAATAAACTGGAAATACTGTTATTACAAATGCAGGGCACTAAATTTGATTGCTTGATTGAGAATATCGCTGCATTAAAATTTTTGGAATTTATTGATAGATATTTATAGTTTTCAAATATATATATAATATATAAATTTCTCTCAAGCATATAAAAATATTAGGTTTATTATTTAAAAATAAGTGTAAGCTGAGTTCATTTCAAAAATTAAATTTCTGATCGATTTTATGGAAGAACCAGCAGGAAGAAAAACTTCAGAGAGCCGAGCAAATTCGATAAACTATTTTTTTTTTAATATTTTTAAAATCCCAAAATTCTTTAAAATGTAAAGCCCTTTAATTGAAATCAAATTCGATAAATTATTAATTTGCAATATTTTTCCAATACCAAAGATTCATTAAAATCTATTTTAGTTGTTTTTTTATAAATATATGACAACCCTATTATAAGCTTTAATTGAAATCAAATTGTATAATAATATTCAAAAATACTTTTAGAACTACAAAAATTTATTAATAAATATTTAATTTTTTTGTTTGTAAATTGAAATCAAATTCGATCTCTTTTTTTCTATTTATTCGAAGTCCCAAAAATCATTAAAAAATATTTTGTTTTATTTATAAATTTGTGGCAACTTTATTTGTACGATTTAATTTGGACTAAATTCGGTAAACTATTTTTTTGAATATTTGTTTGAAATCCCAATAATTCATTCAAAAATGTTTTAGTTTTTTTCTTAAACATGTGGCAACCCAATTATATTATAAGTTTTAGTCCAGACAAAAAGCGCTTTCTTAAAATAAGAAAAACGAGAATTTGCCGTAGCAGAAATATTTTGACCGAATATTTGAAACTACTTGGATTAACTACCAAGTATCCATATTAGCTTTCTTCATGGAGATATCAACCTTTCCGTATTTTAGTACCGCCAATGTATTACATTTTGGAGCTCACACATTTTCTTCCTTCAGTTTATTGCCTAGTATACGATTGACGTTCGTCGAAGATATTGTCAGGGAACTTAAAAAAATTTACGTGGGTGCATCTTACTCCACGACTTTTGATATTGTAAAAAGTGTAAATAAAGCAAACGAATTCGAACAATACTATGAAACTTCTGCTAGAAGTATAGATTTTCTCGTTGTGGTTCCGAATTAGGTACATACCAAAGTTTACAATTCACTAACCTTCTATTTCATAAAGAACTACTTGGGTCCACACAGTGGTTCACTCATCATTCCATGAGGTTTTAATTATTCAGCATTGAGTGATGCATATTTTTGTACTTTGTAGTTTAAGCTTGTGATACCTAAGTAGGACTATATTTTCTTCGAAACATTTTTTGAGATTTTAACCCTTGTCTCTTCGTCCATCAGAGAACTGGACTATAAACGATTACGATTTTTCAAGTGAAAATTAAGAAAATTATTACTGTTAATACTTCTGTTCTTTCGTCATTGGACAAATAGACATAAAAAACTTATATCAAAACCTTAATAAATGTTGAAGAAAAAATATTGCAAAGTAATAAAAA
This sequence comes from Bactrocera correcta, assembly GCA_027475135.1. NCBI lineage: Eukaryota > Metazoa > Arthropoda > Insecta > Diptera > Tephritidae > Bactrocera > Bactrocera correcta. The sequence goes on from CM050323.1 coordinate 103,881,387, forward strand.
AGTGAAACGAATATGGAAATAAAAACTCATTTTGCGTTGGGGAACATATACATTTAAATTTTGCCAAAAAAATCTAGGTACTTGTAAAAGCGCTCAAGTGCATGACCAAACAACAAAATTTAAGTCATGTAATAACCAAGTAAAACTAAAAAACAAAATAAAAATGAAAAACTCCACAATTTTTGTAGAAAATAATAACTCTGCAGAAACAGGAAGCTTTATGGACTTACCAGCCTTTCGTTTTAATTGCAATAACAAAAATTTCTTGAATTTCCGCTAAACAACGTCAATTTCCGACAACAAGTAAGCCGTTATGATTAGGGAATGTCAAAAATTTTAATAAGCGAAGGGTGCCAATGCATAACAGGACAAAGTATAGTAGGGAGAAAAGGAGTATATAAAGGTTAGCGAGTGTGTAAATTCAAACTTGTGAAGAAATCTATATGCCTGAAGGCATGTGAACTTAGTTTAGCGGAGTGTATGAAAAATTTTCTGCTGTAAGGGGTAAAAAGTTTTAGGATGTAAACTTAAAAAATTTGACGTTATAAAGTGAAAAAGTTTGTTTTAAAGGTAAACGTGGATTAGGACTCTTTAAAAAAATCTTTGCAGAAATTAAATTAATTCAAGAAACTTAGTGCAATGCTGCTAGAGATGTATTTAGTTGTTTTTCTGAGGTAAGTGTGGGTTGTGAGTTGTAAGAAGTACGTTGTAAGTTCTAAGATACAAGTTGTTAGAAGTAAAGGGTTAGTTGTACAATATAAGTTGTAAGGTATAAGTTGTAAGTTATCAGATGTAAAGTTCTAAGTTGTAAGTTTCACGATGTAAGTTGAAAGTTTCAAATTGTACAATGTGAGTTTATGTTGTATGTAATTTGCAAGTTATAAGGTGTAAGTCAAAAGGTGTAAATTTTAATCTTAGAAATCTATTCTGCTTAAACTTCGCAATTGTAGTTCTAAATTTTAAGTTGTAAGTTGTGTGATACACGGTGTAGGTTCTCAGATGTAAGTTGTAAGTGGTACGATATAAATAACAAGTTGTTAGATGTATCCTGTAAGTTATTCGAATTAAGTTGAAATTTTTAAGTTGTTAGTTGTCAATATGCAAGTTGTAAGTTGAAATTTATAATCTTAAAAATATGAAGAAAATATTACTCTTACAATTCACAATCATTTCATAACTCCGCTCCAAAGTAGTATTTGCCCTATCAAAGTGGCCAAGGCTTGCTGACATTCTTTGAGTGAGTTGTTAAGTGAATGCCGTTCATGTTTCCCCATATGCCGGATGTGACTTGATTAACTGCTAGCAAAACTATAATACATTTTTGATAGAATGACATTTTTGAAAACAACAACAGCAATGAAATAACAGCCGAAATGTCGAAATGCAAAATTCTTAATAAGCAATTTCGAATATTTCTAGTATTTAATTACTTTTTAGCCTGTCGAAAAGTGAGGTTAATTCAATTAACTTAACTGCGCTGCTAAACCAATTGCAATATTACTGTATATACAGTTAAATTACAGCAATTTGCCGAGGATAACAAGAAACCACTCACCATATGAAAGCTGCTGAGTTGGGCATGTAGCCGCCTGGCACTCAAGCAATTGTACGCCGCAGCGAGTTTTTGCTACTGTGTGCTGGTTGTTGGGCTGTGCGGGCGCGCGCTGTTGCTAACGAAAATGCTAACGGTGCATGCTTGCGGCATAACGAAATCCATTTTTGCGCAACTATTTCGAAAAACACTATAGAAAATTAAAGCAGTGGCAGGCCATAAAAAATAGGCGGGCAACAACGTTTACTAAATGCAGGCAGGCAAGTTGTGGCGCATATCTGCATGCAATCTTCAAATCGCTTGCCACACAGCACAGTGCAACAGGGCACATACCGTGGCGCACATAAGCGCATGCCGCACAGACACACACACGTACTGACACATGGCAGCGTATGAAATTTCCATTTTCAACGCGATTTTCTTAATGAATTTTTGCCACCGCCACCGCACCGCTACTTTGTAGATGCCACGCATACAAGCACATACACTATACACACATATATCTGTATACAGATACAACTAGCAACACGCCTTTCCCTTGCTATCTCTGCGCTCGCTTGCTATCAGCCATCTCTATTACACCCACACACACTCATACACATACACTCATGTGTGCGGCTAGTCTCTTGTGGCAACATGGCATGCTACGCTGTGCCGCGTTGCCATTTAAATTGAAATTGAAATGAAATCAAATTTTAGCGGTTACGGTGCAGGCTTTGCGACGTTGGCTGCAGGAGTTAAGAGGCGGTTAGCTTGTTATGCCTGACAGTGGAGGCAGCGCGAGGAGACAGTAACAGGAGTATAAGCAAGAAAAAGCACTAAAGCGTGGCACAGTGTACTCTCAAGCGCTGCCACTGTCACACATGCATATATATACTATACATATGTATGTATATATTTATATGTATTTATGCTTATATATTTATAACTGTACATATTTGCTTGACGCGTGTATTTGCTTTGCTGCGCAAATTGCAAATTGCTTTTGACATATTTTGACAAGATTTTGATTAAGCCAAGTTGGCTGTTTTTGTTATTGTTGCACGCTGTGACATCGCAACACCAACAAATTCGCATTGCCAGTGCGCAGCATTAATAAAAAAATCATATTTATGGCTTTGGCAAAGCAAATGTGCGTTTTATTGAATTTGTTAAGTAAGATAATATTTTGAGGCACGTTTGCGGCGGACGGATTTTCGAATTAGAAATATGGTTTTAGAGAGATAAATTAGAAAATAAACGTTTCTAATTATTGCTTTCATAATTTTATTTTTTAAGTAGCGTATTTTATCAAAAGATGAGTGTTTAATTTTTTTTAGTTTTGAAAATTTTCAGAACTTTTTTCAATTTGAGTTTTTGAAATTTACTCAAAAATTTTTTCAATTTAATAAGGTTTTTGAATTTTTCAAACTTTCTTCAACTTAATGAGTTTATAAAATGTTTTCGAACTATTTTCAATATAGTTTAGTTTTTTAAATTGTTCTCCAAATTTTTTTCAATTCTATCGAAAAATTTAAAAAATTTATTACAGATAAAAATTAAAAGGAAAAATTTTAGGAAATAGCTTTAATAAATTAATATTTTTTTTTCAAAATTAAAAAAAAAATTGAAATAAATTTCCAAAAATTTTTAGGTCAAAATATTTGTAATAAAATTTAA